>CM053601.1:25806771-25849116 GCA_028646575.1 Pseudocheirus occidentalis | reverse complement strand
CTTGTCCAGTCCTCAGAGCAATCCCCGGCACACACTGAAGTTCACAAGGTTCAGCACACCTCAAACCCTTCAGGACTACTCTTGCCTGGAACTCAAGGATCAGCCAGGCCACCAACAAACAAAGTCCCATCCTGTTCATGTCTTCAGTCAGCTTCATGGAGGAGCCAAATCCAAAAATCTGTCCTGACTCTTTAAAATTATTCCTTATAAGCACTGGCCTTCTTCCAAATCAACAGGGGAGTTCATATCTTTTCACCAATGGACAGAGTTCTATACTTAGCCCTAAGTTACTAGGTGCTACTTAGCCTTAAGTATCTGATCTACTTAGCCCTAAGTATCTGATCTACTTAGCCCTAAGTATCCTATCCACTTAGCCCTAAATATCCAACAAATTGATTACCATTACACAGATTCATGCTTTACCGATAAATTGATGATGCTCAGAACTTTTGTGCCTCTGTTTACCTTATTTCAACTATTACACTACATGTCCCGCCAATCAGATGAGTGGATGCATTTAGAATGAGCAAGGGGAGATACTAGCAGCTCATGTTTCTGACATTGTGTGTCTTCAGAAGGAGCATCACAATGTTCCTTCTGTTCTTATGAAACTTCAACTTAACATTGGGTCCTTCAGTCCTACAGTTGATGTTGGTCACTTCCAAGTGTGGTTGCACTGGGCATCTAGTATGGGAGTCTCTTTTGCCTTCCAGCTACTGACCTCAGCTGGGGTGCTAACTTTGTCTCCTAGAGGATAAGTAGACTTTGTCATGGTCTTTTGATTTAAACCCTAAAGTTTTCTCTGTAATAATGTTTTAAGGAAACAGAAGTCATTAGACTTGGTTGGAAAGGGGGTAGGGGGACCTTTTTAAGGAAAAATCCATTCTACTTGTCTATTTCTTTCAAAGCCTTGAATTTCCTCTCCAGAAGGAAAGTCTTTACAAAACATATCTTAGTTTTCTGGTTTCCTTCAAGACTCAACTCAAATCCCACTTTGTGGAGAAAGCCTTTCCTGGTTCCCCTCCCTCATCCTCCATCCTTTTGCCAGTGACTTCACCTCTGGCATTATCTTCCGTCTACTCTGTAATATATCTTGTTCATACTTAGTAATCTACATGTTGCCTCTGCCATTCTAATGGGAGATCCTTGAGAGGAAAGAACTGTTTTTGCCTTTCCTAGTCTCTCCAATGTTTAACCCAAGGCTTGACACAGTAAGCGCTTAATAAATATTTGTTGGCTACCTGACAATTTGGACCATGGAGCCAAGTAGCTCCTATATAACTGATGCTTTTAGGCTTAATTCTATTTTTGAACTATATTTCCTGGTGACTGACACCTATACATCTCTATTAGAGACCCAATTTTCCCACTCCCTTCCTTTATAACTTAGAGCTAGAAAGTCTATGTGGTTCACTGTTTAATTTCCAGTTGAGAATCCTGTGCCCTCAAACTCACTGAAGCTGATATCTGTTAAAGAAATCCCTCCTGAGTTCTGTAAGTCTGATTCCCTGATGTATCTTTGGAAATTTAATAGTTTCTCATTTGCTATCCAATGAATCTAGATAACAGTAAAAACCCAGGGGGCAAAGTTATTGTCTATTTCCTCCCCATTTGTTAAGTCAATCAATAAACATTTATTAAGAACCTACTAAGCGCCAAGCATTATACTAAGTGCTGAGAATACAAAGAAAGATAAAAGACAATTCCTGTCCTCAAGGAGCTCATAATTTAACATGAAAAGCTAACACACAAAAGGAAGCCAAAAGATATATGCATGTAGGGGGTGGAGGTATAGCTTGGGAGCCTGATGAAGTCCAGAGAAGAGCAGTTGGCTGGGAAATAAAGAAATGGGTGACCTGGGCCCTGGCCTCCATTTATGGAGAATCAAGGGGGTGCTCTTTGCCCTACCCTCTACCCCCTCTCCAAAACAGAGGTGGAGAGAGGGGGGCATGGTCCTAAGAGGATAGAAGTTCCAGGGTTGATATGACTGCAAGATGATAACTGACCTTGCAGGGTCTGTCTGTCTATCTATCTATCTATCTATCTATCTATCTATCTATCATCTATCTATCATCTATCTATCAATCTGGTCTGTCTATCTATCTATCTATCTATCTATCCATCCATCCATCCATCCATCTATCCATCTATCTATCTAATCTATGTAAATTATTTTGTATATGTAGAAATGTATACAAATACACAAGGCATGAATATAGACCTCACATAGGTACAGTATACCCTCTAAGGCTCTTTCCAGTTCTGAAGTCTATGTCTTACACCTTATCTTCTCTATTAGTTTTGCTTAGGTTTTTTTTTAACAATAGGGTTCCAACAATAATAAAACATTCAAAAGCAAATGCTGTAATATGATGATGATGAAATTTGTCCCCAAAGAAGAAATATCACAAGGTACCTCCCTTCACTTCTCTGTAGACGCGGAGGACTATGGATGTGGAGCACTATATATGCTGTCAGACTTTTTTTATGTGTTCAGTTGATTTTTATTCTTTATTAAAGAGATGGCTCTCTTGGGAGAGGGAAGACTATATTGGGAAGTAGAGGAGATACAAAAATGAAAGATATCAAGAAATTATTTTTTAATGGTTAGGGAAAGGAAAATATAGTTATCTCTTCTACATCATGACTTTCCTTTTCCCAGTTTTGATATATCACAGGTGGGTATAAGAAATTAAATGGGAATTTGGGGAGGGGGGTTGCAGAAACCAGATATGACCCATGAAGGCCAGCAGACAACACATTAAAAGTTAAGAAACTTAGAAATGCAGAAAATATATGTACAGCATTGCATAATATCGACATATTTTATCTTTTAATACCATAATAATTCAAACTTCTTCTCTGGTGCAGAGGGCCAAAAAATTTTACATGGATTTTCCAGCTCGTGGGGCACTCCCTTAACCCCCACAATGTGGAAGGGATTACTGTATTGCAAAGTGACTGTAATACCAAAAACTCAATAATCATAAATAAAGCATTAAAAGTGAGTAAATCCTTTGTCCTAAATCCAGTGCCCTTTCCATTAGACCAAGCTGCCTTCAGAAGATAATTTTACTTTGGTGATTTTCTCTGAGCCTGAGAACTAAGGGAGCCAGCTTTCTTACTCTAAATCAGCTGAACAATTTGCTGACCGGAACAGTTATTTTCTTGGTGGGGTGGGGATGTTGGGACACCTGCTGTTCCTTTCCATTCTTTCCAGAGAATGTTCCCACTCCCAACGGGCCTCCTCTGCTGGCCTCCTGACTGTTTGTGCCCTCCCTTGGCTCGCTGACTCACAACATGAAAGGTCAGCACAGCTGGACAAACACTAAATGACCAAGTTAAAGTAACAAAAGGCCTTTTTCACCTGAGTCTTCACGTTTATTTATGATTAGGGATGGTGCCTCAAAAGCAAACAATGCCTTGGAGCCCGGAATCATCTGCTGAATTATTCTTCCTGCAGGCGGACGTACTGTAATTTGTGACCAAAACATGGAGCAGAAAGCTTTCTAAATGACAAGTTGGTGACAAGGGAGCTTATTCCAGGGCTGTTGGGCTACCCCAGTGCTGAGAAATGAGGACTAGGTTGGTAACTGAATGGATAATTAATTTACAAAGTTATGAAATGGGGGCAGGCATTCCTGGTTCTTGAGGTACTTGCCGGGAAAAACCATGATTGGCAACAGGAAAGGGGACAACAATCACACTTTAATTGAACACAGAGAGTATGAGGGCAAAACGCCCAGAAAGGCAGAGACAAGTGGTGAAAAGCGGTACAGAAGCAGATGATGGTGTGGGGACAGGAAATGGGATGCTGGAGGAAGGCATCATGGGGAAGAGTATGGGGCAGAGGAGAGGCAGAGAGTATCACTCACATAGCTGTGCTTTAGAGTTGGGAGCACTAGGCAGCAAAGAAGAGTGATGGGGGGGGCGGCGCAGGAGTTGGAGGTCTCATTCTAATAGGGTTTTTTTGTGGGAACAGACTAACTCTTATTGGTGCCAATTTGGGATTAGTTCATTAACATAGTCAGATCATCTCAAGGCTAATCGTTAAGACTTCAGATTCATCATCCCAAAGTGATTACCAGCATTTTGATTTTCTATTGGTCCAGATTTTATACAAACAGGAACAGAAACCTTAACAAGCAGAACTGAGATATTTTCTTCTAATTTGGCATATTAACGGGATGTGAATGTTGGTTATTCTATGATGTGACTTGTTAATTATGCACATTTCGTCTTTGGGGTGATTTATATGTGACTTTTCCTGCTATTGTTCCTTTACGCTGACTACTTAACTCAGTGGTTCTCAATCTTCCTAATGCCACGACCCTTCAATACAGTTCCTCATGTTGTGGTGACCCCCAACCATAAAATGATTTTCGTTGCTACTTCATAACTGTAATTTTGCTTATGAATTGTTATGAATCTATCTGATATGCAGGATGCATTTTCATTGTTACAAATTAACCCACAGGTTGAGAACCACTGACCTAACTGGAAGCAGGAAGGGTGATGTCGGACCCCTCTTCCCTCCCGTGTATGGTATGGTATGGTCTGGGGCGGGACCAGAACAAAATACAGTTTTAACACAATAACACATAGTAACCAAAACTACACTTTTCCATAAAAAAAAAAGTTGAAGCACCACCACCCACTACCAGAATGCTGCCCCCAATCAGTCTAGTGGGAGTTTGTACAAGCTGTTTTGTGGATAAAACCCATGTGTGTTTGACTTTTCTGCCGTAGGTAGAATTCCTTGGGACATCTTCTAGACTAGGGGACATAAATCTGACTGTGCCTACTCTGTCTTTTCAGGGCTGTCTCTGAGACAGTCTATTCTTCATTCAGTCATTCATTCCACAAACACTATAAAGGCACTGTACAGCATTCTTTATTTTGCTGGGGGGGGTGGGGGTGGAAGGGGGTGACAATGTGGACCAAAAAAAAGTAAAAATAAAATGTGCACAAACTAAACCAGCAACTGGGTTGATCAAAATCGGCTTCTTGTAAGAAACTGTACTTGAGTTAAGCCTTAAAGGAAGAGAAGGATTCTTAGGGCTGGTGGTGAGGAATGAGAATATTCCAGGCATGGTGGATAATCTTTGGAAAGGCACAAAGATGGGAAACTGAAGGCTTTGGATATACAAGGAACCATAAGACTCCAGTTTTGAAGGGTTTTTCTTTTCTGGAACAGAGTATGTGAATAGAAGTAATATATAATATGGCTGGAAAGGTAGATTAAAGTTATATTCTAAAGAGTTTCAAGTGTGAAAACAAGAGTTTATATTTTATCTTAGAAGTAATACAGAGTTTCCTGAGCAGGGGCATGGCATGGCTAAGATTCACTCCCTTGCTAAGAGTGACATATGTTTTAGGAAAATTACTTTGGCAGCTGTATAAAGGATGACTGGAAAGGGAAGAGGCTTTCATAAGAAAGCATAATTAAGAGGTTATAGCAATAATCCAGGCAAGAAGTGGTGAGAGGCGAAACTCAGCTGGTGATTGTGTGAGCAGAGAGAAAGGAGTAAATGAAAGAGAAGTTATGGAGATAGAATTGTCATGATGTGGCAACTAGATGTATGGACAAAGAATAAGGGAAGAGGTAAATATGGATGTTGAAGCTTCTTATCTGGGAGATGAAGGATGGCAGTGCCCTTGACAAAAACAGTTAAGTTGGGATATACTACGGTTGTTTAGGAAGAAAGATAATCAATTCTATTATGGCTGTGATGAGTTTGAGATGTCCTTGGAACATATGGTATGAGCTGCCCAAAAGGCAGCTGTGGATGTGGACCTGCAACTCAGGAGAGAGATTAGGGACAGATTAATGTAAGGGCTATTTGATTGATTTTACTCAACCTCACCTCACTTAAAATAAAACTCTGTCGGCCAATCATAGGTTGAAAAGTCCTTTAAACTATAGTGACATTGGACAAGAATTGTGTTTAGATAGTTTAAGGAAATGCTTTATTCCAACTGTTCTTACTATGCAATTTTAATATGTACCCTTTTCTAAAAGTTCTTAAAGTGGCTGAACAAGTTATGATATATGAATGTGAAGGAATACTAGTGTGATGTAAGAAATGATGAAAGAGATGCCTTCAGAAAAACTTATGAAGATCAATATGAACTGATGCAAAGTGAAATGAGCAGAAGCAGAAGAACAATCTATACAGCAACAAAAAATACTATAAGGGAAATCAACTGTGAAAGATTTAGTAGCTCTGATCAATATAGTAATCCACCATAAGTCCAAAGAACTCATGATATAAAATGTTATTCACCCCCATATAGAGAACTGGGTCACAGAGGAAAGCTACAACTCCCCCCTCAAATTTCTAGGGGTACCCCAGAGGAGTCAGAAGTGGTTCTATAATAGCATTGGCTTGAACCCTCACCAGTGTGCCTTTCCTCAAGGTTATCAGTTGAGAATCAGGCAGCCAGTATTAAGTAGCTTTTTAAAAACAATTAACTTGATTTTTATTTTTAGTTCTATATTCTCTTTCCCTCTCCTCCACCCACTGAGAAGTCAAGAAATATGACAACCAGTACATATAAATATGTATGTATATATATTACATATAGATATAAAATATTACACATATATAATCTACCTATATTCATGAAAAAACCTCCACATAAACCATGTTCTAGAAAGAAAAATCAGGCAAGAAGAATAAAGCAAAAAAAATGCTTCAATCTATACTCTTAGTGTATCAGTTCTCTATATGGGGGTGAATAGCATTTTATATAATTTCTGACAGGTACCCATGTTCAAAAGCAGAATAAAAGGGAAAAAAACAGCAAAATACTGATTTTAAATAATTTTAAGTTTTTTTAAAAAGTATTACTTGAACAAGGTGATAACAAATTCATCCTGCCTATTTCCTTGACCCCTTCTTTTCTGTGTATTTATCAGTGTTTTGTTGCTTATTTCTTTATTTTCCTAGTTATATTTTATATACATATACATAGACACGCGCATACACATACATAGATAGACGGGGAGAAGGCAAGGCAATTGGGGTTAAATGACTTGCCCAAGGTTACACAACTACTAAGTATATCAAGTGTTTGAAGCCAAATTTGAACTCAGGTCCTCCTGAGTCTAGGACCAGTATTCTATTCACTGTGCCACCTAGCCACCCCTTAATATGTATATTTTTGTCTCAATTAAGGCTTCAGTTTGAAATTCCTTTTGGTTTTGCTTCCAAAAAAAGTTTTTAAAATTGTCTTTCATTTCTATGTCACCTTTTTCAGAATATACCCGCCCCTTCTGCCTTACCTGTCAAGCTATCTCTTGTAACAAAGAGTAAACAAGAAAAGAGGAAAAAGTAATCCAGTGAAACTAATCAACTGAATCTGACAGTACGTGTAGTTCTCAATATCTGTAGTCTCCCCTCCTCTGCCAAGAGAGAGAAGTGTATTTTCTCACCTCTTTTGAAACCAAGCTTAGCTATTAGAATTATACGATATTTAGGGCTTTAAAAAAATTCATGTTCTATTGAGTTTTCTTTAACTGATTAATGGCACCTCCTGTTGACATCTCCTCTACCCACCACCTAGAATAATCCTTTGTAACAAAGATATATATTTAAGCAAACCAATTGAACCATATTGACCATGTTTGACAATGTACACCTTACTACCCACCTTCAAAACTTTTCTGAAACAAAGACATGGCTTTGTTGGTGAACATGGTGAATATCAGACCATCATGATTGGTCATCTCATTGATCAAAATGTTTTTTTTTTTACTATTCATAGTATTCCACCATCTTATAGAAAGTACTCTACACAAACCTTTATATGTGTGACATAGAAATGAAAGATAATTTAAACAATTTTTTTGGAAGCAAAACCAAAAGGAAATTCCAATTGATGTATCAACACACGGGATGAAATTAACAGGTGCCAAGAAGAAGAGGGCAAGGGAAATAGACCATACAGATATTGTGTCTGTCTGTTGGTCTACCAAACTTCAGGGGTGAGACAATACAGAAAGATCTGAAGAACTAAAGGAGTCAGTTTAGCCTGGCAGAAAATTGCCTATAAAATAGGCTGAACCAGCAAGCAACTCATTCTAAGAGAAAAGACAGAGGGGAAATGCAGGTGAAGGCACCAGAGTGTTTGTTCATTCTCTTCTTAAGTTGCTTGAACAGGACTGAGAGAGCTGGGTGAATGATACCCTGTAAAAATCAGCATCCCTTATGATTAATGGTATTTGAGACAAGCTTAAGTAGAAAATTGAGAGCATCTGGAATTATGAGGACTTAGGCGATGGGGCCTCATGGGTGTCTAACTCTTTTCTCTCCCTGAATCAGCTAGAGAAAGGGAACTGAATCTAAGCACCTGAATTGTGTTTCTTTGGCTTTCTGTTTTGTTTTGTTTTCAGGGCTTGTCTCTAGAAATGGCAGAAGGAGTAAAAGTAAAGAAGCTGGCAATATCAAAAACAACTCTTTTCTATAACAAAATGGTAGTTAAGCATCAGGGAAGTATGAGAACAAATAGTATGAAAAAACCCATAAGTAGAACTTCTTTCAATTAGTAGTTTTGTCTTGAAATTGATAATAATTAAGATAGATTTAACTCCATACATTTAACTCCATTTAACTCCATAACATGAAGAATAATTAGAAGATTATGTGAGGTGATAAATAAAAATTATTACTTCTAGAAATAAAGTAAATTATTTGAATTCTCTCACTACAATTTTACAATTACAAAATAAAGAAATAAAATCCATTAAGGTGCTGCTTAGAAAAAACACATTTAATGCAAAAACCTTTATCTTCAAATTAAATAAGTCTAAATATGGTACTAATGTAACTGATAATGTGGAAATCAAAGTAGAAAACATAGGAAGAGATAAACAAGAGTAACTTATGTAATGATGAAAGGACAAATGGGTAAGAAATATATAATTCTCAATTTATGTGCACCAAATAGTCCTACAATTAAATTTATGGAACAAATGCAACAGAAGCAATTGACCAAATATAATAATGGGGAAGAATTTTAATACTCCATTATCAGAATATGATAAATCAAAGAAAATATAATAAGTAGATCTGAACTACAAATTGCTTAATAAATTGGAAATAACAGGCATATGCAGAGAACTAAATGGCCGGAGTAGAGGAGATACATACATACATATGTGTGTAGACAGAGAGAGACATATATATTCTTTTCAAGTATGCATGGAGTGCACAATAATTGGTCATGAGATCATAGGGTAATCCTATATGAATTCTAAAAAGTCAGAAAAAATATACATTGTATTATCAGATGACAATTAAACTATAATAACATAAGTAAAAGCATATGGAAACTGAAAAACAATCTATTATATTACATTTATATTAATGAAAAACATCTAGAAGAGTATCAGAATACTTAAAAGACAATGACAACAAATATGCCACATTAAATCTATGGGATGCAGGCAAAGCAGTTCTTGCAGGCAAATTTATATGTCTGAGTGCAATGAATAAGAGATAAAAGGAGAAAATAATTAATCTTGGCTCTAAAGACACTCAGAAAAGAACAAATAGAACAAAGGAAAGAAGGAAATACAGTATTAAGACAGAAATGAATAGAACAGAAGATGAAAGCACAATTAACTTGATAAATAAAACCAGGTCATTTTTTGAAAAGATCAATGAAACAGATAAAGTGTCAGCAAACAATTTTTTAAAAAGAAAGAGAAAATGTAAATTGGAACATTATAAATGAAAAAGAAGATGCTGTGAGAAGCACAAAAGAATTTAAGAACATCATGAAGGAATACTGTAAACAGCTATCACCTAAGAAATTTGAGGACTTAAAGGAAATAGGTGATTATCTATAAAAAAATAAATAATCTGAAACTGACACAGCAGGAAATTAATAATTTAAATAGAACAATCTGGGAGGAAGAAATAAAACAACTCATCAATTAATTATCCCACCAAAAAAATCCATCTGGCACAGATGGATTCATGAGTTAATTCTTTCAAATCTTTCAAGAATAAAAAATCATAATAATAGATAGATTTATTCATAAATACAGAAAAAAGATGGAATATTGCCGGGACCTTCTATAGCCCCTGTTATCTCCTTTGCCAAGGATATGTTTAGCTAGTAAGAAATTTCTATTCTTCAAGATGAAAATTTTCCAATGTACTAATAGCCCATGGTCTAAAGTGGAATTCTGTCTTAAAGGAACATTGCTGTTTTTCTCCTCCTCTGAGGAAAGTATCAGTACAGGTAGTGATGTTCACCAAGTCACAGGGAGGAGCAAGGATTTTGCACTCTCAGTTTTGTAAGAGAAAAGAGGGCTGCAGAGGAGGAAAGAAACAGGGGCATGACATAGAGGTGGCTAGCTATCACAGGTGGTGATCCTGCTGTGATCCTGCTGTGGTTACCACCATTGCCTCTGCTTATTGGGACAGGAGGAGGGCTGTGTCTGCAATAGACAGATCCTAGGGGATCTTTTCTCTTCTGGGATCTGATAAAGGTGGTGAGGTACCTGATTCTAGTTTCTTCTCTCCCCCCCCCCCATTTTTGCTTCCTGAGAAGGCTGATGTTAAATCTAAATTTTTTTTCTGGTTCTCTAAAGCTAAATTTATAACTTCTGTTTTAATTAGTATTCATGTCATCTTGTCCTAAATAAAGATATGGTAAATCATTTGTATACTTTATCATTTATG
Source organism: Pseudocheirus occidentalis (assembly GCA_028646575.1). NCBI lineage: Eukaryota > Metazoa > Chordata > Mammalia > Diprotodontia > Pseudocheiridae > Pseudocheirus > Pseudocheirus occidentalis. The sequence continues at coordinate 25,838,419 of CM053601.1, read as the reverse complement.
ATTGGAGAGGTGTAAAAAAATGAGTATGTGGGGGGAGGGGAAGGAAGGTGAAAGAGGGAGAGAGAGAGAAAGAGGCAAAGAGAGAGAGACAGAGACAGAAAAAACAGAGGGAGACCGATACAGAGACAGAGGCAAAGACAGATAGAAATAGACAGAGGCTGAGGCAGAAAGACAGAGTGAGAGACAGAGAGATGGAGAGACAGAGAGACAGAAAAAGAGAGGGGGGAGGGAGGGAGAGACACAGAGAGAGAGGGAGAGAGATACAGAGAGGGGGAGGGGAGAGAGAGAGAGAGACAGAGAGAGAGAGAGAGAGAGAGAGAGAGAGAGAGAGAGAGAGAGAGACAGAGAGAGAGTAAGAGACAGAGAGAGAGAGAGAGAGAGAGAGAGAGACAGAGAGAGAGAGAGAGAGAGAGACTCTTCCTGAAATGTTGAGCAAGAAATTTTTCTTGTCCCCTCCCCATCTAGGGACTCAAAAGAAAGAGAATCTTTTACTTGATAAACTTCTCTACAGCAAAGAGAGAGATCAAGCAATGTGCATCTGGTTCTTTTCCCCCAGACTAAAACCACAAGCTTTAAAAACAGCAGTGTTGCTATCTACCAGGCCTGGGGCTGGAGCTGGGGCTGGGGCTGGGGCTGGGGCTGATTGGTCAGCTGGACCTCTTAGCTTTTTCCCACTGTTTCTTTTCACTCATACTCAAATGGTATAGCCAGAGGCAGTGGCTAAAGAGTAGATCAACTAGTGAAAGAAGAACACCTGGAAAAGGAAGGAAACAAGCATTTATTAGGCATCTATTGTGTGCCACACACAGTGCTAAACACCTTACAAATATGGCATTTAGGGGCAGCTAGGTGGCACAGTGAGTACAGCACCAGTCCTGGAATCAGGAGAACCTGAGTTCAAATCCGGGTTCAGACACTTGGCACACTTACTAGCCATGTAACTTTGGGCAAGTCATTTAACCCCAATTGCCCTCCAAAAAGGGAAAAGCAAAAACAAAAACAAAACAAAACAAAACAAAACAAAACAAATATGGCATTTGAACTTCACAGCAATCCTGGGAGGTAGGTGTTATTATTGTCCCCATTTAACAATTGAGGAAACCAAAACAGACAGAAGTTAAGTGACTTGGCCAGGGTAACAGAGTATCTGAGGATTCCCAACTCCAGGGCCAGCACACTATTCACTGTGCCACCCAGCTACCTCTAAGACGAGGGACACCTACATTCTAAGATTGGAGGCCAGCCAAGTAGTAGATAGCTTTTCTTCTCAGCCTCTACAACCCACTCACACTGCCACACCTTCTGTTCTTCTATGACATAATATGGTGTTGCCTTTAAAACCTGAAAAGGGGGTGGCTAGGTGGCTCGGTGAATAGAGCACTGGCCCTGGAGTCAGGAGGACCTGAGTTCAAATCCGGCCTCAGACACTTAACACAAAAACTAGCCATGTGACCTTGGGCAAGTCATTTAACCCCAACTGCCCTCCAAAAAGCAAAAAAACTGCAAAGATAATACTAAAAAACACAGTTATAGCCCTCTATCCATAATGAACATATATGCACTGCCATCTACAGTTGTCCCGATCTATTTCTTTCCACTGGACCCAGATGGCTCCAGAAGAAAGGGCGAGGCTGGTGACTTTGCACAGCTCTCCCTCAGTTAAATCCAATTCACTTGCAAGTCATGATGTCACCTTCCTCATGTCATGGTCCTCTTTGGGAATAACAAATAACAGCAAGAAAAAGATGCAAAGACAGTAAACAAAGTGGGAAAGTGGGTAGACAAGCATCCACGTGCTTCCTAGGAATGGAAGCTGGCATAGTTATTCAGGGGGTAGTCTTTGTGAACTCTCAGCTGGTATTCCATGTCTGTTCTACCTTAGCTTACCCACTAGGAAACATGAGCCAACGGGACTTTAGTCGGAAAAATTGATCTTGCATCCTCTCTTCCAGGCTGTTTGAAGGCTTCATATATCAGCCCAAGGTCTAGCTCATCTCATTTAGTCTAAGGAAAGAAACAGGGGATATGACATAGAGGTGGCTAGCTCTCACAGGTGGTATTTGAGTAGCTCCCTGTGATCCTGCTGTGGTTTTCACCATTGCCTCTGCTTATTGAGACAAGAGGAGGGCTGTGTCTGGAATAGACAGATCCTGGGGGACATTTTCTCTTCTGGGATCTGATAAAGGTGGTGAGGTACCTGATTCCAGTTTCTTCTCTCCCTCCCCTATTCTTGCTTCCTGAGAGGGCTAATGTCAAATACAAAGTTAAGTACAAAGAATATCAACTGCAATTAATAATTTAGGAAAACTCCTTCCCCATTTCCAGTAAGATTTGTGTTCCCCACCCATGAAAGAACTATTTTCTCACATTGTAGATATATTAAATGGAATAAAATGAGAAGTTACAGTATTTAAAAACTCTTGAGGGGGTGGAAGTCACTTCCAGAGAGGGCTGAAATCTCAACTTTCCAGTGGATTACTGCCCCTCCTTTTAATATCTGAATTCCTTTCTTCACCCTCACCAAGGAACTAGCAGCATCCAGAGACTGTCCGGGACCATCTAGTATGTCCTATGCTAATGTCCAGCTCATATTGAAATCACAAAGTAGAAAAGTGAGCAATCTCATCATATAGTAAGTGGCGAGTAGCTATCCCTCATCCCCCACCCAGTCCTATAAGGACATGTGCTTCCTGACCAATTTCAAGGTGAAAGCTAGAATCTGATCATCACTAAAGGGTCCTTTGACATTTCTAACAACACCCCATGCTGCACCATAAACTCATGCTATAACATGTTGTCTCTCTCTGGCAAGTCCATAGGGTTTTAGCATGTCCTCCTCTAGGTCTCTTCTGTGAGAATAGACTCCTCAGGTAGCTTTTGGATGCCCTACAGTATATCACTGGATGATTTTAAAAATTACTATTATTTTTAATTTTCTATTCCAAAATTTTTCCCTCCTTGATCCCTTCCTCCCCACACACTGGGAAGGCAAGAAATGTAATACCCCATTGCATGACTTTTTAAGAACTTTGTTGAGATTAGCACCCTGAGACTTAATAAGCCACACATCTCCCACACTTGGCATGCTTTCAGGATGCAAGGGAATACCAAGGAAAACAAAACTCAAGCTGTTTCAAACATGGGTTATCTTTGTCTACAACCATGGAAAAACAAATCAAACATGTTTTCAAAGTCACCAGAATGAAACTACATTTTGTTAAAATGTACCATACACATTGAAGTAATATCAAAAAAATCTGAAGGAAGTTTCTCTGTTTCTCAAATATATAGGAAACTCAAATTTACAAAAATAAGAGCGATTCATCAATTGATAAATGGAAAAAGGATATGAACAGACAGTATTCAGAAGAAATGAAAACTATCTATATTCAAAATTCAAAAATGCTCTAAATCACTGTGGATTAGAGAAATGCAAATTAAAACAACTCTGAGGTACCACCTCACACCTATCAAATTGGCTAACACAACAGAAAAGGAAAATAAGACACTATAGGAGATGTAGAAGAATAACACTAATGCACTGTTGGTGGAATTGTGAACTGGTTCTACCATTATGGAGAAAAAAATTGGAACTATGTCCAAAAGGCTATAATATTGCACATACTCTTTGATTCAGCAATATCACTACCAGTTCTATACCTCAAAGAGATCAACAAAAAAAAGGGAAAAAATCCATATGTATAAAAACATTTATAGCAACTCTTTGTGTGGTAGCAAAGAATTGGACATTGAGGGGATGCCCATCAACTAGGGAATGGCAGAACAAGTTGTGATATATGATTGTGAGGGCATATTATTGTGCTATAAGAAATCCTGAGCAAGATGTTCTCAGAAAAACCTGGAAAGACTTAAATGAACTGATGCAAAGCAAAGTGAGCAGAACCGGGAGATTGTTGCATGCAATAATCACAATGTTGTGACTGTGAAAGACTTAGCTACTCATAAATCTTTTTAGTGTTTATGGGACCTGGTTTGTTTGGGGTTTTTTTTTGGGGGGGGGGAGTGTCGTTGTTGTTGTTTGTTGTTTTTGACCTAGACTGCCTGCTTCTTAAGAGCAAAACACTATTTGTATTCACAAGAGCATCTTGTTCCTTGGACTAAGGTTTGATCTATTGATAAAAATCTTAGCATTTTTAGATTAACCATAATGATTCTGGCAGGGACTTCCATGATTGGAAGTATCTAAAGATAATCTCCAAATCTTACTTTGGCAACTGGCTTCACCTTTACCTTTACTTTTAGGCTTCATGCTCTCTCCAGTCTGGTTCCAAGCTAATTTATCACTTTGCTATCAGTTATTATTTTTACTGTTACTCCAAGCCAAATTGGGCCATTCTCTCTTCCCCAATTTTGACCTCTTTTTTTTTTTTTGCTTTGCGTCTTTAGGTTAAATATTTATTGTAACAAAATTTCACCTGTACTTTTGAGATGTTTAAATTTTAAAAAAAAAAAAAGACTTAACTACTCTATTCAAACCAATGATCCAAGACAATTCTAAAGGCCCCGTGATGAAAAAATGCTATTTACCTCCAGAGAGAGAAATTATAAACTAAGTGCAGATTGAAACATACTTGCATATTTTTTTCACTTTATTTTTCCTGCTTTTTTTTTAACAACTTGGCTAATAAGAAAATATGTTTTGCATGACTTCACTTGTATAATTGATATCATATTGCTTGCCTTCTCCATGGGTGGGGGAAGGGGTAGCAGGATGGAAAGCATTTGGAACTCAAAATGTAAAAAAAGAATGTTTAAAAAAAAAGAAATTCTGGGCTGAAAGAAGGGTGGTTAAGTAGGCAGTGTTGTTAGAAGAGAGCCAAGGTTTAATGAGCTTGAAAAGGTAAAAAGAATGAAAAGGGAAGAGGTTTATGATAAAAGGGAGCTTGTTATTTGTGAATCTGGCATTCTCAAGGGCACAGTGGAAGGAACAGGTAGGTCTGTAGCAAGGACATTGGTGGGGGAGGTTGATGTGGATGGGAGTAAGGAGAAGGCACTTGGGTATGGGGATGGGGATTTGAATTTGTATATTCAACAGTCACAACTTTAGAATCTCAGGTTAAGAAGTGTATAAGGAGGTCTGAGGGTTCTAATCATCAAGGGATGAATCCAGGTAGGGATCAGTAGTTGGAGAGGTTCATTGAAGGAGGTAGATGTTTTAACTGTTCAAGATCCTCCCTAAAGGTTCAACCTTGATGTGTCCTGTGAGGCCCCAGCCTCAGACAGCAGAACCACAGGCTGGAGCAGGTGGCCACAGGGTGCTAGAAATCAGGGAGCTCAGTCTTGAGGACAATGGCTTGATGTGATACCAGGTCCAACTTCGTGGACCTAGGGCACGAAAATCCCTGGGGCATGGGTGGGAAAGGAGGTATGGATTCTAAATACATCAGTGGTTTCCTTTTGAATAGGCAGTGTTAGCATTTTCTGTGTCTTCCAGATGCTGTACTAAATAAAGAAAATGCAGGTCAGAAATAACTTAAAAGACTCACGATTCTGAAAGGGAACGTAAAATCACAAGGTCCTTTGTCAGTAAAATGAGAGGGGCAGATTAGACCTCTAGGACCCCTCCTAGCTCTCTATTACAGTGGCTTGCTGGGCCCCATTTAGCTAATGCTGTTGACATGTATCAATCCATGGCCATAACCTACCATCTCGATTTGTTCTGCATTCATTGCTCTGGATTTCTCTGCTTTGTCAGTCAGGGAATTAGGTTCAGCAAAGCTTCACTCTACCCCCACCTCATTTTCCTGAGAAATAATTTCACTTTTGATGGAGGTGGGGAATTGTCTAATACAAACATGAATTGACCATTGAGCAGGTACCTTTACTCACTCCGAGAAACAATGATGGCCACAAAGACCTCAGTGCCCATTAAAGACCATTAGAGCCCAATTCAATAAGCTGTTATCTTCCCTTGAACAGTCAGTTAAAGAGGCAAATCCTTAAGCCTAATTGTCTGTTTGCAAGCCTTCTAATTGCTAAGGCTACACTGACATTGTCTAAATATATGACTTAATGCTTTAACTCTCCTGGACAAGTCTCTAGACTTTAAAATGTGCTATATAAGGGCAGTAAACAAATTGATATTCATTCCGGATTCATGCTCAGTACTTCTTTTATTAGGTTGTCTCGCATCTATTAGATGGCTCAGCAGGCAAGTACAGGAGGCTAAAAAAAAGTCTAGCATTACAGGTACTGCCACCTCATCATGTCCAACCATCCTGATCTACATCTGGCCTAGATGGCTCTGGAGGAGAAAGTGAGGCTGGTAACTTTACACAACCCTTCCTCACTTAAATCCAGTTCCCTTGCAAGTCATGCATCACCTGAATGAAGGGCAATTACAACCCAAAAGACCACATCAGTATAATCAAGGAAGAAAGTGCTGTTATATCACAGCTGCAGCACTGACTTTTGACTCCACGTTCACTTCTCCCTTTCCCTTCCATTTCTCCTGGTGTTCTCTTCTCTTCCAAACAACTCATCTCTCAAGTTCTTCACAAGAGTTCGTGCATTTGCATATTGTTCCAATAAAAGTATCAGCCCTAAAACAGGGATGATTTCCCTCATTGCATTTGCAGTAATAAGAGAGGGGTAATGTTCCTCTCCTATTCCACATGCATTAAACACAAATTATTGTTATTGTGGTGATGGCGGTACAATTCTTCAGGATTCCTCATTTGCTTGACTTGTCATATGAACCTCAGTTTCCTCCTCATTAAAATAATAGAGTTGAATTGGATGATCTCTAAGGTTCTTTCAAGCCCTGAAATGTTTCCAGGAGCCATACTGGGGTATCTCTTAGTGACACCTGCTTTGGGAATGCCCAGTTGGCATTCTAGTCAAGGTCATGGACTTTCCCCACCCAATTGAGAAAATGCTTAGATATTTTCTGGTTGCTCCTTGTTGACCCTGATAATTTAGGGGTTTTCACCTCTACTGTTGTGCTTGGCATTCAAACAACATGGCCAGTCTGTCAGAGTTTCACTGTGTTCTATGAGCAAAGCAGAACTGAAGTACCTCTAAAGAAATGCAAGATGCACACATTTAGAGAGTCCATCCCAAATGTTCACATGGATTATTTGTACTTGACTTGTGGTAGAGCCTTCTGACCTTGTATTGGTCTGATCAGTCACAGTCAGACCCACAGTAACTTGACTCTAGCATACTGCTGTCATTTTGGTCCTCTATGAGAACAAAGGATAACAACCAACCAACCAACCAACTTTTCTGCTGGTTCTGGGAATGAAAAGACAAAAGGAAACTGTTATTTGGCCTCAAGTAGTTGATAGTGTAAAGAGAAGACAGCATGTACATGCATAAGTATATACAAAAGGTATATTTGTGGCTGAGCTGGTCTTTGGTCAGTTGCCTAGCCCAGTAAGTCCCCAGTGCAATCTCAAGTTATTAATGAGGCGTTAAGCTAACTGCAAAGATACAGCCCAAACGGGTGAGACCTTTATGAGGTTTAATCACCAGGTCACCTCTCTGATTGAGTCAAGAAAGGAACGACTGCATTGCTTGAGCAAACTAATTAGCCACACTTCTCAGAACTTTAAATAGATAAACCCTCGAAGAATTATAGCTATTTGAAAGTGGGAGGAGTAAGGCTCAGGAGTGTCATATAGAGCCCCCAACAAGGGAAGAGGAGGGGGTTTCTTGTTCCTGACTCCCCCTAAGGCCTTGGTTTCAAGCTGTGACTTGCCATGGGAGACTTTCTACCCAGACATTTAAGAATATATGTTGGGGGAGTAACCTTCATGTGTAAAATATTTAGGCTGGATCTGTGATTTCATTGATACAACAAGCTCCCCCTTCCTTCCTCCAGCCCCCAAGAAATCCTCTACCAAGCCAGATATATAAAACACGGAGATAGAGCAGAGATATGCAAAACAGATACAAAGGAATTTGAAGGGGAAGGGACTAGCAGCTGGGGAATTGGGGCAAAGTCTCCTGTAGGAAGTGGTATGTAAAAAGAGCTTTGAAGGAAATAAAGAATCATAGGAAATAGAGAAGTGGAGGAAGTGCATTCCAGGCAAGGGTGGACAGCCTGTCCAAAGGCATGGCTACTTTCATGGTCTCAAAAGTCCTGTAGGAGGCACCATAGGGCAACTCCAGACTAATGAATCCGGTTTCTGAAGTCCCAATTGCCAAGACTTAATTGGAAATTGTCTTTTAAGGAAGCCAGGTTGTATAATAGAGTGCTAGATGTGGAATCGGGCAGACAGAAATTCAAATTCTGTCTCATATTTACTAACTGTGTGACCCTGGACAGGTCACTTAACCACTCTGAACCTGTTTCCACATCTGCAAAATGAGGGATCTTATAAGTCTAAATCTATGGTCCTATAACATTTATTATTCATTAAGAAATTAAAACATTTAAAAGGAGCAAAAGCAAAGCAAAGCTAGAATAACAACACCCTTCCAGTGTCTCCTTCTCTATCCTTGAATTTTCTTTCTTTGCAGACACTACATTTAATCAGATGACACTGCAGTGTCCTTGTTAGGGTCGGTCATCAGACTGCAGCTTCCCGCTGTAGCAATTCGGTAAATTAGGACTATCTACGTAGGCTTGAAACCATAGCATCTTACAACCTTGATTTAGAAAAGGATCCTTCACACATACAATGGACCAATAACAAACACAGGGTGCTTTCCTCCCCCTCCAGTGTTTGGTGCTAAAATCACATCTAAACAGGCAGGGATTGAGAGCCTGTTAATAAATGCCTGCTGGAGCCCATTCTGTGACTCATGATTAAAAGGCCCAAGCAAATCCCAGAAGAATCATGAATTGGAAAAGCCAGAAGGGTCTGCAGAGGTCATCCACTCCACCCCTGTCATTATACACTTTATATATTTCATTATATATGCAGGAAAGCTGAAGCTCATAAATGACTAGTAATTGGCGGAACCTTGGACTTGAACTTATGTATCTACTAACAATACCATGGCAGAGCCTAGGGCTCTTCCCACTGTACCAACAGAATCCCTTTGTGAACTTATTCTTCAGTTGTTTCAGTCCTAACTCTTTATGACCTTTCTTGGCAAAGATACTGGAGTGGTTTGCCATTTCCTTCTCCAGTTCATTTTACCGATGAGGAAACTGAGGCAAACAGGGTTAAGTGACTTGTCCAGGGATACACAGCTAGTAAGCATCTAAAACCATTTTTGAACTCAAGCCCTGCTAACTCCAGGCCCCCCCAGGAACTCTATTCCCCCCTATTAGTTGTCCCATTTGAAGACTCCATTTCTTCTCTGTGTACTTAGTGATGCCAACAACCTTAGAATTCCACATGAACATCTTAGAAAAATCTAGGCAGGTCTTCTCTAATTCATCAGTTCTGTATTAAATCCAAACCATAGATTGATCTTGATTGAGTTGAAATGGGGCTGAGGATATCTAAGCCCCTCTTTGGCCAGAGAGCATGTGGGCAAAGGAATATAATTCAAGTTAAACTAACCAAATAAATGTTAGGAGTCTCTAATTCAAGACAGATAAAGCTTGGTTTTAAACTTCAACATACACAAAATTTAATTGTGCTAGAAGAGAATTTTATTTTGTTTACCTCCAATCCAATTTAATCTAACAAGCACTTATTAAGCTTTACTACGTCCCAGACATTGTACTAGGTACTAGGGATGTAAAGATAATGAAAACCAGTGTGTATTCTTAAGCTTCTTATTGGGGAAAGATGATAAACACACAGGTATATGATATATATACATATATGCAGATATATGATAATTGGGGGAGCTTGGAGATCAGAAAAGCCCTAATGGGGTACATAAAGGGGAGCATGGGAGAAGTGTGGAAAGGCCAGCCGGAGACAGACAATGACGGGCTTTACTTTTGCAAATAAAGATGGTTTGAATCTATGAATCTAAGGTCTCATTCTGAACAGCAGGCTCTAATAACCCATCTCTGATTTAGTCTTCACCAGGTGAAATGGAGGCTCATTTAAAACCACATCATTGTCTTCATGGAGCCTTGGAGCATGTCCAGTTCACCTAAGATGGAAGAGCCTTGCTCAGCTGTATTCTGTCACCACTATGTAACCACTTTACACAGGCCAGGGGGCCAGGGTCTGACTGGGAAAGGGGTGGGCCGCCTTTCCCTTTTCTCCTCTTTTAGGCCTCATAGCCTAGGGGTATTTGTTTCTGTTCTGTTTTCTTCACCCTCAGTTTCCAGGTGCAGGCAGCAATTCCCACCAGACCTGCTCAGTCAAGGCAATCTAGGAGGAGGGAGTGAACGAATCCTTGGAAGGGCTGAATACTTGGAGAAGCCAGGATATCAGGTGGGATATTGAAGCCAGCCAAGTTGGCAGAGAAGCCCGAGACTCAAGCCTGAGGGGAAAGGAAGTAGACTTGGACTTTGGGACTGTGTTCTATAGGAACTAAGCTAGGCTGTGAACCTAATCCCCTTCCTTTTCCCAGTAACTGAGGTGGTATGAGGATATAGGATAATTACTATGGATAAAACCAAACAAAATCAACTCTCAATTCCCCACCTCTGTCAAACCCTGAATTTTCTTTCTCACAAACCTTACTCACATGGTCATGACTCCTTGCATGAATAGACAAAACATACTTAACTGCACATAGGAGTTTACTTGGGATAGAACTGAGAACAGTAAGTTTCAATACAAAATAATGTAACAACAGACCAAGCCGGCCCGGGGAGCTGGAGAAGTCTCTCCTACTAGGGAGGTCCCAGTTTGGGGCTCATGTGAGGTTCAGTCTTTGGGGAGCCTGATCTTTTCAAGAGAGGATTCATGTTCTTTTTTTCATTGTCTAGCTGGAGACAGACAATGAGTCCTGGGCAAAATATTTAAAGAAGGCTTAGGTATGACTTGAGCTTGGATGGGTATTCAGAAAGTACAATGTAGATCAGTAAAAGGACAGCTCTTTATTTCCTCCATGTAAAAGAAATGCTTAAAACATAAAAGACTCATAACCATGCATTGACCAAGATCCAAAACATGATAAAGTAACCTATAATTTCAATATTCCCAGGAGGTTGAAACATGGAGCACTTAGTGGAACTGTTGAATAGGCATTTTTCCTTCACCTCAGTTCTGCACTGTCCAAACTATTCTCTCAAGGACCTATTTTCTGGCAAGCTGGGTCATGGCTCATCATCCTATCAGTGGTCATCTTGTCCAAGGAAGCTATAATTAAAGAAAACTCCTCCTGCTGCTAATCAGCTCTGACTGAAGGTCTCAGGAGCTCCCAGACTCTCTAGCTCATGAGGCTGAAATTACACATCAGGATATCTGCTTAGTTACCTATACTCAGGGAAAGAAGCACAATGAATGTATAACAGGCAGGGTCCCTAGGCACACCTAGGGAGTGCATGGACCTGCTGCCACATGCAAGCAGCTGCTACAGCTTCCAGGGAGCTACATGCTCCCCAATACCTCCCCTTTCACTCAGAAGTTCAAGACAAATATCCTCTATAGAATCTTCACGTTCTCACTACATGGAGAGAGGGAGAAAGTGGGAGTTGTTTCTCCCATTAAAGTCTATTGAGTGGGTGACTCTTCTTGCTTCAATGACCAATCTTTTACGGATCTTTTTTCATCATATGGACCAAGGGATTGTGACATTATTTCAAAGTTCTTGGCAAGTTCATGTGCCTCTTGGAATCAGCCAAGAAAACTCAAATCTAAAAGGCTCCAATGGAGTAATCCATCCTAAAGCATCCCACTGCCCAGCGGGACCCCCCAAAGTCCCTAGAAAACCCTGGAAGTTGCCATTCAGTAATACCTCAGATCTGGGAATTTTAGGCAAGGCATAATCTAGTTTGCTTAGCCCCTATAACCTCACCTCTGAACCAAAAAATTAATACATTTTAATTTACAACTAATGCATCCATCGGGTGAAATATGGGAGGCAGAGACCTCTCACTATCTTGCAAACTGGAATTCTTCAGGCCTTGTGCTTTGGGAGTTTCTTCTAATTTAACTTATAGCTAGCAGGGACTTCTAAGCAATTCACACCTCAGCCAATTCATTGTTCATGGAGTTGGGGAAGAGTAGGCAAAAGGAGGTCAGACTTGGAAATGCTCTCCCCTCCCCACTCCACCTCTTTGGGGCTCCTGTTGTCTTTCTGACCTTTAGGCTTTTAGTTCTCATTCTTTGGATGTGAAAGGAAGTTCACTGTCCTTTCCAATCAGCAGCTGAACCAAGCTGCTCCTTCCTCTTCCTCTTCCTCCTCCTCTTCTTCCTCCTTCTCCCCTGTAGTTATGGGAAAGGAGGGGTGGTAGTGGTGGTAATGGAATGAAATTATTATATCTCAAAAAGTAGGCTGGAGCCAGATTATGACAAGTTTTCATAGTGTAAATAATGCTTTAGTATTATTCATAACTCAGTAATCAATGTATTCATAACACATTTTTAAAACCTATTTTGTATTTTCTACCAAGTTAGGAATGAGTCTATAAGACAGTTTTTTAACTCTGTGTGTGCCTAGTTTCTTTTATTATATTATTCTCTGTACCACTATATGTCACAATCTATTCCATTCATTTTAGGACTTGGGAGAATTTCACAAGAGTCCTACCAGCCAATGAATGCTAAAAAAAAATAAATAAATAACAGATATTTATTGGGCACATTTTGGCTCTCACCAAAGCTAACATGAGTGCAAAAATGTAAATCTTTGGAGTGACCAGGGGCAATCCAGGATAATAACCATGTGCAATCAAGGACACCAACAAGAAAGTTGTTATAACTGCCAAGGGAAAGACCTTTAAGGCCCTAGCAGGAAAAGGAAAGGGGTTAATGATAGTACTAGAAAATTATCCCCTCTGAACTTGGCGTGTACAGGTCATAAAAGCATCCCAACCATTGAATCAGGAAGATTCTCATCCATCCTGATTCAACAGGTGGGATCCCTCCATACCAACACCAACAATGAGCAGGGCTAATGGATTTTATTTGGAGGGATAGATTTTCACTATGAAGCAGCTAATTGGTTTCCTACCTTTATTGTCACAAGTAGAGAAATACCAAGGATTGCCCAGTAAATCCACCACTACCCAGAGGAGAAGCAAGTTTCCAAAAAGAGAAAATCCCAGAAAAGGAAAGAGATTTGAAGCTGAAGAGGGAATTGTCTGGAGCTGAGGCAGCTGATCCTGCACTCTTTTCCTTCTTCATCAAAATATTTTAAAATTGTATTTTCAGAACTTTATTTTCCTCTTGTGTTTCTTTCCCTTTTAGAATCTCTGGCCATGGGGATCACAGGTTTCTCTGAAATTTTTCAAATCTGTTTTCCTGAAACCTAGGCTAATGGGGAGATAATATACTGTAATGGAAAGAATACTGAATTTGAAATTCAAAAACCTGGATTTGAATCCTACTTCTAACATTCATTAGTTATCTACAAATTGCTTAATTTCTCTAGCCCTCAGTTTCTCAGGGCTGGGAATATAGTAGGTTAGCAGTCAACCCCCCATAAGTTCGGAAGTTCCAGGACTTTTCAACCAATGACCATCCTTACTTAGGAAACACTAGAACCTATGACCAGATGAAATTCATTAATGGACTACATGTAATACGCATTGTGAATGCCACCAAATTATGTTTCGTATGGGTTTCCTTGTTTCATGCATTATCATTATTGTATGTATGTGTATATATAGGAATGTATACACACACACACACAAGAGGAGATCCATTCTCCATTAGATCAAAATATATTAAATGGGCGTTTCTCAAAGGAATAAATATAAGATCTAAATGGCCATATTTTTAAAATTCTCCAAATCACTAATAATTAGAGAAATGCAAATTAAAATAACTGAAGTCACATCCATCAGAATGGCAAACATAACAGAAATAGAGAATGACAACCCTTGGAGTAGCCGCAGGAGAACGGGTACATGAATGTCCTTCCTGGTGTTCCAGATTCTCCCTTGTGGAACTGGGTGGCTCCTCCTGCCTTCAGAAAAAAAAATAGTTCCTATTTCTGATACCATTATCAATTTTCTCAAAAATAATTTTTAAATGCCTGGTATTTTCACAGAATAATAATGCACAAACATCACTGAGACCACATACTTCATCTGTAACCTTTACTTCATTCATAACCCAGTCTGTGAAGAGGAACTACAGAGAGAAAAACAAATTAAAAAAAAAAAAGAATCTATTCACAGAACTTACAGCATAATGAATGACCCTGCACAATCTATTAGCTAGAATAACATATTATTTTAAATAATACTTCAACAGTTATCTTAACTGTCAAATATGTTTGAACTTTCCTGGTCTGCACTTCCAGCTAGCTTACATATAGCTACTACAAAAGGCCACAGCTGTCTTATGGAAAATCAAGAATTCTCATCTGAACTAGCCAGTTTTGTAAAACGTTAACAATGAAACAATGAGAACTCCTGACCTCCTTCCACATACTGATGGACAAACATTTGTAGATAGGGAATATGGGAAAGCAACAATGTCTGGGTCGTGAATTTGAGAAGTGGCAGCTTCATCTTTTGGTGAGTGAATGTCTACTGGGCAAAGAGGTATCACATAATTGTGCATAAAGAATGTGACCATTCGTGATCAAGAAAGTGGCAGGTTTAATAGGGTACTGACGGGTGTAAACTATATTTTGAAATATCTGCAGCAGTTGTAATGTGATGGGAAAATATCTGTTGGTGCCAGTCACAGGTACTGTTAATACTACTATAGTTTGTTGCTAACGTTCATAATTCAAAGAGATACTAAATTTCAGTTAGAGTTAAGTAAAGAAATACATGTAATTCTTCCCCATCCAAGCTCACATACTCCCCAAATTCTATCCTGGGTTTGAGTCATTTGGTGCTCTCTCTCTCTCTCTCTCTCTCTCTCTCTCTCTCTCTCTCTCTCTCTCTTTCTCTCTCTCACTTTCTCTCTGTCTGTCTGTCTTTCTCTCTCTCTCTGCAATTGGGGTTGTGACTTGCCCAGGGTCCCACAGTTAGTAATTTGAGGCCAGATTTGGCCTCAGGTCCTTCTACCTCCAGGGCAGGTGCTCTATCCACTGCTCCATCCAGCTGCCCCTTCCATAGGCATCTCAAACTCAAGTCCAAAACAGAATCTTTCTCCTTAAAAACCACACCCCCTCCTACCTTCTCTATTCCTGTAAAAGGTACCATCATTTTTTCACTTACCTATGGTTGCAGCCTTGGAGTCATTCTCAATTCTTTGCTCTTCCCACCCACATATTTGATGAGTTGCCAAGTCTTATTCATTCTTTTTTGGGTAGGGGGCAATGCCACCAAGGTTAAGTTACTTGTCCAGGGTCATACAGCTAGTAATTTGAGGCCAGATTTGAACTCAGGTCCTCCAGACTCCAGGCCTGGAACTCTATCCACTGTACCACCTCCCTATAGAGCTAGAGAGATGTCTGTGTCTATCTCTATAGATAGATCTTGTTTCTGTATCTCTACAGCTCTATCTATATTTATGTCTCTATAGATGTGTATAATCTAACCTATATCCACCTATAGCTCTATCTCTAGACACGTTTGTGTATACGTATGTATGTCTAGATACAGTCAGTGGAGAAATGTGTTTTGTTTGACTGTACACATACATATTTGTAAAAAAGATTGTATTTTTCTTTCTTAATTGGGAGCCTGCAGGAAGGAAAAATGACCATTTTTGAGGATTGAAAAGATTTTGAATTAAAACAATTTAAGAAATAAAATTAATGTCATGTTCTCAAAGACAAACAACAATAACAACAAAGATCCTTGGGAACAAGGAGTATTTTTTTTTCTTTGTATCTCCAGTTCCTATAGGGCCTAGCACAGAGTAGGCACTTAATTCAAGCTTTCTGAATGGAATTTGTAAAAGGAAGGAAAGAAGAGAGGAAGGGAGGAAAGGAGAGAGGGAGGGAGAAAGGAAGGAAGGGAGGAAAGGAGGAAGGGAGGGAGGAAGGAAGGAAGGAAGGAAGGAAGGAAGGAAGGAAGGAAGGAAGGAAGGAAGGAAGGAAGGAAGGAAGGAAGGAAGGAAGGAAGGAAGGAAGGGAGGGAGGGAGGGAGGGAGGAAGGAAGGAAGGAAGGAAGGAAGGAAGGAAAGAAGGAAGGAAAGAAGGAAGAAAGGAAGGAAGGAAGGAGGAAAACCAACATTTATAGGAGGAAAAGCAACATTTATATTTTATCCCAGAAGTAATAGGGGTGCATTAGAGTTTATTGAGTAGGGGAGTGATGTGATCAGATCTTAAGGATCTTAAGGATCCTTAAGGACACTTAAGGAAAATCATATTAGCAATTGTACAAAGGATGGATTGAGGTAGAAAGAGATTTGAGTCAGGGTGACCAATCAGGAGACCAATACAATATTCTAGCCAGTGGGAGATGAAATGGTTGCTATGTGAGCAGGGGTTGTTGTTCATCCTTTCTTCTTTTTTCTTTTTAGGAGCAGTTTTTTAATTTTATTTGAATTGTTTTTCTTTCCAGGGAAACTGAAAAACATGCATTTTATAGTATCTGTAAACACATCAATATGTTTACACTTATTTGTAAACTCAGCACATTTTGAAATGTTGGAATATTTATCAGATCCAATTCAATATGCAACAAAAGCAAAAAAAAGGGAAGAATACATTAGATTAGGACATTTTATGGTTAAAAAGACTCAGCAGCAGCTTTGGAAAGATGATTTTATTAAATCAAGTCATTGTACTTGTTATTTTGTTGCTACAGCAAAACAAGGCCATTTTATTATTGTTAACACCTTTCATTTCTAATTTTAACTGATTGCTTTATTCTGCTCATCCACTGTAAGTGTTCATGTGAACAAAATGTTTAAAAGTCCTTTCTTTTTGAGGAAGACCAATGGCATCATGAGCCTGATGTCTTGACTTGCTTGTGATTTGGATTTGAAGGAGGCAGAGCTATCAAAGTTGTCAGCCTTGCTCTCTCTCCTCCAGAGTCATTGGAATTCAGTGCCAAGACAAAAATCAAGACCATGAGTGAGGAGAGGGAGAGAGACAGAGACAGAGACAGAGACAGAGAGAAGAGAAGGAGGAGGGAGGGGAAGAGAGAGAGAGAGAGAGAGAGAGAGAGAGAGAGAGAGAGAGAGAGAGAGAGAGAGAGAGAGAGAGAGAGATGTAGAAGTGTCAAGTGATTGGATGTAGTGAAGGAGAGTCACATGCTGACAATAACGTTGAGGCTATGATCCTGAATGATTGAAAGGGAAGTTTCGAAGAGGGATGGATTTAGGGGTTCTATTTACCCCCAATGAGTTCTATTCTGGAATATTGAGTTTGAGATGCCCACAGGACAAATCATTTAAAAAAAGAAAAGAGACGGGGAAAAGGCATTGGGACATATCCTTAGGACATGAATAATAACCATCAAAGAAGCTATCAGGCAGGTAAGAGAAGAATCGGTGAAGAGAGGTCTTCCAAAAATCGAGAGAAGAGAATATTTAGGAGGAGAGGGTGGCCAACAGTGTTAAATGCTACTGAGAGGTCAAGAACCATCAACCTTTTCTGGCAATTCTGAAATCACTGGTAACTCTGCAGAGAACAGTTTCAGCTGAGTGATGAGGCTGGAAACCAGATTGCAAAGGGATAAGGAGTAAATGAAAGGAAATAAAAAAGTGAGTATTAACAGATAAGAAAAAAAGGAGAAATATAAGATGATAGCTTGTGTGGATTGGTAGAGTATATAATTAAGGTTTTTTTTGTTTGTTCAGGACGGGAAGACTTGGACTTATTTCTATGCAGCAGGGAAGGAAGCAGTACATAGGGAGAGATTTAAGATTTGAGAATTGAGATATTTATGAAAAGGCAGCCTGCTGGAAAAGACAGAATGGGACTGGATCCAGAATCTTGGCTAGAAGGGCCACCTCATTATCGACAACTAGAGTAAAATAAAATGGAACTAGGGGTGATGACAAGAGCTTTTTCATGATCAGAAAGGAAAGGGAAGGAGGTCACAGTAAACAGCTGCTGTTTTCTCAGCAAACTAGGAGGTGGCATCCTTAACTGAAAGAATGGGGAGGGAGGGAAGTAGAGAAGAGAAGGTTTGGAACAGCCTCTCTGGGGAATGGAGTAGGTAACCAATTACAAAGAGGTCAGATGGTTGCCTTGCAGCAGTGAGGGTCCAGTTAAGGTTAGATAAAATACGAATTCCTCTGTGCTCTTTACAGTCTGGGTCTAAATTGTCTTCCACGTTGATTACACTTTATTTTTCTGGGTAACTGTTATTTTTCCTAATAGGATGCAAATTTCTTGGGGGCATTTTTGTCTTTCTATCCTCAGTACCTAACAGTAGATACTGGTATATACTAAATCAAATTGAATTGGGAGACCATAGTTCACCTCCCTTTAGATCAAACTTTATCTCTTTTCTCATATTCTCCTTATTCATTGATATTTTTGATCACTTTGCTTCTCTTGGACGTTGGGGGAAGTGGAAGGGGAGAGGAGAGAGGTCAGAGGGTAAATAACATTAGTAACATTGTGCTCTGCCCTGGAGCATACGGGTGAGTAGCTGAAATCCCATTTCAGGCAATTTAAAAAGCATCTCTCCTTGTGTGATGTATTAAGACAGCCTGTATCTTAGCTGTATGTAAGATGATGAGTGCATTATCTCAATGTGGGGCCAATTTCATCAGCAAAGCACAGAAAGGTACTCTGGGGAGAAAATACATTTTATATTCAGTCCCAGGCACCACAGTTAAGGAAGCACTTTGATAATCTATCTGCCTTCCTCAAGTCTCTCCCCTTTCCAATTCATCCTCCTCACAGGTGTGCCAAAGTGATAATAGTTCTAAAATACAAGTTGGAACATGGCATTCCCTAGCCTTGGTAGACCCATGTTACCTCCAGGCTAAAACACTAACTCTTCTGGCATTTAAAGTCCTTCACACCCTGTCTTTAGCTAACTTCTTTAGTTTTATTACACATTATTCTTCTTCACAAACACTTTACCATCCAGAAAAACTGACCTTCTTGTAGTTCCTCATATATGGCTTTCTATCTCCTGCCTCCTTGTCTTTGCATGGGCTGTTCCACCTGCCAGGAATGCCATCCCTTTTCACCTCAATTTCTTTAAAAAAATCTACCTTCCTTCAATTTTGTGCTACCCTCTCAGGGGAGGCCTTTTGTGCCCCCCTCACCGGCTAGTACATTCCCCCACAAATGACTTCTGTGTGTGTACATATACACATATATACAAATATATGTATTTGTACACACATTTGTACATACATATATATATTTAATATGTATTTAAATATATCATATATATTTGAAATATATAAATATATATATATATATATATATATATATTTAAAAGCGTACATGTAGGGGTGGCAAGGTGGCACAGTAAATAAAGCACCAGCCCTAGAGTCAGGAGTACCTGAGTTCAAATCCAGCCTCAGACACTTAACACTTAAAAAAAAACTCGCCGTGTGGCCTTAGGCAAGTCACTTAACTCCAATTGCCCTTCAAAAAGCAAAACAAAACAAAAAACAGTGTACATGTCATTTCCTCTGATAGAATTGAAGGACAGAGGCTGTTTAATTTTTATCTTTATTTTCCCAACACCTAGTACACAGTAGGTACTTAATCAATTCTTGTTGATGGATAAGTTACCAGAGGAAGAAGGCAACCATGGAAATAAAGAGCCTTGAATTCATTCTACAGAAGGCAGTCAGACAATAAACATCCTTTAAACACCTACTATGTGTCAGGCACCACGTAAAAAAGGCAAAAGACGGTCCTTGCCTTCAAGAACCTCAAGGTATAAGGAGGGAGACAAAGGATTTTATAGAAACCATAGGACGAATTGGAAATAATCAGCAGATGGAAGGAGCTGGAAACAAGGGTGAGCAAGAAGAGAGGATTTAGCTGTGATTGGAAGAAGACCAGGAAAGCCAGGAGGCAGATATGAGGAGGGGGCACTCCAGGCCAGGGGGACGGGTGGTCAGTGAAAATGTCTGCAAGGAGGGGATGGAGTGCTCTGTGTGCATTGCTGCATGGCAGAATGTCTGGGGAGGAGGGCACCATAAGGTGCAAGAGCCCTGGAAGGGTCAGGAGGGCAGGTTAGGAAGGGCTTTGATGTCAAGCAGAGAATTTCATATTTTATTTTGGAGGTCATAGGAAGCTACTGGAGTTTATTGAGTGGGGAAGTGACACAGCCAGAGCTGTGCTTTAGGAAGGAAGATCACTTGGACAACTGAGGGATGGTCTGGAGGCAGGCAGACCCACCAGCAGGCTATCGCAATGGTCCTATGTAAGGGGATGAGGACCTGCCCCAGGGTGGTAGCAATGTCAGAGGAGAGGGGTTGGGGGTGCAGGTGAGACATATTATGAAGTCATAATTGGCAGGTCTTGGCAACAGATTGGGTATATAAGATGAGAGAGAGGTGAGGAGTAAAAGATAATGCTTAAATTTCAAACGTGGGGGACTGGAATGATGGTGGTGTCCTCAGCATCAGTAGGGAATTTAGGAAGAAGGGAGGGTTCAGGACAGGGGTGGGGAACCTGTGGCCTCAAGGCTACACGTGGCCTTCTACGTCCTTGGGTTCGACCTTTTGACTGAGTCCAAATTTTACCGAGCCAGTCCTTTTATTAAGGGGATTTTTCCTGTGAAGTTTGAATTCTATCAAAGGGAAACACTTGAGGACCTAGGTAGCCACATGTAGCCTCAAAGCTAAAGGTTCCCCACCCTTGGTTTAGGATGAAAGATAATGAGTTTATTTTTTTTCCCAATTAAGTTTTGTTTATTTTTAGTTTACATCATTCATTTCCATGAGATTCTGAGTTACAAATTTTCTCCCCATCTTTCCCCTACCCACCACCCCAAAACATCCATCCCACTGTATACCACCTGCCCCAATCTGCTCTCTCCTATGTCCTCCCCCATCACCCCTCTAACTTTTCAGTAGGGCAAGATGAATCTCCCTTCCCCAGTGCCTGTATAACTTATTTCACAGTTACATGTAAATAATAATAATTATTATTATTATATACACACACGTATATATATGCATATATATGGGGTTTTTTTAAACATTTGATTTTAGAACTTTAAATTCTAGATGCTTTCAGTTCCTCCCTCGTCACCTACCCCCACTGGAAAGACAAGCAATTCAATACAGGCTGTACATATGTAGTTACGAAGAACATCTCCACAATGGACAGATTGTGAAAGAAGGATAATGAGTTTGGTTTTGGACTTGTTAAGTTTGAGATGTCTATGGAACATCCAGTGTGAGATGTGTGATATATATATATATAAAAAGTTCAAGAGACATAGTTTCTGGGTAATTATTTGTTTTATTAATTATTGCTAGTAGATAATTAATAAAAGGATCATTTGGCTGTGTCTCCTAAACCAAAGACTATTATGGAAGCTTCTTGATACTTATGTGCCCTTGGAAGTGTGGGTGTTTTCCAACAGGTGGTAAATCAACTGATTGGTTAACAATTCATGAGAGAACGAATATTACGATAAGGGGCTGGACAATTTAATGAACTTTGATTATGTCTTTTACTTCTAAATTCCCCCTAGCTTTGGGCAATCTAATCAAAGAATTTCTCCCCCATCCAAACCTGAGCAGAAGACAATGAGCTGGAAGTTTCACCTTAAATTTCTTGTAAGGTTGGGTGGAGTCTGATTGAGGAGTTAATTCCATCTCATTATCAGTAAAGTCCTTCAAGAGACTGAACTTTGAAATCAGGACTATAGAAAAAGGGGAAACTCTGAATCTCCTTGAATCATTGATTATTTTATTTTATTTTTTTTTTATTTTTTGAGGGCAGGTTGGGGTTAAGCGACTTGCCCAAGGTCACACGGCTAGTTTTTCGTGTTAAGTGTCTGAGGCCGGATTTGAACTCAGGTACTCCTGACTCCAGGGCCGGTGCTCTATTCACTGTGCCACCTAGCCGCCCCTCGAATCATTGATTATTAATAATCACTTCTCTCAGAGAAGGGGTAACACGTTGGAGAAGACCGGATGGAGTGGTATTGCTTGTACATGTAGGAGAGTTTGCCTTGGTCAGGAGAAGGGCCACTTGATTACGTGAGACAGGAGTGAAGGAGCAGATGATATGAACAAGAAATGTTTAACTTAGAGATGACTAAGGGGGTGGATGGTACAGTCATCAGGTATTTGAAGAGGGATCTCTTTTGTTTGGAAAAATAGAGCCCAGCCAAGAACAAAGGTTTGGAGCTGCAGAAGGAAATCTAAGCAGAAAAACCCTTCTCCTCTACTAGGAGCCATGAGAGCTAGTGCAGAAAAGGAATGGGCTACCCCGGGAAGTGGCTGCTCCTGCCCCATTTGGAGCCTTTGAGTACATACTGCATGAATACTTGTCAACTGTATCATCACATTAACGAGTAATAATAACTAACACACTAGGTGTTATGCTCATTGCTATACAATTATCCGATCCTCACAACAATCTTGGAAGGTGGATGCTATTAATACCCACTTTGCAGATGAGGAAATAGAGTCAAACAGGTTAAATGACTTGCCCAGAGTCATACAGCTAGTAAAAATGTGTGAGGTCAGTTTTGAACTCAGGTCTTCCTGACCAGAGCAGCTAAGTAATGTGGTGAATAGAGTACATAGTAGGTACTTAAAAATACTTATTCCTTTCCCCGTTTCCATTTATATTGTTGTAGCATTAGACCAGATTTAGAGGCAGCTAGGTGGCTTTGTGTGTAGAGCCTGGAGTCAGCAAAGGATCTGGGTTCATATCTGGCTTCAGACTTGTGACCCTGGGCAAGTCACTTAACTCCTTTTGCCTCAGTTTCCTCACCTGTAAAATGAGCTGAAGGAAATCACAAACCACTTAGTATCTCTTCCAAGAACCTCCCAAATGGGGTTACAAAGAGTGGAACGTGACCCAAGAACAACAGCGTCCTGATTCAAGGTCACTGCCCCAGCTAAGCTGTGCTGTATTAGGGTTTTCTTTTTCAGTTATAGGCTGCACTAGATAGAGGGATCTGGGGCCCCTTCCAGTTCTAGAATTCTGTGATTCTTTGACATGATTTTCATGGTGTGTCATAACCAGCTCCTTGCTCCCTAAATTAATGAATGAGACTCAGCGGTGAAATGAGAGGGTTGGCTCAGTGGCCCCCACAATCCTCCCAGGACTAATTCTATGATGCCATGAGCACCATAAGTTAAGTTGGGGGCACGATGGACTCCCTTTTGAAAGAAACAAGGCCTATGACTAACAAGCGGTGTCTCCTGGGCTGGGTCAGATTTATGGGTGTTACTAGGAAAGAACTGACCCCACCCCCCAGCAGCACTTAGCGAGTCCTAGCCTCTGACAAAATTCTGCAAGTAACGAGGTTCAGCCGCCCTACTCCACTGCCCATAGCTGCATGAGTCATTCCCACTGCACACTACCAATTACAGGCCAGGGAAGGCAGGTGCCCCTCACTATCTCCCAGCTTTGCAGAGTCAGCTACACAGGAAAAATTCATCTCTACCTTGTCTCTCCCCAACAAGTTTCCACAAGTGTCTTAGGTGGTTTTTGTGGGGCTATGCAGAGGCATGAAGAACCTTAGGAGGTGGCTGAGCAGAAAGAAACTGCCTTCCAGGTGTGGATGGAAGGTCAGGAGGTCCTTACACAACTGTGTCCCAAGGCACCCGAAATTCTTCCATTAAAGAATCATTTCTTTGGGCTTAGGACACCTCTCTGGACTCTGAGTAATAGACCCTAGGGGAGACCATAGATCAAGAGGTAGAAAGGATCTTCAAAGTTAAATAACTTGACCAAGAGCACACAAGAGATAACAGACAAGACCCAGAGTGTGCTGGTTCTGACATCAAAGGACCTGGGCTCTCCTCCTACCTCTGTCCGCTTATTCCCTGTGTGATCTTGGGTATGTCACTGGGTCTGTTTTCTCATCTGCAAAATACAAAGGCTGGACTCCATGTCCTTCTGGCTCTGCTCCTCTGAACTTTGGAAATGATCAGTAAATGCCTTGTTAGGAATTCCAAGATCCTAACGGAACAGGATCACAGAATTTTAAACCCAGAATGGACTGTAGTCTGTACTTCTTATTTTATTTTATCACATACCATCATATAGCAAGGTCATTGATAGAGCCAGGTCTAGAAAATAAGATCGCTGGACCCCCGGTCTGTGGGAGAAGCACAGAGCCAAGAGCAGAGAGGAAGGTCTGGGGGAGTGGGCTGGAAAGATGCCTAAAAGACACCCTTCATAATGTTCATTCTGTTGATTCTCTTCCCATTCAGGAGCTCGCTCACCACTGACCTGGCACCAGGGGGCATACATGGACATCTTGTTCTCCCTGCCTTGATACTTCCTTGCTAAAAGCTTCTCTAGCAAGAAGTGGGTCTTACAGGTCTTACTGAGGCTGTAGAAATTCTCAAAACAATTTCCCAGGAAGTTCAGCCACAAAGCTGAGTTTACAAAGACAGAGGCCACCATTGATTTCTCCCTACACCTGGAGAGAGAGAAAGAACATTAAGAAAGGGTCTAGATCTAGTCCTTCTTGTTGTCCAATCATGTCCCTGTGGGGTTAAATGATTTCCCCAGAGTCATCAATGGGTTTTTCTTGGCAAAGATACTGGAGCAGATTGCCAATTCCTTCTCCAGTGGATTGAGACAAACAGAGGCTAAGTGACTTGCCCAGGGTCACACAGCTAGAAAGTGATTGAGGATGGATTTGAACTCAGGTCTTACTGACTTCAGACCCAGTGCTTTATCCACTGAGCCACCCAGCTGCCTCCAAGTCCAGTCCAGCGCTACAATGATATAAATGGAGAAGGGAAGTGCCTACTGTATACTAGGCATTATACTTAATGCTTTAAAACCATCATCTGATGATCCTCACAACCCTGGGACATAGGTACTATTATCATCCCCATCTTACAATTGAGGCAGATACCCAGCAAGTAATGTGCTAAGTAGGTGATACAGAAGTGTAAGCTATGGTCAGCCTGCCAGGACCTTATGAAAAGCAGATTGTGGTGGTGAAAGGGCTGGTCTTGGAGTCCAAAGACCTAAGTCAGATCTCAACTCTGATACTTACCAGTAGAGCGACCATGGAAAAGTGCAGACCTCTCTTTGCCTCAGTGACATTATTTGCAAATTAAAAATATTAGACCTACCTCACAGGTAATACAGAGAGAGAACTTTGCAGACCTTAAAGTGGTATGGAGACAGGCTAGTTGCTTGTTGTTATTGTTGTTATAAGTAATGACCCTTCTAGGTTTTTATGAATTAAGTGCTTTAAAAATGTTCAGGTGGTAGATAAATGTGAGTTATTTTTAACCTAATTTTCTAACCGGGTGGGATATGCAAGGTTAGAAAGCTGTCATTTTTAGACACTTTTAGAAAAGCAGTGAATTCTACATTTGGGAATCTGAAAATTCTAAAACATGAAATAAGAAAGTGGTCTGAAGTTGTTGATTTTTTTTTCCTATACCTGCAATTTCATTGATCTGATCTGATCCTCACAACAATCCTGGAAGGTGGATGCTGTTATTAATCCCCACTTTGCAGATGAGGAAACTGAGTCAAACAGGTTAAATATGTTAAATTCTCTTTAACAAGACAGACCATTAATTTTGAGTCTAAGAACAGAGAGGCTGACTTGTTCAGGGTCACTTGGACAGTGTATATCAAAGACAAGATTTGAACTCATGTCTTCTTGACTCTGAGGGCAGTTCTCTATTACCTACAGTATGTTGGAACAACTTACTCATTTCTCTAAAGCAGGGGTTAGCAACCTGGTATTCAGTATTTCTTTTCATTATGGAGCTAGGTAAAAAAGCCATAGTGGTATTACATTTCCCTAAACTGGGAAAGAATCCATGAGACCAAAAAAAAAAAAGTTAACAACTCTTGTTCTTTTTTAAAAATAGTATCTTATTTTTTTTCCAGTTACATGTAAAGACAATTTTTAACATTCATTTTTATAAAATTTTGAGTTCCAATTTTCTCCCTCCCTAAAACAGTTAAGCAATTTGATATAGGTTATATATGTGCAGTCATGTAAAACATATTTCCATATTAGTCATGTTGTGAAAGAAGAAACAGAGCAAAAAAAAAAAATCATGAAAAAAATGAAATAAAAGTCACATGCTCTGATCCGCACTCAGACTCCATTAGTTCTTTCTCTGGAGGCTGATAGCATGTTCTATCATGAGTCCTTTGGGATTGTCTTGGATCATTGTATTGTTGAGAAGAGTTTAGTCATTCATAGTTGATCATTATTACAATATTTCTGCTACTGTGTACGATGTTCTCTGGTTCTGCTCATTTCACTTTGCATCAGTTCATGTAAGTCTTTCCAGAACAATTCTTGTCCCAAGGCTGACTAATGAAGAGGAGTAACCATCCTTATCATTGTCTGCAGTACAAAAGAATCAGTAGCAGGAGGATGGCCAGTGATATATCAGTTAAACAAAAGAAAAGTTGAGATAACCCATGTATCTTTCAAAGGGCTTTTAGAGTCTGGCACTGATGTGGCATCAACCTTCAAATCAGTTTGAAAATCTACAAAGCAAGTGATAAACAATGTCCCCTCCCTACTTTTCCAGTCTTCTAATACCTTATGCTCCCTGAAGCACTGGTGGCCAGTGACACTGACC
This sequence comes from Pseudocheirus occidentalis, assembly GCA_028646575.1. Taxonomy (NCBI): domain Eukaryota; kingdom Metazoa; phylum Chordata; class Mammalia; order Diprotodontia; family Pseudocheiridae; genus Pseudocheirus; species Pseudocheirus occidentalis. Next base: position 25,811,816 of record CM053601.1, on the reverse strand, counting down.
TCCTTGCTTCATCTCCAGACTCCATGAATTTTCCTTGGATGGCCTCCATGCCTGGAATATTTTCTCTCTCTTCATCTAGGCCTCCTGGCTCCTCTGGCTTCCTCCAGATCCCAGCTAAAATCACACCTTCTTCAAGAAATTTTTTCCTTATCCCCTTTAATTCTAGAATTCTTGATTCCAATCTGGTGATTATCTCCAATTTATTTGTCTATATCTCCTTTATACAAAGTAGTTTACATGTTGTCTCCCCCATTAGACTGTGAGCTCCTGGAGAGCAATGATTTTTCTTTGTATCCCCAGTACTTAACATACTGGCTAACACATAGTAGGCACTTAAACATTTATTGACTTAACTGATTTTGAAAGGCCAGAGCATTGGACAAGGAAGCAAAAGATTTGAATTCTAGTACCAACTCTGCCATTAACCAACTGGGTGAGGTTGGGTAGAGCATTTATCTAATCTGGGCTTCAATTTCTCCATTTGTAAAATAAGAGTTCTTGAAAATTCCTCTCCTTTCTTTCTTCCTTCTTTTTTCCCTTCCTTCTTTTCTTCCTTCCTTCCTTCCTTCCTTCTTCCTTCCCTCTTTTTCTCCTTCCTTCCTTCCCTCCTTCTTTCCTTCCTCCCTTCCCTCTTTTTTCCCTTTCTTCCTCCCTCCCTCCTTCCTTCCTTCCTTTCTTCCTTCCTTCCTTCCTTCCTTCCTTCCTTCCTTCCTTCCTTCCTTCCTTCCTTCCTTCCTTCCTTCCTTCCTGTCTTTCTTTCAAGGCAAATTGGGGTTAAATGATTGTGTAGGTCAAACAGTTAGTAAGTGTCTAAGGCCACATTTGAACTTGGGTCCTCCTAACTCCAGGCCTAACACTCTATCCACTACATCACATAGCTACCCCTTTCTCTATCATTTTTAACTGAATTTCTTTCATTCCATTTCATCTCCAGTGGTGTAACTGTTTAATCATGCATGATGTTAAATATTAAGATAAGATCTGGTTCTAGTAATACTAATAACTAGCACTTTAAGGTTTGTGGAGCACATCATACATTTTCTGATCTAGTCCTTACAACATGAGGTAGGTGTGACTATCACTCCCACTTGACAGATGTGAAATCTGAAGGTGTGGGAGGTTAAGTGCCTTGCGCAGGATTGCGCAGCTAGTAAATGTCAGAGGTAAGAATTTAATGGAGCTTCCCATCTCCAAGCCCAGCAGAAGTAAGCAGGCTAATAACGCACATATGTGTATGTGCAAAAGGGAGAGTCTGATGATACAGCCAGCTCTTGGTCTAAAAGACAATATTACACTAAAAAATAATAGCACCAGAAAACACAGCAAGATAGATAGAGAGCTGGCCTTGGGGTGAGGAACACCTGCGTCCTACTTTTGCCCTGGGCGAGTCATTCCGTGTCTCAGTCATGCAAGCAACTCTCTTACACTGTAAATAGCAGAGAAGGTGCTGCCCTGAATTGACAAAGGGAGCCTCTTCTCTAGGATTTCCCCATATCATGGGGAGAGGGAATGGAATCCTCTTTTGTTAAGTGCCTGTTCTGTGCCAGACTCTGTGCTAAGCACATTAAAAATATCATCTCATTTGAGAGTTCCAGTCCTGGAAGAAAGGCGCTATGCTATCATTATTCCCATTTGACAGTTGAGAAAACTGAGGTTGAGTGACTTACCCGGGGTCACACAGCTACTTAAGGTCTAAGGCTGGGTTTGAACTCAGTTCTTCTTGAGTCCAGGCCTATTTCTCTGTCCACCACACCACCTAGATGCCCATAACAGGTACAGAGGAAAAGAATAATGAGGGTATTTTCAGTGAACTGACAGATGAACCCACCTTCCAACGTTTTTACTCAACTACAAAAAGCAATCATTTATAAAATAAAGATGGCTGGAGCAGACAACCTTTAAAATTCTTTCCAGCTCTTAATCCATATTTTCTACAATGATCAACAGAACATTAAATAGAAAAAGAAAAAAAGAAGCATCCTGTCTTGGTATCATTTTTATAGGAGATCCATTAAGGAAAAGTACAAAAATGGAATAACCAGGCTTTGGTGTAATAACATACTTCTATGGTGCTTTGGGATCGTCAAAATGTATATCCTTATGAGAAGCACTAAAACAACAAAAATTAGTCCCCTGTTGAAGTGGTAAGTGAGGTCTGGACATAATGGAAAGAAGAGCAAAACTTCCAATTCTATAGAGTTCCACGTTTTGTATCTTAAGCCAACTTAAGCTCATATTCAGCATTCAGAGTCCTATGAAGCAATGAGGTCTAGAGCTTGGGATGTGGGGGACAGGAGGGATATCTCTTTGACTGGAGGGTATGTGCCCTGTTAGAGCTTCTAGGGCTTGTGAATCCTAGTCTCCTTATTAGAAATATGCAATTTCACTTAATAGCCACGTGACTTTGGGCAAGCCACTTAACCCCAATTGCCCTCAAAAAAAAAAAGAAATATGCAATTTAATAACAATCAACTGTCTATCAACCCCCATGCCCTGTCTTTCATACCACAACGAACATTTTTACAAAATATTTGGGCCAACACCCAGTAACCCAGTATATGTACACAGTGTGTATGCATTGTCTTTGTAGGTCATACATATGTCCATGTGAGTTTGTCTAAATGCGGCTCTCACAGAAGATTGAATAAATATCTCTGGAATCTCACTCACCCCAAGCCAAGGAAGATTTTGATTTCTGCCTGGAGGAGAATAGGAGATTAGAGCCAAGAGGTGGACCATTCTGCTCTCCTTAGAGAGATCATAGTAGAGGAGAATTATTTCTATCAGCTCCCCTAAATATTGCTAGTCTAGGGGGAATTATTTCTAGGTCTAAGTTGCTCACCTGGTTGCTTTTCCTTAATAGAGAAGGAATACCCCAAGTAATAGTCAAGGACTTAACTCTCTTCTTACCAAATGCTAGTTATACAAAGACCATTATACATAGTGAAGAGCAAATAAAATCATTTATCCAAGCTTAATGACAAACAGAAATCAGAGAGATTAGAATATATCAGAAAATAAACAGTGAATGAGCTCTCCCAGTTGGGAGGGAGATATCCCGCCTCAACAGAGTCAGAGACAGAGACAGTAACAGAGCCCCACGTCTCCTTATCTCACTAAAGAGAAAAATTCCCCAATGTCTTTATTGTTGCAATTTTGGAAGTCAGGGACATGTCCAAGGCACTAGCTCTTTTCCTCCTGCCAAGGGTCTCTCCCTAAGCAGAGCCTGAAACATCATATCTCCCCTCTCAAAGAGAGAAGAAAGAAGCCTCTCTCTCCTCTTCCATGCCCCCATCAACTTTTCCCGTCATGCAGCCATGGAGAGCCCAGCAATCAATCTCTCCACCAATGAAGAGAAAAAACGTTCAGGCTTGACCCAAGGTAACATGCACATGTATAATACATGTATGTAGATGCACAACACACAATATATTATATATGGAAGTATTCAAGTTATATATACATATATGTACATAAACATATGTGTGTATATGTATATGTGTGTGTTTGTGTGTGTGTGTGTATTACAACTTTAAAAGTTTTTCTTAGTCTGGTCTCCAATGAAATTCTTTTTAGTCCTTTATTCTCTTTGGTTCTCAATCCAGCCACATGTAACACTTGAAACATTGGCCAAAGGTAGGGGCAGGCCCATAGGTTATTAGCCCACTTGTCAATAAGAGTATACTTTTGTTCATCTTAGCTCTTTACAGAGGCTTCTACAGAAGGCATACTGTCATTTGCATATGATTTTCACAAGACCAAGGGCATTATTTTGCCTGATTAGCTAACGAGGCCAAGGTCATTATTTTGATCTCTGTGATAGCAAGAGGCATAGAAAAACTCTGTCCCATGACAACAGATTGCTTGCCTTGCTCAGTAACCTCACACAAGGACTTTCTGGGTCACAAGAGAGAATGGGTGAGTGTGGGGATGAATCAGCACAATTCACCCCCCATATTAGAAAAGCTACTCAAAGCACCCATCCACCTGACACGGGGACAGTTGCATAAGCTTCACGGGCCATGGACATCACGTTTTCTGGCAATCCTGAAAGTGATGTCTCATCAGCACGGTCAGGGTATAGAGGGGCAACAGCCAGGATGCCTAAGCAGAGATAGAACCATAAGAAAATGATGCTTGTGTTGGGCAAGAGCGGGACTCGGGGAAAACTGGCAAGCCCAGAGGTTTCTGCTAGACGCAGGGCTATGTCTGTAAATACGAAGGTTATTTTGTGGTAAGCATTCAGAGAATGCGAAAGGAAATCATCAAAAGGGAACATTAATTTCTTTTTGTTCCTTAGACTTTCACTCCTACATTATCCTGTCTTACTCTGCCTTGACCTTAGACTAATTTCTGGAAATGCCCAGTTTTCCCCTGATGGTTTAAGGAAATGAAGCAGGAGTGGGCAAATTTTCTAATTCTGAAAGCATGTTGAATTGAATTGAGAGTTTTAGTGGGCCACAAGTTTACCACGGGTTAATACTTTGATTTGGTGGTCAAAAAAGCTTGGATACAATCTTAGAACTAGAAACAAGATGGTCCCCAAATATTTGTTGATTAATAGTCCCATTTTAAACCCTTCTGGTCAGACTGTCTGGAGTATTGGGCTTAGTTCTAGGCACCATATTTTTGGAAGGCTATTGTTAAACTGAAGTTGGCCCAAAAGAAGGTAACTACAGTAGTGAGAAGACTGGAAAATGTACTCTGTGAGGACTGACTGAAGGAAATGGGAGTGCTTAATTTGGAGAAGGAAAGACTCAGGGAATATAGAATGTTTGTTGTTGAGTCCTTTCAATCATGGCCAGCTCTTTGTGACCCTGTTTGGAGGGGTTTTTCTGGCAAAGGTATTAGAATGGCTTACTGTTTCCTTCTCCAGTTCATTTTTTTTTTTGTTTTCTAAATCTTAATTTATTTTCTTGGTTATATCATTCATTTCCACAAGATTTTGAGTTACAAATTTTCTCCCCTTTTTGTCCCTACCCCCCAGCCCAGAACATTGATCCCACTGTAAGACCCCTCCCACAATCTGTTCCTTTTTATGCCCT
>CM053601.1:25759376-25806271 GCA_028646575.1 Pseudocheirus occidentalis | reverse complement strand
GCCCAGTGGAGGCCGCTGCTGCTCTGTTCCTGCTGCTACAGCTGCCTCCCACTGCTTCCTTGCCCTGGGAGCAGTTTGGCTGGACCCGCTCTTCTCCTCTCCAGTTAGCAAAATCCACTGACCTTTCTCTTAGCCTTTTTTTCTTCTGGCCTGATAGATGTGATAATTGTGCCTCCAGTGCAGCCGATCTGCTCTCCTATAGATGAGGCTCCCCGCCCAATGCCCCAGGGCCTGAGCCTGCAGGGATTTCAGCCAAGGGTCCCAGACTGCTGGGAAGAGCCCCGCCTGCTGAGGTGCCTGTAGCAACAGATGTGCTTTCTGTCTTGTGGAGAGTTTTGGAGCTTGAAAATCTGTTTAGAGTCCCATTTTATGAGTTTTTTTAGCGTGTTTATGTGGGAGCTGTGGTCCTTTGCTGCTTCTACGCTGCCATCTTGGCTCCGCCCCCCTCTCCAGTTCATTTTACAGATGAGGAAACTGAGGCATTTGCACAGCTAGTAAGCGTCTGAGCCGAGTTTGATGCCTGACTTCAGGTCCAGCATTCCATCCACTGTGCCCCCCTGACTACCCTAGTCTTCAAGTCCTTGAAAGGCTTCCATATGGAAGAGGGACCCAAAGGACAGAATTAGGAGCAGTGAATGGAACAGATAGAGGCTTATTTCTGACAATTAGAGCTACCCAAAAGGGAGAGGTTAGTCTGATTCCCCAAATTCTGTTCCATGTTGTATAGGCTGCCTTGAAGGGCAGGTGGAATGGAGGGGAGAAGACAGGCACTTTGCGCACAGCACCTACTTTCTGACCACAACTAAGTAGAGGGGCCATAGTCTCTTCCCTTCCCCTACATCAGCTCAATGACAGACTGTGAATCTCTCTCATCAATTCATTGCAGTTGGGAGATGACAGAATTCAAGGCTGATAATCCTGCTCAAGGGTTAGTTGATTTAAGAATAAAATTTGGGAAGTTGAGTTTTGATCAAAGTGTACCTCCGGGATACCCTAGCTAAAGGCAGGTGGCAGGCACAGTGGATAGAGTGCTACTCCTGGAATCAGGAAGACCTGAGTTCAAATCTGGCCTCAGACACTGATCCTAGGAGAGTCACTTAACCGCTGACTGCCTCATTTTCCTCAACTGTAAAACCAAAATAGTAAGAGCACCTCCTTCCCAGGGTGATTGGGAATCAAAGAAAAGAATATTTGTAAAGCATTTGGCATAGTACCAGGCATACAATAGGCACTTAATAAATGCCTGTTCCTTTCCTCCCACCCAGGCTTCCCTGAGCTTTAATTCCAGCACAGCCACTCTGAGTGGGTTGCATTTGTGCATGGTGGTAAGTATTGATCTAATTGAAATGGGACAATGAGGACCATAGAGGCAAAGTCCAAAGAGGTGAAGCAGTAAGCATTTATTCAATACCGTCAGGACCCCATGCCAAGGCCACCCCTCTCTTTTTCCTCCTCTCTTTTTAATATTAGGAGTCACCCTGTTTCCCAGAACTAAGGCTGTGCCCTCAGCTTGGCATAATAATCATCCTTTGTGCTCTCACCCTCTGAGTGATCTCAGCCACAGCAAAATCCCAGAATTGTTTCATAGCAGGATCAGGTGGTCTCTAAACTTGGATAAGCACCTGTCATACCCATGCTTTGGTCATGAAATCTTGCTGTGAATCAAACTTGTCTCATTGTGGCTGCTACCCCTCATTATCAAGGCTACAGCTCGTTGCATAACCATTGGTATATGCATTGAGATTTGCCCACACTAACACAGGTCCCCTATCATAGTGAGCCCTGGCACATGTGGCTAGTTTTCTTCCTCCAGTGGAATAAAGAAAGCTTTTTGCTAAAACTGGAAATTTAGGGGATGCCCATCAGTTGGGAATGGCTAAACAAGTTGTGGTATATGAATGTAACAGAATACTATTGTTCTATAAGAAATGGGGAGGAGATGGACTTCATATTTACCTGGAGAGACTTATATAAACTGATGCTAAGTGAGAAGAGCAGAACCAGGAAAAACTGGTACACAATCACAGACACATCATACATGCGACCACCAGCTTTGATAAACTGGACTCTTCTCAGCAACACAGAGTTAAAAGACAGCTCTACAAGTCTCAGAATGGAAGGAGATGTCTACATTCAGAGAAATATCTAGAAGGAACAGAGTTTAAATGGAGACTGAAGCAATATACATGTTATCATTCTTTTCTATGTTTGGTTTTCTTTCTTTTTTCCCATTGTTAACTCCATTGGTTACAACCCTTCTGTACACCCAGACTAATGTCCAATGTGAAAGTATTTACAGATCCTATACTTGATTGCATGCTGCTATTGGAGGGAGGGAGAGGGAGGGGAGAAAAATTGAAACTCAAGGGACTGTGGAACTCAATCTTGTAAACTAAAAGTAAATAAATAAATAATTTTTTAACAGGAAAAAAAGGCTTTTTGCTTTCTGTCACTGTTATCTCTTTGATTTTATTTTGTTTAATTTTATTTTTTAGAGCTAAATGTGCCTTTGATAACCTGTATAAGCTCTCTGGGTTTTTTAGAGTTAACAGCAGCTGCAAAACCTCTGCAACTCCTATTATTTGTTATCAGGGTTGTACGAGGCACTGAGGACATAAATGGGAGTACAAAGAAAGAAACTGGGTAAACTCAGTTCCCTTTCATCTTTTGTTTCTTAATTTAAAAGTTTTTGGTTTCACCTTGTGATGTCATCATTCTAGGAAACTCCTTATATATGGAGTTCCCCCATGATGAATCTTGCCCTCCCAATGCAGCTTGGTACTTGCTTTGTAATTTATTGTCCTAAGGAGTTGTCTGAGACATGGAAAACCTAAGTGACTTATACAGGGTAACACAGCCAATGTGCATCAGAGGCTGGATTTGAATCCAGATTCAATAGCTCTGAGGCTAGCTCAGAGAATCTTAGATTTGGAGCCTGAAAGGAAATTAGAGATCATTGAGTTCATCTTCCCCTGTTTTTCAGATGAAGCAATAGAGAATTTAAGTGGCTTGGCAACAGCCACACAGATAGCAAGCAGAATTCAAATTCACATCCTCCTGACTTCAAGTCTTGTGTCCTAGGCTGTGCTCCCTCTTCTTAAATCCCACCGCACCTTCTGCTCAGTTTGACGAACATGACTTGGCTGCCTCGTTCTCTCCCTTGGATGATTCCTGACAACAATGTCTCCCTCACAAGGACACATGCCAGGTTTCTAGCTCTTTCAGGAATTTTCTGGCACAGGGTGCCCATGAGTCACACTCTAATTCCAAGACAAGTTCTGGAACAGCTGCAACCTGGCCTCCATCCTTGTGCCACCGACAATTTGATGCCAAGTGAAGACTCACATATCCCATATTAGTTCTAATCATGATGATTGCATTTGCAATTCGTGACTTCAAGAATTTCACCCTATATATTTCTCTGGGTTTGTAACTAGGGGCCTCTCTTGGTGGGGGATTCTTTTAAAGGCTATTTGGTTCAAAATCCACAGTGTGTAAGACAGGACACTCCAGGGCTGTCCTTGATCAAGAAACAAACAGCTGCTCTCCAGTCTCAGCAGAACAGAAAATTCCCACTGAAGCAAATCTGCCAGTGCCTGAGAAAACAGAGGGAACACCCTGGGGGGCAAGGCTGGGGCTGAGAGTCCCAAAGGAGTATTCTATGAATGATGGCAAAGCATCTTGGGAGATGTAGCCCTCATCTTCTTAGCCCAGGAGAATATGGAGGTTTGACAAGGCGTAAAACAGCAGAGTGAGATTTGGGGGGTTGTGAAATTTGAGGGAATAAGGGGCAGTAGTATAGAAGAGTTTGAGAGAGAACTGTAACCAAGGGGTTGGTGGCATAGCCCATTGCAGCCAGCTGCTTCGCCCACTGAAGGCACAGTGCCCTGAAGTGATAGGACTGGGAAGTGACCCCCAAGCTGTGGTAAATGTTCAGGCAGGGAGTACACAGTTTTCTATCCATTCCACTTTCTCTTCCCCTCCTTCTCCTCTATACATTTAAATAGAGATGGGAAAAAGACTCAACATTTCCTATTTTCCTAAACCCAGCACCCCTCTCTATTAACAATGGTATTTGAAAGCCCAGTTCTCTTTCTATAAGTGAATCTGTTCACGTAGTCAGGGGACATGACATTATTTATAGTCAACGCGTGATGGAAAAGAGCCCTAAAGGGGTCTCTCTATGGCACAGTGTGCTCGCTTCCTGTTGAAGAGGCCATATGCTCTCTCGCCCCCACCAGAACTTACCAATTCAATTTCCTTTTATGAATGACTCTAGAACACTTCCAACAAGCAGAATCTTAAAGCCTGAATCTGGGCAATCACTTCAATTTTGAGGAAAGGAGAGGAGAGGAGAGGAGAGGAGAGGAGAGGAGAGGAGAGGAGAGGAGAGGAGAGGAGAGGAGAGGAGAGGAGAGGAGAGGAGAACTGAATGGTGGCTAAGAAGGAAGGTTTCACTACAACCTGGTACCAGTTGGCACAATCTGTCAAGATTCTGAGTCCACAGCCTTTCTGGTTATAAGAAGAGGGATGAGGTGAGCACACACTGCTAACTGCATTCCACAGCCATACCTAGAGATTACATGGACAAGCTGACCTAGAGCTTGGCCATGAGAATTGGGAGGATTCATTATTTGAAACTTTTGACAAGCAAGAAGAAAAACCATTAATTACCTGAAAAAATTCTGTGCAAGGCCTCCACAGGTAATAAAAGGAGCATTAATGAAGTTGGTCTTCTTAATGTGTGAATATACATGTATGAATGTATATATGTATGTGTGTGTCATTTATTTTATCGTATATATCAGTGATTCTCAGCCTTCCTAATGCTATGACCCTTTAATACAGTTCCTCATGGTGTAGTGGCCCCCCCAACCAGAAAATTATTTTTGTTGCTACTTCATAACTGTAATTTTGCTACTGTTATGAATCTATCTGATATGCAGAATGTATTTTCATTGTTACAACTTGAACATAACCCACAGGTTGAGAACCGCTGGTGTATATCCTATACTTTCATAATATGTGTGTATATAAATATATGCATATATACATATACATTTATGTACATATATACATACAGACACATACAAAATAGAAGGGAAACAGTATACCAACAGAACATCAATTCCTGCTCTTGAGTAGGATCAAGGAAAGGTGACAGTTAAGGACAATTTCATATATTGTCACCTTTCAGTCTTTACACATTACTCTTTGCTTTAAGGAATTGAAGGCTGGTATTATACTGATTTCACCTTTGAGTGGTAAGCCATTATCAGTCATTAATGCCTTAGATCAAGAGTTTCTTAGGTCACAGAACTGGACCTTAAGGGACTCAGGCAAAGGTTAAATGAGTTTTGATGAGGTTACAGTCAGAAAAGGTCACGGATGCTACCAATGAGGATGGGCCTCAGAGGGACGCCATAGAATTCTTGGACAACTGGATTAACTATAGGCTAGCAGGAAGAATAAGTAATGAAGACAGGGGAATGAAAGAACACTGCAGACAAATGTCTTCTTCATAATTTGGCATCAGGCTAGCCAACGTTGGTGCGCATGTTGGGTGGTAGTGGACTCATCCCAGTGTCTTCACCTTATACAAAGTTTGAGGAAGGTTATGGAGGAGAGAGGCAATGGTATTTCTAGACATCAGGATTCCCATTTTCCAAGTGCCCTAAGTCTGTTGTCCCTACAATAATGCTGCTGCTACTCTGTCAACTGGACTTTGTCATGAGATAAAGCAAATCTGAACTAAATCTCCACTTGATTATATTTATTGGATTAGAGCAGTGGCTCTCAACCTTTCTAATTCGGCTATACTTTAATGCTTATATGTTGGCACATCTGCATGTGGGCGGCCCGCCTGGAGACGGATAGAGGAGCGGTGTCCTGGTTCCTAAGACCATAGGAAATATATGATTTCCAGTGGTCTTAGGTGACCCCGTTCGACCCCCAAAGGGGTCCCAACCCACAGGTTGAGAAACACTGGATTAGAGCCTGTCAAAACGTACAAGGAAAGCCCATAAGCAAAGCCAAGATGGCTTAAAATTGAGTCATCCAAAGTTAGTTGAAATGTCTAATATTTCCTTTTTTCTTAACATATGTCACAAGGATTTTAAATTAGTTGTATTTTCAGGAATTGAAAACTAGTGATATGTGACTGCAAAGAATTTTTAGTTTGTCACAGCGATCACTTACTATCATCCAATAAATAAATGTTAAGTATATATAGAAAATCCTTATAAGTGAATTGGATACCAGTGGAGATTTAGATGGGAAGTTACAAAAGATAAGAAAGCCATAATTAAGCCTTTTCCCCAAGGTATCAAATGTATTTTTAAAATATTTTTAAATAATTAACTTAATTCCCCATTCTTTTTCTCACATCTTGAATTCCAAACCTTCTCCCTCTCAGCCCCTCCCTCACCCATTGAGAAGGCAATATGACATCAATTGTACAAAGTCATGCAAAATATATTTCCATATTAGCAATGTTGCAAAAAGTGTTTCAGACATATCATCATATTGTCTGCAAAAAACAGATAGTCTATTACTTCATTTTCTATTTCTTTTTCTTTTCTTACTATTATTGCTAGCATTTTTAAAACAATATTGAATAATACTGGTAACACATAGTGTAGTTTTCCTGTTTATCTCTTTTAATTACATTTATTTTAGCTTTAGTTTTGAGATCATGATTGCTACCCCTACTTTTGTTTACATCAGCTGAAGCATAATAAATTCTATTCCACTCCTCTATTTTAACTCTGTGTGTATCTCTCAGTTTTAAAAAATTGTTTCTTGTAAGCAACACGTTGTCAAATTCTGATTCTTAATCCATTCTTCCCATTCACATTCCAAATTATAATTACTAGTTTTATATTTCCCTCCAGCTTATTTTTCTCACTATTTATCCTTCTCACCCTGTTTACCCTATCCCTCCTTACTTCTAACTACTACCTAGCCTTCCTATTCCTTGGTCTACCTTCCCCCAGAAGAGTCCCTCCCTTATTCTCTCCCCTAATTCTTACTCCATAATCCTTCTAAAAGTCCCTCCCTTAGCCCATCCCCTCTCCTTATTTCTCTATAATTTTCTTTAGAAGACTTTTATGCCCTTCTAGATGTATATATTGTTCCCTTTTTAACTCAGTTCCAAAGAAAGTAAAGTTTTAGAACTACTAACCTCCTCCCCGACCTGCTTCTTCTATATCAATTCTTCCTTTCACCCCTCACTTGGATGAGATAATTGCTCCTTTTTATCTCTTCCCTGCCCAATTGTACTCTTTAAAATCAATCCATTTTACTCAGTTCTGCCCAAGCATTTCTTTAAAATTATCCAAGTAATGATGAGTCTTAAAAGTACTGACATTTTCATATAAAAGAAGTAAACAGTTTGACCTTACTAAGTTTCTTATAATTATTCTGTATCTTTAATGTTTGCCTTATGTTTCTCCTGAATCTTAGACGTCCAATTTTCCATTGAGTTCTGGTCTTTTTGTCACAAATACCTAAAAGTCTTTCAGTTGATTGAATGTCTTTTTTTTTTCCCCTGTTCAGGACTGTACTCAATTTTGCTGGATATGTTATTTTTGGTCACAATCTCAGCCTCTTTGAAATATTCTGTTCTAAGGCCCTTTAATATAGAAGCTACTAGGTCTTATGTGATCCTAATTGCAGCTGGGCAGTATTTAAACTGATTTTTTTTCTTGTTGCTTACAGTATTTTCTCCTTAACCTTGGAGCTTTGAAATTTAACTATGATATTCCTGTAAATGTTTGTCCTAGGATCTCTTTCAGATGGTGATTGGTAGATTTTCTATTTTTATTTTACCCTCTCCTAAAACTTCGGAGCAATTTTCATTAATAATTTCTTGTAACATTGTATCAAGACTTTTTTGGTCATAACTTTCAGGTAGTCCAACTGATGAGGCGTAGGCTCTGGGAGCCCCCTTGTGCTCTCCTTGAATCTTCGAGATGCAGGCTCTGGGAAACCCCTTGAAGTCTGATTGAATCTTCCCACTTGATAAGGCATTTGCAGAGGCCATAAGTAGTTCATTGTGGCTGGGCCCAAACCTCTGTTACTAGCCTAGCCCTCCATTGTTCATCTACTTCCCACCCTTGAGCCTATCAAAATATCAATTCACCCTTGCATTGACCTCATTAACTCCTCCTGAAGACCCTCCCCAAACTCCCCAGACCACCTCTAGATTCCTCTGTAGATAAGAATCCCATCTTCCCTCCATGTGGTGTAAGAGCACCATAGAATAGGTTAGCACAGACTTACTCTGTGAGAGCATTTGATAGAATGACCTAGCATAGACAAATCTACTGTGTTAGATTTACTCTGGCCTGCTTGCGCCATGCAAGCATCACAGATACCTAGGCTCCCTAAGAGTCTGTCCCATACTGTGAACTTTCAATAAACTATGTTTTTCTTTTGCTGAGAAGTCTTGAGTCAAATTCTTTTGGCAGGACCCAGCATGTTGGTATTTTGGAGTTTCCAGAGCAACCCTAACCCTCTTCATTTTTATGGTTCCCAGTTAGGGAAGGAGCCTGCACCTCAAAAATTCAAGGAGAGCTCAAGGGGGCTCCCAGAGCCTGCACCTCATCATTTGGGTATCCAAATTGTTCTGCATAATGATTGGATCAGTTCACAATTTTCATCAACAATTCATTAGTGCTGTTTAGGTATTTTTCAGAAAGGCTATGAACCCTGAAGTGCCTAGACAATGAGAGGCAAGGGGAAATTTTGAATTGAAAGTAGAGCATATAAGCCTGACATTTGTCTGAAGCATATGTATTCTGTTAGAAATACCCATTCATTTGTCTGAAAACCGGCTGTTTGTATTTTTTTTGTCAATTTGTCAATTGGGGAATGGCTGTTATTTTCACCTCTTCCTTTTGTGGTATAGCTCTAGAATTTGTTTTAGGGCATTATTTAAAGGTCTTTGGAGGAGTTTGGGGAAGAGCTCAGGCAACTCCCTCCCTTATCTCTGCTATCTTGGCTCCATCCCCAATTTCCTAGTTTTTCCTTCATCTCCCTACTTTGATTTTTGAAGCCCTTTTTAGGTTCTTCCAAGAACTATTTTTTGGCTAATGACTATTTGACATTTCTCTTTGACTTGGGAGTGCCTTTCTTAATTTCACTATCTTACTCTGAATATAAACCTATATCTTCTCTATCCTCATAATAGCGGTCTATGCTCAGGTTATTTCTCCCTTGCTTTGTGATGAAAGAAAAGCCCAAGAGACAGATAGAGTTTCTGGGTAATTGATAATCAATTTATAAATTAGGCCAGTAAATAATCAATAAATTGATGGTCAGTCTCATAACCAAAGACAAAACCATGGAGATCTCCAAATACTTAAATATCTTCAGAAAATGAGGTGCCCCAGACAGGTGGAAATTAATCCTGACTGGTGAACAATTAATGATTTTTTTAATGAGGGGATGGGCTAAAAGCTCTCTGCTTCTCTGTCTGAGAACTCGGTTTGATCATGAGACTCAGCAGGCTTTAGTATTCTGGACAAAGGAATCCATCTCCACCCAGACCACTCCCACTGAACAATGGGGAGTTTCCTGGGTGTGAGCCCAAAGCTTTTAGAGCTGGAATTCACCAGATTAGATTCTATGGGTGGAGGGATTCCTGGGCAATCTCATCTATCAGAAATATTCTTCAGAGACTGACCCACGGAAGCTGGACTTTGAATGAGGAAGTAAAAAGAGAACAAATCTTGGATCCCAATACTAATAATTGGTTATGAGTATATTTAAAAAAAAATAATCACCTATCAGTTTACTCATTTTTATTTTGTTTTATTTTGTTTTTAGCAGCTTATTACTGTAATTGGCTCTAGTCCCAAGATATGGTAAATGGTGCCCCAGGTCTCAGGACCTTCTTATTGTCATTTTCTTTTTTTTTTTTTTTTGCTTTTTGGAGGGCAGTTGGGTTTAAGTGACTTGCCCAAGGTCACACGGCTAGTTTTTTGTGTTACGTGTCTGAGGCCGGATTTGAACTCAGGTACTCCTGACTCCAGGGCTGGTGCTCTATTCACTGCACCACAGAGCCGCCCCTTTATTGTCATTTTCTGAGCTCTATCTGGAGGCCCAACTTTGGGCACTCCTCTCCATCCCCAAGCCATGGCTAGGGTCCCTAGTCATGTTACCCCTCAAATGTGGTCCTTCTGGCAGCTGCACACTCTCTTGCAAGTGCCCAGAGATAGCAACATCCCTGCCCCTCTGCTACTGATGGGAGGATGGGAACTAGACCCCTAAAAGGAAAAGACCATGTCTTTGAAAGCATTCCATCAACTTCCCCACACATTTCAGCAATCCAGTCCCTAGATTTTCTCACACAACCCAGTTCCAGGTGGCTGCCTGAGGCATCTGGCCCATCTCAAGCCACCTAGATACTCTATAGTACTTTCATTATGACTCTCTGGACCATTTAATTCCTTTCACCTAGGCTATTTACCACTCCTTAATCCAATTCTTCTCATAGTCTTTTTTTGTATATAAGTATCATGTGACCCCCATTAAATTGCAGATTCCCTCAGAATATAGCCCACTTTATTAGCTTTATAATAAACCTCACTACTCTGACTGAAAGAAGGCTTGAGTGCTTGAATTCTTTCCTGGCAGACTCATCCTGTACCTTTACATTTTGGGGCTCCCAGTACCCCAAATCACAACACTACCATACAACACTACTGGATCCATCTCACCCACAGCCACAGCCTGGGACCAGTCTGGTCAGCACAGCTGTGCCTAGTGTCCCAAGACAGCAAGAAAGCAGAGAGTCCTTCAATCTTTCCCTGCTCATCTGTCTGACCCCTATGCTGTCCATAGAGAGAAAGTTCCCAACCCAGCTACACTAGGGTTTGTTGTTTGTTGTTTGTTGTTTCAGCACAGTATGCCTGGAGGTATTTGCTCTTCACTGGCAGAATCTCTTCCCCTGGAAGTAAGGTCTTTCCTCAAGTCCTCTCAAATTGTCTTAGGAGGACAACTGCTTTACCCCTACTTTTATTTATTTCTTCTACTTTATGTTAACTTTGAGGTGATATTCTATTGTTTTAGCGGGGAAAATTTGAAGAGCCTGGGATTTTCTGATCTACACCATCTTCCCAGAAACCTCTTTGGATCATTGTCTTGATCACACTAGCTAAGTCTTTCACAGTTGATCATCATTACAACATTGCTGTTACTATGTTCAATATTTCCCTGGTTCTACTCACTTCATTTTGCATCAGTTCATATGTCTTCCCAGGTTTTTCTGAAAGCATCCCTGTTATCATTTCTTACGGCACAATAACATGCCATCACAATCATATGCCACAATCTGTTCAACCATTCCCCAATTGATGGAAATCTCCTCAATTTCCAATTCTTTGTTACCACAAAAAGAGTTGCTATAAATATTTTTTCATATATGGGTCATTTATTTTTTTCCTTTATCTTTTTGGGATACAGACTTTGTAATGGTACAGTTTTATAGCCCCTTGGATATAGTTCCAAATTGTTCTCCAGCATGGTTGAACCAATCCATGGGTCCACCAACAGTGTGCATTAATGTCCCAATTTTCCCACATTTCTTCCAACATTTGTCATTTTCCTTTTGTCATGTTAGCCAATCTGATAGGTGTAAGATGGTACCTTGCAGGTATTTTTAATTTGCATTTCTCTAATTAATAGATATAGAGAACTTTTATGTGTATATTGATAGCTTTGATTTATTTTTCTGTAAATGCGTATTCATAGCCTCTGACCATTTATCAGTTGGGAACAAGGTATCAAAATTAGAAGTCATTGACAACATTTACATTCTCTTTAGTAGTAAAGAAACATTAGGGCTTAAAACAGCTAATAAACAAGAATAATTTATTAAAATAGATAGATATTCAAATAAGCTCCTACTCATCCCCATTCCACAACTGAAGACATGTTTTTTTTCCTTCTTACCTTACATGCAGTTATGGTGCTTGCTCCAAGTAGGAAAATGCCTAGTTACAGCTCTGGGTGTAAGCTTTGCCACTAGAGCAAATGAAGCCATTGCTTTCCTCACCCAGGCATGGTGTAAAGGGGAAAAGTTTAACCAAAATCATGGTAAAATGTCAAGTGCAAAAGGTTCTAATAATACTCTAGCAGAAAAACTCCATGTGGCATAAACTAAAAGACTTTCATAGTGATTTTTGCTGTCAAGATGGAGACAAAAAGGAGAAAATCCTCATAGTCTTGGTTAGTCTGAAACTATTTCTCTAAACCAACTGGGACAATCTTGAAGATGGCTAAATAAGATTTTTTTCAGTTGTCCTGGTGCTTGAGCTCTGAGGCCTTGATCAAATTGACCAACATCCAGTAAGTCAGGCAAAATACCTGAACTAAAAATAGACTGGTTATTCTAGTCTTCTTTATGATCCAGTATTATTGGCAGTTGGGTATTTGATCTTACCAATGGACTTGTGACTAGTCACATTCCTGCACCATGTACAGATCCAAATTCAAAGAAGGGATGCTACTATATCACCTAGAGTTTTTTTTTCATATTCCAACATAGAGGAGATAATTGCCAGCTTTGCTGATTCTCTGCCCTTCCAATGTTTTAGAAAAAAAGTATTCTCAGGTTATCTCTTTAAGTCAATTAAACATTTAGTTTCTTATAGCTCCTTTATCAAAACTGACCATTTGTTGGTAAAAGTAACCTCTTGATTTCCATAAAATTGATTTTTTTTCCATTAAAGTTATTTCTATAAAATTCCACAGATGTGTCAGAGCTTGGAATACAACCCAAGAATCTTAGACTCTCAATCCTGTTTTCTTAATCCTGTTTTCTGTCTTCCATCATCACAAATTAAATTCATTTATTCAATTCAGCCAGATTCCATACAAAGGTAGAAAAGTAAACAAAGATATTTTAGGAAACTTTTTCTTTTTCTTGGCATTCTGCATCATTTGACATTTGACTACCACCTACTTCTGAAAATGCTTTCTTACCTTGGCTTCCAAGACATTGCTCTCTTCTAATTCTCTTTCTATCTCCTCTAGCAAGAAAAATGTATGTGTCCTTGAAGACTCAGTTCTCTCCTCTTGTCTCTTCTTTTTCTTTCTTTCCTCTCCTCTTCTTTCCTTTCTTCTCCCCTTCCCACCTCTCCCCTCTAAGATTTCATCTTTCCCCTTACACCTAATTTTTGCTCTTCTAAACTTTAATATTTTCTTCTGCTAATACCTTCATTTCCCCAGACCCCAATACTCAAAATTTCAGCCTTCATTGATTCTTCCCTCTCCCCCAACATCCAATCAATTTCTAAATCCTGTTTACCCTATCTCCACAATATCTCCCCTATTCAAGGTTTACTCTCTGGTTTCATGGGTACCATTGCAGGTCAAGTGGGCATTACCTCTAACTTGGATTACTATGGTCATTTCTTCACTGGTTATGTCCCTCTGACAAAATGTAAGCTCTTCAAGGAAAAGACTGTTTAATTTTTGCCTCTATATTTACAGTCACTAGCACAATACTTGGTAAACTGTGAGTGCTTAATAAATACTTATTAACTGATTGATCAATGAATTAATCTTTCTGATTTCAGTCTCTCTCTTCCAAACCATTCCTCATGAAGTTACTTAAATAAACTTGCCTACTACTATACAGGTCTACAGGTCTGAACATATTACTCTTTTGCCTAACAAAGGGTAGAAATAAAAGATTTTTTTTTTATTAACTTGCAGGTATTCACCTTGAACAATTCATTCTCTGCACATTCTAAGGAGCTGAGGAATTATTGCAACATGTTAGTTTCCGTGGAATATCTCCTGATGGGGGGGGGAGAGGAGGGAGTAGAGTAGAGTAAGAAAGGGAGGAAGGAGAAGGGAAATGGGGAAAGATTAGATAGAGATCAATCTAGAGTAGTGGTTCTCAACCTATGGGACTCGACCCTTTTGGGGGTCAAACGACCTTTACACTGGGGTCACAGGGGTTGCCTAAGACCATCGGAAAACACGTATTTCCAATGCTCCTAGGAACCTAGACACTGCTCCTCTATCCTTCTCCAGGCAGGCGCACCCACATGCAGATATGCCCACATATGATTATTAAAGGGTTGTGGCATTAGGAAGGTTGAGAACCACTGATCTAGGGTATAAAGCTTTATTCCTTTTCTGCCCCAAAACTGTCTCCAGGCCACCAAACTTGCACATCTGTGTTCAATGCAAATCTTATCATAGTCACAGTACTTTCCAATTTCCAATCAGTTCTTCTGCCACAAAGTAATAACTCAATATCTGAAATAACAAATTAGAATATACTCAGGCCAGCCAAATAGAGCCAAGTGTAGTCATGAACCAAAATCTTTGAATAACTTCAACATTACTCAATAATAAGAGTAATTTTCCTCAATCTTTCCCTGAGGAAAAAAAAAGCCTACCGCTGAATATAAATATGGAAGCTTTAACACAGCAGGGAACATTTTTAAGCTTAATTAAAGTGATTGGAGAAGGCATTGAGAGTTAGGGTATTGCAAGGAACTGTCAGAAATATTATAATAGTAATTTCTGCCATGAATTCACATATGTAATATGTGATTTAATAAAATGGACTATGGGAAGCTGAATGCCACCTTTCTTTTAAAATTCATGTAATATGAACTACGTGACAGATAACTCATTTTCAAGTCTTCATGTTAGTAGAAAGGGTAGATGGAGGAAAAGGAAAGACTTCACTTCATAACTGATAGATTTTAAAAACAATCTAAAAACTGCCCCCCACTTAATCCCTTTCCCCCCAGACAGAGACCAGTAGCAAGCACAGGAATTTTAGCATTCTGTCAAGTGCAGCCAATAGCTACTGGTTTTCATTTCCATGGAAACAAAGAAGACTGTCTATATCCCAACTGAATGGTACTTTCACTATCTTCCCTCTTCCACAAAGTTTCTTTCAAGTAGTTTTTGAAGATGACTTTTAGACAAACAGAGCTGTGGGGGAACAACAACAAAATCATAGATGTGTTGAATCTCTGGGTTGGGAGATGGCTTTTGTTCATATTCCACAGAAGTGAGTGAAGCTGTTATAATTAGTTAATGTCCTCTTCTTAGCACTCCCCACCTCTCTCTCTCTCTAACTAGCCAAAGTTCAGTTGAAGGGTAGGGTGGAGAGATGTGATGGAGGACCATCATGGGTACAGTTATGGAAGAGAAGGAAGTCTGACAGTCCAAAGAGGTTGGGGGTAAAGGTGAGTCTCCAGAGTGAGGCATCATGACAATAGAACGCTGGAGATGGCAACCTGAATACCATGAGGCAAGGCATTCACCATAGAAAGGAAGATCACTTTTCCAGGGGTATAGAACAAACCCTTGATTATCTATAGTCTGGAATAAAATACTTTTCATCCTATACCGTGAGATCTACATGACATTTTACACTCCTCTTATTTTCCATTCCTTTTTCCAAGACCACTATTGTCTACAAATACCTATGGTTACAGAATAATCATCAAGAGAATGAGGTAGGGAGAGTGGAAAAATAGAAGGTCTTCAGAATTTTTTTTTTTAACATGACTCATTTGCAGTTGGTATTTGCTAATAGAAGGCATAAGACTGCCTTTGGGCATTCTTCAATGAGATGTCTAATATGTAGCTTATGTTACACTCATAAAATCAGCATGGAATAAATTGTTTTCATTCTGTTATTTCTGGACTACTTTGTGGTAGTCATGACCTGTTATAAAAAGAAGAAATTTATGGAAATTGTTTTTTGTGCAATTACATGGAAGTAGCTGAAATGGCCAATGACTGGTAAATGAAGGCTCTCATGAGGAGTATAATAAAGGCTTATTAAATATTTGTTGGTTATATTGATCCATGAGCATATAGAAATTAATGTAAGAATTTAAGGAGGAATAGCACTCATATTAACTGATGCAAAGTGAAGTAAGCAAGTACCAGGCAAACAACAAAAAGTAACTACTATGTAAAAAGAAAAAAATCAACAGCAACAATGTCTCAAATCCCACCTCCTCTTGCCAGAATTCAAACAGGCACCTGAGCTCACCAGACTAGCCCCACCCATCTCCTGCTCAACTTTGACAAGGATCTTTCTTTTTCTCAATAATTGTGGGCCCAGCCCCTCCAGGCTCCTAGCTAAGAAGTGGGCATGACTACTAAGGACCATTGCTTCCTGCCCTGCTGCTGCACCTAAAGGACCACAGGGTCCTTCTACCCACCCAAAAGCTCAATGATTCTTTATGCGTTGTCTCCCACTATTAGAATGTTACCTCCTAAAGAGCAGTGACTATCAATTTTCTATTTGAATGACCAGTCCTTGGAACGTAATTGGTATATAATTCATGCTTTTCTGAGCTTTCTATTCCAGCAACAAGAGGAATAAAAATCTAAACTGAAAGTATAGTGACCAAGCTTGAACCCAAAAAAGGGATTTGAGAATGCACTTCCCTCATTTCTTTGCAGAGGTGGGAGATGGGGTACGGAATATTGCTTTTACTCTCAGACTCAACTAATGTGTCAGTTTTGTTAACTTCCTTTTTAATTTTTTTTTTCATCTCTATAAGGGATGGCTCTTTAGATGGGGAGGCAGAAGACATAAAAGGAAATGGAGGTAATATATCCAGAAAAAGAACTAATGGACTCAATGCAGATCGAAGCATACTATTTTCACTTGATTTTTTTTGGTGGGTTTTTTTCCTTTGGGTAAGCTTTTTCTTTCCCAACTATGACTAATATGGAAATATGTTTTATAAGACTGCACATATATAACTTATATCAAATGACTTACCATTTTGGAAAGAGGGGAGGGAAGGGAGGGAAAGAGAAAAATTTGGAACTCAAAATTTTATAAAAATTAATGCTAAAATTGTCTGTACATATAATTGGAAAAAAAATTTTTTATTAAAATGGAGGTGATATAGAAAGCCAAAAGATATTGCCAAAAATAAAAATAACTTGATTGGAGATTTTAAAGTATATGTTTCACAATTATATATTAAGTTACATGATGATCATGGTACCTTAGAAGGAGATACAAAAGAAATAGAAGACCATTGCTTGACCTCAAGGAGCTTACAAGAAACCTTATAAGGATCTAGAGGGACAAAGCCTACACAAAACTTTGAATCCATAAACTATTAAATTTGAAGCAGTTTCAGAGGTCATCTAGTTCTTCCCTTCCAATATAGAAATCCTTTCTATAGTAACTCTGATAGATCATAACTCATAGATTTAAATGTTTCAAAAACATTAGAGGTTTTCTTTCCAGTTCTATTATTTTATATGTAACGGGAGACTGGCCAATGAGCCCAGTCCTCATAAGCACACATAGAGTGTAGTTTACGCAGTTTCTTATGTGAAAGAGGCTGGGGAGCCAACATCCAAAAGAGTTGTGATGATTTGTAATAGAAATGCCTTGGAAAGATTTGGAGCATGTTTAGATGTCCTTTAACTGGTTCCAGGCCATTAAGTGAATGGAACTTGTTTAGTGAGTTATGGATATATAGCTGGAACTGGCAGTGCATTCAAAGGACCAGAGTGTTGGACCTTTTTCTTTGTATGACTTCTTCCAGATGTGTAGCATTCCAAGGAGAGAAGAGAAGCAATCCTGTGGCCTTGAGTCCCTCTCATCTAATGTTTATTTATGGTTCATGAATACAGGCCTTGGTTTTGGTCTCAGCATTTTGTTTTACGTAAAGGAGAACAGAGACTATAATCTTAAGAATTTTAAAAGGTCAGAAAAGCAAACCACCAAGAGTTCAAAAAATATAGTCATTATTGGGGTTTGAAGTCATCCAGTCCAGTTTTAAGGCCTTAAGGATTAAGAAATGACCTTAAAGACCCAGCCCAGAGATAGCTGAGATGAGGGCTCATCCAAATTTGAGCATGAACTTGATGTGCCCAGCGTTATGTAGAAATTGCATTAAGTTTGAGATCACTCTCCCAAGAGATTGAGATGGCATAGAGAAGAATGTGTCCTAAGGTGTTTGGGGAGAAATGTTTGTGTTTCTGTTTTTGTCATATTGTTGAAGTAAATATCCCTTTTTAAATACTAATTGTCATAATTATCTAAATGGATTGTGGTTCATCCTTCATCCTCAAATAGGACCAAAGACATGACGATGTTGGAGTCAGGGTACAGTGTGTTCAACTATGACTCATCAGTTTGGAAGATTCTACCACAGGTTAGACACAAATAGTTCATTTGGGATGGAGATGTCTCTAGATTTGCACATCTCACGTTTCCTTTGTGCTGTGATTCTGCTTTGCTTATAGAGCACAGTGCCTTCTTTGATGCAGGCACACCACACAGGGAGGTCCTGTGCCATTGACTCCTGTGTCTCATAATCAGTTCCAAAGTTCTTGAGAGTGTCATTGTACTGTTTCTTTTGACCTCCATATGAGTACTTGCCTTGTTTGAGTTCTCCATAAAATAGCCTTTTGGGTAAATGTATATTTGGCATTTGGGCTATGTGGCCAGCCTGTCAGAGTTGCACTCTCGGCAAAAGAGTCCATATTATTCTTCCCAGGTTTTTCTGAAACCACACCCTTCATTATTTCCTATGGAACAATAATATTCTCCCACATTCATATACCATAATTTGTTCAGACATGCCCCAATTAATGCACATCTTCTCGGTTTCCAATATTTTGACACCATCAAAGCTGCCATAAATATTTTTTAGTATATGAGTCCTTTTCCTGCTTCCTTGATGTCCTTGAGGCACATACCTAGTGATAGTACTTCTGGATCAAAAGATATGTATAGTTTTATAGTACTTTGGGCACAATTATAAATTGTTCTCCAGAATGGTTGGATTAGTTCACAACTCCACCAATATTGAATTAGTGTAACCTTTTTTCTCACACCCTCCCAAGCATTTGTCATTTTCTTTTTCTGTCATCTTAGCCAAGCTGATGGGTGTGAAGTGGTACCTTAAAGTCATTTTAATTTGTATTTCTCTAATTATTAGTAATTTAGAGCACTTTATGGGGCTATTGATAGCATGGATTTCTTCTGAAATCTGCCTACTTATATCTTTTGACCATTTATCAATTGGGGAATGGCTGTGCCACAACTTTTAAAAGAAAAAAACAAGGCAGGTGAACAAGAAGTAAACTTTTGTTTTAGTTAAGAGCTACTAAAGATTTAGAGAGAAATAAAAAGTATGTTACTAAGCAGTAATTTTGAAAGGATTTTTTTCTATCTATGCCCTCCGAACATGTTCAAGTCTACATGTATACACATTTCATCTGTGTAACTAAAAATATTAACATTATTCTCTCAAAGTTGGCAGCTTTCTTCCTCTAATTAGATGTGTCACCACTGGCCAAGTTGGGAGTCTGCAGCTAGTGCCACTTTTTTTGCTAGATTTTTTTGAGGGCTAGTTAGACTTGCTATTTTGTGTCTTATACAATAAGCAAAAGATATTTTGTTTTCTGAAACTTGAAAGGATTTTATTTTAACTTTTTATTTTATTCTATTTTTTTATTTTAACTTTTTTAACTTAACATTTTAACTTTTAGTATTTCCTTCTTTTCTTCCTTTTTTCTTCATCCTCTCCTTTGTCTCTCCCCAAGAGTCATGAACCTCAAATTAATCTAGAGTTTTAGCTGAATCTGTAGACTACAATTTGCAGGAAAGGAATTGAATAGCTAAAATGAGTTGCTAGAAGCAATTGCTCAACCTGAACTACACATTCCTCAGCCTTCTTATTTAGGAAATGCTTTATGAAGATTAATAAGTTATTCTCTCCAAATTTACCGATGATCTCTTATTTGTCAAATTTAATGGTCTTTTCTCAGTTCTCATCCTTCTTGACTTCTCTATAGCTTTTGACATTTACCATTCAAATTCTTCTCTCTAGGTTTTCCTGACACTGATTTCTCCTGGTTCTCCTTCTTCTTATCTGACCATCCCTACTGAATCTCCTTCATGAAGTCTTCATCCAGGCAATTCCTGCTAGTGTGACCCTGAGACTCTGTCTTGAGCCCACTTCTCTTCTCCTTCTATATGACTTTACTTGGTGACCACATCAGCTACCTTGGATTTAATGATCATTTCTCCAGATTATACACAGATTGATTTACATAGCCCTAACCCCTCCCCTGATTTCCAGTCTCAGGTGTCCAACTGCCTATTAAACATTTCAAACTAGCTGTTCCACAGACAACTTAAATTCAATACCTCTGATAGGAAGCTATTATTTTCCCCTACCCCCACACTTAACCCCTTAACTTTCTATTACTGTAAGGGAAACCACCATCCTCCTAGTCACCGAGGCTCACAACCTGACTGCCATCCTGTACCTTTCTTCTCTCTCAATCACCATATCTAATCTGTTGTCAAGTCTTGCTGATTCTTCCTTCATGACATTTTTATATATACCCCCTTCTCTGCTCTGATACTGCCACCATCCAAGTGCAGTCCCTCATCATTTCCTACTGAACTATTGCAACAGCCTTCTGGTTGGCCTCCCTTCAATTCATCCTTCACTTAGCTGTCAAAGTGACCATGCTAAAGCAAGGTCTGACTATATAACTCCGTCCCACCCCCCAAGCCACTCAATAAATTATTGTTTATTGATTCCATGATCAAATATAAAATCCTCTGGCTTTTAAAGCCCTTCATTAACCCAGCCCTATACTCTTTCTAGTCTTCTTGTACCTTAATCCCTTTCATACATTTTGAAATCCAGTGGTCTCCTTGCTGCTCCTCACACAATATGCTTCATCTCCAGACCATGGACTCCCTTACTGACTGTCCACCTTGCCTTGAATGCTCTCCTTTCTCTTCTCTACCTCTTGACTTCCTTCAAGATTCAGCACAATTCACTTTCTGCAAAGGTCTTCTTATGATTCCCAGTGCCTACTCTCGGAGATTACCTCTCCATTTCCACTGCATATATTCTGTATTTGCATAGTTATTTGCATGTTGTCTTCCTCACTAAAATGTGTGGTCCTCAAAAAAACAGGTACCATTTTTTTTTTGCCTTCCTTTGCACCCATAGCACTTAGTACAGTGACAGGCACATAGAAAGCATTTAATAAATTGATATTATAGAAAAATTCCCTGTCCAGATACAGCTTAGATTAAATTACTTCCACGAGTCTGTGATTTTTCAGGAGAAAAGGCTAACTGACTGATGACAGGACTCACTCCTCAGGAGAGATGTGGTGGGATGGGGGGATGTGCAGAATAAGGTATGCATTTCCAGACATGTCTAATGTGCTGATTTCTTTTGTTTACTATTTATTTGTACATAAATTAATGTACAATTTTACCATTTATGTGTACTCCTTTTTTTAGGGGAGGGATAGAACTGAAAAATCATTGAGAGGTGTCAGCAATGTAAAAATAAAAAGAACTCCAATACAACTATTTTGAGAAAAAGAAAAGACTCATAAAAGTATTCTCCAAGGAATGGTTAAGAAAGCCCTTCTGCTTTTAAACTATTAAGTCTACTTTATATGAAAAAAATGTATAGCAGCCAATTTTGTAGAGTCAAAGAACAGGAAACTGAGGAGATGATCTCCCATCAGTCAGGGAACAGCTGAACAAGTTGTAGCATATGAATGTAATGGAATAGGACTGTGCTATAAGAAATGACAAGCAGGTAGATTTTAAAAAAGAACTGGAAAGACTTACATGCACTGATGCAAAGTGAAGGGAGCAGAACCAGGAGAACACAGTATCAGCAACATTGTATAATGATCAACTATGATGCACAGCCATTTTTTGGCAATACAATGTTTCAAGACAATTCCAAAATCTCATGATGGAAAAAAAACTATCCACATACAGAGAAAGAACTGATGGAGTCTGAATACAGATTGAAGCATACTATTTTTCACTTTATTTCTTCCATAGTTTTTTCCTTTTGTTCTGTTTCTTCTTTTACAACATGACTAATATAGACACAATTTTACATGACTGCACATATATGATTCATATCAAATTGCTTACCATCTTAGAGAAGTGGAAAAGTAGGGAGAAAAAAGAAAAAGTATGAAACTCAAAATTTTATATAAAATGAATTTAAAAATTATCTTTACATATAATTGGAAAAAATAAAATACTATTTAAAATTTAAAAATAAATTTTTAAGTCTACAAGTTCTGATGTTTCTAAAGCAGAACTTAACTTCCTTGATTTCTCTGCAATGTCCTAATAATGGGTCTTACTTAAAAATGGATGTTTTTTCTTGTCCCAATCATAAGGTAGGTTCATCAGGCAAGTCCCTGATGAATTTTGTGAGTTCCTCGGCCTACTTGATTAGATAGCAGAGTATGAACCTTTGTTTAAAGTCCTCTGAGAATAAGACTTCTTCCTACGTAGTGCAGACATGTGTCCTGGCACCTGACCAAGAGGATTCAGAAAATTCTTAATAATTAGTTGCTTGAAAAATCAGGTGGACAAAAAAAAAAATCAGGTAGACAGACTCTTGCCACAAAAGTGATCCTTCTCCACGGTCTAGAAGAGGGAAGATTAGCTATCTTATTTTTCTCATTCCCACCTCCTCTTCATCTCTTTCCCTTTTTTTGCTCTCCTCAGGACTTTCCCATACCTTTTCTTTTTACTCTTTTTCTTGAGATTCTAGCCCTGTTGTTCCCCCAAATCAATTGTCCTGATTTTTTTCTGGTTCCATAAAATACTCTATCCTTCCACTCCCTTCTTCCCAATTTTATAGAGATTGCATGAAATCTGTAAATTACTTTATGTAGGATTATCTTTTTTTATTACTTTGGTGCAGCCCAACTATGATAAATGAATATTAAAGAGAGATTTGGGATTTTCTAGGCAATATGATCTGGCAATCTAGTCTTCTATCCAGAGAAAGGAAATAGAGTTCCCCTCTTTGGGCATTCAGGTCCTGAACTGCTAGATCAGAGGTGTTTTTTTTTTTAACATTAATTTTTCAAAATTTTTTCCTCCTCCTACCCCCCCCACAGAAAGTAATATGTCAATTATATATGTGAAATCAGGGAAAACATTTTTAATAGTTATGTTGAAAAATAAAAGGTAAGAAAAATAAAATTAAAAAGTAATCTACCCTCAGAAATCTTCCCATTTATTCCTACCCCTGTGTGTATATGGGAGGATTTTTCCTTATTTTATATTATATATTTTGCTACATAATTTTATTTATTTTTTTTCTGTGATCATCCTCTGGCAAAAAACAAAAACAAAACAACTCAGAGTGGATGGTAAGGAGACACCAAGCATAGAATGTAAAATATGACTTGAGCCAGCTAGAAAATACGATGTCATATCCAGGGATATGCTGGAATCAACTCTAAATTTTGAGTATTTACAGCCTGGAAATTGGCAAGCAATGCAGATCAGGGATAGATTTATTGTTTTGTTCATTGTCTAGATTTAAGAAAGTGACGAAGGAAATGTTAATGCAGATTAAACTTTAAAGTAATTTTTTTTAAAGGGATACTCCTCACACACCATTCTAATCATTTATTAAACAATTACCAGCACACCCCTGGCCATATCACACATTCACTAATCAGGATAGCATAGGTTTCAGAGAGGGAGTTTCTGAATTTACAAGGCTTAAGTACTGAGGACAAAGTCCCTGAAGTCAATCAGACCACAGAGAGGGGTAACTAAGAGAAAGATTAAGAACAAGAAGAAAATTTAGAAGATCTCAGTATTTTCCACAGAGGATTCACTCAACATGCTGGAGGAATTCCTCTATGGTTTTGTTCTGTTTTGTTTTGTTACATTTTGAGGGTACCAATGGAGGACTTGGGCTGTCCAATTATGGGACTACCATCATTCATTTCCTAAATGATATTCATTACACCAATGGTGTCAAACTCAAATAGAAGCAGGCCATATATTGACTTAGAAAGCCATACATTAACATTATCTACATTCTATTGTATTTTTATTTCTTTTGTTAAATGTTTGCCAATTACATTTTAATCTGATAGAGGCTACATTCTGAGAGTGGGAAGGGATAACCTGGGTTGAATGTTTAATACCTCTGCCTTACACTACTTTTTGAGTGTAGGTCATCCTTAAATCTTTCTTTCACTTTCCCTCTTGAGAGCCTCAAGATCTTTCACCAATATATTAACAAGTCCTGGTTCTATAGCCAACACATTGGCCCGGAAGGACTCAACCTTAAAAAACAAAAGGTATTTTAAGAACACATCAAAAACTTCACACTACTGTACTTTCTGTTTCCTAGAGTGTGGACAACAAAATCAACCATTAAGACTTAAACCTTTATTTCTAAAGTGTGGAAGTGACAGTCAGTGATGCTTACAAGAAACAATTACAGTTTCTCGCTGCTCAGAGCTGACATCTTAATCGGAACTTATTCTTCACCCCTCTTTCTCAGAAGCTTGAGAGGGTGAGTCATGCTCTACCATTGAGCTGTCCAAGAAGATTAACACTGATTCCTTGTTCAAAAGGCAAAGAAAAATGGGGGAAATTTTCCCATAAATGTGTACTCTTTGAACTCTTCTTATAGAAGGGCCTCTTGTTCATGATAGAAGAACCATGGTATTGTTGATGGTAAAATGTAATGATGGATGCATTATGACATGGAAAAAAATAATTGAAATCTAAGTTTAATTCATTTCAACCACAAAATTTTAAATAATAATAATATAGTTTAAAAGGAAATATTCTGATGTTGGCATCAATATGGTAAAGGTAGGAAGGACAAAGCGTCTTCACAAGACACTTGACCACTTATTTATGAAAAATGTGAAATGTCTCTCAGTTCTTTGCAGGCCCTTTTTTCATGTTTGGGAATGGGTAGGGGAAGAAAAGGGGGCAGAGAGTTCTAAGAATCTGAGTGGCTGATACTCTAAATACAAAATTCTGGTCCAGTGAACAATGAGTGGAAATATTACGGGAGGAACTGAATTATAGCAATCTTGACCTTCTTGTATAATAGGTAGACTGACAAATGGGAACCTAGTTCTTAGAGCATGCACATTCCCTGCCTATGGCCAACCCACATGGAAGCTTGGTAAGCTTGCTTCTGGAAGTGTATGATGGATGGACCTTTTTCTTCTCCAATTCAGAGCATGTGCAGATAACTTTCAATTTCCATCAACTTCCTGTATGGGGATGAAAAGCTCTTTTAACTGGAGGCTGAATGAGAATTGAATATGCATACAAAAGACTTAAACCAACAAAATTTGACTCTTTCTTGGCAGAGAGCAAGGCAAGAACTGGGGTGGGGTAGAGTGGGAAGCTTTGAACCCTCTGTCCCTACTGGAATTCCATGGGACCTTGAATACATGATAGTTCTTTTTTTTTTCTTTCCCTGCTCTGTTTATTCTTTCCTGATCTTAGGAGAATGTATATCAGAAACAGAACAGGCCAGGTTATGACCTTGTGAGCTTTGAAAGTCAAAAAAGCATCCAGAGATCCAGCAACTCATGCCCATAGAGTCTGCCAATAGTCATAGCAACAGAGGAGTGCATGTCTCACTCAGCCCCGCCATGAACTAACCTAGAATGGAGTCTGATGGAGTGGGGAAGTAGGCATAGGGAGGGGATTAGCTTTGCAGTTAACAAGTTTAAACTCAACTCAAGAATCAAGATAATAGAGGAGAATATGCTCCAGTTTGGGGAGGCTGTCCTCCTTTGGCTCTTGCTATCTACCCTCTCAATAAATATCCTTTTTAAAAGCTAATTGATATTCACTTGTCATGTGATATTATTAGGGAGCTGTTAGTTGATCAGATGACATGGGAGGTTAGAAGGGAACTGTGAGAGGTAACTAACATTGAAGTTTCCTCATTTCTTTTAACTCCCTGTTACATTCCTATCTCTTCTCCATACTTTGTAAACCAGTTCATTCTGGCGAGTAACTCATGATTTCCCAGAAATGTGGTAATTTGAAAGAAAACTATACTAGTCCACTTCTGATTGGGAACTTCCAAATTTGGTGAAAGGAAATACATAATGAAGGATTGAAACCACTTTACACCAATTAGAAAGATTGTTAGCTTGCCTCACCAGCCAAATGGTGAGGTAGGACAGGTGTTAGAGGTGGAGTTAGGATCAGGACAAGAGAAGCCCACACGCTTCCACATGATGCACTCTCTGGCAGACACCATTTGAGCAACAGGGGCAGTGCCCTTTCTCATGAGAAAGAATAAAGATCTTTTCTGATCTCAGACTCAGACTCGGAACTCTTTCATCTCACACAGAAGGAAGATACTAGATGAGAGTTCAAGAGTGACAATTTTAAAAAGACACATCTCCCCTCCCCCAGGCATCTCAGATAATTCCTAGTAGCCTGAGGGAAGAAGTGGTACCTTCACTCTGGGGACTTCACCTGCTCCTCTGAAAGCATTTTTTTTTCCACCAAATAAGTCTCAGAGCCTATTCTACTACACTCCAGATAAATGAAACCGAAAGACAAAAGGAAATGAGAGCTAAAGAGGAGGATGACCCCCCCCCAGGTTCTCCTTGAAAGGGCAAATGAAGGAGTTGGTGGAGTTGACTTTATTAGGCATCTGAAATCAAGAAGAAATATCATTCATTTCATGTCACACACGGTCAGTTCATGATGTGAAGTTCATGATAAGTCATTGCTAAAAGACCAACATGAAAATGATCTCAACTTTGGGGCCAGTATCTACTATGGATGATAAAAAGCTAACAAAATTCCATGTTAAACTTGATTAGAGGTTCTAGATTATGAGCAATATCTTAAGCTCTCCCTCCATACAGATTAGGCTAGTTTTTCCTTACAAGGTACTGAGACATGATTATTAGTTTTCAACATTTACTTCCATAAGACTTAACTCAGACGACTGACATCACTTCCTCACTTGAGCACCTACCTAACAAGAATGTGGTGAGGATCAAAAAGTGAAATAATAATTGCAAAGCACATAGCACAGTGTCTGGCATATTTTAAGCAAAATAAAATTGTTGGCTCTTATTATATTTATTATTATCACTAGAGCACAAAGCAGCCGTGAGGAGTACCAGGGGCTTGAATGCTTGGCTGATGGACCATGATGAAAACTGCACTCAGATGAATCATTTCTAGGTGTCTTCAGTGCCTACCCTCATTGAATGTTCTGCTATAGCTAAGTTAGTCTCTTTTTGTTTGCTGCAGATGACTTGGGTGTCTCATTTTGCTCCAACATTGAATCAAAACTACCAGGGGACTGGCCTGAGTTAGGCCTAACCCAGAACACAAATTAAATGAACATACAATTTTATACATGATATCAATGTAGAGGTATGAATAGAAACAAAATATGTTGGAAATATGGTTCAAGGAATATGAAAAACTGAAGACATATATTATACAATAGCCTTGCAATCATACAAAATACATATTTTCTTTTAAAATGCTCTCAATCACTTGATTAGAGAAATGCAAATCAAAACAGCTCTAAAGTACCACATTATACCTATCAGATAGGCTAACATTACAAAACAGGAAAATGATAAATATTGGAGAAGATGTGAAAAAACTAGAACACTAAGGCATTGTTGGTGGAGTTGTGAACTGATCCAACCATTCTGGAAAGCAATTTGGAACTATGCCCTCAGAGTTATACAATTCTGCATACCCTTTGACCCAGCAATACCATTTCTAGGTCTATATCCCAAGGAGATCATATGAATGGGAAAAGGACCCACATGTACTAAAATATTTATAGCAGCTCTTTTTGTGGTGGCCAAGAAATGGAAACTGAGGGGATGCCTATCAACTGGGCACTGGCTGAACAAGTTATGGTATATGAATGTAATGGAATACTATTGTTCCATAAGCAATGATGAGCAGGATGACTTTAGAAAAACCTGTAAAGACTTACATGAACTGATGCTGAGTGAAGTGAGCAGAACCAGGAGAACATTGTACGTAGTAACAGCAACATAGTGTAATGACTAACTTTGATAGACTTACCTCTTCCTAGCAATGCAAGGCTCTAAGACAACTCCAAGAGACTCATGATAGAAAATGCTATCTACATCCAGAAAAACAACTATGGAGTCTAAATGCAGATCAAAGCATACTATTTGTTCTCTCTCTTTTTGTTTGTTTCTTCTTTCTTATGGTTTTGCCCATTACATTTAATTCTTTTTTACAATATGATTAATATGAAATATGTTTAGTATGAATGTATATGTAGAGCCTATATCAGATTGCATGCCATCTTGGAGTGGGGAAGGTGAGAGATGTGGGGAAGGTGAGAGATGGGGAGAAAATTTGGAACTCAAAGTCTTGCAGAAGTAAATGTTGAGAATCAATAATAAATAAGCTTTAAAAAAAAAAAAGAGAGAAAATGGCTAATGAAAGGATTTATGAGAATCCTTGATGGGAATTTGCAGCTTTTAAGTAAAATTCAGCTGTAAATCCACTCTAGATTTCCTTGCTCTGCAATTAAAAGTATAAATGTTTCAAGCAGAATACATCCTATTAGTAAGATTTTAGGAAACAAAAATCTAATTTATTCACATTTTATATGGTCTAGAAATTCCACCATTGTATGCCTTTCTCTGGTTTTTTATTAACTATGGATTAATAAAACATTTATACCTTAAAAGAATTAAAAATAATATTTTCTTTGAGAAAATAATTAGAGCAGATTTCTGATTAATATGGTGACATGGAAACTCCCTGAAGAGTCCCCACACTCTAATGAAGTTCTAAAAATGCACCAAAAGGAAGAATGGTAGAGAAAGCCCGAAAATGAATAGCAAATTCTTCTATGCAATCCAGGGCCATATAAGCAGACTGCTGGAATCCTGTGGGTGGTCTTTTTTTATTTTTTTTTCAATTTACAGAATAAAACAAGCATTTCCATAACAAAGTGCAATAAAAAGATGATCACATGTAAAACTGCAAACCTACCATGTACAATTGTCCAAATATACAACAAAGCTATCGTGTAAATTTCTTTTTTTCCTTTTTTTTTCCCTTCCCTCTCATCCCCTAGAGATGGCCACCATTAGACCCAAATAGGCATATGCATGTAAAAATATTCTGTACCTACTTCTATTTATCAGTTCCTTCTCTGGGTGCAGATAAGTGTGTTTCTTCATATTTCCTTTATTTTTAATTTGTGTGTTTATAATAGGTAAAATGACTTAGTCACTCAAAGTTCTTAAAACAATATTGCTGCTACTGTATACAATGTTTTCCTGGTTCTGCTCACTTGACTTGACATCATTTCATGCAGGTGTTTTGAATGGGGATCAGGCAGAGGAGGAGGGAAAAGCCCTTGCTGGAAGCTAGGACCTAAAGCCAGCCATATCTTGACCCTGGTACATCACAGCTGAAGAGAACAGAGCCATCCTCCTAGCTCACTGCACAGGAAGAAAGAGCCTGGATGTATGTGACCACCTCAGGATATTCAAGAATCCTGGAGCCAGTGAGCAGCCCACACCACAGCCATAACAGGAGACAAAATCTCAACAGTCCTTCCTGGAATCCAATTAGGACCCAAGGTCAGCAAGTGTCAAAGTCAGGCAGCCCCAACAATAGGGATTTTCAAGAAGCCTGATATCATTGCTCTTATCAGAGTTACCTCAAAGAGCAGGGACTGTACAGTAACCAGAACCAGCCCCTGCAAAGACCAGTGACCAGCACTATCTATACAATATGGCTGAGGCCACAGCATGGGACAGAATCAGCTCCTGCTGGGAGTTTACACAAGGAAACGGAAGCAAAGGAGGGATGAGGCAAAAACCCATATAAGTTACCAGGAAACAAACCCTAAAGCCAGAGAACCTGACAGAAGGCAAGGATTTCCTTTCCAGAACCTCAACGGTAATAGCATCCAGACTAGCCAAGGAGCTAAGCTAAGCATGTTTGCCCCATTCAAGATTGCAAGAGCGAGCAGTATCTAGAAGCACTAAAAAAGCACTTTGGAAGTCCAAATAAGACTGAAAATGTGAGCAAATGGAAGAAAATACTAACACAATAAAGAAATAATGTGAATTAAGAGAAACCCATGAGGAAAACCCGGTAGAAAAAGTTAACTTCATGACAATTACAAGTAACTGCTCTCAGAAAAGAATGATTTGACCATGAAGACTCCAAGAATGGCTCCAAGCAAAGATGCAAGATAAAACTAATAAAATTATCATTGTAATTAGATCTCATGAAGGAAAAACAGAGGAAAATCAATAGATTAGGAACTTATGGGTAAGATGGCAGTAAGGTGCAGAGCCCAATTCTCCCACTATTACTCCTACAAATAGCACCCAAATGAACAATGACCAAAAACTCAAAAAAAAAAAAAACCCAAACCCTTCAATAGGCTCCTTCATCCAGCCAAGAAACAACCTAAAGATTTAAATTTAAATTTAAATAACCTGAGATTTATTTATTTAAAGATATAAACTCTGGAAGAGGAATCTTGCCAAAGGAGCTAGCATGAACACAGATCAGCAGCCTAGATGACCCTATTAAGGCTTTTGAGTTTGAAATCCCCACAGAGGGCATTAACTTTGGCAAAACCCTGACCTGAGGGAAGAGAAGATGGCAGCTCCTTGATGTAGAAAATTCTTGGAGTTGGGAAAAAGTAGACAGGAGCAGTGCCTGGACCAGGGAGACCCCAATGAGCACAGAAGAGACCACCCATTGACCATTAAAACCCCTGGGGGAGGAGCAGGGGTATAGACCAGACCAGTGTCCTAACTAGAGAAACCTTAGAAAGCACAGAATAGGAAGTACCTGTTCAAGGAAGCTTCAGGGAAGACAGAACATAGCCCAATGTCCTGATCAGAGACAGCAAATGCCAAAGCTGTGA
Organism: Pseudocheirus occidentalis; assembly: GCA_028646575.1. NCBI lineage: Eukaryota > Metazoa > Chordata > Mammalia > Diprotodontia > Pseudocheiridae > Pseudocheirus > Pseudocheirus occidentalis. Next base: position 25,775,513 of record CM053601.1, on the reverse strand, counting down.
CAAGGAAAGATGTGAAGTTTTCCAGTACAGACTGTTTTCATAATTTTAAATAAATACGAATTTTACATAAATTCACATTATGCAAATTCGATTTTACCAAAGGAATTCTGAAAGACTAGTTGAGCATAATATTGCTTGCTGTTGTCAGATATACGAGGAAAAAAGGTCCAAAGACCTCTCAATAGCTTCATAAAAAAATTTGCAAAGCCAACCACCAGTGATAAAGGTTAGGTAGGTACTGTGGGTGGGGAAGGGGGAACATAATGCCCACCTATCTTAACTTTACTGTACAGTACTATACATATGTTATCCTTAACTTTACTTTTCATTTCATAATTCCATTTATTATCATGGTACAGTATTTAATATGTCTGCATTTTAGTACATTTTAACTCTTGAGTAAAGGAATTATTTTGCATATGCCTTTGTTCTATAGGCTAAGTGAAGTGGATGGGTAGGGACAAACTCACATTACATAAAAATCACTTTATACAGAGGTCTGTGGAAGGATCCTTGTGTAATTGTGTAATTACTTGTGTAATGCTAGAACTCTCTGTACTCTGAGAATAGGCACACCAAAGGAAGTAGGAGGTTGATATTGAAGCTCAGGAAGGCAAGTTCAGGACCAAACTGGGACTAACTTCTCCATCTATGAGTGTGAGAAAGGGCAGAGTTTGATTCTGGCAGGAAATCCTAAAATCAAGAACTGAGGCTGAACAGAAGAGAAAAATGAACACTACAAAGAAATATTGTGAGTTAAGAATAGAAATAGAAACCCAGAAGAGAATAACACCCTAAGTACAAATCAAGTCTCAGAAAAGAAAATGGCTTAATGCCAAGCCCTATGCAGGAGTACCTGGAAGTAATGAAGCAAGAGCTTATCAATAAAATGAAAGCTATAGAAGAAAGACTTGAAAGGAGAATTAATTGCTTAGAACAGAAAGTTTGCTTAAGAATCAGTGACTCCATGATATAAAACATATTAAAAAAATTCAAAAGAGGCTTAAAAAAAGAAAACATAAGGTGTATCCCATCAAAAAACAACTCACCTGGAAAATGGGTCAAGGAGAGATAGTTTAAGAATCATCAGTCTACCTGAAAACCTCGACCAAATAAAAATCCAAGACAGAAGAGTTAACATTTATATTGGGTCTACTAGGTGTCAAAGGGCTTTACAATTATTATCTCATTTAACCCTAACAACAACCCCAGGAGCTAGGTGTTATTATTAAACTTCTTTTACAGATGAGGAAACAGAGGAAGAGCTTAAGTGACTTGTTCGGAGTTACAAATCTATTAAACGTCTGACACTGGATTTCAGCTTAGGTCTTCCTGATTCTGTATTTCAGGAAAACATAAACAAAAACTGCTAGGCTCTATTAGAACCATAAGGCAAAATGAAAATCAAAAGAATGCACTTGTTACCCCTAGAGAAAAAAACACAAAACAGAAACTACCAGCAATACTCTAGCCAAAATCCAGAGCTTCCAAACCAAAGGAAAAACACTACAAACAACCAGATAGAAAGAATTCAACTAAGGAACCACAGTCAGGATAACACAAGACTCAGCAGCTGCCACTGTAAAGATTTTGGCATATGAGATTCCAAATGGAAAAAATTAAATGCTCACATCCAAGAATAACTTATCCTGTGGAGAGGATTCTGGGAAGATGGCTGGCAGAGGTCAGAAAATTCCAAGCTCTCATGATTTTCCCCCACAAAAGAGATGAAATAGTACCTTAGAGTGAACAAAGTATAAATAAATAAGGTCTTCTCAAGGCAATTTGAGAAAATCAGAAGAAAAATCCCAGGATGAGGTTTGACTTGAATCCCCAGGGACAATGAGGAGAGTTGGCAGTCTGAGCCCATGAAGATGGAGGAAACCTCTGCTGATCAGGAGCAACAGACCCAGCTGTTCTGCAGAGAGCAGCAGGGAATGGGGGTAGGAGGTGAGAAGGAACCTACACTTGCCCCATGAGTACAGAAGCCCAGTGCACAAGTGGCTGGAGATCAGTGAATCAACTAGGTTCCATTCTCAATCTAGAACTGTGGAATTCATAGTCCTGTGTGACCCTGGACAAGTCACTTAATCTTGATTACCTGCAAAAAGAAGGAGAAGGAAGAGGAAAAGGAAGAAGAGAAATGTATAGGCTTAGATAAAATTGTTATTAATGACCTTGTAAACTATTAACAGAATTAATAAAGAAGTATTTGAACACCCTCCCAGCTGGTCTGGGGGCGAGGGGAATTGGGGGGTTATTGAAGGATGGGATTGAGATGTAAACCCTGAAGGAAGAAAGGACATACTGGCTAGGCTTCACTCTCATCTGCTACCATAGTTGTCAGTTCAGCCTATCTCAGCTCCAGCCCAACACTACCATATTTTCTGTCTTCTCTTACCAATCCATAAGATTATCTACTCATAAAACAAACTGGCCTCAACTAAATGGCTTTGGACAGTCTAGCCCTGGCATTCCCTCTCATCCTGGGAAGGTCCTCCAAAGTCTCAGATCACAGACTGGGTCTTAGCAAACAAGACCTACATTCACAAAGATTATTGTACAAAGATTTGAGAATGGGGGGGAGGGGGTGTGAAGGGGAATGACAACATGTAGAACACTAAAAATGCATCTCCTTTTCTAGGAGATAGTACTTCGATTTGGTCTTGAAAGGAGCTAGGAATCTCAAGAGGAAAGAGGTAAGGAGGGAGAACATATCAGCCATGGTAGAGAGAGGGAAGATAATACTCTACACAAAGGAAATGAATTGGAAAATAGACCATAATGTATTTTGTTTGTTCAGTCATTTTTACGTCATGTCCAACTCTTTGTGACCCCTTTGGGAATTTTCTTGGCAAAGATACTGAAGTGATTTGCCATTTCTTTCTCCAGCTCATTTTACAGATGAGGAAACTGAGGCAAACAGGGCTAAGTGACTTGCCCAGGGTCACACAGCTAGTAGGAGTCTGAGGTCAGATTTGAACTCATGAAGATGAGTCTTTCTGACTCCAGGCTAGGCATTCTATCCACTGCACCATCTTGCTGATTTTTGCCAACTAACTGCCCCTTACTATAGTGCATAGAAAATAGCAAATAGGATAGCTTGGCTGGCATATAGAAAGCATGCGAAGGGATTATGTGAAATCCCTATGGGAAAATAGTTAAAGATAAATTCTGAAAGGATTTAAATGCCGGAGGCTTATGTATTTTATCCTAGAGGCAATAGGGAGTCATCGATATTTCTTAAGCAATATCTTATTAAGCAACACTTAAGCAACACTCTACAAGCAAAAGGGTAGCATAGTTGGACTTGAAGGACCTTAGAACTCAATTAAAATAATGATAAACCACAAGTCCAAAAGAATGAAGACAAAACCTACTTCTTGTTTCCAACAGGCATACATTTTCACACAGCCAATATGGGTTTTTGTTTTACCAATAGGGCTGTGTGTGTGTGTGTGTGTGTGTGTGTGTGCGCATGTTTGCTCCAATGGGAAGGACATAATAATTCCTTTTTAAATAAAGGTTAAAAAGAGACTAAAGGTAACAGAATTTTGCAAAGTAAACTTATTGTAAGATAAATAAGACACTGCTTATATTGAGGTTTGGGTTTGGGGGTTATATTATGATAGCAGTAATAATAATAATAATAGCTAATACTTATATAACACTTAATATATACCCGGGATTGGGCTAAACACTTTACAGTTATTTTATTTGATTCTCACAACCATCCTGGGAGATAGGTGCTATTCTTATCCCCATTTTACAGTTGGGAAAACTAAGGCAGAGCGAGATTAAGTGACTTGCCCAGGGTCATGTAACTAGTAAGTGTCTGAGGCTGGATTTAAATTTAAGTCTTCCTGATTCTGGGCCCAGAAAATTTAATAGTATTGGAAATGAATTTTTTGTTTTTTGTAAATATTTACTTGAATTTTGTAAAGTTAAAAAAAATTTTAAGAGGTCAGCAAAAGGATAAATAGGATTCCGTGACCTATAATTCAACAGGGAAATTTAGTCAAAAGAGTTATGAGAAGCTCAAGCAAACGGAACTCTCAGGACAAAAGATAAACAATTTCAATAAGGAAGAAAAGAGGGGTAGACTAAAGAAAGATGCACTGGGAATTTATTTTTTAAAAACTTATATTTTAAGGACACATGTAGAAGAAAAAAGGTCATACAACAGAGAAGGATTCCAAAATTATGACACGGGACTTTAAGAATCACATCAGGCCTAGCCATGTGACCTTGGGCAAGTCACTTAACCCCAATTGCCCTGCCCTACAAAAAGCAAAAAAAAAAAAAAAAAAAGAATTACATCAGGAACAAATTGTGGTATCTGAATGTAATTGGAATAGTGTAGTACTGTGCTATAAGAAGAGGAGATGAAAGATGGTTTCAGAGAAAGCTGGGAAGATTTATATGAACTGATGCAGAGCAAAGTGAGCAGAAGAACGAGGCAATCAATTTATAATCAAACAGTACATTGTTTAAAAAAAAATTTTTTTTAAAGACAAGAATCTTGGTCAATCCTGATTCCAGAGAACCTAAGAAGAATCCTACCTACCACCATCAGAGAAGGACTGAACTGGGGTGGCAAGGTGGCACAGTGAATAGAGCACCAGCCAGGAAGTCAGGAGGACCTGAGTTCAAATCCAGCCTAAGATACTTAACACACACACACACACACACACACACACACACACACACACACACACACACCCCTAGCTGTGTGACCTTGGGCAAGTCACTTAACCCCAACTGCCCTACCTTCCCCCCTCCAAAAAAGCAAAAGAGAGAGAGAGACAGAGAGAGAGAGAGAAGGGATGAACTAATGTGCAGTGGACATGACCAATGTAAGAATTTGTTTTGCTTGACTATGCATATTTGCTACACAGGTTTTCTTTTTCTTTTTCCCAGTGGGAATAGGGAGGTATGAAGGAGAAAAAATAAATGACTGATTATTGAAAAAAATTAATCTAAAAAATATTGATTTTATTTTACCAGGTTTTTCAAACTTCTTTTGGAATGTAGACCTAATAGTAGTATTGCTGGGTCAAAGAGTATGCGTAGTTTTATAGCCCTGTGGGCGTAGCTCCAAAGTGTTCTACATAATGGTTGAATAAGTTTTAACTTGACCAAGTGAGAAATAGATGGAGGACTGGGTATTTTCTCTGATCCTCAAAACCTCTCAAATCTCTTTAAAATAGAAATTATGTGCCAAAGATAAAGCAACTTCATCTGTCTCCGTGGTCTCAGACAACCAGAATCCAAAAGATTTTTAAAAACAGGTTATGAACTGACATTCACATTCCCTGAGTTCACTCAGCACCCCTCCCCTCCCTCCCACACTACTGGAAGAGATGCTAGTACTAGCAGAGTACTAGCAAGAGAGTACTAGCAAGGAGAGGACACAGGTTAACAACACAACCCATCCCCACTCTCTGGTCCCCACTCCTTCTCTGCAGTGCCATAGAGATCCCAGCTCCAAGTTAAGGAAATTTGCCTTGGTTGTGACTAATTGCCAAGCAGCCATAAAACCCAAAGATCAAAAGCCTGCTGGAGCCCACAACCCTGTAGCACCAGCACAGCAAAGCTCTGAACTGCCAGTGACAGGGTGGACAATTCTGTAGAATCAGCAGAGCTGGACACAGATCTAAAGAAAAGAGGGAGCAGGACAAAGCCACAGGACAGAGCATGGGGGGAGGGGAGGGGAGAAAGTTACTGTGTAGCACTCTACAAAGCATGAGGGAAGGAGCACAACATCCAGTTAGGGTGAGTTCTGACTACCCAAAAGTCAGTTGGGGCAGAACCTAGGATAGGGAAACATGAATTGCCCAGCATAGGAAAAGGGTGAGATGCTTTGAGATTTAGCCCTGAAAGAAACCACCATCACAGAACAGGCAGTAAGAAAGTGAGTATTAGGGAAAATAGGGATGGGAGGTGGGGGGAGATTGAAAGTTATCAAAGATTTCAGGAAGAAAAAATTCAAAGACCTTGAACCTAAACAGATAAATCAACAGGAAAAACTGACAATGGAAGGAAATATGGCCCCCAGATTTAGTCAATGAGTTAAGGCATCTATGAATAAATCCCACAAAATAAAGGAGAATGATCCATTACTTGATGACACAGAGGATCCTGTGGGATTTTAGGGGAACAAGGAATGACAAAACACACTATTCCTAAGTGGTTAAATGGCAAATGAGAATTTTGAGAACAGAATTTATGTTCTGCACAACAAAAATAATGTGCAGAATAAAAACAAACTAGAATTTGTGATGGCAAATCTCACTAAGGAAACAAAAGAGAACGATAGATTGGCAGTGCAAATATACAGAGGTGAAGGACAATCTAGAAGAAAAGCAAAAAGTGATCTCATTAAAAGAAAATGTGCTCATGATGCAAAAAAAACATACCAATTTCAAAAACATAATCCATAGGGACAGCCTAAGGACTGCAGTTCTACTAGAAGAACACAACAGGACCATAATGTAATAGACACAGCATTGGACTTGGAGTCCAGTAGACATGGGTTTGAATCCCATCTAAGATATTTATTAGCTATGTGACCCTGGGCAAGTCATTCTATGAGACTCAGTTTCATTATCTGTAAACTGGGTAACAATAATAGCACCAATTCCATTGGTTATTTGAAGAAATTAACTGAGACAATGTATGTTAAATACTTTTCAAACCTTAAAACTAAATATAAAATGAGCTGTTATTATTAAGAACAATTAGGGAGCCATTTTGATTGTCTTTGTGGTAGGTGATAAGGATGGAGATCTTGTGCATGGAGATAAGGGAACAGATGCCAGAGATATTTTGGAGGTCAAATTAACAAGATTTTGCAATTAATTAGATATGGGTGGCCAGGGAGAATCAAGAGATGAGGATAACAACTAAGGTTTCGAATGTGGCTGGGGAATAATGGTGATGCCTTCATAGAAATAAGGAAAGTGGAGAAAGAGTGCTTTTAAGGTAGAAAGAAAGAATTTTTGTTTTGGAGATGTTGAATCTGAGATGTTTATGGGACATTCAAGTAAGGATAGCTAGCAGGCAGTTAGTGATATGGGACCGGAGCTCAGGGGATAATTGAAGACTAGCTATGTAGATTTAGAAATCACATGTAAAAAAATCACAATTAAAACTACGGGAGCTGATGAGATCACTGGAAAGGAAACAAGAAAGAGGAAGGACAAGCACAATATATGGAACAGATGTATACATGTATATACCTATATAATAAAGCCTTCTATAGAGAGTTCTCTAATGTATTTGGAGAACTTTTGGTTATATATGAAACGTAGGCTAGCAAAGAAAAATAATTATGTAAATAAATTCTTGAAAACATGTTTGACCTACCAAAAAAAAGCAAGAATCTATTCAAGTACTCAAAAACACTAAATTCTTCACAATTAATTCACTAATTACAAAAGATACCTACCAGTTCCTGTATTGTCTATACTCTGTTAGCCTAGATAGTTTAGCTATCTAAATGTAATTTTAAAAAATCTTTTCCTTTAAATTGTTCAAAATTTAGACTTTTTATTCATTCAAACTGGTCTTCCCATTGATCAGTGTGAATTTGACTGTTCAAAGAAGTTTCAGGCATTTGAAGGTTCCTGGTAGTAAATCGCTTCTTATTTCAGAATGGATGGTGCCATGTAAAACCTGTTCCCATAACCAATGGAATGAGGTAGGCTTATTGTGAGAAGACTAGAATATTATCCTACCTTTTCTATGTTTGAAGTTTCAACAAAGAATACAGATATGAGTCACTGTCAGAGTACTGTCATTTTCAAAAAGGAGATATAATAATATTTAACATTCCTGAATAAGTAAGCATTTGAGTTAATTAACATTTGCACTCACCTAGCACCTTTCATGCACAGTTCAGAGAGTGTTTTGAAAAGTGTTATTAGATGATCAGCAGGATGACAAGCTGAAATTTTTTGGCCTTGCAACCCAACTGCTACAGAGACTTGCCTCACTGGGCTGAAATTATGGATGGAACAAAAGATCAGATTTTTACTCTCAAAGTCTTTAATTTCTCAAGAGGTTGTAAACTTAAGATTCAAAGAATAGGATGAAATTGAACAGGAAAAAAGTTGACACTGAGGTTCAAAAAAATGATTATATTAGTACAAGTTCAAGGATACTCAAGTTCCAGAGACAAATAACTGGATATTTGGTTTAATTTGAAGTTGAAAAGGAGCCGATGGTATGGTATGGCTGTTTAATCTTAGGTCCTGTAGCCAACCAGGAATTGAGTCAATCTGGAAAGTGGTTATACAATACATAGAATATAGCTAACATGAGCCAGGTCCCCCACAAGGATGACCTGAGGTGTGTGGGGGCTTTCAGGTATTATATAACAAGGAGAGGCTTCCCAAAAAGAATAAAAGGGTTACTCTAGCACCTCCTGGACTTCTGAGACATGCTAGAACATCTACCTCTGCGCGTGGCATCTCCACCTAGGGGCACTGAGTGCATCTTAGAAGAACTGTGGAAAGATATACATTGCATATACCTTACACAAATACATTATACACATCACATGCTACACTGTATTTGCACCTCTGTTTGAGGGCTATGCCCTTTCTCATTCAGTAAAGCAACCCCCTACTTATATACCTAGATTCCGTGTTTCACTATAACAGCTCTGATCCCAAAGTAAAATAGGTTTCATTAATAGAAGTAGCATCTAGTTCATGGTAAAGTGATGATTTCAATGTATTCTACACCAATAAGACCAGGTACAGAGTATTTTAATCACTTTTTGAAGTTATAATTTAAGATGAACATTAACAAACCAGAGAGGATCCAGAGGCAGATGACCAGAATGATGAAGGGTCTGAAAATCTTTTCCTATTAAGAATGGTTGAAGAAACTGAAGATATTTCTCCCCCTGGTGAAGAGACTCACTTTAACCCACTCTTACGCTGGCAGATATGTTTTCAAAGAAGGACAACCACCACCAAGTATTTATTTATGAAGTGCTTATGATATGTCAGGTATATATTAAGTACTGGCAATCTTTTCTAAATGGTCTCTACTTTCAAGAAGTTCATATTCTAATGAGGAAGATTCCTCCATGAGGTTACCCTAAAATTTTCTCAGAACATAACCCTGTTGTGAAGGAATATACTTCCTGTACTTACCACTTTGGCTCTTGAGCCCCTACTAAGGTGCTTCCATTTACACAAAACTAACCACTCACAATAATGATACTTTCAGAACTTTGGCTCTTTTAGAACTTAACAATAAAGGCAAAACAAATAATAATAGCATCACAAGTACTCATATCAAAGCAAGTACATTAATTATAAAACATTTCACAATACACATATGAACCTGAGTCACACACTTCCACTTATATACAGAAACCTGACAAGGAAGCACATGAGTGAGGAGAACTTGTGTGTTCAGAATTACTCACAACTTTGGAACTATAAACTTGTGTTTTATTTAGGTCTCAGGAAGAGCCCATAAAAAGTTCCTTGATGAAAATAGCTTCTATGTTGAGTAAAAGGTTCCACTGCTAAACTGGGTTGATCCAAACTGTGCTTGACTAACAAATCACTAGTCATGACATCTCAGTCAAGCTAGTTGACTGACCACCAAGTAAGATTTATCTCACCCTTTGCTTCCAATTTCTTCCTCTTTTCAGCTAGATCCCTGAGTCATTTCTCAACAGCAATTCTCCAATACTACCATCTCTAAACTTAACTAATTTAATAATGAAATCAATCCTTTAATCTCTCTTTTTATCTGTCTTTGTCTCTCCCTCCTCTCCTTCCTTCCCTCCTCTCATATTTCTGCATACAGACTTTTCTTCATTTTTGACAGCTTATTGTTACTAATCAAATTCTAATATTTTATCCATAATCAGAGAAATTACATTTGTTCCATAATCCTATAACAGTTTTGTTGTCTGTATCTCTCCAGTTTATATCAGCTTGTGGCATTCAAGACTTGCCAACAATAACAACCTCAGAGCTCTGACTCAGAAAGAAAGTAACTGCTTCAATTATTTTTTTCTCATAGAACCCTGAGCAGACTTTACTCATCAACTATAAAATGACAGTAACAATAATAGCTAACGCTTATATGGTGCTCACTGTGCTCCAGACACTGTGCTAAGTCCTTTACAATTATCATCTCACCTGATCTTCACAACAGCCCTGGGAGGTGCTGTTAGTGTCTACATTTTACCAAAGGAGAAGTGTAAGTAAATAGAGGTTAAGTATTAAGCCCAGGGTCACAGAGCTAGTAAGTATTGAGTTCAGATTTGAACTCAAGTCTTCCTGACTACAGGTCCAATGTTCTATCCACTGTACCACCCAGCCATCCCTAAATTATACTAGAAGCTATGCTGTTTGCTACACACCAATGGATTGATCTGACATCACAGGGATCAAACCCAGACATCCAGTGGATGTTCACCTCAAGACAGAGACTTGAAGATTGATGGAATTTCCAGGTTTCAGCCTGCCTGAGCTTTGGTCAGCTCTAAAGAATTCCCTTTAGTAAACCTCTCTTGTAGATAGACAGACAGACAGACAGACAGACAGACAGACAGACAGACAGATAGATAGATAGATAGATAGATAGATAGATAGATAGATAGATAGATGATAGATAGATAAATAGATGGTAGATAGATAGATAGATGATAGATAGATAGATAGATAGATAGATGATAGATAGATAGATAGATAGATAGATGGATAGATTGATGGATGGATGGATGGATGGATGGATAGATGATAGATAGATAGATAGATAGATAGATAGATAGATAGATACTTTGTGCATTGACTCTTTCCCTCCTAAGTATGGCTCCTGATTGAGGAAAAAAAACATTCATTATATAATCATTTACTGCTAAATGTAGGAAATAGAACCATTAGGAAAGACTGATCACATCTTTTTTCAAATTATCTCATGGGTCCAGAAAAAAACACATTTTGTATTTACTAAAAATATAATTAAAAGGAAAAAATGAGACTTTTTTGTAGTAGAATAACTTTCCTGTGGGAACCACTGACTTCCTCCCGGAAGAGAGTATTCTTTTTTGATTGCGGAGAAAATGTGATATCTGGGGTAATAATGATGGCAATAAATAATATTAATAACATCTCTATAGCACTTTCAGGTTTGCCAAGTGCTTTACAAATATTACCTCATTGTATCCTCACAATAACTCTGGGTAGTAGGTGGTGCTATTGTTGTTCAATTGTTTAGTCATGTCCAGCTCTTCATGACCCTATGCACCATAGCAGACCAGGCCCTTCTATCCTCCACTATCTCTTGAAGGCTATTCAAATTCATGTTCATTATTTCCATGACTCTCTCTATCCGTCCCATCCTCTGCCATCCCTTTTTCCTTTTGCCTTCAATCTTTCCCAACATCAGGGTCTTTTCCAAGGAATCCTGTCTTCTTATTAGGGGCCATTATTCTCAGTAAGTGCCATTATTATCATTATTTTAGAAACTGAGGCAGGCAGAGGCTAAGTTACTTACCCAAAACCCCCAGAGTTAGGAAGCATCAGAGGAAGGACTTGACTTGAAGTTTCCAGATTCCAAGTCTAACACTCTTCACTGTGTCACTTAATTACCAGGGTTCAGAGCTCAACCCAAATCCAAATTTGAAAGAAAGAACAGCAGACGTTGGTCAAAAAGAATACTGGCATAAACAGAGCTAAGAGGAATCATAACTAATTACTAGAACTTCCAAATTCTTGAGTATTTAAGGAATCTCGTTTGGCTAATGAAATGAATCTCAAGTGGAGAAAACATATATGGAATCATATATCAGGTCCCATGGAAGCTTTTTACCTTTACAACCCCGTGGTGATAGAGGGGGGGGGAGGAGGGAGGCTTTCATTTTCCCTCTCTGGATATGATTAACACCATTTTAAAATGAGTTTTAATTTCAGAATAGTCACATCTAATCTTTATGTTTTTACCTTCTCTTACCTTAGTTCCTGTGCAAGGCCAGTCCAAAGATAAACAAAATCCACCCTGTCTCAGAGCCCAGGGCCAATGGCAGACAGACTACTAGTAGATTAGGAAGTCTCTCTCTTATCCCTTAGAACACAACACACCAGCTTCAAGGTCAATGTCAGACTGTTTGTGAGCCCAGCATGACTATATGCTCTCTGTATTCTATAAAAACCTATGGAAATTGGCTTATATTCTTCTGAATAGAACTTACCTCCATAGAGACTTCTCTTCTTGTCTATGACAGTTAGGTGCTAGGAAATCTTGCCACCACCAATATTCCCCTTCCATACTTGATCCAAACCCTGCCCCAGTCCCAAGCTGTTCAAAGATGGAGACTGAAGGGCTGGGAAGTGGGAAGTCCTAACACCACTGAGGGTATACTTCCTCCTTTGACTTCCACACCTGCCCTTTCCCTCAGGTTCAGGATGTCACAATAGCAACCGAGGAAGATTAGAACTCAGAAAGACCCATCATACTGGGGGCACCCTCTACCCTTGACTTATACCTTCACCATTTCCATTGGTCCAGGCCTCCCAGAACCCATCAAAGTCACTTGACTGCTATCATGGCCTCAATGTGACAAGTGTCACCAATTTTATGCATACCAGTGAGGTGGAGGATCATTAGACCTCACCCTCTGATCTTCCACGTCCTCCTAAAATCCTCAAAGCCTTAACCTTTGACCTGCCTCCATACCCTTGAGACTCCTACAGGTTAAGGACCTCTGGACCTCTTCATTCACACCAATGCTGAACCCCTTGGACTTTCAGGTCTTTCCACCCATTCTACATCTAAACTTTCTAAATTAGGTTTTTTATCATCACATGAAAGTAAATTTATACCCATGTCCTCTGTCTATGTATTTCCCTTCTAAATGTCATAATAAAGATACAATCAAGAGATACAAGTATCATCTTCCCATGTAGGTATGTAAACAGTTTGTCCTTATTGAATAGCATGATTTATTAGGTTCTGGGGCTTCCTATGAGTTGACTCAGTCATCTTCAGTGTCCAAGACCCTAGGAGAAATGGCCACCATCTCCTGTGTTGTGGATGGAATTAGTAGTAAAAGTGTATACTAGCGTCAGCAGAAATCTGTCAGAGCCCCTATGACTGTGATTGGACTAGCAGCAGACCCTTGGGGATCGCTGACTAATTCTCTAACTTCAGCTCAGGGAATACAGCCCCATTGAGCACCTCTGGGTTCTAGGCTGAGGATGAAGCTGATTATTACATAGTAATGTTGCTCACAGTGATACAGACTGATGGGGAAGTGATACAAAAACCCCTTCTAGGTCCTGCTCACACTGTCCCCTTCCCTCTGGGCTTTAGAGAGGTGCCTGTCGAGGAAAGAAACAGAAACATCTTCTCCCTCAGGCCCCTTTCTCCTCTCCTTCATTACCCTTTGGCCTGAGTGGCCTCTTCCCCTCCTCCAAGACTCCTTCCCCACCTCTTACCTTCTCTCTGCTTTTACTCCAGGTGCTCCCCTCTCATTCCTTGAGCTCTGCTGCCCCTGTGAGAGCCCATGTCAACTTCTCCCCAGCTTTGACCCCTTCAGATAGACCCAGATGATCCTGAATCCCTTCTAGCTTCAGGGAGCCCTTTACACCCAGCCCAGGGCACTAAGGCCTTGGGATGAACTCTCCCAGAGTCCCAGCCCCACTTGTAACACCAAGATTCTATCTTTTTGCTTGAGAAAAATTGGATGGCCTATATATCCTGCATCAAGTGCTATCTACAATGAAAACAGAAGACTAAGAACTACATATATGTATATATATGTATGTATATACATATGTGTGTATATATATGTATTGTGTGTGTATATATACACACATAGACATGTTTTTGGTCATATATATTAGCATTAAATGTGTGTGTGTGTGTGTGTGTCTACAAAGTAGTGCAAATACATGAGACCAAGAACCTTTCCCCATTGGACCTATGGTCAAACAACATGAACAAACAGTTCTCAAAAGAACTGCCAAGCATCAACAACCACATGGAAGATTGCCACAGATCATTAATAGTAGATTAAAACAACTCCCCACTTTGACTTCACACTGGGCAAGCTGGTAAAACTGACAAAACATAGAAATGGTCAATGTTGGAAGAACAACAGAAAGATAAGCCCACTCATACACTTAATGAAGCATGCATTGGTCCAACTATTCTGGAAAGCAATTTGGAAATAAACAAAGAAAGCCACAAGAAAGCCATTGACCCCTAGATCTCACCAGTAGGCATCTAGTCAAGGATGCCCAAGATCGCCAAAATATTTAAGGAAGCATTTTTGGTAGCAGGAAAGAATTCAAAATAAATGTGTGTGTTTTGGAGACTAACTAAACATCATAGCACATTAGTGTAATAGAATATTAATCTACTATAAGAAACTATGATGCTGAAAAATATAGAGAAGCCTGGGAAGGAACTTGAACTGTTGCGACGCGAAGGAAGTAGAACCAGGAAAACAATATATACCAAGTACAACAATGTAAATTGAAAGACCAAAAAGAAAATGAAATTGAATATTCTCTCATTATAATGACCAACCTTGGCCCTGGAAAAGAGTTGATAAAATTTACCTCCCTTGAAGAGGTGGTGGAATGTGGGTGTAAAACGTGCAGATGTTGTCAGACATGGTCAATGAATTGGTTGGTTTTAACCAATTTCTTTTTAATTCTTTCTTTTTTACTTTTTTTTAAACAAGGGATGACTCTCTGGGTAGGTGAGAGAGGAGAGATATATTTCAAAATAAAGATAATGCATAAGTAAAATATATCAAATAAAAATTCTTTCCTGCCCCATTTTTTTCTATACTTTTAGGGGGAAGTAGATGACTTGACCCTTACCTAAATTATAACCTTACCAGGAAATCAGTGTCCTGTTTCCAAAGTGCCCTCCCCTCTAAACAGTTTGTAGATTTTGCCTTCATCTATTTAAAGCTGTCCTGTTTCCTGCTCTGGTTAATGTCACACCATGTCATCATGCCCTTGAGGACTATCACATTTCCACGCACACAATGCTGGGAAACTATTCACTGCCCACACACGTATAAGCACATATACAATCCTCCCAGCTGTGACAAGGTTTAGACAAAGCTTAGAACTCAGTTACATCCTGGGGACTAGAATGAAATATTCAGAGTTAAGTTACCTTACTATTCTCCCTCATCTTCTTTAGGATAGCCAAGAAAGAATATTCTAGGGGAAGTCAATTAACTAAACATTTATTCGGCTTCTATTAGGCAAACTATTCAGTCTTTCTATGAAAAACTTCTCACTTTGTGAATTCATCCCCCCTTCTCTTCTACAACTCTCTGTCTCTATCTGTCTCTCTGTCTCTCTCTGTCTCTCTCTGTCTCTCTCTGTCTCTCTCTCTCTCTCTCTCTCTCTCTCACACACACACACACACACACACACACACACACACACACTCCAAGGGAAGATGAAAAGAAATTACAAAAAACACATTCATCTTTTATGGAGGAACCAAGTAATGAAATAAATATAAGTTATAATAATCCTGTCCAACAAACATATTGAGCCCTCACTCTGTATACAAATGTTGCTACTCTAGGGTCATATTACAGAGATTAATTAGAGAAAAGTTCTCTGTTTTCATAAAAGGAATGTTCTAAGAGGAATACATTGACAACAGTGATATAGTCAATCTGGTTATTTCAGTCCCTTTAGCATCCAATTTGAGTCTCCCTGTCACTAATCTATTTGGGTTGTATATGAAAAGGTTGTTAATACAGAGGAAAACAGAATGTAATCTCTCTTGGCCAGTTTGTAGACTATCGATACCATTAAGGACACAATCAAATCAGAACAGAATAGCAACAGAGGTTGGAACTACAAAGGACAACAGAAGATCCCATTTTGGTCAAGTGTGACAAAACCTCTCAGAATGATGTGTGCATTGGGAAGAAAAGTAAAGCTGCCTGATTTTCCAATCCTGAGAGCCTTGACGATACTAATTAGGTATAGCCCTTAACTATATAAGGCTGGGGTTGAGTGATATTTACTCAATCAAGTTACCCTCTCCCCACCAAAAGTGAGTGATGAGATGCTTAATCAATTAATGCAAAGGATTTACATTATGTGTGAAAAGTCTTTG
>CM053601.1:25738468-25749609 GCA_028646575.1 Pseudocheirus occidentalis | reverse complement strand
TCCCTAATTGATGGGCATCCCCTTAATTTCCAGTTTTTTGCCACCACAAAGAGAGCTGCAATAAATATTTCTCTACACATCGGTCTTCCTCCAACTTCTATGATCTCTTTGTCATACAACCCCAGAAAAGGTATTACTGGGTCAAAGGGTATGCAGTTATTTATGGCCCTTTGGACATAGTTCCAGATTGCTCTCTAGAATGGTTGAATCAGTTCACAACTCCACCAATAATGCATTAGTGTTCCAATTTTTCCACATCCTCTCCAGCACTTGTCATTTTCCTGTTTTGTCATCTTAGCCAATCTGACTGGTGAGATGTATACCCATCAGTTATTGAAGACTAAGTAAGAACTGAGGCCAAAGATGGCTTTGATTCAACAAAAGAATCAATCTGGGAGGGGAAGATCTTCAGAGTTTCTGATCAGAACATCTCACCAGTGGAATCAACGCCATTTAAAAAAAATGACTGAGCGCCAGAATGTTCTATGATCTTTACAATAGCCCTGAGAGGAAAGTACCATTATCTCCTTTTTACAGATCAGGAAACTAAGGATGAGAGAGGCTAAATAAAGGAAGAGAGGGAAGGAAAAGAACAAGCATTTTAATTAATTACTTTTTAGTTTTCAGTATTCATTTCCATAAGATTCTGAGTTCTAAATTTTCTCCGCCTTCCTTCTCTCCCCCCACTCCAAGATGGCATGCAGTCTGATAGAGGCGCTACATATACATTTATATCAAATGTATTTTCACGTTAGTCATATTGTAAAGAATTGGAACCAATGGGTGAAACCACAAGAAA
This sequence comes from Pseudocheirus occidentalis, assembly GCA_028646575.1. Lineage (NCBI taxonomy): Eukaryota > Metazoa > Chordata > Mammalia > Diprotodontia > Pseudocheiridae > Pseudocheirus > Pseudocheirus occidentalis. The sequence continues at coordinate 25,748,810 of CM053601.1, read as the reverse complement.
GAAGAAATAAACAAAGAAGAGAGAAAGCAGATAGTATGCTTCGATCTGCATTGAGACTTCACCGCTGTGGACGGCATTGTCCATCAGACGAGTCTTTTGGAGTTGTCTTGGATCCTTACCTTGCTATGGAGAGCTAAATCTATCAAAATTCTTCATTGCTCTGTTACTGTTACTGTGTACAATGTTCTCCTGGTTCTGCTCACTTCACTCAGCATCAGTTTATGTAAATCTTTTCAGATTTTTCTGAAGTCCGCCTGCTCCTCATTTCTTATGGAACAACAGTATTCCATCACATTCACATAACACAACTTGTTCAGCCATTCCCTGATTGATGGACATCCCCATAACTTCCAGTTCTTGGCCATCACAAAAAGAGGGGCTATGATCTTTAAGGATAAGCATCTGTACAGATGTCAGGCACTGTGCTAAGCACTTCACAAATATTATCACATTTGATCCTCATAACATCCCAAAAGGTATCCCCATCATACAATTGAGGAAACTGAGGACAACAGAGGTTCAGTGACTTGTCCAGGGTCACACAGCAAGTACATGTCTGAGACTGGATTTTAATTCCGGTCTTCCTAACTCCAGGTTTAAGGCACCATCTCCTGCATCAACCACCTTTTTCATATCTTGTGCTTTTATATAACATTTTTTTTTCTAAATACACTCCTTCTTCTCCCCTATCTCATGAACCTTCCCATGTAAAAAAAATTTTTTAAGAAGAGAGAAAAGGTAAAACCAGTCAACAAATTGACTGTAGCTGATAGCATATACTTAATTTCCCACTGATAATCCCCCACCTCTTCAAAGAAGGGAAGGACATTCACTTTCTCAACTCTCCTCCAAGACTAAACTTCAAGATCCTAATAATTCAGTAAAAAAAATAATTTTGATAACTCTTATGTAGTTTATTCAAAACAATTTTGCCTACTCCAAACATATGTTGTTAACAAAACTATGTAATGCATGCCAATACCAACTCTAGATGACTTCTTTCTGCTTTCTGCTGTTTGGGATTATGAATACCATTGCTAATCTCCTTCAGTGCAGGAAATTACAAATCAGAAATGTAGGGGTGGCCTTCTTCAGTAGCACTAACAGCCTTATTTTCAAACATTAGTCTCTGCACATAACTTCCAAATTTGTGAGATTATACTGTTAATTGTCTTTTTCTTTGTGTCCATCTACCTGAACAGGTACCAATGTGCTTACTAACCAGTTTTTTGGCCATTGATTTTTTTCTTTACTAAATTAATATGAGGAGCAAAGACACTGAAGCTAAAAAGTCAAGTGAGCATAGGTAACTAAAGTTGGATCACTGGGGAGAAGAAATAAGAGAAAAAAAAGTGGGACCTGAATGCTGGACCACTCCTTGCCGTCCTTGCTGGCTCATCATACTCTTCCTGCCCACTGAGTGTAGGCATCTTGCAAGACCTTGGTCCTCCCCTCCTCTTTTCTTCTCTTTTCTTTCTCTCCTTTCCCTCCTTCCCCTCTCCTCTTCCCTTCTTCTCCTCTTCTCTCATCCTTTGCCCTATCCCTCTCAGTGACATCATCAGCTCCCATGCTTTTATTTATCACCTTTATGCAGATGACTCTCAAATTTATATATCCAGCCCTGTTCTCTCCACTGAGCTCCAATCCCACATCACCAACTGCTGATTGGACATTTTTATCTAGATTGAATAGTTCCATTGGCATGGCAAACTCAACATGTCCACAAACAGAACTCATTATCTTTTTCTCCAAACCCTCTCCTCTTCTGAACTATCCTATTTCTGTTAAGGGCACTACCTCCTTCTAGTCAGGTTTGCAGCCTCAGAGTTACTTCTGACTCCTCACTCTTCCTCACCCCTTCTATCGAATACATGAACAAACCTTGTCAATTCTACCTCACTGGCATCTCTCACATCCACACCCTTCTCTCCTGTTAACATGTACACCTCTCTAGTTTGGTCCTCATCAACTTTTGCCTGGACTTTTGTAATAACCTCCTAATTATTGCTCTTCCTGACTCATCTCCAATCCATCCTTCATGCAGCTGCCAGAATGATTTTTCCTAAAATGTAGCCCTGACCATATGATTTAGCTTTAAACCTTCTCAAATTGTTCGAGAAACTTCATGCTTCATGAATGTCCTGTCAGTCAATGTATTTGTAATAGGATATGCAAAGAGCTACTTTGGCTGCTTCTGGCTGGCCATGTGCTAGCTGAGTGCTGGCTCCTCTAGGCATGATTAAGCAGGACTTTTATTGGCCACAGAACAAGAAGACTTTGAAAAAAGGAACAAGTCTACCCCACGTCTCTCTTCCTTCTACCCTCCAGGTAGCAGCTTGTAACTGGGATTTCCTGTGAAGTGTAGTAGAGAGATAGCCGTTCTCCTTTTCCCATAGCATGTTGAGTCTTTCTATTTGGCATCTAGGGCAGAGGAGCTCAGCTGAGAGAGCTTTAGTCTGGACCTCTGGCTACTTCTTCTACTTTGTGTTCATTGCCTGATCCTAAGTGACTAAACATCAATCTTGAGATGAACAAATCCAGGCTTGGAAGTGACCTTGTGAATTCAACTGGAAATTTTGGGTTCTCAGTCATGCTGGCTACACTTTGGAAGAAACTCTTGACAACTATCTTGCAGAATAAGACCTCTGTATAGAGAATGAGCATCATTCCTGGCTTGACTTGGCTTGCTAGAAGATATATACTGTGAGTGAGTCAGTGCAATGCTGAGGTGAAGTGTAAAATGACTGCTCAGGAGTTCTAGCAAATTCTTTATGTTTTGAAGGGTTTCAGTGTCAGCCTCAAATAGAGTAACTATTGCTGCTATTTGTTTAATTTTTTTGTCAGTGCCCACTTGTGAGAGCCCTTCTGTGTTAAGCATTTATTTTCTTCATAGAAATATTTGTCCCAAATCTGAATTACATTGTGCATTGAGTACCTTTCTCTTTTCCTTTCTTTGGATAGATCCTAGATATGAATCAACTCCTAAGCTTAAAATCAATTTTTTCTTGGGAGTGTGGAGTCAGGTCCATGGATGTAAAGAGCTAAAGAGTGTGAGAAAAGGGGCTTAACCTCCCCTGTTTGAGTTCAAGCTTCCCATGCACTCTGTGCAAGAACCCAGCACTGAGAGGGGTCTTTTGCTAGAAAAGAAGAGTATGCAGTGTCTCAGGGCTGCCTGGGTCCAGGAACAATTCTAGTGCTAGAGACTGAACAAGACAATAGGGACGAGGAAACTCCAGCAGGAATATAACCATATGCAGTTGCTGCTGACTCCAGGTTCCTATTGTTCCTTTTCTGTAACCACAGCTTTCTCCTTCTGGAAAACCAAAAAAGCACACATGTTATTCTGATTCTTTGTCTCTTTCTTGTCTTCCATTCTGTACTGTTACAGCCCAGAGGTTCATGTGATCAAGCTTGCGACTACTTCAATGGCATCTGCTGTTCCAGTCATTTAGCCCCAGAAAATGCAGGATGCCTTCAGCATTGGCAGGGAATGAGGGCAAAGGTGTACATGCAAAGAGGGATTTATTTCTAATAGGAAATGCATTCCTACTGGGAGTAATTGTTCACGTGTTTCTCCAAAACTCTCTACTTTTCAGTGTTCTTTCTGGTCTTCTGACAATATCAAGGAGACTGTCTACTGGATTTGGGGAAGGCTTTAACAGTTTGTTTTGGTCTTGGCTTTGATGGAACCTGTGATTTCATTAACAGCATGAGCCCTTCCACTGGAAAAGCTCCTACTACCGACAACAACTGACACCTGCTTTATGATTTATAGCAATAATACTAGCTAACATTTATAAAGCATCTCCCGCACGCCAGACATTGTGTTAAGCACTTTAAAAATATTATTCCATTTGATCCTCAAAACATCCCTGTGAGGTAGGTTCTGTTGTCCCCGTCTTATTGTTGAGGAGATGGAGGTTAAGTGAGTTTCCTAAGATTATACAACTAGTAAGTGTCTGAGGCAGGATTTGAACTCAGGTCTTTCTGTCTCTATCCACTGCACCACCCAGCTGCCTTTGAGAGATTTGCCTGCAGCACTTAGAGGTTAGGTGATGGTTCCAGACAAAATGTGTCAGAGGTAAGACTCGAACCCAGATCTTTCTGAGGCTTGCTGCCGTGCTGCCTGTTTGTTATTGTCCTGCAGTTTTCAGTCTTAGACAGTTTCCTAGAACACTAAGAGATTAGCTCAGGGTGCCTATCTAGTTTAACCAGACACAGTTTTCCTTAAACCCCACCTCAAAAAACACACCAGCAAACCCTACCTCAAAGCACGGTGGAGCACTAACACTCTCAATTCTTCTTCTTAGTATCCTTACCCTTGAGGAGTGAAAAATAGGTATGGACGTTGCAAATCTATCAGATAATATAGAAAGTAAAGCTGTCTGCATCTTGAATAATCAAATGATACTATCCCTTAAACATTCTTTCTTAGATACAGTCTTATGGTCACTGGGCTTATACTTTTCCAGATGTATGTATGACTGTCTTGTCATATAGAACATACTTGTGTTCTTTACATATTGAATTAGTCACTTGGAAATTTGGAAAAGTGGTGGCCCATGCCTTTCTCCACCAAGAGATGAGCACTTGGGGTCTATTTCTTTTTTTTTTTTAATCTTAAGAAATGATCTTTATTAAGTGGCACCAGTATTTTTATGGCTCTAGGATTCTCTGAGAACATGGTAAAGATGAAATTTTTAATAAACCAAAGGAGGCATTGAAAGTCACTTTTTACCAGATCTTCTTAAACTTCATCAAGGGAAGTAAATACTTTCTCTTGTGTGTATTGTTCTTGGAGGCCAAAGGAATGCTGGACTCTCCCTAGATTTGAGAGGCCAAATTCTAGACTCTAGAATCTAGAGGGATGTCAGGATCTCAGGCCTAGTCAATTAAGAAATTGACTTAGAAATTAAGTTGATTGTCAGGTGGGCCTGGAAATCCCCAGTTCTAAGGGTGGAATTTTTCTTTCTTTTTTTTTTTCTTTTCTTTTTTTAGGGTCAATTTCAAAATTTTCTTTCTCTTTCCTAATCATGTGAGCTTACAGATGCCTTGGTCCCACTTTCAGAGACTGTATGACATCTACATATCACAGAATATTGCCTAGATCCTTCTTGATCTACCACTGTATAAAATAGGATTTCTAGGTCACAGGGCATGGAGTTCTGTTGTAAGGAATAAGTTTTTCTGTCATCCCTAACCATAAGCAGAATTCACTAATTCTTTTATTCTCTAAACAGCTGTAACAGATTTCACCTCTGTAAAACTTGTGGCAGAGTGTCTCTCCTGACGTGAAGGGTTTCTATGTATTTGGGGTGCCTATAACTTCTGGCTCATTATACTTTTCCAGTGGAATCCAGCAGCTTCCTCATTTGGCAGTTCTCTGAGGATGGCTATCAGCTCACCTTATAAGATCTCAGACCCACAAGGCTTGAAAACATGGGAACATACAATAAAGGGCAAAGAAAGAACTTCTGTCTATTTGGAGGTAGAGGGTTTGTACCCTTCTCTTTAGGCACCTGGACAGTCTCTATGACTCAGAGTACTTCTTTGGGCAGGATTTCCATAAGGAACGAGGCTGAGATTTGCCCCCATAGCTGTGCTTTGTGGCTTATTTTGTTTCTGTCAGTAATTCTCGTCCTTTCAGTACCCTACCTCTCATTGTCCTTTATTTGAAGCAGAAGTCATGAGTCTTTTTAAAAAAATCGTTATCTTTGTCCTCTGCTCCTGGAAGATATAATTTAAAAATTATTTTATTACACAACATATATCTTATCAATAAGATTTAAAAGTACAAATTATAGCCATGTTAAGTCCTGGGCACTTTTCAAACTTAAAAAAAATACTCCCTATTTATTACTATTCACTTTTGATGTTGGGATGAAATGATGTACTCATAAGTCTTTGAATAAAGTAAGTTTTTATTGTCTAAAGCCATGAAGGACACAGTGGCACTTAGCTTAGGTCTGGTCAGTCAATTATCAGGATATATCAGCTCAAGTGGTCTCAGACTTCCACCAGTTCTGAAAGGCATTGACCACATGCAGGTGGGACCTTTTATGTCCCCAGGCTGGGAAGCTACATCAAGGAGCTCGATCTAATTAAGGTTGCATGGAGAGAGGAAGTTAGAGAACTCAGGGACAGTGAGTCAAGAAAACTTGGCTTTATCATAGTGAATTGAAATACTACTTTTTTTTTTTTAGTAGAAAGATGATATATTTTCACCTTCTCTTTGGCAGTTTGGCTCAGTGTCTGAGTTTAAATTCAACTCGACAATGTTATGTTGAAATAGATGTGATGTATCATAGCATAAATATCCCTTGTCTTTTTTAAACCTATGCCTTCCACTATCCTCATCCCAAATTTAGCAAATACAAAAGGCAAACCCAAGAAATAAAGCCTTGTGAAGGTTTCATGGGGGAGGTACCAAGAAGTAACACAAGACCTTTAAAGATCACAGGTCAGGAAAATTATTATTCACAGATATATAAGTGTATGGCTTCCCAGTTCTACAGTTTCACAGTGAGCATATGGTGGGAGGCATATCTGAATCAAGAGACCAGATCTCTGGGTCTCTGCCCTTATATCTGTTTTGTTGGGCAAGTTCATAGAGACTAAATGGGAGATCTCAGGGGCAAACATCCAGCAGGTGACCTATACTGACTATCAAAAAATAAATGCTTCTTTCTGCATTTTAAGTCTATCCCATCTCTAATGGGAGCCAAGTGGAAGGTTTAATTCTCATTCTTTTGGATGTGTGGTTTATCATTGTGTGGCTCAGAGTTCTAAAATCTTTCGATGCCCTGGCTGCTTTCATGAGTCCTTGTCAATGTCATTATGGGGCTGGCTTTGTTGTGTCCCTTTGTTCACATTTCCTCCAGCAGTCATTACCACTGTCAAGCAGGGGGATTGTCCTGAAGCTTCAGCAGACAGTGTTAGAGCGGACAGGTGAGTTCTTTCTCACCTCTGGGTCACTCAGGGCCTCCAGGTTTTGAAACCTTTTGCTATTGTATTCCCTGTTCTGTAGCTGAACCCTCAGTAGAAAGGATATCTTCAGGTAGCTATGACAGTGACTCAAATGAGTCATTCTTCTACATTAAGGAGTTGGTTCCATGTGACTCAATAGCTATGTACCTCCTTTCTTCCTTTTCTCAGCATCTGCCCAGGCAGGATTGCTCACATCAGCAGTTGGTCAGTCAGTAAGCACTTTTTAAATACCCTACTATGCTCTAGACAGCACTGTGTTTAGTGCTGGAGATAGAAAAAAAGACAAAAGACAGTCCCTGCCCTCAAGGAGCTCACTGTCTAATGAAGGAGACAATAAACAAACAAATATGCACAGATTATATTTAGAATAAATAGGAAATAATAGAAAAAAGACACTAGAATTAAGAGGGGTTGAGACAGGCTTTCTGTAGAAGATAGATTTTAGTTCAAATCTGGCCTCAGACACTTAACACTTACTAGCTGTGTGACCTTGAACAAATCACTTAAACCTGATTGCCCAGCCTTCCCCCCTCCAAAAAGAAAAAAAAAAGATAGATTTTAGCTGGAATTTGGAAGAAGCCAAGGAAACAGGTAGGTAGAGATGTGGAGGGAGAGCATTCCAGGCATGGGGGTTAGCCAGTGAAAAGTGCACCTCCCACTGAATGGTGCTGAAATCAGTGCCTTCCACTGATTTTTTTTTTAAAGGAGATAGCTTCAATAGGATCTGTAAGGGACTTTAGAATGACCTTCATTTTGTAAATGAGGAACTGAGTCCAAGAAAGGCTAAGTCAGTGGTTCTTAACCTTCCTAATGCCACAACCCTTTAATACAGTTCCTCATGTTGTGGTGATCCCCCCCCAACCATAAAATTATTTTCGTTGCTACTTCGTAGCTGTAATTTTGCTACTGTTATGAATTGTAATGTAAACATCTGATATGCAGGATGTATTTTCATTGTTACAAATTGAACATAACCCACAGGTTGAGAACTGCTGGGCTAAGTGAACTGCGCAGCATCAGGAAGCAAGCATGGGAAGTACCTCTTGAACCTAGGTCTTCCTAACTCTAAGGCCAGTCCTCTGTCCCCTACACCATGAGGGCACTGAGTACTAGGTAAAGAGCTATCTACACTCCAGCTATTATTTTCAGGGAGGCTCTCAGTGCCACACCTTGAATTTCCTCTCTTTTCAAATCACATAGGCAAACTTAGGCTGCTCCTATCCTTATCCTAAAGCAGCATTTCTGGTTCCTGAGGGAAAGGAATGAAAAAGTACCATTCCTATCTACTTCCCATGAGCATTCTTGCTGAACTTTTCATCAGCTGTAAAATGAAGAGAGTGGATGGGTTGGTTGGTTGATTGTTGTCCTTCATTCTCAAGGAGGACCAAAATGACATCATTATATTAGAATCACTTTACTGTGTGTCTAACTGTGGTTGATCAGACCAATATGAATTGGAAGGCTCCACCACAGATCAAGTACAAATATTTGGGGTGGTTTCTCTATATTTGTGTATCTCATGTTTCTTTTTTGTGGTGGCAAAGGTTAGAAATTGAGGGGATGTCCATCCATTGGGCAATGACTGAATTAGTTGTGGTACGTGAATGTAATAGAATATTATTGTGCTATAAGAAACGATGAGCAGGCAGACCAGAAAAACCATGGAAGGAACTGACGCTGAGTGAAGTGAGCAGAGCCAGGAGAACATTATACACAGTGATAGACACAATGGGTGATGACTCTGATAGACTTAGGTCTTAGCGGTGTAAGGATCTAAGACAACTCTAAATGATACACAGTGGAAAATGCTATCCACATCCAGAGAGAGAGAACTGCGGGATCTGAATTCAGATCAGACAATACTATTTTCACCTTAACATTTTTTTTTCTTTTTCTTGGTTTTTCCCTTTTGTTCCAATTCTTCTTTCACAACATGGCTATGGCTATTAAACACATGTTTAATATGACTGAACATGTATAGTCTATGTCACATTTCTTGCCTCTTGGGGAGGAGGCAGGGGAAAGGAGGAGAAAAACTTTGGAACTCAAAATCTTATAAAAGTGAGTGTTGAAAACAATCTTTACACATAATGTAAAATTTTGGAAATTTTGGAAAATTTTACTATTTTTTTGAAATTTACTAATTTTAGAAAAAAATACCATTAAGTGCAAAAATTTTTTTTCCTGTAGCTCACACACTACCATAAAGGTGAGAAACCTTTTTTTTTTTTTTTTGCTTTTTGGAGGGCAGTTGGGGTTAAGTGACTTGCCCAATGTCACATGGCTAGTAAGTGTTAAGTGTCTGAGGTTGTATTTGAACTCAGGTCCTCCTGACTCCAGGGCTAGTGCTCTATTCACTGCACCACCTAGCTGTCCCAAAACCTTTTTTTTTAATTTTTTTAAGTTTCCAGTTAGGGTACATTGACCCTTAAGGAGAAATAATTGGATCATGGAATTGAAACATTAACCATCCCGGGTCGACCTATCTGAAGAACAAATTCTTCCCATAATATTCACCACTGCTTACATTCTTCCAGTGATGGAAAACTCACTGTATCATAAGCCCATTCTGCTTTGGGCATGTTTTAAGAATTTCTTATATTGAATTGTAATATATCTACTTATGATTGTTAATCCTAGTTGTCCCCTCTGGTGCTCCTCATTTAGCCTTTCTCATAAACTGTTTAGGAAGTTAGGTGGCACAGTGGATAGAGTGCTGAGTCTGAAGTCAGGAAGACTCATCTTAGTGAGTTCAAATCCAGTCTCAGAGACTTACTAGCTGTGTGACCCTGGGCAAGTCACTTAACCCTGTTTGCCTCAGTTTCCTCATCTGTAAAATGAGCTAGAGAAAGAAATGGCAAGCCACTCTACTATCTTCGCCAAGAAAACCCCAAATGACATCATGGAGAGTTGGACATGACTGAAATGAAGTGAACAATATAAACTTTGTTATTTTGTTATTTTGCTTCCCTCCCCTGCCCCCCTCCCCATATGTCTTCTTTTCTCATTGTGATATAAGCTCCCTGCATCTCTCAAGTTTTGAGTTGTGGCCCATCTTATTCAGTTGGATGCTTGCTGTTAGGCAGGAAGGGATCTTGCTCCAGGAAAGAAGAGAAAAAAGCCTTATTTTATTGTTTCCTGTCCAGCCTGTCTTCTCACAGAGAAGCCTAGACATTCATTGGCAGTGAGTGGCTGGGCTATGTGCCAGCCTACCAAAGGAAAGGGAGAAAACTTCATGAAGTCTTTCGAAGCAAGCCTTGACCTCTGCTCCACTCTCCGGAACTGGCAGCCCCTGTCTCTTGTCGTTGGGCTTTGAGAAGAGGTTAACTCCTAGTTTCAAGGTTTCTATGGTGAC
>CM053601.1:25716653-25737968 GCA_028646575.1 Pseudocheirus occidentalis | reverse complement strand
AAAAAAAATGACATCACAATGTAGGGTCAAGGTTCAGTGTGTCTGACTGTGGCTGATCAGACCATTACAAGCTCAGAAGGCTCTACCACATGTTGGGTACAAATAGTCCACATGAACATTTGGGGTGGAGATGTCTCTAAATTTGTGCATCTCATGTTTCTTTTTAGCTACTGCAATTTTGCTTCACTCACAGAGCACAGTGCCTTCACTGATGAAAGCACACCGTGCTGGGTAGTCCTGTACCAGTGTCTCCCATGTCACATAATCAACTCTGAAGTTCTTCAGAGAGACCTTGAGAGTATCCTTGTATCACTTCTGACCTCTGTGTGAGAGCTTGTCTTTGGTGAATTCTTCATAAAATAATCCTTTAGGCAAATGTATGTTTGACATTCAAACAACATGGCCAGCCCATCACAGTTGTACTCTCTGTGATGCAGTTGAATGAGCACAAGTGGCTGAGAATTGATCCATACTCTGTTGCATCTCAGTCTCAGAGACTGCACTGAGTGCACAAGCATCTGTGAACAGAAAGTCATACATCAACTCTACCTCCATATTAGTCTTGGCTTGTAGCTTTTTCAAGTTAAATAATTTACTGTCAATATAGCAGCTGACCTTGATACTGTAATCTGACAAAAAACATCATGTTAAAAAGCATGGAGCAAGCACATAGCCCTGCTTCACTCCATTGGTAACTTGAGAAAGTGTGAGAGCATCATCCATTATCCAGAACCTATGCAAACGTGCCTTCATGAAACTGATGTACAGTACTGAGAAACTTCTCTGGGCAACCAAATTTCACCATGATCTTCCTTAAGCCTTCACAAGTGACAATATTTCAATGGCCTTGGTCAGATGAATGGACATTGTTTAAAGACTTCTGTTCCTAGCATTTCTCTTGGAATTGTCAGGCAACAAATACCATTGACTATACTTTGGCTCTTTCTGAAGTTACATTGGCTTTCAGGTAGATGGTCATAAAATTGTTCATGCACAGAGAAGACTCTAATCTGTTGACATTAAGTCTTTTGGTAGTCATCTTGCCTTGGGGCCACTACTTTTGTTGAATGCAAATGTTTAGCTCGGAGAGGATAAGTCTATGATCTATCTAGCAATGCACCACACTTTCACATTCCGTCTGTTCCCCTTACAATGACAGTCTATTAAATGCCAATGTTTGCTACAAGAAGCATCCATGAAGGTTTATTGCAAACCAAAAGACAGTGATGGTGAAGAGAAGATCATGAGACACACAAGTCTTCAGTAGTGACTATTGCTGCTGCTTCTGACTCCATTCCTCCTAAGTACTCCCTGCTATGTCTTATATTATGTGCCTACTCTGGCATTAAAAGTAATCCAGAATTACAAGCTTGTCCTTTTTTGTCACATTGCAGATAAGGGTCTCCAGGTCTTCATAAAATTTTTCTTTGATCTCATCAGATTTTATCATGGTGGGAGCATATACACTAATGGTGGTGGCATGGGGTTTTCCTTTAAGTGGCAATCACATTGTCATTAGTCTGTAATTCACTCCTTTTGGGAGGCATACATACCTGTTGATTAGATTAGTTTTGTTCCCCATCACAGTGGCCAGTTCAGAAAAATGTGTATCCAGCTCCAACTTCTGTAAGCTGGCCTTCATTTGCGAGCCTTGTTTCACTCGGGGCTGCTATTAGGATACAATACCTACTGAGCTCTCTGGCAACAAGAGCTGTGCATCTTTCAGATCTACTGGATTTCATGCTCTTCATAAGTGTGTGAAACATTCCATGTACCAATCAAGAGTGGAATCATCACAAAAATTTTCCTATTTTTGTGTGTTTGTTTTGCTCGACGGGGTCGGATACCTACCTGCAGCAATAAACAGACCAGGAGTAGATTAGGTAAAGCAGACAATTTTAGCCCTTTCCTTATGCCGGAGGTGAGCAGTGTGGTCCTTAAAAAGGCTACATAGACACCCAGGAAGCTGCCAAATCCCAGTGCTGCCTCAGCACAGTGAGATGATCCAATGGTCTGGGCCACCTGTGTGCAGGGTTGTCATTAAACTTTTAGTGTCTCCACACCTACTGTTTCATCACTTGCCTACTGGCATAAGACTGAGGTAAGCAAGAATGGTAAAATGGTGTGGGTGACGTCTTTGGGGCATAAATTGGATTTAAGTAAGGCAAAGTTGGGCAACATCATCACTCACTCTCTTTTCCAGAGTTGGTGGACTCCAGTAGGAGGACAAAAGTCGGGACAACTGGCAGTGAGTCACCTTGGCATCTTTGATGTTTAACCAAGCTCTAAGCATCCTAAGCACTGACTGCTTTGTGGCTGGTGGAACGAATTATTCTCATCTTCCCATTCCATTAGAGGAAGTCTTTACACATTTGGGGTAGACACCCTCCCAACTCTCTGATGGGTTTGAGACTTGTCAGTTACCCTCAACCTGGTTTAGCCCATCTGCTAAAACGGTTGGCCTCTGTGCATGCTACAGCTTCTGGAAGCCGCGGGTGAGGGTTGAGTGGCAGGTGTACACAAAAGGTGGAGAGTAGCCCTGAGAAGGGCTCAGCAGCCCTCATACCAGAGTCCTAGTCTTTTCTGAATGCTCATACACCATAGCACAATACATAATTATCACCTAATAAATATTAGTTGACTTATAGCAAGAGTTTGGGTAATGTGAACATTAGGAGACTCAAAAAGACAGGATGCAAAATGCCTAAGTATCTGAATCATAGTTTCTCAAAGATCCAGGTTCTGGATTTAAATAAAGGATTAGCTTCATAAAAAACTGATTTATACAGTATCTTGAATTTTGAAGAAACATGGAAGTTAGAAAATGGGATTGCTCTATTTAGACACTGTTGTGACCATTTTGGTCCATCATGAAAAGAATAGATCATCTGGATAATATTTTAGGACCAATAACACAATATTTCAGAATTAAAATAGAAATTGTTGTATTTTTTGAGTCTACAATATATTTATACATATGCATATGTAGACACTGCATATAGAGCATGGACACATTTGCACATACTATGTGTGTATATGTATATATGTGGCATGTAAACACACATGAGCTTACAAACCATAGAATTGATGCATTATAATAGAGAGCCTAGCAGAAGTGGAAAATGTCAGAATTGGAAGGACTTTGACAATCATCCAATCCATCCATCTTTCATCACACCAAAATCCCCTCTGTAACATACCTGACAAGCGATTGTTCAGCCTTTGTTTGAAGACTTCTTGTTAAGGGAAATCCACAAAATCCATGATAAGCCCATTCCTGTTTTGGAGAGTTCTTAATATTGAGAAAAACCTCATTTGTGCAGATGCAGATGTCATTCACTTTTTTATAGTTTCCACCTATCTAATCCCTTCTTACACATGACAGCCCTTCAGATATTTCAATGCAGTTTCAATATTCTTCCAATCTAAATATTCCTGCATAAATTGGAGCCATCCAATAACAGGTTTTCAAGGTCCTTGATCATTCTACTGATCCTTCTCTAGGTGCTCTTAAGCACATTAACTTAACATCTGTCTTAAAATGGGATGTCCAAGCTTGAACACAATACTCCAGATGTGATTTGACTGTAACAGAGAATAACAGAGCCATTGTATCCCTAGTCCTGGGTACTATGGTCTCTAAGATAGTCATTTTTTTTGGAGCATTGATTTGAAAGTATTGTTATATTTCACAATTTTTATAATTCTATATTAGTCATTTTTTGTTTGCATATTCCTTTTCTGAAATCCAACATATATAATGACTGGATTTACCATTTTATTTTACTATTAGTCTTAATAGAGGAAAAAAAAAGAACAGAAGGTTTTTCTTACTTCTTAAGCTTTGAATATGTAGAGATCTTACACAAAGTAATAAAAATGTTCTTAGAATTCCTTGATAGGAGAGGTTTCTTAAAACAACAAAATCCACAACAGCACATCTGGTTGAAAAATCGGTTTTATTTTGTCATATCACACTGTTGATCATATTGAGATTGTAGGCCTTTCATAGATAAATTGCTGTATTGCTATGTTTCTCCAACTTGGTACTCGGGAAATCAATTTTTAAAACCCAAGTGCTCATATCTATTCCGACTACATTTTAACTTATTAGATTGAGCCCCATAGTCCACTTTGTTGAAATTGTTTTGATGCTGTAAATTGGAATCTTCATTTAGCCCCACTGACCTTGCCTGCTGATCCACCTCATAAAACCTCAATAAAAATCATGGGTAAATGGGAGGAGTCTACCGTGCCTCTATAACACATCTTAAAGTCTGGAGATTGGCTTAGGAGAGTTGTGTGAAATTGAGGTCATCAATAAACAAGAACATCTTGATTTTCTTGTTACCATTTGTCACCCTTGCCTCTGGGAACATAAAGATAAAATGTCTCACAGACGCTGCCCAAGGTCCTTAATATCTCTATGTGTGTCATATGTATCTCTATGCTGTGAGTAAGAAAATTCACAAGACAATCAGGGGGGTGATTTAACTTTCTTCTCCTACAATCCTTAATCCTCCTTCCCCTCTTCAACTAGTTGTAATGTTCAATGACCCCAAAGCAGAATCCTGAGAATGGGAACAAGAGTTAACACCTTGTTTCACCATCACCAATTAAAAGAGAGTAACATAGTAAAGCAAAGCAACAACAAAACCTATGGACAAACTCAACAGTCAATGTTAATAACACAATATCCAAGTTAAATTATACCCCGTTCCTTTTGGCTAACTACAAAAATGGAAAGAGATACCAGATTACCTTAAGGTTACTCTATAAAACTAGACAAAATTGGATGAACAAAAGTTCTAGAATCTCAGAGGAAAAAGTAGGAATAAAAGGGTGCTATTGTCACATTTCAAACTGAATTATAAAACAGTAATCATAAAAACTATTTGGCAATAGTGTTTTTGGAAATAGAAAAGTAGACGGATAAGCAAAAATTTAAAAAACAATCAAAAGCATTTGTGTAGCTCTGCATTTTGTAAACTCACAGATAGAAACTACTAGGAAGAGGCTATTTGAAGAGAGACACTGGAAACACTAGAAAATAATTGAACAGAAATTAGATTTAAACCAGCTTCTAATATCCTATCTGCCACAATAAGCTCTAATAGATATGTGTTCTAAATATTAAAACATCGTATTCAAAAATTGGAAGAAGATGGAGAATGTACCTTTGAGATCTATGGCTAGAAGAATTCTTGATGAAGCAAGGAATCATGGTAATTATAAAAGAAAAAACAGACAATTTTGATTTTACAAAATTAAAAACTTTTTCCACAAACAAAATCAATGAAGCTAGAATAAGAAGAGAAGCTGTCAGCTGACGGAAGGGAGGAACTTTTTATATCAACTAGCTCTGATAAAAATCTGATATCTAAGAATTGACACAAATATGTAAGAATTGGCACAAATAAGTTTTCAAGAACTATTCCCAATAAACAAATGGATGAACAATATGAACAAATTTTCCTTTTAAAATTTCACTATTTTTCATGTAAGCTTTTAAAAAATGTAATCTGTTCTTTCCACCAACACCAGTACCACTATGCCCATTGAGCAAATTTTAAAAACAAACCCTGAAAAGCAAATTCCTTGAAACATATCTACATAATCTGGCAAATTTCCACATTTGCCATGTTCAAAACGATCTCTCTTCATTTTCAGTTCATCACCTCTGTGTCAGGAGATGAGTGGTACATCTTCATTCTTTTGGACTTGTTTACCATTGTATTAATCAGAGTTCTAAAGTTTTTCAAAGCTCCTTTTCTCTATATTGTTGGTATAGTCACCTAGTTCTGTTCACTCTGCACTGGTTCAAAAATATCTTCCCAATTTATTCTGAAATTTTGCATTTTATAATTTCTCATGAAACAGTAATATTCCTATTTGTAACCATAATTTTTTAGTCATTCACCAATAGGACATTCCTTAGTTTCGAATTCTTGTCTCCCAAGAAAAGGTAGTTTATAAATATTTTTGCACATATACAGTCTTTTCCTTTTTCATTTCTTTGGGGTATAGGTCTATAGGTCTGGGTTTATCAAAGTTTAGAGAAAGGGGAAGGGAAGGGAATAAATATTCATTAAGCTACTTTGTGCTGAGCACTGTACAGATGTCATCTTTGTTTCTCACTACTCTAAGAGGTAGATGTTATTATGATCCTTATTGTACAACTGAGGAAAGTAAGGTAGAGGCTAAGTGGCTTGCCCAGGGTCACTTGCTCAAGGACACAGCTAGTAAGTGTCTGAGCTGCATAGTTTTGGCAACTTTCTGCATATAAACAAATGAACAAATGAAAATGATTAACAACTACAAGAAGAAAATGCTCTAAAATCACCAAGAAAAACTCAATTTAAAACAACTCTGAGGTTTCGTCTCACATATAGCAAATAGAGTGTTAAAAAAAAACAGAATCAATCAGTATAGGAGAGATGGAAATATTGATACACCATTGTTGAAGCTATGAACTGGTCCTACTATTCTGAGGGTGGGAGGAAATGGAATTATGTTAGAAAAGTTCTTAAATTGTTCTTATCCATCAAGTTCTAGTACTGGGAATATATTCTCCAACAGGTTAATGACAAAAAGGCTTTACAAACCAGAATACTCAAAGCAGCCCTCTACATATATAAAGAACAGAATAAAATCAATGCCCATGGATTGGGGGAATGACTAAGTTTATAAATGTAGATTGGAAAGTGTGGTAGCTATCCCCATATCCTAGCTGAATATACTTTTCCTGCTATTGTTAAGTAAATCTTTTTTTCCACAAAAATGTGTTATGTCATTTGATAAGATATAATGACTATGTTTCAGGGAGTGACTAATCTCCAGGCCCACCAGCAGTGGGGATTAATTTGAGGACTGTGCAAAAAACTATGCTGAATGGACTGAAGGATGCTCTTTATATGACATGAAGAACTGTGCTTTATTTTTGTACAAGGCACTGGGGAAAGCACTAAAAGGATAATCCTTGAGCCTCTCCAGGACCAGACATTTTTTCAGAACTGGGAATATGAACAATATGGACAAATGTGCCAAATGCTCCCCAGGAAGAGATGAGGTTAAGGTTAGTTCAGGTTAAGGATGGCAAGTGTTTAAAAGGGAAGAACGTAATGAGAGTAAAAAGGTTGTGATGAATGAAGACTTAGAGACATAGCTTCTGGGTAGTCATATAACTAATAAAAGAATGGTCATTTGGCCATCTCTCATAAACCAAAGATGGATCATGACAGCCTTTTGATGCTTATATGCCCTTAGAAGGGTAGGTGTTCCTGATAGGCATCAACCAATTATGATTGATTAAAATAATGAGAATGAATATTATAATGAGAGGTGGATCTATTCTAAGGAAGAGCTGGGGATAGAGGGAGAAGCCTACTTTGATATATCATTTACCCCCAGACTACCCCCAATCTAGAAAAAAATCTAGACCTAGTCTACCTACCCAAGCTTGAGTAGAACAAAATGAGCCAGAATTCACTTAGACTAAAATCTTTGAACCTTTTGATCAGATCTAAACTTTCCCAGTTGAGTGGGGTCTGAACAAGATAGAAGAATGTTAAATCCAATCTCATTATCAGCCCAATTCTTCAGATGTTGATTTGAATGAGGAAATAGGAAGGGTAAAAAAAAAAAAATCCTTCATCTTCCCAGTAATAACTGGTTATTTAATATAAATGAGAAATAATATTTCCTCTCAAGGTGAGCATCCTTCCTGGGATCCAGGGATTGTCAGTCATGTATGGGACTAAGGGATGGATGACTTAGTGCTTCGAGACAGTATAGCGAGACCTAGTGGCTCTTCGGTCCCATCTACTCTGGCCATAGCAGCCTCCTCTTCCCCTAGCAGAAATGATGACCTCTTACATATGAAAGCTAGAGCACATGTATTGGCCAAGATGAGTCTGACCACCTCGGCTGCCTTATCTATTTCTCTGATCAGAGGTGAGTGAATAGTGATACTTCGATGGAATTTTCTGCTCTTGGCAGAAAGTTGGTTGAGCTCCAGAAGTTTTTAGCTCCCAGGTCTCTCGGGGTTGATTATCAGGAGCAGCTTATAATCATTAGACTATGACCGTTGACTAGTCCAAGCTCAGCCTTGGCTACGAGATCCCCTTGGATATGCCTGAATCATTAATGTGATTGACTAGCCATTACCAGAGGAGGGAACATCCAGAACGTTTGGCCCTGGAAAAGGGGGCAACAGTAGTACTCAGGTCCCAGCAAGGGGGAGAAGTGGCAATACTCAGGCCCAGGGCAGTCAGACCCACTGTAGCCCCTTTCTTAATGTAATATGGAAATGGGAAGGTCCATTTGCATTGCTGCCAGTGGTCCCGGTAACCAAGGTGTTAAGAACATTAAGTTTCTTGCCATAGGTAGATTTTTCCCTAAAAAGCAAAGCTATTCTTTAGACTTAATTGTGAAGGTGTGATTAGATCAGTATCTACCTACCCTTCCCTCCCAACCTCACCTCTCATTGTAGATTAGACTAATTTTCCTTCCCTATCCTCAAGACTTCATTGGCCCAGGGTGCCAAGGCTAGGGCTACCTTGTTGTTGATATAGCCCATAAGGGCATAAAAAGGTAGATTCAAGCAGGAGTTGAAGGCAATTAAGGTGAACAGAGTAGCATTTTATCATGTTTATCTTCATAACTCTAAATAGTCCTTTTACAGAGGTATAGGGAAGCTAGGAGACCCATCCAAGGTTACCATTACATCTTCTCGTACCATGGCTCCTAGATACTGATACCCAGTTCAACATTCTCCCAAAGCAAATAACCCCTTATATTCAGCCAGTGACATGTATTCAGAGCAGTTCTCAATAATAAATCCCATATTACCCACTTCCAAATATTTATAATGCCTCTTTTGACAGGTGACTCCCAATTTGGTAGGTGGTTCTTCTGAATACTCAATGAGAAAAATAATTAATTCAGCCAAATAAACATTTTTATTAAGGCCTATAAAGTGTGGCTGGGAGATAGAGATATAAAAGTTCAAATGAGTCTTAGTAACTTTCATGGAACATTACACAAAAGCATTTTGTTGTTGTTCTAAATGAATTTAAAGAACAAGTCCCTGAAATTGCCAGTAGCTTTTATCAGCATAACTAGAAAAGCTCAAACTCCAAACTTTTAGACCTTCATCATTAGGAGTTTGTTAGGACATTTCAGAGGTCATTGTCACATGCCCCCTGAACTCCTGGGCTTGCATAGGTCATTTTTTTCCTCTTTAAAATACAGAAACTACTCAATTATTCCTATGACTGGTTGCAAGCAATTCACTTCAGAAAAAAAAGGCGGGGTGAGGAGAAATGAAACATATGATTTCAGGGCAACTTGCTTTTGAGCAGCTGTCAGCAACTGGGAAATCACTGAAGGTACACGAGTCTTATGCCGCAGTATTCACTCATCTGAAAGTATATTTGTTTTTCATGATTACATTTCCACCTCAAGATATTATAAATCCGTAATTGTTATAGTTTAGATAATTAAAATTCAACCCAAAGTCAACAGTCATTTTAATCTGAAAATATTTTTGCCAATATTAATGATGTTTTGAAAAAAGGTTTGGTTATAAGACATCATGGAGGCTAAGAGATTGCCAGTAGGATATTCCTTCACAAGACAGCAAAAAGCGGCCAAGGGAAGAATGAACCAGAAGAAAGCTTGGGTGGAGAGATCCAACTGGGCCATTTTATCTTTTTTTTAGATGAAATTTGAAGTGTGTTTCTATAACAATCTCAGCCCTAATAAAACTGGAATCACCCTTTAAACCACCTAAGGACGCATGCAAGCCTTTCCTCATTTCCCCTAGCTGTCGATGCTCTTCCTCTTCATAGCACACAAGGTCCTTAAAAGATATGAGAACTTTGCTTTGGGACTTTGGGGGGGGTGGGGGGAAAGCGCTATCCTCAACATCTAAGTGTAGGTAATAAATGCTTGTTTGGTTTGGACTGGAAGATGGATTGGCACCTGATGTTGAGGAAAGCAACTGGATCAGATTAAATATGCATAATAATAAATGTATGCCTGAGGTTATAAAAATTTAGAGCGAGATGGATGACTTTTGAGTTCAACTAATCTACCATATCCTCTCTCTAGAATAAAATTAGCAAATTAAGGCCCAAACTTACTAAAGGACACATAGCAAGGAGTTAAAATACAGGTCCTTTGACTCCACATCCAGAACTTTAACCTTGTGGAGCAGGAAATAGGGTGCTGGTCCTGGAGTCGACTTATCTTCCCAAGTTCAAATCCAGCCTCAGACACTGACTGTGTGACCTTCCACAAGTCACTTAGCCTTGTTCGCCTCAGTTTCCTCATCTGAAAAAAACGAGCTGAAGGAAATGGCAATGCAGTACAGTATCTTTGCCAAGAAAACCTCAAATGGGGTCATGAAGAATCAGACACACCTAAACAAAATTGTAAAGGTGCTCATGATTGGCATGTGATTTCAAAGATTCCAAAACAATGAGAAAACACGCAATGTTAACAAAAGAGGGGAAATCGTTTCCTTAATTGATGGCAGACCCCAATCCAGAAATTACTCTGCACGTAGTCTGTTTCTACATACATGTAGTTTTCTCCCCTCCTCCACTCAAATATTGGAACAGACTATGCTAATGGATGGATTTCCACTTCTGTCTTTGCATTAAATGAGCATTTGTCTTTGGTTAAATGAGATATTTGTTAAGTGCTTTGTACACAAAGCAGGAAGTTCATGTTTGTTCCCTTCCCTAACCTTCCCTTTGTATCCCCACTGCCTAGCTAAGTAGAGTGCCCGCTACATCATGTTTGCTGAATGAATGAATGAACTGAGAAGACAGTAACTATCAATCCATGTGCCTACTTTGAGGGGGAGGGGATAGAACTCATTTTATTCTTTAACACATTTTATTCTTTTTTTAACTTTTACATCACATTGATTTCCAAATTACACTTCCTTCTTCCCTAACCAGTGAGTCTTCCTCACTTAACAAGATTTGAGAAAAACCACAGTTTGGCAAAAAACATGCAGCATTCCACATAGTTCACCAGCTCTTCAGCCAAGGGGTGCATTTGTTCATGTTTTCTCTGGGTCCAAGCTTAGCCATCATAATCACACAATTTTCATTTTTCAAATTGTTCTTTCCATTTACATTGTTAGTCACTGGGCAAATAGTGCCCCTGGTTCTGCTGATTTTATTATGAATCAGTTCATTAAGTCTTCCCATGCTTTTCTGAATGTCTCATTTTGTTTCATACAGTGCAATAATATCCATTACATTCATTTAACACATTTGCTTACCCAGCTATATAAAAATCCATGAACATAAAGGGGATATTCTTGAAAAAAACTGACCAGGATACAGCAGGCAGTTTTGGACATAGTTCACTTTAGCAGACCACAACTGACTCATGAAGTAAAAACCAGATCCTCCTTGCTTTTTGATATTTTAATAAAAAATTGATTCATAGAGGAAAAGTCTTAAGGCCCTTTTTTGTTTTTTTTTAACAAGGTGTCTCTCATGTTAAAGGCATACAAGATTCCGTGACAACGTATAAAGCAGGCCTGCACAATAAACAGCCTGCCAAAGGATTTTGGGTGGAAAAACGTAGAGTCAGCACTGCACACTTCCCTGCTTGTCACACGACCCACAGCAAACATCCATCAACAGTCTGTCTCTGGTCTGAAGAAGTGTGTAAGTTGTGCAGGTCTGGTATAGAGTATAAATATCAAATCAAACTAGGAGACAAAGTAGAAAGCATTTCAGCAATGTCATGGTCCTGGTGCAGTCTAAATGGAACAGGAGTTCCCTACTGAAGGCAAGGCCATGAGCCTCTTTGGGCAACACTGGTTTCAGAAACAACACAGGGACTCCCCAATGAGACAGTCATCCATAATACTCTGACTGAAAAATCTATAAGGGAACAAAAACCCCAAGTGGATTTAGAATGAATACTGTCAGAGTATGATATGAAGTCTGATTGGCATTTTAATGCATTAGTATCTCTGTATCTTACAGACTACAAATGGAAATGTGAGTTGGACCCAAAACTGAATAGGAAAGTAATTGGCATTGCATTTTAGGAATTGTAAAGAAATGCCAATAGTCTATGGAACACCATGACTTCAGAAAAATCAAAATGTAGTTTAAAAACGCAGCAGTTAAGATATGTGGGAGGTATGAGGAGTTGATGGCAGACCAGTAATTATTTGTATGCAACTGGCAAAGAAATACAAGTAGGTGGATGGCTAACTGATGTCAGTTATATCAATAGTGGGAAACCAAAGCAAGCCCAAGGGTTTTCATGCTAACCACAAAAAATGAGAAAGCCCAGAGAAAGGTCTCCAGTATATTGCTTATATCCTCCCTGAAGGATTCATGGAAGTTCATGGAAAACCTTACAGCAATGCTTCATCGTGAGAGTGGGACCCTCAATTCAAAAAAGCTAAGTCAGTGGTGAGCAAGTTCTGGAAAGTAATGGGTTCAAACATGGTTCTAGAAAATGTCTGTGTCTATTTTCCAGGGACTAGCCTAAGTGGATACAAGTTTATTAGCTTCACAGTAGGTAGACCAATTAGTGATATATTCCTTCACGGTAGCCCACAAAAGCAAGATACTTAAAAAAAAAAAGTCACCCATTAGCCTCTGCCGTGACGAAGGTAGAATGACAGAAAGGGGGAAGAGGATACTAAAAATCTATTTCTACACTACAAACATAAATATTGTTTGTCATCAGTTCTCTAAATTCACAGTCCTTGTCCAAGAAAATTACTAGAAGAACTGAATCAAAAATGCAAAACTACCACTATAAAACTAATAAGCCAGAATTTATTGAAGGTGAGTCAAAATGGTGGTGTAGCAAGCAATACCTCCTAGTTTCCCTACTACATTCCTTCCACAAAAATCTAAAAATGTGTTGGACTTGAGTCATGATTGGGCAATCAGGGTGGGGGGGGGGGGGGAAATCTGAGAGAGTCATTTCCCAATCCAGCATAAAGATAGCAGCAGAATGCTATGGATTCTAGGAAAGGGATCTAGACAGAAGCACCCACAGAGAATTCCAGCACCCAGGGGCAGACTGAAGACCAAGGTTGGGCACTGTGGCAGAAAGAGGTCCTAGAGGATCCCAGGCTCCAATGCAAGGTGTAGGAACAGGTGTCAGACAAATGACAGCTCACTTGCTCACTACTAATCTCTGGGTCACAGATCTTTAAGGCAAACTGAGGAAAGGGTCTGTACCCAATAAGGTTCAGAGTGTACTCAGCAAGGAATAAGTTCAGGAACAAGCCACAGCTGTGTAACTCTGAGCCAAGCTAAGAGAGGAAAGACTCAGTTCCAACCTCCAGTCCAGGATAAAGACTCAGCAAAATAATCAGGGAAGGAACTCCAGACCAAAGGGGAGTCTCAGGTTCAGTCACTGAATCTACAGAGCTCCCCAGCTGGCCAATAGGGACTGAGTCCAGACGGAGTCTACTGAAACTCCTTTACCAAGGGCAAGCCCACAGGTGTGCAGCTCAAACCCAAACATGGGTCAGGGCAGGGAGTACACTGCCCTACATCACACCACTTTTGGAGCACTGAAGGATTTGTAGGTCCCTGCCTTGAGCTGTTGCTGAGATACTAGAATAACACAACACCTAAGAAAACAGCAGAAGGACTCATAAGGACAGAAATTCTGCTCAGATATTTCACCCCAGGGTCCACAGAGCCTGGATCTAACAAAAAGTCTGAAGTCAGGAATTAGGTTGGAATAATAAGCAAGAATATCACCATAAAGAGCAATTATGGTGAAAGGGGCACTCAAGATAAACCCAGAAGAGAATGACTCCAAACATCTATAAGAAAGCCTTGAAGAAAATGTAGCTTGGGTACATACTGATTCAACAAAAATTCCTGGGAGAGACAAGGTAAGAATAAAAAACAAAACAAAACAAAACAAAAAAACCCAGAAACTTGTGTAACCCTAAAATTTGAAAACGATCAAATAAAAGCCAGTGACCCCAGAATACATCAAGAAATTTCAAAATAAAGTCAAAAGACCCAAAACATAGAAGAACATGTAGAGTACTTTAAGAGAAAAAAACAACAAAACTGGAAAACAGATCAAGGAGATAAAAATTTAAGAATCAGACTACCTAAAAAGAAAATCAAAAATTAAGAGTAGATATTGTATTTCAAGAAATCCTTAAAAAAAAAAAAAAAAAAACCTGAAAATGAATTCTCAAGAAGATGATAACCAAAATACACAGCAGCTTTCTGCACAAAAGAAAAAATACAGCAAGTAGATAGAAAGAAAAAATTGAGCCAGGATCACAAAATTTAGCAACCACCAAGGTAAAGGAGCAAAGAGCTTGGAATACAATATTCCAGAATGCAAACGATATAGGTTTACAGTCAAGATAAACTTACCAGGAAAAACGAAAATCCTAACAAAGGGAAAAAATGTCTTTAATGAAATAGGGCTTCCAAGTATTCCTGTTAAAAAGATCAGAACTGCACAGAAATTCTGAAACACATAGGATGTCAAGAGAAGCATAAGAAGGCAAATAAGCTAGCACTAAGGATAAACTGTTTACCTTCTTATATGGAGAGATATTTGTCCCACAAAGCATCATCAGGAGTCACGGAAGAAGTCTAATAGAGGTTTGGGGGTGTTATAAATCTTTTGGAGGGCCAGGAAGCAAAGAGAAAGAGGTGTAAGAGAATAGGATGGAAGGAAAGACATAATTAACAATCAGATATATGAATGTGAATGGGAGGAACTCACCCCTAAAAAAGAAGATGGTAACAGAATGGATCAGAAACTAGAATCCAACAATATGTTGCTTACAAAAAAACACCTGAAACAAAAATATGCATTTTTTTAAAGAAGCTAGAGCAAAATCTATAATGCTTCAGCTGGAGTAAAAAAGGCACAGGCTGCAATTATATCAGACAAAGCAACAGCAAAAGTAGACCTAATTAAAAGAAAAACAGGAACCATGTATTCTACTGAAAGATATATCACGGACAATGGTTAATATAAATAAACATTTAAGCACCAAATGGCATAGTATTTAAATTCTCAAAACAATGAGTTAGGGAGACAATAGAGCCTCAATTTACTCCTTTAAGATTTACATAAATCTAACCCAAAAAGTAAGCACACAAAAAAAGGTAAAGTATCTGAATAGAATTTTAGAAATTAGATATGACAAGATTCCTGAAGAATGCTAAATGGGAATAAAAGGAAGTATACATATTTTTCGGCTGTATGTGACATCTTCATAGAAACTGATTCGCTTTATCAGCACAAAAACACCTACCAAATGTATAAAAATAGAATAAATTCATTCTTTACAGGTCATGAGACAAAAATTATATTCAATTAAGTGCCTTTAAAGTGAAGATTAAAAATAAATTGGAAGGGGCGGCTAAGTGGCGCAGTGAATAGAGCACCAGCCCTGGAATCAGGAGGACCTGAGTTCAAATCCGGCCTCAAGACACTTAACACACACACAAAAAAACTAGCTGTGTGACCTTGGGCAAGTCACTTAACCCCCAACTGCCCTCCCAAAAAAAGCAGCAAAAAATAAATAAATAATAAAAAAATAAATTGGAGACTAACTTAATCCTAAAAGAATGGGTAAAAGCACAAATTATAGAAACAATTCCTTCATTAAAGATGAGACAACATACCAAAATTTTGAGGCTGCATCTCTAAATGCTTTCTTCAATAAAAGACATCAATAAATTTGGCATGCAGTTATTAAAAAAAAAAAGATTTAACCCACAAAATCTGAAGAGGGCTGGGAAATTTTATAAGGAACACAGTAAGACCCTCCAAATTATATTAACACGAATTAATGTTATGTAATTTCAATACAATGCTGGGCATGAGGAGAGAATATTAAAAAATATTGAGGAAAAAAAATCAATCAGGAGTAAGAAATGTGAGAATTCAAGGTTTATAGACTATATAGAAGCCTTGTGCCCATGTCACGAACGCCAGAAGAGCAAGCAATACAACAACCAGTCACAACTCCAGAGGACCAACAAAGCATGCTACACATCTGATTGAGGGGTGATAAATTCAGGGTTCAGCATGAATCATATTATTTTTGGACAAGATCAACGTGAGAATTTGTTTTACTTAACTATACATACACATCCAATATGCGGATCTCGTTTTGTTTTTTTCCCAATAGAGGGGAGGAAGAAAATTGCCAATTGATTAATTAAATAAAAAACAAAGAGGCACGTGAGCCACAAATGTTTTAGTGATCAAAAGAAAAAAAAAAATCAACCCCTCTCCCTCAACCCAAACTTTTTTACACATAAGAGTATGATTTGGGGTAATGTAGGTGGGAGTCATTTCCAAATCAGCTACATATAAAATAGACTTAAAAATGAAAGTAAGTCCTAAACTAGAAGAAAAAGATGAGAACACAAAGAACATAAAGAAACTCCAACCTAATTGATTTAAGCAAACAGCTGAAAACAACAAAATCCTTGAGAGGACTTACTGACCAATATTCACTAAAGAAATGTGAAAAGCCTAGAAACCACCTGAGTCTGCAAATACAATCTCTTTGCCAAGTGGTGAAATACGGAGCCAAGGGCAACATCAGTTTAAAATATAAACTCTCTTTAAAAATAATGGTGGTAATAGTATCATCTCATAAAAAAACAAAAAGCAGCAGAGGGAAAACCAGGTTTTCGGTGAGTGAAGAGACCATCCCAAGGGCATTTAACTGGAAGAGCAACAGATGAAAAACAGAAAAGCTCTGTAAATAGTTTTTTTTAACTCTATCCATCAACAATAAGAGAACTACATTTAGATTCTAGAATCCACCTCCGATGTAGTATATGTACTAATAACACTAAAGAAAAAATGAGAAGAGTAGGTTAACTAGATTAAAGTATATAAAAAGAAAGATTGTGAGGAGGTGACAAAAGAAAGCATCAAGGGTTGTATTTAGAGGCATCAACCTATGCCACTTAAAATCTTTGGGCCTCTGTTTCTTTATTTTCAACATGAAGGTGTTGGACTAGATGACTAAGGTCCCTTTTCAAGTTGAAAATCTATGATCCAGTTCTGTAAAAGGCATACACAAAAAAATCTAAAATCTAATGACTATCAAGCCCTATTTCTTATCAGCTATTTCCTAAGGAGAAAAATCTATATAGGTATGTGTGGAGGATATGATGAAGGTATGAAAAAGTCATAGGCAAGTTTTTGCAATTATTATCCTATAGGAGACCACATCTTTAAAGTAAAAATGACTCAAAGGTGAATGGAAATAATGTGCTCATTATTTAAATTAAAAAGATTTGGTAGAGCAAATGCTACCTTAAGGGCTTTTCAACAAAACTGTCTCCCATGCGTAGGTCAAAAATCACAAAGATTCCTAAACATATGCAACAGTTGTAAATAACGAGCTAGACCATAAAATAAGAAGATGTGTGCTAGCCAAAGCAATTTGCTCAAATTATAGAGTGTATCTAGGGCAGAGTACAAATATAAATCTCCAGAATCTCCCATTTGTAGATGATACGGTATTAATTGCATCAAGACAGGAAACACAAATGAGCTTCCTAAATAAAGTCCATAGTGACTCAAAAGTTGGGGTTTTTTTATTGAGCCTCCTTTATAAGATCCATAGTAACTCAAAAATGTTTTTGACTAACAATTCATATAGAAAAAACCAAGGGAACAAAAGCCTACTGTATACACATTATGAAGTTTAACAGACCTTGGACAGACATGAAGAAAGATAATAAGCTATGTCCCAAATTGAAGAACAGGAGCCTTTGGGAAAATGTATGGTTCTTTTAATGATTCCAACTTCCTCTCTGAAACAAAGGTTTAACACCAATATCCCAATGGTAATATATCACTATGTTTTGGAATACCACAAGCCCCAAAGAATTAAAGTTGAAGTTTAACCAAAGGACAATAGAGGTATACATGTGGGGCTGTTACCATAACCCAACAAGAACTAAGTGAAGCAACACATAACCAAAACTATAGGTGGTCAGTTGTCATGAGAGACAATCACTGCACAACTTGCGTACTCTATTAGTATCCATGAAAATGTCAGATCTTTAAGAGAAAGATCACATAGTGGAACCCTGTAGTAAATTCACAATAGAACACGGATTAATTGTAATCTGCATTGTTGGATCTACCAATTCAGAAATTCATCAAAATACTGAAGTCCAGGCTGTGAAAAATAAAAACTTGCAAGTCAGCCTGATGGATGTCCTTATTACTGGTGAATGTAGATGATAAGCAGAGACAACTCTTGTATGAAGATGTATGTATGCTCACTATTTTTAAAAATGTGTCAACATGGCACATTCAGTGTTTTATTCCATCACAGGCTAGAACTTAGAATTGACTTTTTAGAGATTTTTTTTTTTAATGACACCTTAATAAGGCAATTCAGTTATTCACTCCCTACCCCCAACTCTGTAAGGGGAAAGAAACACTATCTCTACATTAAAATGCACTATTCTAAGTTATTTGGGTTTGAAAGACTACTGCTGGGCTTGATGGAAATGTGAATATGATAAGGGGCATAAAGTAATTAAATACTGAATAACAATTTCAATGAGAAGGCAAAATTTTGCAGCTACTTCTGATGGTATTATTTGCTATTATCTCATTTTCAAAAGGTAAAATGTGTAATCCACACAAATTCTCATTATCAACTCAAATCAGACGCTTCTTTTTAAATTCAACTACTCTTTTAACATTATGTTACAACTGTTCTTACACTGTATCAACTTTAAACAGTCTGTTTCTATTATATATCATAGGACATAAGACAATTCGACACTTAGCTGAATACATCTGATATAGTATACAAAAAACTTAACTCATCAACCTATACTTCTTGAGAAAGTGCATATCTAACCAACTATTAAACTATTCAACCAGGTGCTAGTAGACAGAAATAGATTTCTATCCACCTAAGTGGGCTGGAACCTAGATGAAGTCTCAGCAGCAATATAACAACTTTTTCCCTAACTTTAAAGGCTTACAATACTGTGTCAATAGCTGCCACTACTACTGTTGCTTCTCAGTTCCCCTTAAAAAAAAAAATGATTACTTCAAGTAAAAGCTGAGCGATTCAGGTCTAAGTATTTTGTGACATTAGAATTTCACTAATCCCACAATATACCAAAATGGTTACTATAGATACATTCAGCCTAACCTTTTAAACAACTCACTCAGCATTTCCAATATATCATATTAAAGCACAGAAGAACAAGCTAAGAAGATCACCTAGGACCCTATGAAGTTCATAGGCCATAATAAGCTGGACTTTTGACTATTATGGTAAAAGTCCATAATAAGCTTCAATGGTAACAGATAATTAACTAAATTTTATATATATATATATATACATAAAAGAATATAGGGGTCTAGAACTGGAAGGAACCACAGAGGTCACCAAGTCTAACTCCTTTTTTTATGGATAAAGAAATTGAAGCCCAGAGGTCACACAACTTGCCAAGGTAACATGGGCAGTAAATGAAGAACTAGGATTTGGACCCAGGCCTACTGCCTTGAGATGTAATGCTCTTTCCACTGAACCAAGCAAATCTAGAACAGAAGATAAGCTTGAGGCGCTGGCGTAATTTTTCTAGTATACTTTAGAACCATGGTGTCAAATTGTATATCTGAACTGAATTATGTAGTACTCATACATTTATGCCAGCATTATTCCTTTGTTTCTCTTAACAAAGAAGTCTTAATTTTTAAAATTATCTATTTGTCTGAACAAGGGGATGCAAACTGGTATGACCCTAGGTTTGAGATCCCTAATCCAAGGTATTCTTTAAAATCTTGAAACATTTTTAAACATTTTAAATGTTAACATTCCACTAATTCCATATTAGTTTCAAGTGTACAAGAAGGAACTTTATAAAGTCTATATGTAATTTTATGATTTTTAACAATTTAGGTTATAAATTATATTTAAAGGAATATATCTTTTTTTCATTTTAATTCTATACAATTTATATTCTCATTTCTGGCAGTCATATTCAATTTTATAGGCTCAGAAATAATGGCATTATACTGTCTTAACCAGTATAATGCAATAATATTTACTTTAACAGATATTTTTTAAGTTTTCAAAGTATATAAGGATTTTATGATACTCCATGTCATCTTTAAAAAAAAAACAAATCCACATACCTATTTATAATAAACTTAATGGACTGAAAAACAAATAAATTCTTAGAGCATTTCTCCCTTTTCACTAGATTCCTGTTATCACTGCTCAGCAACTTGTCATTTTATAATAGCTGCTGCCTCAAATCCGACAATGATGCACTTGAGTCAAAATATTCATACAAATTAAGTGCTAAACTACAAGTAGCATCAAAATATGCTGAGTTAATTATGAAAATTACGTTGGTTAAAAAAAGATAAGCCACATCAATTTAGTTCCATATATATGGTGCTACCTATTTGATTTATTAAAAATTTTAATAAACATAATAATGAAACTAGAGCTCCAAACTGACGTTTTCCTCTTGGAAGACACTACAATAAAAGACACAGTAGAGACTGCCTTATAACAAAAAAACACAAACACTGGCTGTAAAGATGGAGAAATAAAAGGACAAATCTAGTTGTCTAAAAGACAATTCACTGTACACATTTTATTTACAGTTTTGTACACTGTCTTAATATGAATGGGACCGCTTTTCTATTTGAGCCATTTTTTAACCAAAGCAAAATATAACCTAAGTAATACAAAGTGTTAAAATACAGCGTAAGATACAAAAACAGACATACTCTATCTAGTTAGGAATGTAATTATGATGTTACATTTTTTTTAAAAATCCACAATTATGTTTAGGAAATCACACAAACATAGATCACTGATTTGACTGAAATGCATAAATTTGTAGCAAAGCTCTAATGTTACAAAAAAACCAAAAAAAAATTACCAAAGAATGCACAAAATTAATGTTTATTCCACCTTTATGTCATATACCCAGATCCTTCACCAATGTTACATGAGCAAAAAAAAAAAAAAAAAAAAAAAAAAAAAAAAAAAATTAAACAAACAAAAAACCAAACCAAAACAAACCAAAACAAAACAAAAACAAAAAAAAAAAAACAAATGAAATCAGAATCACTAATGTTATCAAGTAGGGAAACA
This sequence comes from Pseudocheirus occidentalis, assembly GCA_028646575.1. Taxonomy (NCBI): domain Eukaryota; kingdom Metazoa; phylum Chordata; class Mammalia; order Diprotodontia; family Pseudocheiridae; genus Pseudocheirus; species Pseudocheirus occidentalis. The sequence continues at coordinate 25,716,802 of CM053601.1, read as the reverse complement.
AATAAATTAAATCTAGCAGCCATCAGCATAGATTACAGCAAAAAAAATAATGCTGTAAAAAAGAAACAAAGAAAATTGCTAGAAAATGGTATGCATCATACTCTTCCAAACCAGTAAAATATGTTACTGCATACAATGCAATGTACAAC
>CM053601.1:25647765-25709314 GCA_028646575.1 Pseudocheirus occidentalis | reverse complement strand
AGACACACACACACACACACACACACACACACACACATACACACACACACACACACACACACACACACACACACCAGAAAGTAAAGTGTCAATAAATGGAGGAAAGTGAACATGAAGAAGAGGAATGGTGCACTCTAAGAAACCCCCAGTGGCTAAATTCCTCCAGAAAACCATTCCCTTCCCTCTCGCTCTTTAAAAAATTTCTTTTATTTTTCCTCTCACTTTCTTAACTCTGGGCAGTCTGGCTTCTGACCTGACCATGACCTCTGAAATCATCCAAGCTTTTAAATTAGCAAATCTAATGGCCTTTTCCCAATGCTGATGACCCTCTTCTACCTTGTTTTCTCCATACTGCTCTACCCTGACATTCCTATCCCTCTGAATGTTCCTTCTCAGTCTCCTCTGCAGGACCTTCATCCAGGGTCACACCCACGAATGGAGAATGTCCCCCAGGACTCTGTCCTGGGCCCTCTTTTCTTCCCTCTATATCATTTTAGATCCTATCAGCTTCCATGGATTCAATTATCATCTCTGTTCAGGTGACTGTCAAATCTATTTCTCCAGTCCTAACTCCTATCCTAACCTCCATTGTCTCATCTCCAAATATCTATCAAATGTGTCCAACTGGAAGTCCCATAGATATCTTAAAACTCTCACATGTCCAATACTGAACCCATTATCTTTCCCATCCCAAACTTTTCTTTTTTCCTTATTTCTTTAGTACTGTTGAGAGTACCACTGTTCTCCCTGTCACCTGGATTTAAATTCTGGGTCTTGTCCCTTTATCCAATCACTGTCAAACCCTGCCAGTTCTGCTTTCATAACACCTCTGCTACATACCCTCTTCTCTGCTCTGACACCATCAGCCATGCTGGCACAGGTCCTCAGCATCTCGTGCCTGAATTACTCTACCAGCCTACTGGATGAACTCCCTACCTCAAGTCTCCTTGACTCCAGTTCATCTACTCAGCCTGTCTAGCTATGTCATGTCCCTATTCAATAAACTCCAATAGCTCTCTGCATCTTCCTGGAGCAAAATCCTGTAGGGCATTCAAAACCTGGCTGCCTACCCTTCCAGCCTTCTTATACCTCACTCCCACATGCTCTGATTCAATGTCACTGGTTCCTTGCTGTTCGTCACACAAGACACCTCAGCTCCCAAGTCTATGTATTTTCACTGACTGTAAAATGACATAAAATGTTCTCCCTCTTCATCTCTGATGTCTTCCTCTAAATATCAGTAAAACCCCATCTTCTACAAGAAACCTTTCTGGTTCCCCTGAATCCTAGGGACTTCCTGCTGCTGTTAACTTTATCTTGCTTATACATAGTTGCATGCTGTCTCCACATTAGACTGTCAGCTCCTTGAAAGCAGTAACTGTCTTTTATCTTTATATCTTTGGCATTTAGCACTTTGGCATCCAGTAAATGCTTATGGTAAAAGGGAGGGTGAATGGAAGGGATTGTTGAGAAATAAAAAAGATTCAACATAAGATTCAGCTTAAAGAGAAAATGATGACTAGTGTATTTTCAAAACTTTTATATACTGAAAATGGAATGTTGCTTTCTGTGTAGACATGAATCTGAGGGAAACTTTGGTTCCAGCTTCAGAAAAAATTTATACTTGGGCGGAACAGGTTAAATTATGAAAATAAGCTTAAGGGCTCCTATTTATAGTGCTTTACAGTTTACAATGATTTTCCTCACGATTCAGTGAAGTATTTAGGGAAAGTATTCTCATATTAAAGATAAAAAAGCTGAAACTTTGCAAAATGGTTCAGTACTTTGCTTGGTCAAACAGGCAGTGGGTGGCAGGGCAGGGCTTGGTGCCAGGTCTTCTGGCTCCTGTACTTTTTCCACTATGCCAAATGAGGAGGGAGGAATAGTAAGATAAAAAAGGACACCTAGCTGATTCGGAATAAATGGCATAACAGCAACAGGCACTGGAAAAAATAGCAGGGGACTGCTCAAATAGATTTTTCATACTTGTTTCCTCTACATGAGCAGAACGAGACTTTCACACTGGGAAAGACAGAATACAGATACATGGGCAACAGAGAGAGAAGAGCAGGGAAAGGAGGAGTAGAGCAGACAGTAAGATGGTTAGCTGGGTTAAGAACTATAGGGGGCGGCTAGGTAGCGCAGTAAATAGAGCACCGGCCCTGGAGTCAGGAGTACCTGAGTTCAAATCCCGCCTCAGACACTTAACACAAAAACTAGCCCTGAGACCTTGGGCAAGTCACTTAACCCCAACTGCCCTTCAAAAAGCAAAAAAAAAAAAAAAAAAAAAAGAACTATGCAAGTGATGAGACACAAACATAAATGTCTGACCTCCCAAAATGGCAGAAGCGACACAGGGTCTTTTCTTGTTGAAAATTTTAAACAATGGCTTGGATGACGGCATGTGTGATATGCTCATCAAATCTGCAAGTGACAAATTGTACCCAAAAGGTGTTCAAACAGCAATCAGAGTCATAACAAGACCCTGACAGGATGATGATAACAAGATGAAACTTAACATGGTTAGAAAGTGAAGCCAGCGTCTGGATAAGAACAGTAAGTGCGCACTACAACAGCAACATGGTTAGAAAGCAGCATGTGAAAAAATACCGAACCGAATAAAAAGAGAAATACTATAACATCCAAATATGTAGAGAGTATGTCCTTGAAAAACCAAAACAAAGTATGACAGGATAAAGGGATTATTATTTAACAAATTTAACAAATGGAATGTGTCTAAGCAATTTGGTGGGAAACTGATTCAGGACAGTAAAAGGACCAAGCATTGATACAGCACTTAGGTACAAGCACGTCAGCGATTCTATCTCATCTGATCCTCACAAAAATGCAGGAGGCAAATGCTGTTGATTTCATTTTACATTTGAGCAAACTGAGGCAAATGGAAGTTAAATGACTTTCCCAGGGTCACAAAGCTAGTTAATTACTTCAGACCTTTAAACTCAGTTCTTTCTGATTCTAAGCCAGTGTTCTAAACCTACGTCTGTCACCTTAAAACAAAAACAACAAACTACACAAAGGAAAGAAAATGAATTAGGAATTAATTATGGAGAAATTACTCTGTTCTACTGAATAGAGGAAATTAATAAGGAATGTATGGAAATAACTCTGTTAAAAAAAAAAAAAACAATCCAATGGAAAAATAACAAATGAGAAAAAAAATCTGGTAAATTTATTCTGGTAAAAATAATATGGTAAATGTCAGATAAGAAACTTGGCATCTAAACATTAAATTTCTTTAAATTCTTTAAATAAATGAATTCTTTAGGTAGTCAAATCATATAAATGAAATCGTCAATCACCAAAGATAAAACAAATTATTGATAGTCATTTGAAAACATACTCAACCTCAACAATAATCAGAAGGCAGTTAAAACTTCTGAGACTCCATCTTACACATCAAATTAGCAAAAATAACTAAAAGCAATGAAATACAATGCTGGCAGGGTTATAGTCTCATACCTTCATTCACTGAGTGCAACTGAAAAAAAATACTATCTTTTTGGAGAAAAAAACCTTGTTATACAAAGAAAAAAGCATTAAAATTTATGATTAATAATTAAATTGCTTAAACTACTGTGAGATCCTGAGTTCTAACAACAATAACAAAAAAAGTTGCTATAAAATTTTCATAGGCAAATTATTTCTAAATGCAAGAAAAATAGAAGAAATATGCTATGGTAAAATTAATATTCTCAAATACAAGGAATTGGGCCATCTATGAAATACTACAAAATGGAAAAATCTGAACAATATATAAGATTAAGTACTACCTTTAAAAAGGGGGGGTAGGGGAGAAAGCAATGAGCAAACAATCCTGAGTCTTAAAAAACATGACTGAGAAAACTTATAAAATCTGTTTGATTAATTTCATAATAATAAACATATAGGAAATATTTTTTACTTACTTACACTAACTTATTTAAATGTAAACAGCTGTGTTTTATCCCACCCTCCCCAAAATGGGATTATTGAGAAGAAAAGACAAAATATCTAGGGATTTTAATGGACTATAAACTCTATCAGTCAGCAGGGTGATAAGGCATTTAAAAGAGCTAATCTGATTTTAGTAGCACTCAAAGAATAGAGCAGTACAGTTTAGAAGGGTCACTGACAAGTTGGAAACTTTTTGGTTGAGGGAAGACCAGGACCCTGAAGAGAGGAGCCAAAATATCCTGCAGGCGGTTAACAGAACTGAGAATGTTCTGAAGTCTAAAGAGAAGACTTGGGATGAAAATGATAGCTATCTTCAAATATTTGAAATGTTACTGGGTAGAGACATATGAGGCTTGCTTTGCCTGGGATCAGAAGGCAATTCATGTACTTAGATAGAATCAGGTTTTAATTTAACTTAAAGACTGAACTGCTTGGAGTATAGATGGACACTTGTCACAGATGGGGTAGATGAGATTCTGGATCTGAGTAGGTTCTTTCCAATGCTAGGTTCCTAGGGACTACAATAAATTCCAAGGTGGTTAAGTATTCTTGATGTACTGATCAACTTATACTTTTGTGGTAAACTAAAGCCCCTATTCCAGTTTTATTTTGTTCAGTTGTTTGAATTACAGTGAAAAGAAGAAATGCATCATCAACTTTCCCAGAAGCTACCCACAAATACAAAAGAGAAAAAAAAATTATGGCCACTAATTTAGCTTTTCTAACAAGCTTGATCACTATTTTTCACTAAGGCAAAAACCAGGAATCCAGAATTAAGAATCCAGAATTAAGGCAGTAGCACATGAGAAGGATTACAAGGATTCAAACCACTAAATTTCCGCCACTTTGCTCTTCTCCCATGTACTAGAACTCCTAGTCATGAGGCAATACAATGACAGGTTTTAATTACCCCTGTGTCAAATATTTTCAAGGACAGGAGGGAAAAGGCTCTTTTTCCGAAAGGGCTTCTCATTAATGATATAGAGACTACTCTAGTCAGAAGCTGAAAGGTTGTCAAGAAAGGAAGATTCCCAGGACTTCTATATGCAATTCTTAAAAAACAGTTAAGAGTTTTAATATTCACATTATACAGACTACAGAATTTACAAGACTGATTTAACTAATGATCCCAAATTATATAAAAATATGACTGATATATCATCATAAAAGCAAATTAATCTATAATTTAAAAGCCCCAAAATGAAAAAGATTACTTACGCCCAGAAGTCCTCAACAGTATCAAACTTAGAGATCAGACGAAGGTTTGCTTGCCAAGTTTTGCTCTTATCATTTTTAAAAAACCAGAGCGCCCATCTAAAAGTAAAAAAAAAAAGCTAACTCAGAGGTGAAAGTAGTAAGGAAGATATATTTTTATTCCAAAAAGAGAATCTAATAGAGGAACTTAATACAGGAGTTAAGGAAAATGAGATGGTTGACTTTTGCACTGGAGATTAAGAATGAAGAGTTCTAGTCTAACCTAGAAATATCTTTAATCTCCCAAATTTTTCTCTCTCTCTCTCTGTCTCTCTGTCTCTCTCTCTCACACTCACACACTCATACACACACACACACACACACAATGTTTATGTAGCATATTACACATATAAATTTGTAATTTACTTGGCTGGTCTAATCTGGAAAGAAATGAATGAACTCCAGATTAATGAATTTTACAGATTCTTAACTCAAGTACTAAAACTTTTAAAGGGAGCATTGCAATCTCTATTTTGATCATCAAAAATTGTACCAGGCTGTAGTACAGCAATATTCTCATATGTACCAAGAGCTGTATTTTCCTTCAACTGTCCTTTCCTGGCTGATATTTCACAATTAATTGCTTCAACAGACTATCATGACATCACAGAACTGGTATTGGCTCTCCTTCCATTCAAGGCTTCTAATCTATGATCCATCATAAAGAATTGTTAAGAAAAAGCTAATAGAAAAATGAAGTGATTAACCAAGAACCTTAATTGTAAGCATAACAAGAAATACAACTCACAAAAGAGTGTTTTCTTCTTCCAGTCATTCAGAGGCTCTTTTCCATGGACTTAAAAGGTTTCCTGGTGGTGCTTCACACTGTCATCTGTAAAGAACTGCTAGGCAATTCTCTTTAGTCAAGCCTAGTCTTTGATGGGTGCTCTTATCAATGGCTTAGGACCAGCTATAGCTGGGATTGCCAGTAAATTATTTTGGAAGGATCACTACTACTCTACATTTGATTATTAAAAATTATTCTTACTAGCCAGTTGACCTTGGGCAAGTCACTTAATTCCAACTGCCCTGCCCCCCTTCCAAAAAGCCCCCTCAAAAATTATTTAACTAAATTACAAGAGGAGGAAAAAAAAAAAGGTTATGGGAAAATGGGATTTAGTACGTAGAAGTTGTATAGGTTTGGCTACAAATACTAGTAAAAGAGGCAGCATTTCATGACTGATATAGGCCCAGCCTTAGATTTAGGACGAGACCTGCATGTAAGCCCTACCTTTTACATATACACTACTGTGTGCCCATGAGGCACTTGAATCACTCTGGGACACAAAGAACTCTGCCAGACTATAACACAGAGTTTGCTTATCTGTGTCAATACTAATGGAAACCACAAATCCAGCCCACAAAAGCATCAGCCTCGTATTAATTTATTTTAAAAGTGCTTTACATTTAAAGATGTCATTAAGTATTAGGAGCTTCTCATTAATAATATAGAGCAGTGGTTCTCAACCTTCCTAACGCCATCATCCTTTTAATATTCCTATGTGGGATTATCTGCATGTAGGCAGACCCTCCTGGAGACAGATGGAAGAGCAGTGTCTTGGTTCCTAAGACCAAGACCATTAGAAATATGTGTTTTCCAATGGTCTTAGGCGACCCTTGTGACCCCTGATAAAGGGTCATTTGACCCCAAAGGGGTCGCGACCCACAAGTTGAGAACCACTGATATAGGGACTACTCTGGCAGAGGTTATTAACTTGAAGTCATCATTCTTGAGTATGTCAAAGCACAACAAACACCTTAGACTCCAGAGGACTGGATTCAAGTGTCATTCTTGACACTAACAATTAAGTGAATGGCCAATTCCCTTCACCTCTCTGACATGTTTCCTCATCTATAAAATGGGGATAATATAACCTGCTTCAAAGGACTGTGAAGAAAAGCTTCCACAGAAAGAAAGGTAACACTGTATATATACAATTTATTAAGTCGGTTACCTATAAACTCCTCAGTTCTCATGGGGGGGAGGACGGGGTGGGAAAGTTGTATATTACTATATACAAAAACTTCCCCATTCTTTTGAAAATACATTATAATTGAGGATCAGCAAAGACTACTTGGTTTGGAACCTTGAATCAGGCATCTCATGTTAAGGAACTGATACAAGGTGGACATTACTTTGAAGCCGACAGTTCATAAGAAAATGGATGCAAGAGTAATAACACTGGTAGTATTCCCTCTGTACTACCTTCAGATAATTATCAGTGACTCAAATAACACACAGACACACACACACACACACACACACAGACACAGACACACAGACACACACAGACACACAGACACACACAGACACACAGACACACACACACACACACACACACACACACACCCTCTCCTAGGTAACAGTAAATGCTTGCTGACTCATTTTCTATACCATACCATCTCTCTAGTCTTCCCAAATAACAAACTCACTTCTGGATCAAAGGAGGAAATAAATGTAGACTATTTAGCACAGTTCCTGGCACACTGCAGGTGTTTAACGAATGTTGCTTTCCCTGGATGACTACTTTCCTTTGGTCATTAGCTGTACAATGGTTTTTTTGGTCTTTACTGCATTTTCAATTGAATACCATCACCCACTGGAATGTATGCTCTTTAAAGGCAAAATCAGTGCATTTTAAAAAATATTTGTATTTCCAACATCCAACAAACTGGCAAAGTTAAAAAATGAGAAGAGTCAATCACCACTGGAAAGACACATCACTAACACACTATTGTTCTGGAAAGCAATTTGGAATGATGCCATTAAAGGTCCTCTGACCCAGAGATTACATTAGTAGGGACATATCCCAAAGAGGTCATTAACAAAAAGGCTCCATAAACATATGGACTAAAGAATTAAAGCACAAAACAAAACAAATTGCTATGAAATTATGACAACTAATCATGGCCCCTAAGATGACATATATATATGAAAATGTTCCTTCCACTCTTCTGCTACTTGCCTAGGCTTGCAGGTATGAAAAACTGCATATTAATGTAATTTTAAAATGTGTTTATTTTTATCTCTTCTTGTGGTTTTTTTTCTGTTAGACTGCTATATAAAAAATATAGCAATAAAAAGTTATTTTAAAAAAAAACTATTTCTAGTGTCTAGCAGGTACATAGTTCAGGTCAAAAATATTCTGCACTATTTAAAGTCAGCCATTTAAGCATGTACTCCATCCACAGCACTCAAGCTATACATAGGTCATGCAGAATGGCCTATATTGTAGCCAGTCATGTAACCTAAAATCTTTAAATTCAAGTAATTTAATGGACAGCTGTATGACTATTAATGTGCATGAATTATTTATGGAGTAAAAGGGAAATGACAAGAGGGACACATGCACAAAAGATTAAGGACTAAAGAAAGGATTATGTGATATCTTTTTAAGGGTCATAAACTTCTAAGAGGCATACAAGTATAATATTGTTGTTTATCCTTCATTCCTTTTTTTTTTAAACATTTTTTGGACGGGGGAAGGCAAAGCAAATGAGTTTAAGTGACTCGTCCAAGGTCACACAGCTAGTGAGTCAAATGTCTGATGCTGGATTTGAACTCAGGTCCTCCTGACTCCAGGGCTGGTGCTCTATTCACTGTGCCACCTAGATGCCCCTTGTCCTTCATTCTTGAAGAGAACCATACTTCAGAGAGGTGATGCCATGACATGCAAGTAAATTGGACTTAAATGAGAAAGGGATATGCAAAGGCACCAAGTATAAGAGAGGTAGGTTTGAAGGCAAGACGACCTAGATTCAAGTCGTTCTTCTGAAATGCTCCAGGTAATTATCTAAGACTATAAATTACAGATAAATGGAGCGGGTCATAGCAGGTCTTTTCTATATTGATGAAATCACAGATCTGGAACTTTATACAAAACAAATCAATTCAAAACTTCTGGGAGATGCTCAAATGCCTTACCTGTTCTGTAGTGGATGTTTAACGTAGTGTTCAGGGTTGGCAACCTCCTGATTGGTTTCAGTTTTTTCTTCTTCTGCAGGTGGGGGGTTAGGAGTGGTGGTGGTTTCCTACAGGAAAATAGCCAAATATAAAGTTTCATTTAACTTAATCTTCAAATACCAACTCCATTTTACAAGCAAAGTTATAGAGATTATTAGATGTCTCCCATAATTTTTTTAAAATTAACATTCATTTTTTGAGTTCCAAACTCTCTGTCCATCTCTTCCCAACCCACTGAGAAGGCAAGCACTACTTCATTATTCTGGAAGTCATGCAAAATATTTCTATATTAGCAATGCTGCCCTGTTCTCCCTCTAAAAGGCATGAGAAACAATATGATTCAATTTGAATTCAGAGTTCATCAGTTCTCTCTCTGGAGGTAGAGAGTGTTTTTTGTCATGAGTCCTTTGGAACTGTCTTGCATCACTATACTGATGAGAGTAGCTAGTTCTTTCACAGTTGGTAACTGTTAAAATATTGCTGCTACTGCATACAATTTTCTCCTGGTTCTGCTCACTTTACTTTGTATCAGTTCACTTAAATCATCCCAGGTTTTTTCTCCCTCAACATTTCTATATAACACAATAATACTCCATCACAATCACAACTCATTCAACCACTCTCCTGTTCAAAGGCATCCCCTGAATTTCCAGTTCTTTGAAGTAGCTCAATCTTATATTAGCAAGTGGCATGGTCCAATTAAAGTCCCTTAGTTCAGACATCATCATTAGAATACAAAGATTTAAATTTTTTTTTTACAAGCATAGTGTTACTCTAGTCTAAATTCAACATACGAGTATTAAATAGCTCTTAGTACAAGTCTCTCTTCAAGGTTCTCATTACCAAGAAAATAGATTACCATTAATAATATTATGAGGTTAACTAGTCCTTAGAAAATGGTTGGTACTCTTGCTCTCCATGTGAAAAACCTTATGTATTACTAGGAATATATAAAAACTTTTAGATAAAAATTTGAAAAATCTACTATTTCTAATCTACACAGTTATACCTAAAAAAAAAAAACAACACCCCTCTGTACCAAAAAAAAAAAGCCAAAATCATTTAGAAATTTAGTCATTATATTCACCAAAGCAAAGCAAGGACTAAGTAAGATATAGTTGCCTCCTACTATTGACCCTATCAATGATTAAAATATATTCCCAGTGACTTTGGCCACCTTCTCTTGAACCTCTTGCATTTGAGCATATTTCCTAAAGAAGATGTTATACTAAATTAAAAAAAAAAGATTAACTCATTTAATGCTCAAAAATTACTTAAAGTACTCCATTGGGACATAATTTAAGAAAATATTAATGGAAAAATCTCTCTTAGATGGGCAAATGTGTTTCTGAACTAAACTCTAGCATGAATGTCACTTAAACAATCAGGAAGAAACCTACTAACTCTAAAGCCTACATTAACATATGCGGTTTCCCCAAAGCCTACATTACATAATGCAGTTTTCCCTCTCTTCTTCCAAGATTATTTTCAAAACAGACATCACAGGCATTCAGAACAGGAGAATATAACAGAGAGAAATGGCTGACTTAGAATACATGGAATTTGTTTAATTGTTGCAAGCAGCTTTTCATTGGGCCATAGAACTCAAACTGGAAAGAGTGGCCAGAAGGAGAGGAATGGCAGCAGCTGAGGCACCTCAACCCTAAAGGTAAGCCCCGTGAAGGTATTTTTATTTTGGCAGTTTCCCTTTTCCCCCCAGAATTTCCAAGAGAACAAGTCCATTTAAACAGTGAAGTTGAATCTGGGCTTGTGTATTCTTTTCATCCTTTTTTTTTTTCTTCCAAATTTGTTTACCTTTATTCTAACTGGACATGACTTCACACAAAAGCTGAATCTGAAATTGCTTTCTTGTCAGTAACTAGTCTTTCCTGCCTTAAGACATTCAGATTTCCTTTTCCGTGTTATCCAATGGTTTGTTCATCCAGCACTTCCAAGTTCTCAGAAAGAACTACCACTGAAGTCTCAAGCTTTTGAATTAACTACTGACCTGTGAAGCCTCTTTCATTTCTTTATAGCTAACCCTATTTTGCAAAATGATTTTCTCCTGTGTCCACCACTTAAGCCACAAAGTATGGAGCTACATTGACTTAATTTGGAAAATCTTGTTTAGATCTTGACAAAGTTTCTGAACTTCTTCAACCTAAAAAAGATTATTTTAGTGCCTACTTAACTTCTTCTTAGTTGTCTTGCTATTTGTTATGCTCACCAAGAGCACTTAAAAGTCTAAGTTTCAAGAGAAGCAGTTTCCTACAGCCTCTGGATGTACAAATGAACCTAACTTTTCCAAAACTTTATTTGCACGACTCTAAAGAAGTCATTAACCTTCCGTTCATCTGCAACTTTTGTATTTTATTTCATTTCTATAATTAATGTGGTCAAAATCAATGTTTTAGAACCTTCAATAGTGTATCAACCTAGTTAATGTATAAATGTCATATATTTAAAAATAAACATCGATTACAAGATATCAATGTTGAGATTTCTAAGAACTGTGTCAATTCTTACAACCCAGGACCTGCCTGAATATGTATGTGTTCAGCTAACATAGCTTTAATTCCATAAAGGAGGCACCAGATTTTGTGATGGAATGGCCATAAAAAAAAAAAAAATCACATCAAATTTCCAAAGGTTAATATTCAAAATAACTTTTAATGTTTTAAGACACCAGAGCTTACTTCCAACTGTCAATGAAAACATCCACTCCAGTTTCACTTTACTTTCCTTAAAGACAGACCAGGGAAAGAAGAATTAGGCAATAATATAAGAAAAAAAAATCAAGTATTAGTTATTAATAATTTTGACACTCAGAAATAAACATATATTAACTGAGCCAAAATTTAAAGACATCTAAAACATTCCAACTGAGACCTACCTCCAGTTCTGTCACAGTAGCTTACTATTAACAATCTTTTCCCTACTTTCTGCTGATCTAAAAATTATGAATGGGCCAAAATCACAAAAAGCCAGATACAGGTGATGGGCCAGTTGGTCTTTGTGTACCTTAAGGGGTTAGAAATGGGTGACTGTACCCTCAAGAAAGGTGCAAAATGCCCCCAAAGTTCAGGGTTTTTAACAATTCAAGCTGTGTACATAGTTTCAAAAGCTCTGCTTATATAAAATTAATATAAAATGACTATTTTGGCAAAAAAGGAAAAGTACTTTTTTGTATTTATAATTTGCCCTGAGAGAGGTAGTGGATCAGTCATCTCTTTGAAGTCTTCAAACAGAGACTGAATGATTGCTTGAAAACAGATGAGCGCAAGTACTTCTTTCACATATGAACCAAATGACCACTGAAGTCCCCAGCAACTCTCAAATTCTGTAATTCTATTATTTATATAACATGTAATTGCATCCACAGGAACATAAATATATTAATTAATGGAACTTTAACAAATACTATGGATGCAAGAAAATAGTAAAACTTGGAAATATTACACACACACCCCCATGTGACACTTTACATAGATTATTTACCTAGTTCCTCAACAAACACCTTGTAAATAATAAAAGAATTACCCTAATTCAACTGAGGACACATACTGATAAAGTACATTTCTACACTTGGTGTCACACAGCTTAGAAGAGAGAAGACTGGAATTTAAACTAGGTTTATTTATGAAGTTCAAAACTTTTTCCAATTAGACCCCTAATTTACCTATTAATTATTTTTGCCTCTGCCCAATACCATTTGGGCCTCCATTTTTTTAAAAGCATAATAAAAGAGTAAAATGTTTAAATCTAATATTTTCTATTACTCTCTAAAGTCAACCTTCGTAGACTCTAAAAAACGTTAGGAAACCTAAATTTTCCTTTGTCTTTAGTAAATTTTAATCACTGTACAGTGAATTTTGCTTAGGGTTGCCTGTATAGTTGACTGTCTACTCAATTTAGCTAGCTGGAACAGTGGATACCTGAGCAGAGGCCCTGCAGTCAGAAGACTTGAGTTCCAATATAGCTCTAACCAGTCAAAAACAAGCTTCCAAGACAGGTGCCATAGTGCAGGCTAGCAATATCTTTCTACTATAGAGGCGAAGCAAGCAGATCTCTTGGGGCTATATACAACAAGGCTAAAGTTGACTTGATATCTGCATCAAGGTGAGGCCCTATGAGCAGGGAGCCAGCAGGCTTCCTAAGAAGGGACAACAAAGCTTCCAGACCAATCAGCTGGTCCAGGGAGTGGTTGCTACATTTCCAACGTGGGTGAGGTAGGGAGACCTAGTCACAGTCAGAGACATATAGCTGTTAACTGACAAATTAAGCCACTTGTCAAGGACAAGACAATACAAAGACTGGCATACTGGAAGGGTGGACAAGGACAATTTTTACTGATAAAATTTCAGCTTTTCATTTAAGGCTATATATAAACTGCTGGCAGAAGAAATCCAGGTAAAAATGGTAAGATCCTGGCATATTTATACTGTAAGATATCTAACATAAAACATGATTTGGAGATTTTTCACTGGAAAGCTTTTCTCACTGAGGAAATGATAAACCAATATAAAGAGATACTAAAAACAGAACTCTGGAATCACAGAAATTCCCAAATGGAGGTGAAATACTGCAACCCATGTATCATACTCACAAAAAGTTAAGAAATGTAGCTATAGTGGAGATTTTTTAACATGCTTTAATGGCCTAGGAATTTGATTGATTTTAACTGTTGATAACTTACAGGCTACAATCAAAGCTAGACAAAAATGGACTGGTCATCAAAGGCCACAAAGTTAGTTAAGCGAGACAAAAGACTCAAACCCAGGTTCTCTTGGCTTTAAGGCTGGCCCTCTTTATAGTACTATCTCTCATACCAAAATAAAGCATATATGGAGTGACAGCTCAGATCCATCTTCAAAGAAAACTTATGTTCAGTATACAGAACAATAGCTCCCATGGATTTAATTATCTCTATGCAAGTAATTCTTGGATTTATTAGACCTTACTTCTTCCCAGTTTTCTATCTCCAAATACCTACTGGACATCTCTCAAACTGGATGCCCCAAAGACATCTCAAACTCAACTCCTCCAATACTGTCACCACTGTGGTCTAGTCCAGGCCCTCATGAGCTCATGCCAGGAAAAATGCAACAGCCTCCCTCAAGCTTCTCCCTATTCCAATCCATACTCCACTTCCACCCCACTCCCCAGTTGTCAAACTGATCTTCCTGAAGTACACATCAGAACATGCCAAGACCTATATTCAATAAACTCCTTTGGCTCTCCTATCATTTCCAGGATCGAATACAAAATCCTACTTGATTTTAAAAGCCCTTCACAACCTGGCTACCTTCTACCTTTCAGTCTTCTTATACCTTACTCATCCTTCACATAATCTGCAATACAGTGACACTGGTCTCCCTGAAATTTTTTCATCTCCCAACTCTGAATTTTGTTAACAGTCTTTCAAGTAAAGTTTAGGAGTATTTTAAAAATGCCTTTGTCATAATTAAGCAAAAAATTAAATTAGCCAGAACCCTTACAACACATTCAGACTTTATTGTGTTGTCCATTCTGTATCTTAATTTCTATGCCTGGCAATTAATAATGAATCGTTTTTAAAAATACTCAATCTTTCAAAATATTTCATATGAAGTTTTTTTTTTAAACAGACTACTTTCCCCCTATAGTTCTCAAAGATTTAGTCAGAAAGGGTCTTAGAGGTATCAATTCTAACTCCCTGTTTTATAAATAAGTGAATGGAAGCCTAAATCTCACCCAAAATCAACAAAGACAGCAAATGGCAGAAAGACGATTTCAGCTCTGGTCCTAAGACTCCAAATTCCTTGCCCCTTTTTCTTATACTAAAATGTCTCTAACGCTTAAGTATTAACAAAGGAAAAAAACCTCTATATATGTATGCATACATATACATACAAACATATATATGTATCTATATATGGACAGAATGACAGCCATTGGACCCACAACTGCATTTGCAATGTAAGCCCATGGTGAGAAATTCCTATCAAAGCAAAGGTAGATAGGTACTTGGTTGTCAAGGAAGTCTTCAAATTACCTAGAGCACTGAGAGATTAAATGACTTTCCTAGCCTAGTATGGCTCAGCCAGTATGTGTCAGTGGCAAAACCTGAACTAGGACTTCCAGACTCCTACTTAAATATCAGTGTTTCTGACGAATATTTTATAGGAAAAAATGATCCTCTGGAAGGAAACTGATATGAGATCTGTGAGATTTATTCAATAGATGCTTATAAAATTCCTGGTACATACCAGGCACCACATTAGGTTGATACTTCACTCTGTTGTAGAAACAAAAACAAAACCTAAACAGTTCTTGCACTCAAGGTACTTCCAGTCTACTAAGGAGATCCCTATTCAGAGAAAGAGAAGTACTGATATAAGGTAAGGAAAGAATGCAGCACACCTAACCTGAGCTTTGAAGGGAGGAAATCTGGAAGACGGCAATGGAGAAAATACAGCCTGTGAGAATGCATTCAAGTAGTCAATGGCTATTTCCATTTCAGAGAATAACTAGGAAGTAGCTTGATTTTGCCAGAGCATACCACATAAAGGTTACTAATGAAGTAAGACTAGAAAAGTGGGTTGGCACCAGATTTAGAAAGGTTAACATACAGCCTAGAGGCAAAAGGGAGCCAATGAAAGTTCTTGAATAGGGAATAATGGAAGTTATCAAAGAACTGATTAGAACAAGCAGAGATACCAGTAAGGAGGTTATTATGATAGTCTAGCTCAGTGGTTCTCAACCTTTCTAATGTCACAACCCTTTAATACTCTTATGTGGGTGTATCTGCATGTGGGTGGACCGGCCTGGAGATGGATAGAGGACTGGTGTCTCAGTTCCTAAGACCATCAGAAATATGTGTTTTCCGATAGTCTTAGGTGACCCCCGTAACCCCTGTGAAAAGGGTCATACCCCCCCACCCCACCCCCACCCCCCCCCCCCGTACCACCATGCACCAGCAGATTCCCAAAAGAATGCTACTGTGAACAGCTTTTAAGATTCGGGTTACACAGTAATAGTGAACACTCTCTTTATCTCATTACAAATGTTCATTACAAATCAAGGCAAACATTCACAATATAATATTCACAACATTACATCTTACCACAGAAAGTCACAATATGGTGTTCATAACATTGGAATGGCCACACAGTTTTCACTACAGTGGCCACAATCTTTAGAACAAGGAACAAAAGAATAATCATCTGGTTTCCCTAAGGGGGAAACCCTCCATTAACTTAATCATTCAATCAGTTCACAATACATCAATCTTCCACTCATGGGGCAACCATTAACTTAATCAGTCACTAATCTAGATTCACAATTACTAAATATCATTAATCACAAATACAGTCATTAGAAAAACCACACAAACCTTCCACCCCTTGGTGTCCAGCAAACCTCAATTTCCTCCAAGGGGAGGCCTTTTCTTCATCTTGACTCTGGGTGGTCTCTCTGATTCCCTGGATCCCCTTCCATGGTCCCAGCTCCCTCCTGAATCCACCAGTCACCTGGATTCAGAAGCAGACAGCTCCCAGGTCCTTTTCTAGTCCTCAGGGCAGTCCCTGGCACACACTGAAGTTCACAGCGTCCATCACATCTCTAACCCTTCACTGCTTCTCTTGCCTGGAACTCAAGGATCAACCAGGCCATGAACAAACAAAAGTCTTATCCTGGTCATACTTCTTCAGTCTTCCAGCAGTTCAGCTGGCCCTAGGACCCAGAAGGAATATCAGCCTTCTGGGCGGCCTTCACCAGATTCTGGTCTCAGGAAAACTCTATCTCAAGTCTCAGTCAGCTTCCAGATGCTGGGAGAGAAACTCTCTCTCTCTCTCTCTAACTCTCCAACTCACTTCTTCAGTCCAGCAGCCCAGCTCCCAGATGCTGAGACAATCCTTCCTCCAACAGGAAAATTCCAATTCTGTCTCTCTGTCTCTGGAATTCTTGCTTATATACACACACTGGCCTCCTTTCTCAGCCAATATCCTTCACACCTTCTCAACAGGAGACACGGCTCACACCTTCCATACTTAGCCCTAAGTTTACTAAGTGCTAAGTATCTGCTAAACTGATTGCTGTTACACACCTCCCCCCTCCTTTTACTAACCCCCCAAGGGGTCAGGACCCACAGGCTGAGAACAGCTGGTCTAGTTAGTGAGGGTATGAATGGATATGAGTAGAATCAAGAGGACTGAAATGGTTAAGGAAAAGTCAAAGAGGACTTTGAGGTTTTAAGTCTGAGGGAATGTGTACCCTTCACAGAAACAGGAAGGAATATGAAGATGGGGACTTGTTTGCTCAAGAGGAATGGTTAGGTGAATTCAGTTTTGTTCATGTTTAATTTACATTATTGGTAGGACATTCAGAAAGAGAGGTCCATGAAGTACTTAATAATGTAGTATTGAAGTTCAAGAGAAATCTGGAATGTACATATAAATTTAGTGGTCATCTGTGGTGATAACTGGACCCATGGAAAATCATTAAAAAAAAAAAAAAAACAAAACTAGGACTCCATAATCAGGGGGCAGGTATGAATGATTCAGCAAATGTGACTGGAAGAGACAGTAAATAGAATGGGTAAGTAAAATCTCAAGAAGATGGGAGAATGAAAGTCTCAAAGTCCTCAAATTTAGTTAAGGTGCCAAAAGAAATCACTGGGGGCATTTGGGAGGAAGCCAGCAGTTAAGAGACACAGAGATAGACAAGTGCTCCTGGACAAGACAGGATGGGATGGGGGATAATAATGAAACATGTGATTAGAGCAAGAAGAGAATTAAGGTTTCTAAGAAAACAGAAACCAACTGGTCACCCATTAATTTAGGGAATGGCTCAACAAACCAAATAATGGACATTTAATGGATTATTGGGTCCTAAGAAAAAACAATTATAAGGAATTCGGAGAAACATGGGAAAGCTTATATGAACTGATACAAACTGAAATAAGAATAAGACAGTAAAATATGCAATGACTACAATAAAAAAAAGTTCAATTCTGAATAATTAATATTATAATGAATAATTATTATAATTAATCTTAGTCCTTTAGAACAGAAAATGAAACCTTCTTCAATCCTCTCCATAGAGAAGTGAGAGAGTAGGAGCACAGAATACTGCCTGAACTGACAGAGGCTGCTGTAATTTTCTTCCCCACAAGACAGAGGAAGGAGGGATAAACCATACACAAAGGGTGGTTACTGGCAAGTAATAGCCTTCAAAAGTTTCACCCCCACAGGGGAAAGGGTCCACATATGAATCTAAACTCAACCACAAACTCAAAAGTGACTGAATTTTAGATGAGAAAGTCTAAAGACTCCAGTGTATGGTTCCTCACTTTGTAATTCAATCAGTTATTATCATCTCATTGCATATTTCTTTAAATTCTCTACTAGAATCTCAGAGGCAAAATCCAGGTGTGATTTTTCTTCTAGGCTATATCCAGTAGATCAGGGTGAGATATTCAGATGACTATTTAACTGCCTAGCCTTCTGTTCCCACATCCATAAACTAGGAGCCAGCTAAAAACAAAAAAAAAAAAAAAAGACTAAAGATCAGAAAGTGGAAACAACATGGCCTGGTGAGCCAAATCTAAAACAAGGGACCTAAAACTAGATTAATATTAATACCAAGATATTACAAGAAATTCTGAAGAATGTGGAACATATATATTAGTTATCAAATTTATGGATAGGTGAACAATTTGTGAACAAAAGATAGAGAGCAGAGGAAGGTATAAAACTGATCATTTCTGCTTATATTAAAAAGTTTTTGTAAAAATAAAACAAATGCAGCCAAGGTCAGAAGGAAGGCAGAAAATTGGGGGGGAGGAGGGAGGAAAGGGAGATTTTATAGATAGATTCTCACATAAAGGTCTCATCTCAAACAAATATATAGAGAACTCTGTGAATGTCGAATGAGTCACTCCCCAATTGATAAACGGTCAAAGGAAGTTTATAGACAAAGAAATCAAAACAATTTATAATCATATGAAAAAATGCTCTAAATCATTATTGATTAGAGAACCATAAATTAAAAGCTTGAACTATCATTTTACACCTATTAGACTGGCTAAAATGATATTGGATGGGATATGGAAAAATTGGGACACTAAATCATTTTTTTGGTGGAATTACATTTTGGAGAATAATGTAGAAATGTGCCCAAAGAGTTACTAAACTACCTATATGTTCTAAAATATTTATAGCAGCTCTTTGTGGTAGTAAAGAACTGGAAATTGTGGGGATGCTCATCAATTAATGGCTGAACAAGTTGTGTATATGATTGTGATGGCATTACCTGTAGTATAAGAAATGATGAGCTCAACAATCTTAGAAAAACACGGATCAACTTGCATGAAATAATGAAGAACAAAATGAGCAGAACCAAGAGAATGCCATATATAGTAATAGCAATACTGTTTTAACTTTGAGCAAATAAGTGGAAATAGAAGACACTACATCAAAAAAAAAACCTGATAAAATAGATGTGTAGAATAATTTTACATACATATATACATATTTGGAATATGGATCTACACATGCGCACGCGCGCGCGCGAACACACACACACATCTGTGTCTAATGGCAGCCATGGGGCAGGAACAGAGGAGGAAAGAAAAAAACAGGAAAAAAAGACATTCACATAATTTTATTATGTATTTAAAAGGAATAGCAAACTGTATAACAGATTTGCAGTTTCATGTACAGTTAATCTTTTTTTATTATACTGATATGTAAAAATGCTTGCTTTATCCCATAAATTAAAAATAAAATAAATAACATCTACATATACACATACATATGTATGTCTACATATACATATACACACATGCAAAAATACCAAGGTCAATATTTGGAAGTAACATAGAAGGTACAAGAAAGGGGAGAATGCCAATAACTGGTGCTGGGAACCAGAAGGAAACCAAAAGGATGTTTATAGATTAAACTGTCACATTTAGCATTTGACTTAACACCAAACTCTCTGAAGTGCTTTACAGAAATCCCCTTTTTAACCACGGCCCCCCTTTTCCCCAAAATGAGAGAAAATGAAGAGTAAGGAATAAAACCTTGTAGTCTTCCTCCCACAGTAAGGAAGTATTACCTAAACAGGAGTCTCATGTGTTTGAACCTGAGTCAAGTAACAATCTCCGAGCTATAACCCTGACAAGTAGTTATCCAAGACCTGCTTAATTGCTTCCTATGAAGGGGGCCCAACCCAATGACTTCTTCAAGGTAGCAACATCTCTCACATTTCCTATCTTTGTTCCTAAATTCCTAGTGCAGCCCTCTGGAGCAATATAGAAGAAATTCTATTTATCTTCCACATACAAGATACATACAAGACATCTTTTCAAATACCAGAGGTCATTTCACCCACTCAAAACATAAATTTTCTCAAGGCTAAACTCCCCAGTTCCTTGAACCAAATATCATACAGCATGGTTTCTAATCATCTTGGTTGCACTCTTGAAGACTCTAATCTATCAATGAACATTCTAATGTGTTTCTGTTACAGATGTCACAATACTCCAGTTGTCTCTTCTGGGTAAAAGAGAGAGGAATTATTCACTTCTCTGGTTCTGGACACTACTTCTCTTCTCTTAATGCAATTCAAGATTAAGTTAAGCTTTTTGGACTGCCATGTTTTACCACTGACACACTAGGGAAAAGTATGTAAGTTAGGGCTCTCCTATACTACTCTTATACAGGATTCCCCCCTCCTACTCAATTTTACCTATTAAATTAAATTTTATTATATTTAGATCATAGTAGCAATCAAGATACTCTTTAGTTTTTCATCATCATCCAACAAACATCATCTGCAAATCTGCTAAATATATAACTTTATGTAATCATGCAAGCTGTCAATAACAATTCTAAATGTCACAGGGCCAAGGAAAAGATCTCTGAGGCATCATACATTAGGCAATCCTATAAATTCATATTGAAGTCATTAATGACTACTCTTGCATGTCCAGTCGCTCAATCTGACTCAGTTCCAATGTACTATCATTTATTCCACATCTGACCATCATCTCTACAAGGATAATATGAAACACATTTGGCCTATGCTTTTCTGAAATCTAGGTAAACTATTAAACTTACAACATTCAAGGGAAACAACAAGGGAAAGGATATTCATTTAGCTTGATGTTCTCGATAAAAACAAGTAAATCTCAGTGATCAATGATTCCATTCTAAATGCTTACAAACCTCTCCTAAATAATTAATATTACAATTGTCCCAGGAATAGAGAGGTAAAAGTTCACCAGTTTTTAAAAAGAGATAATCCACTAGCATTTAATAATTACCTGCTACATGCCAGACACAACACCAAGTGCTGGAGAAACAAAAGAAGGCAAAAAACCCTTCACACTATCAAGGATCTCACAGCCTAACAGGGAAACAACACACAAACAACTATGTATAAACAAGATATATAAAAGACAAACTGAGGGTTGTCTCAAAGGGCAGGCACTAAGATTAAGGACTAGGAAAAGCTGTGAAAAATGCCTAGTTAGAGCAATTGGGATGGAGTGTCCTGTTTGAGGGACAACAAGGAAACCTATGTCACTATAACACAGAGGGGAAGTACACTGTAAGATTAAAAAAGTAAGAAGGTGGCAAGTTCTGAATATGTAGGGGGCAGAAGAAGAAAGACACCACAAAATTAGGACATTTGCTTATTTCTAGAGTCAGTGAGGCATAGCAGATCAAGTTCTGGAACAGAAGTCATTAAGAACTGGGTCAAGTCCCAGCTCAGACACTCAAAAGCTGTATGACCTTGAGGAAGTCATAACCTGGGGAGTCAGAGAGGGAGAAATGAGGTAAGAGAGCCAGGCACTGCGCTAACTCCTTTACAAACATCTCTCTTTTGATCCTCATAACCACCCTGGGAGGTAAATGCTACTATTACCCCCGTTTTACAGTTGACAATATGACACAAATCTCTGAGCCTTCTTATCTGTAAAATGGGAATAATAATGGCATCTACCTCACAGAGTTCTTGTTGAGAACTGAGTTAGATAATGCAAAACACTTTAGAAATGGTAACTATTATTAGTATTATTCAGCAATTTCACTAAGCAGGGGTACTGAGGAGTTCCCTTTCCAAGTCCACTAGGTTACTATAAAATTTGTCTGCAAAAGGAGCATAAACTTCAAAGAACCTTGTATTCTGAGGGAGCACGATGTAATAGAAAGAAAACTGAACCTGAAATCAAGGTCTAGGTCTGTGTACGGGCAAGTCACTCCAACTCTGAGTCTGTTACCTCATCTGTACAGTGAAGCTAATATTATCTGCACTACCTCTCTCAAAGGGCTACTAACAACAAAGAGCTTTATAAACCATTAAAGGAGCTATTTCATATGTTCCCCAATCCCTGATGACACTGCATAATGTTTCTTTACATAGTAACTAATTTTAATTACAACGTGCCATATATTACAGGCAGACGCTGCCTAACATCTCTAACTTGATACCTTTTTAAAAATGGTATTAGGTGAAAGAATATTACATAAAACAGTAAAAAAAAAATAGGAAGAAAACTCTAAAATGGAAAAATCAAATGACGTTGCAGCAAAATGTCTTTACTTTCAGATGAGGTATGAATTACTGCAAGCTACATTACACCAGATATGCCTGCTCAAACACTATTTGCATTGTAAGAAATGGTGGTAATAACACAGAAAGAAAAACTATATAATTTCAATCCAACTCTACAAAGGAGAGGGGTGACAGTAATCCAAATAATTTTTACAACCTAAATATGCGATGTGTTTGCCTGGATGGTACTCTGTATATCACCCTGTACTGTACAAAAAGGAAAAATAGTCCCAACTACACTCCATACATATCAAAGCACATCAATCCATTAACATCTAAACAGAGGAATATAAGGTCAAATTAACTAGACCCTATCAGTGCCTTACACTAACTAAACACCATCAAGAGTATAAACAAAAACACTGAAAAAAACACATTGGTCTCTATCTAGTAACATCTTACATATAGCCTCAAACTTACTGGTGATACTCATACTTAGTACTGCCAAACTGTCTCCCTCTGCTCCAATAACAATAAAACCCCAAAACCTATGCCACACTGCCATCAAAGTCAAACTTTTAGGCATCATCCATGTAAGCAAGAGCCACTCAACTGACTCAGGAGATTGTGTGTGTGTGTGTAAAGTGGGTAGCTTATCTACCTAAAATACTGCCAAAAATCTCTCCCCCTGCAGCCAAAAATCTACTAGACTCCAGAATTCAGAATTACAGTTAGTACCATAATACAGCTACATAATGAGCTAAATGTAAATATGCTTTTGAAGGCAAGAAGGGATCCTACCAACTACTCATTTTCTATGGGAAAATGCATATTGAACATAAAACCTAATGGTTTAGTGAAACTGAACAAAATTTGGAGTCAATACCGGGGTTCAAATATATAATACTAGTAGGGGTGAGGGAGGAGGGGCTGTTTTACTTCTCTGGAGACCTCAGTTTCCTCACTTGTACAGTAAGACTAGATGACCTCTCCAGTCCCTTACAGACCCCCCAATCCTAACTTGTGAACTGCCTGCATGCTTTTTATCAAGAAATAATACACATCTGTCAATTCTCAAACAAGTTTAACAGAAAAAGGAATTTAACTGGGACATTTATGTGGAGCGAGGGCTTTTGCCTGGGTGAGATCTGAATAGATAGCGAACATTCACAGCTGGGTGACAATGAAGCTAACAAAAACACAGCCAGATCCAAATCATTTTAAGAGTCTATTTTGCTATACCTCTATAGTTAGAGGCTACAACTAATCAATCATTTGCAATTGTCATAGGTCAACAAGAAGACACCTGGATGGGACAAAATCAATTAATAACAAAAATCCATCATTATAACTTAAGAAACTAGCATGGCTTACTGATGGCATGTGAATTCATATATGAAGAATAACAACATGACAGACCATTAATTCCACCATATATTTGAGAAAAACCCTCAAAATCACTAGGCAAGGCACGGTTAGCTGATGTTTCTTTTCTTCTTTAAAAAAAAAATTCCATTCTTCTAGGAGAACATGGTATTGTAGAAAGAATAATGGATTTAAAGTAAAAGAACTTGAGTTCAAATGCTAACTTTTCTGCTTATTAAATGTGTAACCTCAAAGTATGAACAAAATAGGGACACGATGGTTATTTAATAATACCTACCTCATAAGACATAAAGATAAAATAGGTTAAAAATATAATTGAAAAGATAATATAATACAAACTTGTATGGCTTTATCTACTACAAGTAGGTGGCTATAAAATTAATTTATTCTTTCTTCTTTCTGAAAGCAGTAAGGAACTGTGAACATGCCCTTCTTTCCCTATATCCCTAGCCAGGAAGGGTATTATAGTATAGTGATCAGAGGGCCAACTATGGAGTCAGAAAAATCTACATTCAAGTCCTATTGCTCACACGTACCATGTGACCATACAACTAAGATTATATATTTTAGAAAAGTTGCTGATAAGAATCAATAGAAAGAGAGCTTAATAATATCTTATATAAAGCCTCAACTGGTGGTACTTAGATTCAGACTCAGAGGTCTCTCTCTCCCTGCCCTTATAACAATAAAACCCCAAAACCTACTCCAACTCCACACTCCCAAAGTCAAACTTTTGCTTCAGTCCAAAAATAAACATGTTTATGTGTGTCCATGCACATATGCGTGCGTGTGTGTGTGTGTGCATGTGTCCGTCTGTCCGTCCCTAGTCATGACCCCTACAATTTCTGGGGGAGTATTTCATACCACAGGACAGCTAGGTGGTGCAGTACATAAGAGCACAGGGCCCAGAATTAGGAAGATTCCTCTTCCTGAGTTCAAATCTGGCCTCAGACACTAGCTGTGTGACCCTGGGCAATTCACTTAACCCTGTTTGCCTCAGTTTCCTCATCTGTCAAATGAGCTAGAGAAGGAAATGGCAAATATTTGTCTCTGCCAAGATCTCCAATGAGGTCACAAAGAGTCAGATGTGACTGAAATGACTGAACAACCAATTATTATACCACTGATTCAGATGCACACCTCAAAAGGCAGCTACAAGGATAGTGATACCATTTAAAAATAAAGTAATTCTCATGTAACTGTCTGGAAGAAAATGGGAAGAAATTTATTTGCACCCCAACAATTTGTGTCACATTAATCCAGGTTTTAATGACTCTAAAGTCAGCACTGGTCACACCATGCCATACTGTCTCTCATGCTTGCCCATACTGTGGTAGGCATTTAACATATTATTGCTAAACTGACTTGAATTCTAGCTTTACATTTCATGAACCCTATTGTGAGGCAGTATGGTCTGGTGGGCAGGGAGTCAACCTTGGAGCCAGGAATCAACTAACAAGCACTTATTAAGAGCTCATTATGTGGCAGGCATTGTGAGAGGCACCTGGACAGAAAGTACAAAGACTATAAATTCCTACTGTCGAGGAAGTTACAATCTAAGGAAGAGATAAGAACATACAGAATTATAGACAGAATATAAAGATAAAATACAAAGCAATTAAATTCAAAGTATTTGGGGAGGGAATGTATTAGCAATTAAGGGAATCAGAAAAGAGTTCATGTAGAAGGTGGCATGTGAGCTGTCTTGAAGGACGAGAGGTATTCCTTGAGGCAGAGTTGAGGAAGGAGTTCATTCCAGGCATGAGGAAGAGAAAGTAAGTATGAAGGGACTGACAGAGGGAGGTAGAAGATGGTAGTTGGCAGGACCTGAAGGCTTTAAAACTAAACAGAAGACTTTATATTTAAGATTAGAGGAAAAAAGGAACCACTGAAATTGAGCTGTAAAGTGATTTTGGTTAAAGTCTCCCCTCTGACACTTACTGGTTGTATGACCCTGGGCAAGTCACAAACTCTAGACAGCTCTCCAAGGATATAAACTGCAGAAGAAACACTGAGGAAGAGCTTCTTCATCAAGGAGTTCTTTGTACCAATTAAAATTCCAGGTCCAAATCTTACCTCTATTCCATGAACCATCCTCAAAGTATAAAAGCTTATTATTCCCCTCAGAGTTTGGCACACTGATTGGTAAACAATAATATCGAATCTCAAAAATGGAAAGGTACTTGGAAAGGTTTCTAGTTTTGCCAGTACCTTAACAAAAATGTCCTTATGCAATCCTTGACAATTGTCATCTAGACTTTACTTGAAGATTTCTATGAGGCGAAAACACAATCATTCTGCTTCTGTACAACTCCTGTTTGGTTATTTTTCCTTATATCTAGCCCAAACCTGACTCTCTACTGTGTATACTTTATAAATGTTTACTGAATTGGGGAAAGATTAATTTTTATGTCATTATCTTAAGCACCTCATGAAACTGGATGAAGATGTAAAGACCGAGGATTAAAGACACACAGAAAAATAAATACACTATGAGGCAATTATCACTAATAAATGGCACAAATCAAAGTCTGCAAACTATAATAAGAAGAGTTCAACAAGGTTAATATGTTAATTCTGCTTAGCCAATTTATGACTAATCACTTTCAAGCTATTTTTAAAAATAAGAGAGAACATCTCTTTTAAACTTGGAAGCTTCCAAGCCACAAACTGAAGAGACATGAACAGCTACCAAAATCTGAAAGACCAAAAGGCAACCTAGAATTAACATTAAGGTAGTAGTATTAAGAACTAATAAGAGCTATGAGTATCAAATGATTAATATTCACATTAACAATTCAATGATTCCTAAAAATTTTGGAAGAATGACATATGAAGCAAAGTGGGAGGTTTGAGTATAAGACCAAAAGACCTAAATTTTTTTATTTTATTTTTTTTAACAATTTGGTTTCCTTTCAAATTAAATTCTGAAATATGAAATAACTAAAACCAATGGCTGTTACAACTAAATTCTCTTATCACAGATACAGTTTAAGTCACACATACTTTAACAGTAAACTGAAAATAAATTTCACAAGAGTCTATTAATTTTTCATATAGGTCCATATACTAAAATTCAAGATTGTAATTTTGATGAAAATCATAATTTCTAATCAAGAAATTTAACACAAGTTTCTATAAATCAGAAATATTTAAACCTAGCCTATATGTCTTAAAATGAAGTGACATGGTTTCAGTAATTTTATATATATATATTCTAATGTATAATATACAGTTTTGATAACATTTTTCACTCAGGATATATGATAATTACCTAGTCTAAATAAATCAAGTTTGGTTTGATAATACAGCATAACATTTTCTATTCAGCAGAATCCATTTGTAAGCACACTTGTATGTATACTATACTATCAGTTAAGAGCATGGCAGAGCTTCAATCCTCACAGTTAGCTTCACAAATAAAACATTGTTCTATGGTCACAGACCCTTTAATAATGGCCTTCAGTCACTAAGATTTCTCTAGGAAGTGAAACACAACCCATCAAGCTAATAGAAGAAAAGAACCAAAATCTATCACCTACTGAAAGTGTGTCAGGAGCATCACCTCTGCATATGAAGGGCAGCAGCACATGAACAGAGGAATCTAAATGGAAAATGTGTATTAAGTAGGCTTCTTTCTATACACTCAAAAGCAAGAATTATTCTTATCTGACAAATTATCCAGTAAGATATTTCAAAGCCTCTATCCATTCTCAAAGGCAGTTACAGATGCATAAAAAGCTTACAAATTTATATATGACTGTAAACTCTTACCTTATCCTCACCATCACCTTGAAACAGGCTAGACTGGTATCTCCATTTTACATAGGAGAAAATAAGAGATTCACATAAGCTGACCCGTCCAAAGCTACAAAAGTCATCAATGTGGGATCCAATACTTCTTTGCAAACCAATTCTTCAACGGGGAGACCAAAAACAAATTACCACCCAGTATAAAAGCTGTTTTATTTAGGATGTTGGGGGGAAAGTGTCTTCTTAGACTAAGAAAAAGTTTATTTGAACTAACCCAAGTGGTAGATGTCTCAAAGATTCTATTACTGTACTCTGGAAAAGACAAATAAATGGTATTTGCAGATGTAACCATACTTGGGAAAGTACCTGCAATTCAGAACTTTGCCTGATAAATACAAAGAGCATTGTTCTAGCAGAAATCAGCCACGTGTGACCTTGGGCAAGTCTGTCCTAGTCTCAGTTTCCTCATGTGTAAAATGTTGCTGAGTTTTAAGTGTAATAATTTATAAGGTCCCCTTTCTTGTTCTAAAATTACCAGTTTCTTAGTCGTATTTCCTTGAAACCCCTCATCCCCTTTACCTTTCTAACTCTAGTCCAACTGGGTTTTTTGGTTTAATGTTAGCTTATTACTACATTAACAGTTTTTATTAGTATACCAAGCTAACAGCTTCTGTTATAGTAGCAATGCTTCGTGGATTTGAGATGGAAAAGAACTGAAAATTATCTCTCATTTTACAGGGTGTGTGTGTGTGTGTGTGTGTGTGTGTAATGGTAATCTGAAGATCTCCCCAGCCCCTTAACATGACTAAGGGAATGTGAAGATCTTCCCTGCTCCTTAATAAATCACATGCAATCACCTGGAACCTGTTGTGGAGGAATTTGTTGAATGGGTAGAGCAAGGGTGGAGCAGAGCCCAGAGGAAGCTGGGAGTCAGAGAAGTTAGAACAGAGGGAGGAGAGAGGACCAAGGAGATAGCTAGGCATGTATTTGTTTGTGGGAAGACTTTGGGATGTTGTTGCTCTCTGCAGTGTTATCATGTATAGATTTCTTTGTTGCTATGATGAATTCAGCTTTCTGGTGTCTGGATAAATGTTTTGCTTCTGTCTTATATATGGAGAGTCTGTTACATTTTGTGATTCAGAATTACACCGGCATATTCATAGTTGCCATTGGTGCTGTGAATAATGCCTTGGGGAAATAGGGGGTCGAGTTGTAATGGTAATGGAATTTAAAGATCCCTTTATATTGGCATGGTTTTCAGGTTGAGTTAAAACCCAGAGCTTGTGAATTCCCCTTGTGGGATGGACTTGTTGATGTGAAGAGAGGGGAATGAACTGGGAGGAGCTGGTGCCATGGATTTAGAGAGAGGCCCAAGCAGAAAGAAGGCTCAAGCAGAGAGAGGCCAGAAGAACTTCTGGGGGCCAGTATCTGGAGGTTGCTGCTACTGCTGGAAAGAGAAATGAAAACTGAGTACTGAACTGAGAAGAAACATGATTGTGGGGCCAGTATATATTCTGCCTGTTTTGACGTTACTTCATCAGATTCGTTTGCTGATGGAGGACATTGCTGTTGGTGCAGAAGTCCTGGGACCTTGCTGTTGGTTCAGAAGCTCTGAAAGAGGATTTTCTTGTATGTTTACAGAAATCCTTGAGGAGGGTCTTGCTGATGTTTTCAGGGGTCCTGGGACTGTACTGATGATTCTGTTGACTCCTCAGACCTTGTTATTGGCTCTAGGTTGATTTCACAGGGAGAGAGTGAATTGATCAGGACACAGGCAAGGTGTATGTTTGTCATTGTCTTTGTTAAACTGTGTCTTCCCAGGAACAGAAACTGCTGAGAACTTGCCTCAGGTCAAAATGAAGAAAAGCCCTCTCCTTAGGTATAACAGTGATGATATTGTAACCTAGTAGTGACGTAGGGGTGGAGTGGTCTTCCACAGGATTAGAAGGTGCTTGGTGGTGATGGATGGTACTGTAAATTCAGTTGTGATCCGGGGTGGAAAACTTTTGACTTTTGTACTTTGTGACTGGCCAAATGAATGCACTTAGTTTATGACTGAAAACTAATCTCCAGCTGAATAGAGAGAAGACTCGGTGATTGAATAAATGAATGTACGGCCCAGGGATGGAGTACTTGGACCTTGGTACTTTGTGAAGGAATTGAGGATTTACTAAATGATGAGTTACACATGGTGAACGCTGTATTTTGATTTTCTGTGAATCTTTGCCTTAATCTGTCACTGAATAAATGGAGCCTGCTATGCTCCTACTCAGAATTTGGAAGCTGCTTGTGCTCAGAGTTACATGAGCGCACATGCACAACTGTTGTATCTAAAGAAGAAACTACCAAAAGCACAGAAAATGCCTTTTTAATACCAAAAATAAACTGAGAGACAAAAATCAATGACTACGGGGGTGGCTAGGTGGTGCAGTGAATAGAGCACTGGCCCTGGAGTCAGGAGTACCTGAGTTCAAATCGAGACTCTGATACTTAAATCCCTCAGACACTTAACACAAAAACTAGCCGTGTGACCTTGGGCAAGTCACTTAATCCCCAAATGACCTCCAAAAAGCAAAAAAATAAAAAAAAATTTAAAAAATCAATGACTACAAAGCCACATGCATTCACTATTCCATGTAAACAAAATCTATGGGTATGCTATACAGAGACTGAGGGAATCCTCAATGAGAAGGGCTTGCAAGCAATATTCAACAATGGATATCTTTACCATCTCAAAACTGACTGAAAGCGGATATGTATAAGATCTTATTGTGTTTATAATGCACAAACGTCACTGATTTAGTAGAACAAAACGATGCCTTATAAGTTCTATTATAGTAGCAAGGTATCTCCAAGTAAACATAATTGAAAAGCATCCTTGGAAAACATAAATATCCCTAAGGGGGTACCCATCAATTGGAGAATGGCTGATCAAATCATTGTATGGTACATGAATGCAATGCAGTATTATCATAATGCTGGTAAGAAATGATCACAGGGATGTATTCAGAGAAGCCTGGGAAGACTTTTACGAACTGATGCAAAGTAATATAAGCAACATTTTGCAGCAGACCAGTTTTCTATAGTCATAAAATTGAAAGGTGCAAAGAATACAAGATCTCACTTGTGCTCACTACTCAAAGTCTATTTTAAAAACTCCAATATATGAAGAAAATCTCTTTCCCAATAAGTTATTTTCTAAGTATTTGTTAAAAAAAATTCATATAAAATTCCTTAAAAGATAGCTAACAACTCTATCATCATGATATCAAGCACATTAAAAACATGTATATTCACTAAAAGTATTTGCCATTATCATGGAGGGATGTCCAGTGCAGACTCCATATGAAAAGGAATTCCCTATAGATTGAAGTCTTCCAGATGCTCCCATTTTTATGATGTGCCAACTGCATCTAACTTTAAACTTTACAGAGCCTTCTAAATGAGATTCATAATCACTTAAAAGTTTGGCTTAAGTTACTTACGCAAGAAAAATCAAGTAAAAAAATAATCTATTACCTAGATTTATAATAAGCAACTAGACAAAACAACTCAAGAGTTGCATTTACTATTCAAAACACTGCATCTAGAGCAGCAGTTCTCAACCTGTGGGTCACAACTTCTTTGGGGGTGGAACGACCCTTTCACTGGAGTCACAGTGGTCTTAGGAACCAAGACACCACTCCTCTATCCCTCTGTCTCCAGGCGGGTCCGCCCATATACAAGTATTAAAGGGTCTCGGCATTAGGAAGGTTGAGAGCCACTGGTCTTGAGATACAAATGTAAAATTGCTTTCAGTAGTTCACATTCTAATGATGGGAGCCAATATGTATACTAAGTTTCGACTAAACTTCACATCAGACTAAAAGGGTCAGGTCCTTAATGTACAGTAGCTAGGTAGAAGATAATTTGTCTTCTGTATCATTTCTACTAATAAAACCGTATTAGTTTCTCTGGCTGAACTAATTAATGATGCCTAGGGCTTGTAATTAAACAATAGCATTCCCCCCCCCCCCCCCCCGTCTCTTCAGTAGCTACTGTTCATGAAGAGACGTGGAGGTATTTATGCTGAGAAATGCTATATTCCAGTACAATAGCTGAGGGGTGGGAGGCACAACCAGTGACTTGAGAAGGAGGGGAGGTAGAGAGTTGTTACTCCTAAGGGCTCTCAGGTTTACCATGTGTGGCAGTCAAGAAGCAATTTTGATGGTATTGATGAAGATGGAGGGATCCTTCTTCTCCAAAGGCTGTTTCACTGAATGATGACTATAGTGACCAATCTGGTAGCAGAACTATTGGTCTTGGGAGCACTGCTATTCTCTGGACAGGCAGTAGACTGCAGACTAGGTTTTTGGAATTATAAAACTCTCTTACTAACCTCAAGATTCTCATAAAAGGAAAGGTCTATCTTTTTAATACTAACATTTTGCTGGTCTTACTATATGAAAGAGATGCAGAATATCTCTAAAGAACTAAATATAAATATCACAAAGAAGACAACTCAAAGAACGTAAGGACTTCTTGCCTAGATGAATGCTGAAATGGGAAGCAGACCTGCCCAGCTCCCACATACTTCTGCAGCAAAATTCTGAAATTCACTTTACATCAGACTAAATAACAATCAACAAATCCATTCAATGAGAAACTACATTAAACAACTTCTTCAAACACAAACTATAAAACAGCCATAAATCAACAGGTAGTAACAGAGGAAGACTCTCCAGCAAAGCAAAAGTCAGTGCTGGGTAGCCTTGCAGACCTCAGATTAGATACTTATAGCCTGGCAAGGTTCAGTGGATTGAGGCAGTAATAAGGAATTCCCAAAGAAAGCAAAGAGGTGGGCCCTTAAGCCAAACCCTTGTGGAGCACTAGCCACAAAGATGACAGCACCAGACCAAGGAGTACTGAGGTTTGGAGATGACAGAGAGGTCCCCAAATATCTAGCATTTTAAACCTCAAAGATGATAAAAAGGTAGAGGTCAGCATGAGAAGAAAGGGCCAACCAATCCATACAAAAGCTCATGAAGGATTTAAGTTTGGCCCATGTTAAGAGCTCCAAATCTGGAACTACATAAAGCTGGAGAGGTAAATATCAAAAATTAGTACAAATCATTAAGCCCTCAGAAAGACTTAAATCTGTAAAAACTACAAGCAAAGAAACAAAGGGGGGGAATTGATTTTCCATAAGGACTGCATGAATAACTAAGAATAACTAAAAGAAATGAAGCAAGAGATAAAATATGAAATAAGAGCTCTCAAAGATTTGGAAGGAGAATAACTCAGAAGTAGAAAACCTAACCCAACTAATCCTGAAAATTAGAAAAAAAAACTAGAAATCAATGACTCAATGAAACAGCAAGAACTAGACAAATTCAATTTCACAAATATTATCTTCCATATCAAATAAAAATACATGAACTACATTCAGAATTACCAAAGACCTAACACCTACTACTTAGAATACAGCGTACAAAAAGATACAGACCAAAAATGATTTGCCTTGCCAAGTTGGGTAACTGAACCATTAATAGAATTAGACACTTTAAAAAATTTCTGATGAAGACTAGAGCTAAATGGGAACCTAGAAAGGTATAGCTGAGCAACTGTAATGATTATACATGTGGTACTAATATTTTAATAGGGGGAAGGAAACAAGTATACCACCAGAACCTTAATATCTTCAGATGGTACTGAAGGAGTTAATTAAGAAAAATGTATTCTGCTAGTTGATTGGCTCTATTCTATGCGTCTGAAGAGAGTCAAGAAGAGAAGGTAACAGGGATACACTGATACAGAAAGGAAAGAGATAAGACTTGTTGTTTCTCATAATAGGTTGCATGAGAAGAATATGCAAACAGGTGGAAACTGGACATCAACTGAACATTCTTATCTGAAATGGACAAAAAAGATCAAACACAGTTTGATATAGAAATATATTAAACTCAACAGGGGAAAAAAGCAGAGATAAGAAAATAGAAAGAGGTTTTTAATCAAGAGGAAGGATAATACTAAGAAAGGAATAGTCAGAAGAAATAGCAAAAGAAACTTCCTGATGCTAAAGGGGAGAGAGAAGAAAAATGAAAAGCAAAGAACCACTGACTAAAAGGGTGCCTCAGGCAACCTCTTCCAACAAACTGAGTAATGTCTAAGCAAACTGTGGTAGATGAATGTAATATAATTTTATTGTGCCATAAGAAATGTCACAGAGGTGATTTTAGGGAATCCTGGGTAAAATGGTAAAATGAAGCAGAAACAACAGAATACTTTCTACAAGGACAGCAACATTGCAAAGAAAAACAATTCTGAAAGAATGAAGAACTGATCAATGTGATGACCAGCATCTTTTGTTGACGGCCCTCACTGCTCACACAGCTGCCACCCGATGTGGTAAACACTCATCACTTCACTGACTGTCCAACTTTAAGTCTTTCCCCATTTGAGTCCATCTTCCACTCAGCTACCAGTAATCTTCCTACAAAGCATAGGTCAACACACTGTGAAAAGGATACAATGGCCTCCCTTGCCACTCCTCAAACAACTTCATTCTCCTCAATTCTTCTTCACGGGGTGTCCTCCACACCTAAAATACTCTTTCTGACATCTTCCTTTAAGACCCAGTTCAAATCCCACTTTCATTTAAGAGGCCTTTTTTCCTGGCATCCTCCCATCCTCCCATTGATGCCAAGATTATCTCCCTTTTATACTATATAATCTTAAAATATACATCGATTTCACATCACCTCGTGAAATCCTTTACAGTAGGGATCCAGTTTTTGCCTTGCTTTGTATCTTCAGTACTTAATACACAGCCTGACACATAATTTACGCATAATAAATGCTTCCTGAGCACAAGCACCTCCAGACTGTTTTCCAGAGGAACTCAGATGAAACCTGTTGCTTCATGGCCACAGAGATTAGAGAGACAGAGCCACTATGTAAATGTTTTGCTTAATTTTACTTCCTTGTTACAAAGGAGTTGATTTCTTTAGGATTCTTTTCCTCCCAGTTTCTAATGGAGGGCAGGGAAAGAAGGGGGAGATGGAGATGAAGTGTTATTGATATAAAAAGGAGGGCCACTAGAACTTTTTAAATGCACAAAAGCCAACAGAAAGAAATTCAGCGGAAAAAAACAGGACAAGGAAAGACAGTTTTGAAATGAACATGAAGAAGTATGAAATAGAAATAGAATTTCTTATTCTATTTCTAAATAGTTTCTTATGGAATGTTTTTTCTCTGTTGTGTGTATGGAAATGCCTTTTACTTTAAACATTAAAAAAATTATTTTTCATTAAAAAAAGCCAATGGAGATTATTATAATAGGCATAAACAGTCTGCAACACATAAGCACTGAAAAAACTCCAAAGAATTGCTTTATGTTCATTTCAAAATCATCTTGCTTATCTGTGCTTCCTTCTGAACTCCTCTCTTTTGTATTAAATTGGATTAAGATCCAATGAAAAGCTTAGCATTTTTTCCAAAGACAACATAGTGTGTTCAATTATCAAAATGATTCCTCAGATTCACTCTCAAGGAAGGTCCTAGGTGACATAAATACCTTAGTGTCTAGGAAGTCCAATCTTCTTCCAGGAAAGCAAAAATCTCTTATTAACAGTCTTCTGATAACACCGTAACACTTCGTATGTGGATAACTTTATACTTTTCTATTTACTTTCACATATCATAAATCTCATGACCCAAATAATTCCATCTTGTTTCATAAAAAAATTATTTTTAGCCTTGCAAAGAAGAAAAATTTTAAAATACTGGTATCCAATACCAGTAATGGCATATAGCAAAAAAGTTCAAAAAATTAAAAGGGTACGTAAAAAGGAAAAAGACAATTTTACAGTGACCTAATCCAAGTATTATCATGTTCCATTTACATGCTGCCTGGGGAGAACAGAAGAGATACTAGAAAAGCTATGCCACAGCCTAGACTAGAGATTAAGACTGAAGGAGGAATATTTTAAAAGAAATGCATTACTGATTTTACCTTTCTTGTCCAAATTGATGATAAAATAAGATATATGTAGGATTAAGAGTTCAAACTTCAAAAACTGAATGCTATTGCAAAACATTCAACACAAATTTTGCAAATAAAAATACACAACAAATCACAGAAGTAAATAATCTTGTAGTATTTGCGATCTATCGGTAAACTTTGGTATTAAGATATTTAGCAACACACAAATAATCTCAACACAGTGACAACTAAAACCATATTTCAGTTCTAATTCAAGTGTATAAATTCAAGAGCATTTCCTAATGTCTTTAAGGGTAGTTCATTTCATTTCATGCAACATCAACTTTATTATGAAGGCTGGAGTGTTACTCTATGCACAAGTCCTCTCCTTTCTACCCTGAGTACTACCTACTTGGTACTAAAGCACTGACAAATATGTATATAACTAAAGATACTTTTAATATATCTTTTAGTTGTGATCACTATTTTCCCATGATTGCCTACAACTGCACATATATGAAGCCAACAAATTAACAATGAAAGCTACAGAATTTGTTCCATATTCTATTTAGATGACCACTTAAGAAGTGTTTCTTAATAAAAATAGTACCAGTCTTTTAAATATAGCCATCTTGCTGACTGCCACTACAGTAGTTAAGTATTGCATTTAAAACTATAACTTCCTGCAAATATAGTTAACTTTTCACTTGCAACAAGTAATTGTTATGCTCTTTTACAAGTTCCCCAAAGAGTATGAAATCTTGCCAATTACCATGCATCTATTTACCAAACACGGTAATTTTATTTAAAATGAATAACTAGCATAGCCTGGGGAAATTAATTTCATTTTTTATATGAAACTGCAAATCTATTAGCGTAAACTTGCTTTCCCTTTTAAATGTAAAATATCTTAAATATAAAATAATGTAACTTTTGTTCTCCCCCCCACCAGCAGACACAAATGTGAGTATATACAGATATAAATACATACTGAGCATATTTCTATTAGGTTTTTCTCTGGATGCAGATAGCGTCTTCCTTCATAAGTCCTTTGTATTTAATTTGGGTATGAAATTATTCTTTACTTAGAAATAAATTCTTTCTGGTTATACTTCATTAGCAAAGTGCTATTTTCATCAACAAATATCAATTACACTCAAATCATGCAGAATGGGGAAGGAAGCAAAAACTTACTTACTTTGAAGATATAACAACATTTTTGAACAATTATTAATGCATGCTTTCTTGAGTTTATTTGGTCCCCAAATTCAGTGTTATTTTCTTGGGTTTCTTCTATATTATTTAGAAAATAGTTTATTACTGAATATAGGACAATAGTGTAGTTTCAGTAATACAAATTACCAGTTGTTTAAAAAAAAACACTTCCCAATTGATAAATGGTCAAAGGATATGAACAAGCAGTTTTCAGAGGAAATTAAAGATATCTATAAGCATACAAAAAATGTTCTAAATCACTACTGATTAGAGAAATGCAAATCAAAACACATCTCACCTGTCACATTGGTTAATATGACAAAACAGGAAAATGATCAATGCTGGATAAGATGTGGAAAAATTTGAACAGTAATGCATTGTTGGTGGAGTTGTGAATTGATCCAATGATTCTGGAGAGCAAATTGGAACTATGCCCAAAGGGCTATAAAAATGTGTCTGCCCTTTGACCTAGCAATACCACTTCTAGGGCTGTATCCCAAAGAATCATACAAGCAGGAAAAGGACTCATATGTACAAAAAATATTTATAGCAGTCTTTCTTTTTTCCTTTTTGGGGGGAAGGCAGGGCAACTGGGGTTAAGTGACTTGCCCAAGGTCACATGGCTAGTAAGTGTTAAGTGTCTACAGCTGAATTTGAACTCGGGTCCTCCTGACTCCAGGGCCGGTGCTCTATTTACTTCGCCACCTATCTGCCCCACAGCAGCTTTTTGTGGTGGCAAAGAACTGGAAATCAAAGGGATGCCCATCAATTGTGAAATGGCTAAACAAGTTGTGGTATATGAATGTAATGGAATACTATTGTGCCATAAGAAATGAGGTGCAGACAGACTTCATAAAAACCAGGAGAGATTTATAGAAACTGATGCTTCTTGAGGAGAGCAGAACCAGAAGAACTTTGTACACAATTACAGACACATAGTATCTGTGATGACTAACCCTTATAGGCCGGGCTCCTCTCAGCAATGCAAGGTTATAAGACAACTCCAAAAGACTCATGATGGAAAGGGCTATCCACATCCAGAGAAAGAATTACAGACACTAACTGCACACTGAAGTATACTACTTGCTCTCTCTTTTTTTGTTTTGTTCCTTCTTTCTTGTTGTTCATTCCATTGGTTATAACTCTTCTTTCCAACTTGACAAATGTTTAATGTGAAGGTATTTGTAGAACCTATATTGGATTACACCCCATGGTGTGGGAGAGGAGTGGGCAGGGGAGAAAATTTGGAACTCAGGGGATTGTGAAACTGAATGCTGTGAACTAAAATAAAATAAATATTTTTGAAAAAAAATCACAAATGTTAACATCAGGTACCAACCTAATCAGAACTTGTAAATAGTACCACCACCCAACAGTATACATTCATTCAAATTAAGAAATATGAAGGAGTTATATATTGCAAGTAGAAGAAATACATAAATTATAAGCATGCTCTTATTTCAAAGGCTCATTTATAGAATACTAACAGATGCAGAAAAAGCCTTTCTCAGAGTATAGGAGTATTTAGGTTACTAGCATTAAAAAAAGTAGAGGAATAAAATTAATTTTAATAATGATAAACATTTGAGAGAGTGGTTGAGAAGACTAGACTCCAGTGATTTCATTTGCATTAGGTACTCCAGATAAAGAACTCACTCATTCAACTGAGATTAGTACCCATCTGGCTCTACAATTTGAAGTTGCCTAGGGCACAGGGATATTAAGTGACTAGTACAGGGTCACATAGCCAGTATGTCTGAGTTGAATCCAAGTCTCTTTACTCTGATGTGCTCTCTCCACCATGTCCCTCTGTAGTCTCAGGAACATTATTTACCCCAAACCTCTAAACTATCATTTTTTGTAAAAGAGCAACACTAGAAGACTTTCAAATAATATCAGAGATATAAAGAAAAGATGTTTATTATCATTATTATTTCATATAGGACTAGAACTAGTTATATTAAGGGAATAAAGACAGGCAAAGAAACAAAGTTATCAATTATTTCTATTTAGATGATACGGAGTTAAAGAATCTCAATGATTCAATAAAAAGTAACTGCAGTAAAATAGCAGGATATAAAGTATATCCCCCAAAAAATCGACATAGAAAATAAAAACACACACATAAAATCAAAGGGGAAAGAGATAAAGAAATTCCACTTTAAAAAACTACAAAATGCATAAAAAAAACTCCATAGTTAATCTACCCCAAAATACTCATCACTACTAACTAGAAAACACCTTACAGTAATCAAGGAAAACTTAACTGCAAAAATATTCATTGCTAACATTGCCAATACATATTTTAAAATTACACTAATTTAGTTAATATCCTACCAAACAACCAAAAGGTTATTTTTAGAGAACTAAACAAAATTTAAAAAATCAAGAATGTCGAAGTGATCAAAAAAGATGAGACAACTTTGATTATATATAAAAATTTGTTTTTGCAAGAAAAATCAATACAGCTAGAATAAGAGAGGTTGCTGATTGGGAAAATTATATCAAACATTCAAATCAGTTCAAAAGTATTGATAAAGCAATGCCTGAGGATAAAAAGACACTAAAATATATGAAAACAGACCATCTCTGAATGAGACTACATTCTATTGGTGAAGAAGAGAGAGGGGAAGAACAGGAACAAGGGAAAAGACAACTCAAATATTAATAAGTATATACAAAACATTATCAGCCAACAAATATTTGAATAAGTGCTTATTAAAGCCAAGCGCTATACTAGGTGCTGTGACACAGACAAAAGTGTAAGAATTCCTGCTCTCATTATTTTACATCCTATCAATAAAATGTCATATACAAGGAAAAGTGGGAAGGGACAGGCACCAACAGTTAACAACTAGATAATCAGGAAAGTCTGTCTTGAGCTGGAACTTGAAGTGACCAAAGAAAGAATAAAACGCTTTCCAGGAATAGTGGATAATCAGTACAAAGGATTCGATGAAATGCTGTATATAAGGAATAGTAAAGTCAGCATAAAGTAAATACAAAAAAATTATACCAGGGACGGGGGGCAGAGATTCATACTAGCAACTGGGGGATCAGGAGCAGCCTACACAAGGCACAGAGGCAAGAGATGAAAGCTTGTGGAAAGAAAATATCTAGGAGGTCAGCTGGCTGGCAAGTAAGAGTACATGGCAGGAGCAATGTAAAGTCAGTATAAAAAGACAAGATGGAGTCACATTGTGAAGGGCTTGAAATGCCACACAGAAAAGAGATTCCTATTTTATCCTAGACACAATCAAAGAAGCACTAAAGCTTTTTGATCATGAGAGTAACATGGTCAGACCTGTGCTTTAAATATCTATTGCACAGCTGTGTGTCCACACATTAATTAGGCAGTCACTGCAGTAGAACAGTTCAGAAGTGGTGATGGTTGAATGACTAAAGAGGAAATTAATATAAGAGACGCTTGTGGAAGTAGAAATGACATGAGAACAGTGACTGGATGTTCAGAAAGAGGGAGAATGAAGAGTAGAGGATGGCTAAGGTTGTAAGCCTCAGTGACTGGTGGTACCCTTGACAAAGGGAAAGAGATGTTGAGAATGGGGAGGTTGAGGTGCAAGAAGGGATATTCCATTTTATACAAATTAAGGATAAGAAGCTTATGGGGGCAGCTAAGAGGAGATGTTCTGCAGAGGATCTGTGATGGGGAATGGGGCTCAGAGAGCAATTAGGGCTGGATATGGAGATATGTGAGATTCAGCAAAGAACTGTTGGAACAGAATTCAGGGATCACACCAATGAATGAATGAATGTGTGTGTGTTATTGATACAGTTTTTAAGAGAAATGCAAACTGTCAACAATCATATGAATGATCCAAATCATTAATAAAAGACACTAGAATTGGATCTGTAATTTCTTTAGGAAATTCTTATAGGAAACACCCAGAGGAGCAAACGTGTTCCCAATCAATGCAAGCTAAGCACCTTCCTTGCAACTTAAAAGTCTTAGATGTGTGCATACAGCACACATCAAGACAAAGTGATCTGACCAAGATCACAGTCACTCTGCAGTAGACTAAGTACTTGAATCCAGATATTCCTGACTTGGGAGACCAACTCTAAATATACCACAAAAATATAAATTAAAATTTGGAGGTTTCATCAGTCATACAAATAAACCAAAGTGGTGAATACTGAAGGGGTGGTTTAAAAACCTGTCTTAAAGCAACATTGGTAAAAACTGTGATTTGGTCCAGGTGAAGCTGTTAAGGTGGTTCTTTCAGCTCTGTCCGACTTTTCATGACCCCATATGGGGTTTTCTTGGCAAAGATACTGGAGTGGATTTCCATTTCCTTCTCCAGTTCATTTTACAGATGAAGAACTGAGGCAGACAGAGCTTAAATGATTTGCCTAGGGTCATAGAACTAGAAAGTGTCTGAGGCCAGATTGGAACTCAGTAAGATGAGGCTTCTTGACTCCAGACGCAGTGTTCTATCCACTTCACCACTTAACAGCTGACTCTGAACTGGCCCAACTATTCAGAAAATCAACAGGAAACCAAGACAGAAAATTCACTAAACCATACGTACCACTTGTTTCAGCATAACACACTACTCAGCATTTATTCCAAGCAGATCAAACACAGAAGAAAAAATATCATATATACCAAAGTATGTCTAGCAACACTTTTATCTAGTAACAAAAAAAACAGAAACAAAATGAGTGCCCATTAATCAGGGAATTGATAAATTGTGGTATTTGAAGGCAGCTAAGTGGCACAGTGGATAAAGAGCACTGAACAGGGTATCAGGAAGACAAGTTCAAATACGACTCTTGGCAAGTCACTTAACTCTGCCTCAGTTTCCTCACCTGTAAGTCTAAATAATTATAATCATAGCACCTACCAATTGGTCTATAAGGATCAAATGAAAAAAATATTTGTAAAGCACTCTGCAAACATCAAAGTACTTTATAAATGCTACTATTATTTAACAGAATATTATTATTCTTTCAGACATGAATTTTGAAGTCCCAGGAACAGAAGGGAAGAAAGAGGGTAGGTAGCATGATGTGTTGAAAGGAACAAGAGCCTGGGTTCAAATCCCTTCTCTGTTTAAGTGGCTGTGCAAGTCACTTGACTTTGATGGTCTTTCAAGAGTTTCATCTATAAAATAAAGGGACTGAACTGGATGGACTTGGTGGTCCTTTCCATATTTAATCTATTATCCTATGACAACAAGTCTACTGCAGAATTGATTATATTTAATCAAACTCTCCCATTTTCATATAAATTTAATCGATTTATTTCTTGGTTAAAATTTTCTATGCTGTTCAATTCCAACCACTTTAAAGGTTCAATTTCACTTTATTCAATAGATGTTCTCTTTAAGCATTTTACGTCAAAAAATCTGAATTTTCATGCTGTTTTCTTTAAAACAAGAATGCCTTAAAAACTTGCACCAAAGTATGTCAAGTCAACCAGCATTCATTATCCATATTTATAGAATTAAATTATGCACATATGCAATTTAAGTATTTTCCTTTAGTAAATAAACCTTTAGGAGCACTTAATTTGCTTTCCTAAATATGACAAAAAGTGAAAAAGAAATCAAAGAAAAGTTTCTCTAAGTAATAGGTTCACAAGGTATTAACATACAGTTAGGACTGAAAGACAACCTAAAGGAAGAAGTTAATAAACAGTCAATTCAACTCAAAATCTGAAATTACACATACTAGACAGTTCCTTAACTTAACATAAAGGCCCCACCCCCCAAAAATCCAGAATTGTATTCAACAAGAATCTGTTAAGTACCCAGAATGCACCATACCTAGTTAGGCACTTGGCATTTCAGTCAAAGAGAACCAAAAAAACCAAATGTCAATGGTTTATATTATTATAATTGTTAACATTATATAAAACATTATCATACATTACTCAACATAATTATATTAAATAGTAAAGAAAAGGAAGATAATCTCAGAAAAAGGAAAACTAGCTGTCATATACACCCATCACCTGTACCAGCAATATTTAGTTGTGGCCTAATCAAGAAATAAAGACAAAAGAGGTAAATGATATTTGACCTCAAACAATTCACTTCTACAGAAAACTCTTAATACATGAAATAATTAAATGTTCTCTTTTCACAAAGGACAATTGAAAAAGAAAGTTTCACACATTTTTTGTTCAGGGGCAGGTGTCCTTAGCCACAGGAGAGGCTGAACCATAAAGAATACATTTTACATACCCACAAAATGCTAGCTTAAGATTTAATCATGATCAATTTAAGATTTTTATACAAAAGTTGTTTTTCCTTAAAATATTATAATGAAGTCTGATTCAAATTACAACTATATTTAGAGAAGAATGGAGGCTGTAGCTTAGGGAGCATCATTCCTAAACTAAATGAAGACAAATTGAAACCAGAGGTGAACATATTTATTTGTAAAACTTTTTAAAAATTACCTGGCAGTCTATGAAAAAGCAGTTTATAGTTTGAACTTAAGTTTAAAGAACATGAATGAGAATAAACCAACATACATTTTTAATTACACACTTTACTGAGTCATTAGACAAAACTTTAAATTGTTCTTAAATACTTAGATATTAATTAGTCTGCTTCAGATTTGAAATCACTATCAAACACATTGATATTTTGTAAACCCTAAACCAGAAAGTTACATATTTTTGATGTCTACATTTCTGTAAGAACAAATGTTACAAAAGTAGTATCAAAACCCAAATGGTTCACTATTTGGTGTAATCCAGATACATAGAAACTTTCTAAATGTCTACTTGAAAAGAGAACAGGTAGAAAGAAATCATGTAGTAAATGCTCACTGAGACTCCCAAGCCACTTGAATCAACCCTGAATCAACATACTAGTTTTTCAAATTATAGGCTGCAGATCTGGAAAAATGCAATCCAGAACTGTTTAATTTGTTCTCTGAATTAGT
Source organism: Pseudocheirus occidentalis (assembly GCA_028646575.1). Classification (NCBI taxonomy): domain Eukaryota; kingdom Metazoa; phylum Chordata; class Mammalia; order Diprotodontia; family Pseudocheiridae; genus Pseudocheirus; species Pseudocheirus occidentalis. The sequence continues at coordinate 25,665,365 of CM053601.1, read as the reverse complement.
ACTATGTGGTAATCAAAGCAATACTGTACAGTTTTGAAAGCCTCAAATATTAATAATTCTTGGTGGAATTACACTTATTTTAAAAGTTATTTTACTCCTATTACTAGTTTGGTTCCATGGGTAACCTTGTACAGAGGATGCTACACAAGGTCCAATTCGAAATAGATATAAGATCCTGTAAACATTTTAAAAGCTAATGCTTTGTTAACAAGTAAAATGAAATATTCTGCTTCTCTTTTTGTTGCAGAACCTTGAGTTCTAAAGCTAACAAATTTATTCCCCAACATCTGTGTTACAAATTACACTGTCACCAACACTTTATCAAAAAGCATCAATGTGGTGTAGAAGCAATTAAGACTACTAAGAAAAACCAAACCTATTCTGTGCATGTTTGGGGGAACTGTTTAGTAAGAAGGCCCAGAACAAAGTAATAAGGTATATTAGGAAAAGCTTTGAATTTTGAGTTGAGTACCTAGATGGAAGATCTTGGTTCAGATACTTAACAGGCCACATCTTTGAACATCTCTGGACCTCAGCTTTATCACATATAAAATGAGCTCTATTTAAATCACATGTACGTGTGTATAAAAAGTAAAGCAAGTTTAATGTTAGTACACAGGTTGGGTAATAGGTTTTTCAATCACCAGAAGAAAACCAGTATGTTCTATGATAAGGTACCTTTCACAGCTCGAACTACTTTTCTAAACACATAACAAGTACGACAGAAATGCATGGTCCCTATGAACACAACTTGGTGTGGGGGGCTAGGAATGAAATGGAGAGGACTGCTAACTGTAAAGGAAAAAAGGTCTGAAGAATTGTTAGGATTTTAAGTTACTGCTATATCACTGTTAAGTCATTATCTTATAGATTTAAAACTGCCACGTAGGGGCTTGAGAGGGTTCAGCCAGCAGGACAGATGGCAAGCCCCACACGGTGACACATGTTTCGGTCTCCCTTTGGGTGGAGAGGTAGCCTATTTCCTAGCCTAGAACACAATCAAAAACGGGGCCTATCTGACCCTGCCTGGTAGGGGGGGCGGGAAATAAAAGACCCAGCTCCGAAACAAGTCAAGCCCTCGCCGGTGCAGCTCCACTGGGCCAGCTTCCCTGTCCCTCTGGACTCGGGAGGAATCGAGCACTCCGTCCTCCTTCCCACTCGTGCAAGGCATGCGCAATGCGCAGACCGGGGACAAGGATGAATGAATGGAGGGCAGCCGAGAGCCCGAAACGCAAGCCGGCCGGGCCCAGGCACGCGAGGGCTAGGCCCCCTCCCCTCGCCTCGCCTCGCCGTCGCTCCTCCCTGACAGCCAGGGCCGGCCCCGAGGGGCGCACACAAAGTGCTCCCTCCCCGGCCCTCGCCCTCGCACACTCCTTCCCCCCAAGAACCGCTTTAGCGCATCGCGAGACAGAGCCGCCCCCCGCGCTCGGCCCCACGCGCCGCCGAGCCCGGCCGGCGGCTCGCGCGCGCTCCCCGAGCTCCGGCGGCCGGCGTGCTCCGGGACCTCCGCGCGTGCCGCCGCCCGCCTCACTCAACACCTCGCGGTTCGCCGGCGCACGCCCCCACGGCGGCCGGTGGCCCTGCCGCCAACCCTCCCCGTTCACCTCGCCCCACTCGTCCCCAGCCCGCCAGCCCCGATCCCGCCGCCATCCCCCCCACAGCTCGGGCCCCCAGCCCCGCGTCCCGCAACTTCCCCACCCGGCCCCTGGCCCCTCCCCGCTCCGGGCAGCTCGCGCTCCCACCACCGCTGGCTCCCCGCCGCCCCTCCCCCACCTCTCCTCTCTCGTCTCGCCTGCCCCCACTAGAATGTGTGCGCTACACGCCGCCGCCGCCTCCCCGGCGCCCCCAGCCGCCGCCGCCACCAGGGGGTCAGCGCCCGACAGAGGGGGAGGGGGCGGCGAGGAGTCTGCGTGCGCGCTGGGAGCGCCGTCCCGCAGAGTCTCCCGGGCCCCAGGGGAACCGGGCGCGGGGACCCGGTAGGGGGTGGGGGGGGCCCCGAAGGCAACACTCACCGGTTCCACAGTCGCCATCTTAGATCGATCTGATCAGACAACCGCTCCTGAAAGGGGGTGAGAGTAAAAAAATGAAATTCAAACCGGATTGGCCGGTCGCCCCCCACGTGACGAACGTGTCCGTTTGGCCCGGGCAGCGCCTGCGCAAGGTGGCGGGTGCGGGGGTAACCGAGGGCTTCTGGGAAGTGGAGTCTTTTTTTTTTTTTTTTTTTTTAACCCCTCTTCCTCCCCTCCCCTTAAGTGAGGAGGAAGGCTGGGAAGAGAAGGGCTGATCACGTGGCTACAGAGGCGGTGCGGCGCTGCGCGGAGGGCGGGTGCGTGGGTTAGGAAGGTGAGGCAAGGGGCGGTGCTCAGTCCGGCTACGAAAGTGAGGCTGCTGCGGGAGGGGGGTCTCCTCCGTCTTGCGTTATTCCTCGGAGTTAGAGCCGCCGGTGCGCCGCCGGGCCCCGGCTCCCCCGGCTTCCCATCATCCCCGTGGGCTCAGCTCACAGGAAGAAACCTCATTGGCTGGGCGCCTCCGCAAGGCTCCCGGGGCCGCCTTCACTTGGCGTCGTTGGTTCCTCCCGCCACCCTGGTCCTCACGGCTGCCTTCATTCTCTTCTCTATTTATTAGTGAACGGAAAGGAGCTGCGGGGACGGGCGGCCGGCACGGCGGCGCGGGGCGGAGCGGAGACGCGGCTAGCGCCGGAGCCTCCCGGCCATGCCTGCCCGGAGCAGGCTCTAGCAGCGGGGGCGGGAGTCGGCCTTCGAAGGCCCTCGCTCGGTGATCGCTATTCGGCCGCCTCAGGTGCCTGAGGCCAGTCCCCCCCCCCGGAACAGCACCCGGCGACCTTGGTCACCCAGCGCCGGACTGACGGCCCGAGCTGGCGGGGCCTGGCTAACAATGAGCCCGGGCTCCCGGCCAGTGACTGCCTCGCGGGGGCCTCGGCTTTTCCCGCCTGCGGCCTCAAAGATGCCTTACCTCACAAGGGCGCGCGGTGGCCCGGCCCCCGGCTGGGGGTGGGGGGCCGCAGCCGCGACCTCGCCCCACAACCTCTCCGGGTGGCCTAACTAGTCAAGAATTCCCCTAACAAAAAAAAAGCCCAGGCCCAACCTCCCCCTTCCCCCTGGTGAGTTCCCCTCGGGTGAAAGATCAATTTCGCTGAAATAGATTGGGTGTTTTAAAAGTCATCCGGCCCTTGAAAGTTGCCCCCAGCCCGGGCTGGTCTGTCACCCTTCTTCCCCTCACCCCCCTCTTCTCCGGGCCGAGAGCTTTCGGTACCTAGAGTGTTCCGGGTTGGTGCTATTGCACATGGTCTGTTTATTAAAAAAACCGGTACTGAAAAAGAAATCAGATAATGTGCTACCAAGAGGGCCTTTTGAGGAACAGCCCCCCTCTCCACTATTTCCCATACTTTTAAGAATGTCGTCTCAGAAAACAACTATGGCATAAACCTGTCTGCTGTTACTGAAGCTGATGTCCAAGGCTGTGTCATACCTATTGTTGAGTGCATAATGGAAGCTGAATTGGCTTACACATAATTGGGGCTGTCCGGGAGCCCCAAAGTCAAGATCTTCTTATAGATAGATTGGGTGTCAAAGGTAATGAAAGTATGTATTAGATAAGAGTTCTGACAAAATAAAGGAGGGTAAAAAAAGATGCCATTCTTGCTTAAAATAGTCAATAACTTTTGATCTTACTGGTATTTTCTTTTTGATAGTGGCCACCATCAGACTACCTTCTTGCAAAATACACAAGGCTGTTTTCATAATACCAAACTTTATTGCAGGAACCAGAGGAGAAATGAAGCAGAAATGGAAATCCCATACTAATAAATTTTAGACCAGTTCATATAATAAAGCTTTTTACAAAGACTTCCCTTGTTGTTATTCGTATCCTTCCTTGAATCCAGATCCTGTTTCCATTTTGAAAACAAAGTTGAATTCTTGATAAAAAAAAAAAAATCAATTTCTAATCACTCCAGCAATAGCTGGATTTGTTTTGGGTGTATTTTAGTCTCCTCTTTCATATATTTAAAATAATTTCAGTGGATTTTAAAGTCTGTCAAAAAGCAGTTCATGCCTGTTTCTTTTCTCCTAGTAGCATCTTCCTCATCATCTCTGTCAAAGTGGATATTCAACACATATGTTGATTTACTAGTTCTCTTTTGGTGTTTCTAGACAAAAACAAGAGAAAGGTTAGGCATTCCTAAGAGCCTTGATGAAGTGCTCACAATTTTACTGATACCGTATTGCTCTTTAAAAGTAAAGATTTTGCCTGTTCTGGAGGTAATTTCCAAGGATTTTCTAAGGGAATATCCAAAATTTCCAACTAGATCTTTCTTATTCCCTGACAGGTACTACCTAAGTCCTTTTATAGAAAGTAGTCATGAACAATTTCAAAAACAGTAATAGTATACTGGTTAGAATGTTGCAACTGAAAGGAATCTGAGATCAGTTTCTTAATTTATTTCAAGCATCTTCTTTAAATTCATCTAGGAGAGGAAGGAGTGATCCCAAAGAGTCAGCATGGCATCATCAAAAAGTTAGTCATGCCAGACTAACCTCATTTCCTTTTCTGTCAGAGTTATTAAATTGTTAAAATAGGGCAATGCTGTAGCTATGGTTTACTTAGGTTTAGGAAAGGATTTGGCATGCTATTTTTGTGGAAAAGATGGAGGTGTAAACTATATGACAAAATACAGAAGAATTTTTAGCTGGCTGATGGCTGAACCCAGAGTCAGCATTAATGGCTTTATGTCATCTCAAGGAGGCAATCTTCAATGATATGCCCCAGGGATTTTATCAGCATTTTGGATAAAGACCAGGTTGACATGTTTGTCAAATTCATAGTTAACACAAAGGTGGGAGGAATAGCTAAAACACACTGGATGACATTCAGATTTTCAAAGGACCTTGATAGGCTAGAACACTAGGTTGAATCTTAATAGGAATAAATGTAAAGTCTTACCCATGTTGAAAAAGCTTCCACAAATAGAAGGTAAGGGGAAGCGTGGCCAGACAGCAATTCATGTGAAAAGAACTAGAGAATTTATTTAACTAAATGAAGATTCAATTGGTTAACAATGACACAGCAGCCAAGAAACTACATCATTCTTGAGATACATGAAGAGAGGCATGTGAGTAAGTAGGTGATTGTTCCACTGTACTGTGCCCTGTTCAGATCACATCTGTAGGGATTGTCTTCAGTTCTGGCCATGACATTTTAAGGACATACCATAGGGTCATACAGAAAAGACCTGGGAGGTGACTGATAAGGGTCCAGCCCCTTTATTTTACATATGAGGAGACAGGGGTAGCAAGCTCCAGAGCTGATAGTTGAATTCAGGACCTCTGACTCTAGCTGCAATCTTTTCCCCTTTCATCATTCTACCTCCATTAAAAAACTGTTGAGGATCCAGAAAAAGGACAACTAAGATAGTAAAGGTTATTTCAAAAAAAAGGATGTCTGCTTGGATACAAGAAGACAGGGCAAGGGCATGATAACGAAAATTTAGTGTCTGAAAGGCTGCCGTGTGGAAAGATTTTGTTCTGAGACAATACGTGGAGACTGTAAAAAGGCAGATGTTGGCTTTTTGTACAGAAAAACTGACAATGAAAACCAACCAAAAGTAGAAGGGGCTACTTTGAGAGATATCCCAATTACCCCTGCCTGTCCCACCCCCCCCATATACCTTATCTGAGGTCTAAAAATAAAACTATGTCAGGTATGTTGTAGAGGGCATTCCCCCTCCCATATGGGTTGGATCAGTGGTGGCTGAAGTTGAGGTCCCTTCTATTTCTCAAATTATGTGGCTTTGAATTCAACAACTAGGTACTTAGTGAATGCAGTATTTAACAAATACATCATCCCAAGCAATGACAAGAAACAAAATGTTACTTCACATGAAGATCTTATAATCATCTGGAGATAGCCCATTTGAGATATATATATATATATATAGATATAGATATAGATATAGATATATACACACACATACATATATGTATGTATTCATTGGCTCTCTAATCCAACTCACACCAAAGAAACCCAACATTAAGTAAATAAAAGATAACCAAGTGGGAGAGAACACTTTAGCAACTAGGGATCTCAGAAAAGGATTTGCACATCAGTGGCACCAGACATGAGAAGGAATGACATTCCAGACAGAGAACGTGTTCAAAGGCATGAGAACAAACCTGGAATGTCAAGTTTGGGGTACCATTGGGCAGACTTTATAAATGGAGAATAACATGAAATAAGGTGGGGGGGCATGGAGTGAGGTTATGTAAATACATGACAGAAGAGTTTGCATGTTATTCTACAAGCTAAAAATGGGGAGAGGGACAATAGTGAAGATCCTACAGCAGGAAAGAAACAGACTTGGATTTTAGGAAGATTACTTTTGCCAGCTATGGAGCTAATGTATTGGAAGGGAGGGAGACTAGACACTTGGAGACCAAGAAGGAGCCTGGTGTAATAATACTCTAGGCAAGAGCTGATGAAACCCTAAATGAGATCCATGGCCTAGCAAGTGAAGAGATGGGCCAGATTCAAGGGATGTTACAGAGGGATCAGAAGAGTCATGCATAACTGAAGTGATAGACCTGGGAGATTACAAACATTATGGTACCCTCAACAGAAATGGGGAAGTTTGGAGGAAGAAAGTTTAAGAGAAAATGTAAAAATTTGAATTCTAAACTATTTTTGACAATTATTTATCTGAACACAACTAGCTTTCCAAGATAGGTCTAAGAGAATATATGCTAGTTTAAAATAGCCTTTTAACCTAAGAAATGCAATTTGGATCTAAATGTTTTTTTCTTTAGTCATGATTACACTATAGTAGAATATTCAGTGAGTCATTGAATTTAAGACTAGAAGAATTTTGGTGACCAACCTAAACATCAAAGGAATCCCTGATAAAGCATACCTAGGAGTCTTTACTGGAAGACCTACAATGATGGGGACCCCAGGACCTCCAGAGGCAGCCCATCCTGTTTTTAAACAGCTAATTGTCAGGAAATCTTTCCTAATATCATCTATATTGGCTTCTTTCCAATTTTCACTCATTGCTTCTGATCTGACACTGAAACCAAGCAAGATTTTATACCTCCACCACATGAAGGCCCTTCAGACACTTGAACCCCCTGGTTATGTGCCCCCTGAGTCTTCCAAGCCAGATACCCCCATTTCCTTCAATTAATTCTCATATGACAAGAACACAGGCCTCTGATTGCCTTCATTTTGACATTCTCCAGCTTGGTGACCAGAACTGAATAAAGTATTACAGATGATGGATGTAAAGTCAAGCTATCAGCCAAGCTGTCCCTGGAGGTACTCCCCTGGATACCTTCTGCCATACTGATATCAGCATTGAGTTCATCTCATTGTATTACAGTTTAATCTGAATTTCTGTATCTTGTCTATAAGAATAATGGTAGAGGCTTTATCAAAGTGTGCTATTTAAAAAAGTTTTGTTGAAGATCTAGGTAAGCTGTATACTAAGAAAACTTAAGAGCGTTCACCTCATCTAGTAAGGAAGTAGGGTTGATCTGTTATAATCTGTTCTTGATGGAGCCATCCTGACTTTTTGTAATAAATTACCACTTTCTAAATATTTGACTGGTATCTCTTTAATGATCCTTTCTATAATTTCCAGGAAATTTGATGTTGAACTCACCAGCCAATAGTTTGCATTCCTCTTTTTGAAAACTGGGACACTTTCTCTTCTACAGTTTTGTGGCACTTATTCCATATTCTTTCATATATATCCCTGGTAGTGACTGCTCTGCAGTGACATATGCCAGATCTTTCTGGTTCTTTGGGTGTGGTTCACCAGGACCAGGTACTTTGACTTCATGGGGAGCTAGGTGCTATTCTTACTCTCTCCTTATCTTGTGTATCAGCTCCCTAGGTCATTTTTTGTTCTGTCATTTCCAGTGCAAAAGTCATTCTCCCTACCAGAGAAAACAAACAAAATAGGAATGGAGTATTTCTTCTTCCTATTGAGTGTTATCACTTCATTCTCCCCAAGCAAAAGTTCTTGATCTTTTTATGGTCTTTTTTTTTCCCTCCCAATATAATTTTGAAAAAGAAAAGAAAAAAACCTTTCAGTTGTCCTTAGCTTTCTTCAACCGTCTTAGTTCATTCAGAGATTTAGTGTTCCTGAAACTTTTTTTCCAGACCCTACCACACACTCTTACACTCCTCTTTGTTTCCATCTTTTGTACATTTCTTAAGTTCATTGGTGTGTTTCCTGTAAGTCTACAAATCTCTTGAGACATCCCATTTTTCCTCCACTGGAATATATTTCCTTTGTGTTTTCTGCATTTCATTCTTAAGCATCTCCCATTCTACCTGTACTAGCATTTTGCTATATGGAATTCTTTGTTTCCTATGAGCCTTTTGAAATCTGCTTCCTCATAACTCTGAGGGTTTCCATCAGTGATTGGCCACCTTGGTTTCAGTACTGGCCTACTTACTGGTCTTGTCCACTGCAGTAGAAGAATCTTCCTTGTTTGTAATTATTGGCTATAGCATTTGACTTGGATGTATACATGGGCTGTCTTCTCTCTTCTACCCTTTTTTATTTGCTTTTAGACAAATTACATTTTTAGAAACTTTTTAAAAAGGGATACATAGCCTTTGTTAGATAAGTGGGTGTTGAATAGCCTTCTAGGTATTCCCTGATTCTTTCCACTTCAATCCATCCAGTCTGTACCAAAGTGGTTTTCTTAAAGTACAGGTGCGATCACATTACCATCCACACACTAAATCCAGTAACGTAAAACTTGGCATTTAGAGCTGTTCACAACCATGCACCGTTCTCTACCTTCCAAGGTATTATTTGGCTTTCCTCCCTGACTGTCTAAAATCCAGCTACACTGGACGTATTTTCTGCATAAGCTTCTCCCTCTCCCTCCCCGCTGCTTTTGCACCGGCTGTCCCTCCCTCCTACCCTCCCGCAAGCCCCCCCCCCCCCGCACCGGGTTTGCACCCGCCGTCTCTCCCTCCCCACCCTGCACTCCCTGCACTACTGGGATCAGATGGGAGCCTTTTCCTCCCACACCGCCCCCACGTGGCTTGCTGGGACTGAGCTCCTGCAGCAAGGACTGGCTGCCTCATAACAAGCGCCTAGTAAATGCTTGCTGACTGCCTTCAAGAAAATCCCGTTTGTTTGTTTAATTGAGAACTAAAAACGTTCCGGGTAATTTCTTGGCCATCTTTAGGTGGTCGGTCTCCAGAAATAGTCGAAGTAAAGTGCGCAGGCGCAGAGCCCCAGCTTCGGCACACGGGCGCGCGCGCGCAGGACTTAAAGCCGTAAAGGACTCCTTTACGTACGCCCCGGCTGGAAGCGCAGCCGTAAAGCGCACCTCCGCACGCCGGCTGAGGAGGCGGCGGCGGCCCGGCGGGCGGGAGAGCAAGGCGCTCGGGGCTCCGCTCAGACCGGGCCTGCGGGAGAGCCAGCGCCTGATGCGGGCGGCCTGACGGACGGAGCGAGGAGGCCGCGCCGCCTGTGGCCCTTGCCCCTGTGAGAGACTTGTGTCGGCCTCCGCGCGCCCCGGCCCTGCCCGCCTCCCGCGGCCGCCAGTCCGGCCTCAGCCCCGGCCGCGCCGCCCCCGCCTCCCCCGAGCCAGCCCGAACCCGGCCCCGGCCCCGGCCCCGGCCCGCGCGCCACCATGTTTAAGAAGTTCGACGAGAAGGAGAACGTGTCCAACTGCATCCAGCTGAAGACGTCCGTCATAAAGGGCATCAAGAACCAGCTGCTGGAGCAATTCCCGGGCATCGAGCCGTGGCTGAACCAGATCATGCCCAAGAAGGACCCGGTGAAGATCGTGCGCTGCCACGAGCACATCGAGATCCTGACGGTGAACGGCGAGCTGCTCTTCTTCCGGCAGCGCGAGGGCCCCTTCTACCCCACGCTGCGGCTGCTGCACAAGTACCCCTTCATCCTGCCGCACCAGCGCGTGGACAAGGGCGCCATCAAGTTCGTGCTGAGCGGCGCCAACATCATGTGCCCCGGGCTGACGTCGCCCGGCGCGCGCCTCTACCCGGCCGCCGCCGACACCGTGGTGGCCATCATGGCCGAGGGCAAGCAGCACGCGCTCTGTGTGGGCGTCATGAAGCTGGCGGCCGAGGACATCGAGCGCGTCAACAAGGGCATCGGCATCGAGAACATCCACTACCTCAACGACGGCCTGTGGCACATGAAGACGTACAAGTGAGCGCGCCCCCCGCTGCCGGGCCCCCCCGCCGGGCCGGCCCAGCCGCCGCCGCCGCTGCTGCTAATAAAGGAGATGGCCCCGCGGCCGAGCCCAGCCCTGCCTCCGCCTGCCTCCTTCCTGCCGGCCGGGGACGGGGGTGGGGGTTGAGGGAGAGGGGAAGGGGGAGAAGTCCGGGGATGGGATTCGGACCCCTAAAGGGGAAGGGCCCCGGGGTGGGATCTAGACCCCCAAAGGGGAAAACCCCGGGGGTGAGATCCGGAACCCCCAAGGGGAAAGCCCTAGTGGTGGTATCCTACCTAAACGGGAAAGCCCTGAGAGTGGGAATCTGGGGACCCCAAAAGGAAAAGTCCTGGGGGTGGGATCTGGACATATAAAGGGGAAAGCCCTGATAGTGGGAATCTGGGACCCCAAAAAGGAAAAGTCCTGGGGGTAGCATCTGGGACCCCAAAGGGGAAAGCCCCAGGGATGGTATCTGAACCCCTCAAAGAGAAAAGACTGTGTTTGGCACTCTGACTCAGTCCAGGTCCTAAAGACAACGTCTTTTCCTTTGGGTTGATAAGATCCCATCCCCATCACCCATGTACTGCCTGTGGCAATGTAGTGGGGAAGTGAGGAGTCAGGCCTCCAACACCGACTAGTTGTGTGACCCTGGGTAAATCACTTCACTTCTATCTGCTTCATTTTCCTCATCTGTAGCATGGGGGGGTGATAATCATAGCACTTACCTACCAGGGTTGTTGTGAAGATAAAATGGGATGACAAGGCTTTGCAAACCTGCAAGTACTGCTATTATTTCCACCTGTGGCAGAGTGAAGATTTTTTTTTTTTTGATGTCTTGCCCTCTGACACTTAATTTCATTGCACCAGACTGCCTCCCTTGTAATCTTTTGGCTACAGTAGAGATAATGCTAATATTAGTTCCTAGTGTCAAATCTGAATTTTGAATTTAATTAAACAGTCAATATTCTCATTTTGAAATTAGTAGGAGAGCCAATGAAACCCTGGTAAAATTTATCTTATATAACCTTGTAGATATTTGTTAATCACTAATTATGTGTATTAGTGCTGCTCTACCAATGAAAGGAAGGGTGGTTGTCCATAAGACCATGTCTTACACCTCTGAAGTTTACATTCTAGTCAGAAGATAAGAATACATATTTAAAATTAAGTCTAACATGAGTGCTACTGGAATTCATGAAAAGAGATGAGTATAGATTAGATACTACTTTGAGGAAATGTCTCACAAAGGAAATGGGACTTGAATTGAACTTTGAAGAATGCATAGGATATGAATGGGGAAGGAAAAACATTCTGGAGTGCCAGGTAAGAAGTTCAAAAGCAAATTGTATGCAATTTCAAAGTGGAAATCTGATAGATACCTGTGTATATGTATGCATACGCATACACACATGTATATACATATGCATGTGTGTATACGTTATGAATTAATGTTTTGGTTTTTTTTGCTGCTGTGTTAAGAATCAGGGGCCAGCAAGTACCACAGCAGGACAATACTAGGTCCATAGGTTCACTATTTAAAACATTTTTTTTCCCATTAAAGCAATTTTTCAGAATCTAGATTTCTATGAAACATAGACTCAACTCAGTTGGCTCTGTGATCTAAACATCTACCAGCAATGGAAATTGTAACTTACCCTGAAGGACTTGCCCATATACTCCCATAAATTCCCCACAGAAGGTGTTCTGCCTCCCTTTCTCTTGACAGTTTGAGGATGCCAATGGAGTTTCTGGTCTGTCCAACAGGCACTTACTCAAACATGACTCTATCCCATCTCTTTTATTTGATCTTAAAAATCATAGAATTCAGACTGGAATGGACTTTCAAGATCATCAAATCTAGGTCCTTTCTTTTAGGCTGAAAGAGATTGTGTGAAATGCCCTGGACCTCACAACTGGTAAGTATTTGAGGTGGGATCTGGACCCTGACTCCTAAGTATCCACTATACCATGTTACCCTTACACATCCTTTTCATCTGCCCCCCCAAATCTTTTTTTTGGAGGGGGGAAGGCAGGGCAATTGGGGTTAAGTGACTTCCCTAAGGTCACACGGCTAGTTTTGTGTTAAGTGTCTGAGGCTGGATGTGAATTCAAGTCTTCCTGACTCCAAGGCTGGTGCTCTGTTCGCTGTGCCACCTAGTCGTGCCCCCCCCCACCCCTACTCCAAAATAAATCTTGAGTAGTTTTCAATTTTACTTCTTCAGAGTCTATTGTGTCCCGTGATTTGCAGCCGTACAACACAAGAAGATTAATATTAAAAGGGTGGACTTCTTTTTCAGGAAGAAGGTTTGGTTCCCTTCAAAGAAGTATGCAGCTTCCCAAAGCCAAGTCAGCCAGTTTTCTGTCTCTGTTAAGTTATGGGCCCAATTTATTGTCCATTCGTACTGTTTGTCTAAGACAAAGACTTACGAACTAATAGTCAGCCATGTAAACTGCTCTCTGTCTGAGTGATAGACGTTCTTTATCCACCTGGTTTTTCTTGTGAGAATTCTTAGGTCATGCTTAAGAGGCCAAACAATGTTGGAAACTTTGTGCCAATTCTATATGGTCATCTACAAATGAGCATCTCTAGACAAATAATCACAAGACTTTCAGACAATTACTTCTGCTAAATCTTTTAGGGAATCATAATTTTCAGAATGTACATCTTACTTGACAAAGAGCTTAGTTCTTAACTTGGAGACCAGGTTTTTAACTTGGTGTGGTTTTTTTTTAAGTATTTGGATAACTTCAATATAATTGGTTTCCTTTGTAATTTTGTGTATTTAAATATATTACTCTGAAACAGTCTTAGTCTTTACCAAAGAGTCCATGACACAAAAAGGCTTGAGAACATCTCATTTACAATGACATTTTGTTCTATGGAAGAAGGAAATGCTTTTTAATATTGAAATGCTGACCAGATTTTGTAGCCTCTGTATTTTACTGTCAATAGTGTGAGAGTAAAAATGTGGTTTTACTTCCTTAAAATTCCTTACTAAAAAGTCTCTTCCCTTCCACAACCCTCATTGAGGATTCCCTTGCTGCATAAAATTTCTTAAAAATGCATATTTTTATTTTCATAAAAATTTTTATATAGATGGGAAGGTACGTATATGATTTCATAGTTAATAATCTGTCACCTTATTTGATATCTGCGATTTTTTTCCATCTTACTGGATTTTTCCTTCAGATAACTTGATAATATCTCTGTCCTCAAAATTATTACCTCCTGCAAAAAACTCTATGTATACCTCATATAGGTCATTTGCTTATTCTTCACTTCTTGTTTTCATTGTCTGTTCGATATACACTGTTAACAAAAGACCAGAACCAGCTACCTCTTAGTGAATTCCTTTGACACAATTCCATTAGCTGACTTCATTAACCCCTAAGATTTCCTATTTCCTCCAGAAGTGCATAGTACAACTTTCAAGGCCTCTACTTCATGGCCAGAACTTCCTCAGAATAGTCTCCAATACCTCTTTTGGTAGCATCTGGATAACTTCTGTTTATTTCGACCTCTCTGTAATGGTGTAAAGTTTAGGCAACCTTCAAACCTCCCAAGCTCCCAAGCCTTTAGTCTAGAAGGCTACTCATAATAAGCTGTCTGTCCACCCCTACCCCACAAGTAACAAAGGTCCAATGTCCTTATTAACACATTTTTATGTTAACAAAGAACTAGAAATAACTGCGTGCCCATCATTTGGGGAATAATTTTATTTTGAAAAGGTTATAAATGTCATGGAATATCATTCATTAAAAAATGACAAATATGAGGAATTTGCAGAAAGGTGGAAAAATTAGTTAAAACTGAAACAAAAGAAAGTAAACAATAGACTGAATTACAGTCCCTAAAGAATAGTTGATTTCTAAATAATGGAAAAAAGGAGAATCTTCTGGAGAAGAAATACTGAAAACTTTCCTTCTTGCAGAGAGGTAGACAGAGAACACAGAGCAAAATACATTGCTGGACAAGATTTATGTATTTGGTATTTCTGTAACAAGAGAGGGTTTCAATCTTGGATGGGCAGTAGTAAATGATCTAAAGGACAAAAAGGCATAAAGACTGTTTTGAAAAATCTACCAGTCTACCAAGAGTCCCCACTCACCTACCAGGTGCCAGACATTGCGTTAAGCTCTGGGGGGATAAAAAGATAAAATCAAATCTGACTCATTGCTCTCACCCCGAAATCTGTTGGGACCATTAAAATCCTGCTCATGTTTCAGGGGCCCCTAAACTTCCAAGCTTCAAGTTTCTAAAGCATTTCCATAAAACAAACTTACTAAAGGTATATAAAGGTAAGTAGAGGAATCTACATCTGAACATACTAGTTAGAATCCTTACTCATACTTCACTAAGAAAATATGAGGCAGTCATCAGTGGACAGGTCTGGGTGCAATAGCCTGGGAGCAGTACTAGAACTTTATAAAATTTCCTGATCCAAACATCCCACCTTTTTTTTTTCCTTTTTCCCTGCCCATCCTTCCCTCATTGTTCTTATCTCCTTCCCAGATGAATGATTCTCATGGCATGATATTGCCTGATTTTCTTTTTTAAATTAACTTTGTATTGGTCTTCTGTTTTTTATATTATCATAGGTCTGGGTTGTTGGGGGTGGTTGTTTCGCAATACCTCACAAGGATATCAGTAAAGCAATGGTTCTGTATACCACTAGTTAGAGAATTTCATCTAATTTGGTATATAGAACTAAGAATGTGTATACCAATTAGTAATCACTGTCAAGGACATTTTCACTAGATACATTCATGAATAAATGTGGAAATGTGTGTATATTGGTGGTGTCAAATTCAAAGAGAAATATGGACCAGTAATATAGATATATATACATAAAGATATTTGCAGGCTACATACTTAGTTTTTAAAATAATGTTATCTGTGTTTAATTATATTTTCATTTATTTATTACATCTTTCCCAATTATGTTTTAATTTGGTTTGGGCTACACTTTAAGTACAACAATAGTTGGTTGTGTATTTGACACCTGTAGTCTAGCTCACATACCTATTGGATGTGTAGGGTGATAATTTATGATAGCCCCCTACTTTTATTATCAACATAACATTCCTCAACTTCCCTCCTCCCTCACACTTGAATATCATGCAATCACAAAAGAAATATCTCTTTCTCCCTCTGCCCACAACCTTAATCTTTACCTAACTAAAATCCCATCTTGTATAAGAAGCTTTCATCAGCTTTTCTTAATTGTAGTGTGTTCCCTCTCATACATTTGCTATTTAGACTCTTAAGGATAAATAAGTTATTTGTACATATTAGCTTGTTGTCTCACTCATTATATTGTGAGCTATACTGGGGGCAGAGACTCGTTTTTCGCCTCTTTTTATATCCTTGGCCTTCACACAGTGCTTGGCACATATTAGATGCTTTAATGAATGTTTACTGACCTGGCAGCTTACTACAGGAACTTTATTTCTTTCAATCAAAGGATTGTACGTTTAAAACTGTAAAGAACCTTAGGAATAATTCAGCTCAAGCCCCTCGCATTAAAGATGAGAAAACTACAACCCAGTTTTAATTAACAGTTTCTATAAAGTTTCAGTAAGTAAGCAGGACTATCCAATTCAAAAAGAAAAAAAATTATCGTGAATGTGACAAATCTGAACATTTCTTGTACGAGGAACAGAAAAAGGGGATTGTACATGACACTATTGTGTACCACCAGAACGTGTGTATGTGTGTATAAATTTAACAGAGCCCTGCTTTTTGGTGTCCCCTTCTGACTTTCGTTGTGCACTTTCCTGGGTATTATTTCACTAATGCTCTTTTCTTTCTTTTTTTTCTTCTTGACATCACTGCCACTGCCCTCCCATAACATCCTCCATCCAAAAAAAAAAAAAATGAGGCCCACCTTTGTAACAAATAAGTATAGGCCTTGTGTGAAATGTCTGCCTTGTACACCTCTGATCCACTATTTCTTTGCCAAGAGGTGGAAGGTAAAGTTATGAGACTGGTCGTTGATTGAATTGATCATAGTTCTGAAGTCTTCCATAGGTGTTTTCCTTTACAATGGTGTAGTTGCACATGCTGCAGCCCTGATTCTTCTCCATTTATTCTGCATCAATAGATACAAGCATTCTCAGATTTCTCTGGATCCTTCCTTTTCATCATTTCTTCCATCATGATATTTCTTCACACCCATATACTGTTATTTCTTTGCCCTCTCCCCAAATGACAGGTGCCCATCTCACTGCTGGTTCTTTGCTGTAAAAAAAAAATGTGATGTTATAAATATTTTTGTGTGAATGTATCCTTTCCTTCCTCCTTTGATCTCTTGATCTCATGCCTAGTAGTGGTGATCCCTGGGTATGCAAGTTTAATGACCTTTTGGTTAGAGTTGCAAACTATTTTTCAGAAGGACTGATTGATAGTTTCTATGTTTCTATCATTAGCTCAATAGTATGCTGGTCTTCCTGTAGCCATGTTTAACAGCTGTCCTTAAATTTGTCATCTTCTCCAGTAGGTTCAAAGTGAAATCTCTAGGCTCTTCATCCTATTTATGAGGACTCTGGGCCCCAGTAACTTGCCCAAGGTCACAGGATAATTAATATATTGAACCCAGATCCTCTGACATTAAATCCAGTGTTCTTCCCTCACTCTGGCTTTTTCCTTTCTGCTTGCATACTTATTAACTATGGGTCCCCAAATCTTTTTTTAAAATTTTATTTCATTTTTATTATGCATTTAAACATCAACAAACATGAACATGTCAGTATACAAATGAAAACAAAAAAGGGATTATATATTAAACTGGAACTCTCATTTAAAGTTTGGGCTTCCCCCCCACTGTGTGTAATATGCATTTTTAATATAACTAAAACTTAACAGTATAGTTCCAATACTTCCTGACTTGTCTGTATTCTCTTCTGTTTTCTTTAACATCTTTCTTTTTAAATGGTGTGTTGACATTTTCTTCCTTCGTATATTTGTCACTACTCTTCCTAATTCTTCCCCTCCCCCTACAAAGAAAAAAGAAAAGCTTCCCAGTCAAAGGGTTTTTGTGTTTTTTTAACTGTGAATTTATTTTAGAATTATGTATTTCTGTGGATACTGTCAGTAAAAATTTAGGAGACTGGTTTTTTTTTTAATTTAATTTTATTATTATTTTTTTTAAAGTTAACTTGTTTGTTCACTTTGAGGTTACAAGATTCTGTTCCATAGTCACTTCAGTTATAGATTTTTCTCCCCTTCCTCGCCATCCCCCACCCGACCTCCCCCCATGGTGGCATACAATCATGTATAGGATCTGCCAACTCCTTCACATTGTACAATAGTCTGGTTGTACAGGTGTTATAGCCAATGGAGTGAACAATGAGAAAAGAGAAACAAAAGCCAAACATCGA
>CM053601.1:25632256-25647265 GCA_028646575.1 Pseudocheirus occidentalis | reverse complement strand
TATACTGGAGTGGTTGGCCATCTCCTTCTCCAGCAGATCACCTTCTGTCAGAACTCTCTACTGCACCTGTCTGTCTTGGGTAACCCAGAGTGGCACTGCTCATAGCTTCCTTGCTGATAAGGCAGGGGCTAAAGCTTTGTACTTCTTTCAATTGTGACCAAAATTGGAAGTTAGGAATTCTGTCAACATTCTGGGTCCTAAGAACAGAAAATACTGGTGTGGTAGCTGAGACCCAAGCTCAGAGTCAAGAACTGGGTTCAAGTCTTTCCTCTGCTTCTAGTGCAAAACAAAAGGCATGGAGCCTCCCCCGAGGAAGTTATCTATGTGCATAGGTGGAGAGCATTTCCTCACGAGGAATTCCTGAATCTCAATCCTTCAGTCCCAAAAAGAAGTGTGAACCCTAGGTGCGGAATTCTCGGACAGAAATCACAGGGGCACCGGGACAAGAAGCTGGGCAGAATGACATCACCGGGTGCTGGGCTCTGCTCCGAGGCACAACTTACCAAAATACACCAGCACCCATTATATAAGCCCGGACCGGCCCAGGCTCGGGCAGCTAAGCTGGAAACTCTCGGGACGGAGCAAGGTGACTCATGCACCCATCTCAGCTTTTACATGCAAGACCCAGTTTCCTCGCCTCCCCCAGCCCCCATTTTTTTTTTTTAAAGTTGAGCCCGGCTCCAAGGCTTCAGGGAAGGGAGTGGACGGGAGGGGCGGGCTCAGGCAGACCAGCTTGGGGAAGCCCCCAGGCCTTAGTCTGCCCGCGTGTGGGGCCGGGGGTCGCAGTCCGGGCCGCCCCTCGGGGCTCTCGGCCTGGGGAAGCGGGCTCAGCCCGGGATTCCAGCCCCACTTCCTGCACTTCCCGGCGGCCCGGCCCCATGGTCCCGGGGAACTTCGGCCGGAGCGGGGACCGAGCGGTCGGGGCAGTCCCGGGGCCGCGGACCGAACCTTCCCTCCCCGGGAAGCACACACACCCCCCCTTCGCCGGTGGCCACGTGACTCGGGCGGGGGCCGCCCCAGGGTCCCGGCTCAGCGATTTCACTTCCCCGAGCGGGGGTGAGGGTGGGGGCGGGGAGGGGGCCCGTTCCACATGGTCTGCGGCGTCTGCGCGCGCACGCCCCCCGTCCGGGAGCCGCGCGCGCTCCCTCCCACACGCCCCTCCGCACCCTGGCCTCGCCTCCCCGGCCCGGGGCCGGCGCGCGGAGCCACGGCCCGAGGCCGGCGCGCGGGGCTGACCTGAGAACAGAAGTAGGAGCCCTGGATGCCCAGCTTGATGCAGGTGGGGCACTGCAGCTTGGCCTCGCTGCTGCAGCCCGCCGTCTCACACACCCGGCTCTCCACGGCCGCCATGCTGCCGCCGCCCGGGCTACAAGAGCTCCGCGCTGCCGCCGCGGCCACCGCGGAGCCGAGCCTCGGCCGAGCCCGAGGACGGAGGAGGAGGGGCCGGCGGGGGGCGGGGCCCTAGCCGGAGCCTCTGCCGAGCCGGAGGAGGGACCGACGGGGGGCGGGGCAGGGCGGGGCCCGAGCCTTGGGCGAGCCGGAGGCGGGAGGAGGGGGCGGGGAAGGAGGCGGAGCCCGAGCTCCCTCGGCCCCGCCCCATTTCCCTCCGCGAACCCGGGCCGCTCCCGGCTACCTGCCCAGGCATCTGCCCCGCCCCGGAAGAACTGCTCTGGGGCCGGCGGGCTCACGTAAGCACGTGTTTGTGTGCCTCCTCCCTGAAGATGGGGGGGAGGGGCGGCTGGCCGGCCCCTCTGCAGGAGGGTCGTGGGGCTCATACCACGTGCCCAGCTTCGTGGGATCCCGAGACAAAGGATAGACAGGGCCAGCTCTCCAGGAGGGGAGACGACATGCAAATATAGTGAGCTCCTACTGTGTGCCAAGCGCTGAGGATAGAGCCAAAGGGGAAAAAGGCCATGCTCACCATCTGATGGAGGGGACATTGCGTTCCTACTGTGTGCAAAACGCTGGGGTCAGAAGAAGAGCCAGAGGGAAAAAAAGCCGTGCTCACCATCCGATGGAGGAGACAACATTGAACTCCGACTGTGTTCCAAACACTGGGGTAGGAAGGAGAGCGAGAGAGGAAAAAGACCCTGCTCCCAATCTGATGGAGGGGGCGTTGCGTTGCTGCTGTGTGTCAGGCAGGGCTCTTAGCGCTGGGGATACGGAGCGGGGAGACAAATGACGACCCTCAAAGAGATCTCAGTCTAATGGAGGAAGCCATATGAAAACTGCATAAAAACAAATTAGA
This sequence comes from Pseudocheirus occidentalis, assembly GCA_028646575.1. Lineage (NCBI taxonomy): Eukaryota > Metazoa > Chordata > Mammalia > Diprotodontia > Pseudocheiridae > Pseudocheirus > Pseudocheirus occidentalis. The sequence continues at coordinate 25,645,017 of CM053601.1, read as the reverse complement.
CAAGCTCAAACGACGTAGTCTTCGAGGGAAGTCACTGGATTAGGGATGGGAAAGACACCTTGTAGAAGGTGTAATTTTAGGTGAGACCTGAAAGTCAAAACAGAGATGAAGAGGGAGAGAGTCCCAGGCATGGGGGACAGCCAGGGAAAATGCCCAAGGTTGAGAGCTAAAAGTGTCGTCTTGTGTGAGAACAGCAGGGAGACCAATCATCTTTAGTTTTCCTATCCATTTCCCACATTTTGCATCAACTATACAAAAACTTTATTTTCTTGATCTCTGCCTCAACCCATATTTAAGGGGAAAAAAAGGATTGTTCTACCTATAAGGCCTTTAAGATCTTTCATATCCACGTCCTCCTTTCTAGCCCACAAGTACCATCCTACTTCAATCCCTCACAATCTCTAATCACTTAGGGATTTAATAATAATATTTAGCATTTATATAGTGCATTACAAATATTATCTCCTTTTATCCCTTAATCTAGTAGCTCCCTATTTCCTTTCATTCTACACACCACTGCCAAATTAATCTTCCTTCACACAGCTCTGATCCTGTTCCCCCCTCTCCTCAAACCCTTTGATGTCTCTATTTTTTTAAATGCATTTTAGTGTAAATCTATAATTTCATCAAGGTGGAGGACTCCATGTAAGGAAACAAAGCATATTTGCAATACTTTTGGAACTTATAAAGAGTACCTAGGGTACTTGGTCATGGTCATACAGCAAGAATATGTCAGAGGCAGGATCTGACCCAAAGTTTTCCTGATTCCATCTACCTCATTGTTCCATACTGTCTCTCTAGCTATGTATTACTATTAAATTAAGTCCAAACTCGGCTCCTTCACAATCTAATCCCAAATTACGTTTATAGCCGCAAGGTTTCCTCTCTTCTCCCCTATATTCTGGATTGATCAACAAACATTTTGTAATTTCCTGCCTCTGCCCTTTCATGTTGTTTCTTCTGCCAGGAATGCCACCCCCCCTTTTTTTTAATGTCTCATTTTTCCCCAATTACATTTTTAAAACTTTTACATTTCATTGTTTTTAATTCCAAATGCTATCCCTCCCTCTTTTCTTCCCCAAAGACAGTAAGCAATCCGATATAGGCTATACATTTGCAATCATGTAAAATATTTCCCTCTTAGTCATTTTGTGCAAAAAGGGAGAAAAGTAGAAAGAAAAAGAAAGGAAGGAAAGAAGGAAAGGAAAAGGAAAAGAAAGGAAGAAAGGAAAATAGTATGCTCAAGTCTTTAGATAACATTTTCTCTGGAAGTGAATAGCATTTTTCACGATGAGTTTTCTGGGACTGTCTTGGATCATTGTGCTGCTGAAAATAGCTAAATCATTCACAGTTTTTTATTGTACAGTATTGCTGTTACTGTGTACAGTGTTCCCATGGTTCTGCTCACTTCACTTTGCATTAGTTCATGTAAGTTTTTCTAGGTTTTTCTGAAATCACCCTGCTTGTCATTCCTTACAGTATAGTTATATACCACTACTTGTTCAGTCAGTCATTCTCCAGTTGATGGAGGAATGCACTTTCTAACTTCTGTTTTTGTTTGCTATAATTCACTCCCTTAAAGAAAAGGTAGTTCAGTTGCTGACAAAGCCAGGATTCAGATACAGGTCCTTTGACCACACATCCAGTGTCTTTTCTGCTTTATCGTTTGACTTTCAAAGGAATTATTTCCAATTATATCCCTGTCTGAGAGCCCACAAAACAGAAGAAGATCAAAATGACAAAAATTTACACTCCTACTATGTCTAAAGTTGGTCCTTTTCAGAGAGAATTCGTTTCTCCATATTAGTGGGATAACAGCGTATAAATATTCTGGTTATGTTAGGGATTGGAATAATCTCCCAGCTGTTGTTTCAGACTATAATAAGTACTACTCAGTTTTATGCTCCCCTGCCACAAGTCATCTGTCCTGGAATCCAGTAAACATAGAACAAGGGTCCAAGATGTTTTTCGTGATCACTTCAAGTCTTAGGATCACCAAAGTGAGGTATGTGTGTTTTTGTATTGAAAGTACAGTTGAGTAGGGATCATAAAAGGGAGGTGGGGAGGACTGTCAGTGAGATTGGCCTCCTAGCTGGGTATGAAGTGTGTCAAAGGACACATGCCAGTAGTGAGTGACATGCTTGGAGACTACCTTCAGGACTGACCACTTAGGGACACTTACCTTAGAGCAGTTAGAAAGGGAAATAGTTACTAAGACCTAGAATGGCTTTATCAAAGCACTGACCACATGACTCTCCTCAGGAAGCTTCAGTGGCCTCCCCTTGCCTATAAGATAAAATTCCAAACTCCTTTGTTTGGCTTTTAGAGCCCTTCACCATCTGACTCCTGCCTGTCTTTCCAGGCTGTTTAGGTATTGCTCATTATACATTAAATGAGGCATATTGTCCAAAAAGGAAGGGACTGAATGTGTCCATTAAAGGATGACCAGGATGATAAGGGACTTTGAGGCCAGAAACTGGTTTTGCTTCTTTTTGTGTCTTCAGTGCTGAAAGCAGTGCCTGGCACATGGTAGGCAACTGATAAACGTTGATTGACTAACTGATCAATAGGTCAGGAAAAATCACAGGAACTGGAAGGGATTTTAGAGAGGATTCATCGAATCCAGACCCCGCGTTGTCATAGGTGACAACATGGAGGCCCAAAGTAACATGCCCAAAGTTGTAAAGACAGGATTCAAACCCAGCTGCCCAACTCTAAGCCACATTCTAAGTATCTGATGCATCGTCATATAGAATGAGCCATTAGCATTGTTCCTGGCTTCCCTTCCTGAAATCCCGATAACAGCTGAACCATCTCAACCTTACAGCGCCTTCTACCTTTGAATCTCTTGTCCCTGTCTTAGCCTTCTCAGTTTTTTTGTCATTTCTCAGTCATGCCGAGCTCTTTTCATGACCTGTTTTAGGATTTTCTTGGCAAAGATACTGAAGTGGTTTGCCATTTTCTTCTCCAGTTCATTCGACAGATAAGGAAACTGAGACAAACAGGCTGAGGTGACTTGCCCAAGGTCACATAACTAGGAAGTGTCCCAAGTCAGATTCGAACTCATGAAGATGAGTCTTCCTGACTCTAGGCCAAGTGCTGTGTCTGCTGTTGTACCTAGATTCACCATGCCCCTCTCAGCCCTTTCCAAATCCCAACATTAGATGACTTCCCCCATTTACCTTCTCCATTCTTACTTTTGTGCTGTTGAAGGCTCTGTAGGAAGTCACACAAGCGTACTGATTGCTACACATTTGTTATTTAATCTTAGCTCTGCACTCACTACAACAAAGAATGCTTTTGTTCTGTCTTGATTGACTCTGCACTGTTCCAGACTTTTTCTTCAAGCCGCCCATACTGTGCACTCTCTCTCAGCAGAGGACCATACCTTATACTCCAGGGAAAACTTGAGGTGACCCAGCATGAGCTCCGTCTCCTCCCCGTTTTTATGCCTCAAATCCCCTCAATCTCACTCCTCATTTTCTTCCTTGCTCCCTACCAAGGATGATCTCTCTACCTCTGGCCCTTTGATTCCATCTCTGTTCCTTAAAGTTAGCCTCTGCAATCATCCCACTCCCCTTACTTTTTCAGCTTCTTTTTATCCACTGGGGTTTTCTTTGATTCCCACACAATTCTTCCCAAACCTGTCCATATCTCCTCCGTTATTTAAGAAAAACCTACACCTTCCCTTGAGCCTACCATCTCCTCAAGTGATCCTACTATGACTACTCTTCATCTAGCCATCAAAAGCCCCAACAAATCTGCCTGTACTTACTGCCTCCACTTCCTGGCTTCCGACTCACTTCTCAGCCCCTTGCAGTTTAGCTTCAGTCCCTGAACAGAAATTCCTCCTGATAAATGTAGTAGGAACCTAGTGCTACTGATATAGTAGGAATACTTCCCTCTTCACTTCTGCGCTTGAGAATCCAACTCCACCAAACCTTCAGCTCAAGTGCCTTAATTTAATTTTTTTGTTATTAATTTTTTTTTTGAGGAGGAAGACAAGGCAATTAGGGTTAAGTGACATGCCTAGGGTCACACAACTAGAAAGTGTGTCAAGTGTCTGAGGCTGGATTTGCATTCAGGTCCTCTCGACTCCAGGGCCAGTGCTCTATTCACTGTGCCACCTAGCTGCCCTCAAGTGCCTTAATTTAAAGATCTCAAATGAAGTGATAGCATAGGGCCATGAATAGGCACTGAACTCAGAGTTAAGAACTGGATTTCAATCCTACCTCAGTCACATACTACCTGTATGGCCCCAGGAAAGTCACTTAACCTCTATGGGCCTTGGTTTTTTCATTGGTAAAATGAGGGAGATCATCCTGATAGCTTCTGGGATAGGCCTGACTCAAGTCAGTCCAAGGGTATACTGGTAAATATTTAATGACCAGTTCTCCAAAAAGAAAATATACATAGGACACACTTTTAAGTTTAATCTGAATTACCAATATTTTCTCTATCACCTTCTAAAGTCTATACAATCAACAAAACATTAAATGAAGTCCTAATTGGTAGTGTTTGCTGATTTCCATTTAATACATCAACTTAACTCACAATTTAACAATCAGCTCCTGAAATTCAATACAAGATGGCCCTAGCACTCTACCAGACTAGTCCCTTGGTGGTTTCAGCTCAATATTAAGACAAAAAGAGGCACCAGTAAGTCACTCGACAATGAACAAAAAGAGGCTTACTTATCTATAGAAGAGAAGGATACTCAACTAGGATTGTTGGTGTTTGTTCTTTGTCTTCTAAGAGGACCATGACATCAGGGTCATGCCGTGACATGCAAGTGAATTGATTTTAAGTGAGGCAGGGATGTGCAAAGTCACCAGCCTTACTCTCTCCTCCAGAGCCATCTGAGTCTTCAACTGGGATAGGGACTGAGGAGAGGTTAACTTGATTCAGCTGAGCTAGGCTTCCTTGTCTGTTACTGTCACAATCCACCAGTTAAACCTCTGAATGTCTCACAAACTCCTTGTGCCTGCAGATTGCTTCAGCACTGAGAGTACTCTGAGCCAGGGAGTGTCTAGGAGTGTCTCAATACCTTTTAAGGAAGAGCGAGCCTATGCTGCTTGAGGGGAGGGGTTAGGACCATGCTCCCGGCACAGCCTCTACAATACCTTTCAGCCCCAAATCTATGATCCTAGTAGGAGCCTCTTGTTTGAGGCAACAAAACCCACTTTGGGACCACCTCTAATTGTTACATACTTAAGGTAATTGAGGAAAGGCACTAGCCACTAGGGGAATCGGGCTATTTACCTGACTTCTGAAGAGAGCTAAGGGTTCCAGGAGGCAGAGATGAAGAGAGAGAACTTCCAGGAGAGTGTTCACACTGTGTAGGTAGTAGAGCTGCAGAAGGAATTGGTTGGACTGGATCATCTCTAGGATCCCTTCCACTAAGGATATTTCATGACTCAGAAGAGGACTAAGATGAGGTCATGCACTGCTCAAGGCAACTCCTCCTCACTACTGCAGGATCACCTTGAAGCAAATATTTATCCTGATACCCAGCGTTTTCATGCAAAGAATGGCATTCATCCTTTTACAATTCTACAGTAAGATGTGTCCACCCTGAATATTTACTTAAATATAAGTGGCATCACATGGTTTGCTAATTATTTTATGTGTTGCTCTTGTATTCTTAACAAGATAGTTAACTCCTGAGGACAACATTGGTCACCTGATACTTCTCTTTATCCTCCACAAGTACCATAGTGGTGGGGAAATTGTTGTTGGTGTGATACATATGCATTTACCTGGCTTTTGCATCCCAAGAATCTTGCATGACTGACCCTGACTGAGAGAATCAGGAAGAGTGACTTCAAAGTTAGATTTCAGGTAGGATTTAAGGAGGGTGCTCTTTTGGCAATGCCAACTCATCCTGTGTACCTCCAGTCCATGTCCTATAAAAATTTCCACAGGGGTTCCACCCAATTTGAAAGCCATCCTCAATTTCTTTTCACATTTCAAAATTACAAATCAAGCACATGGGCTACCCGTTGCTTATTCCAAATAATTTGGAAGAACTAGAGAGGAAGAGACTGAAAGTATTGAACCCAGTTAGGAGGCTATTATGCAATGATCCAGGCAAGAGGTATTGAGGGCCTGAACTAGGGTGGTGGCCATGTGAGAAGAGAGAAGGGAACAGGCGGAGAGATATAATTAGCACATCATATGGGAGATGTGGGAGAGAGAATATTGAGGATTATTCCAAAATTGCAAACTTGACATGTATAAAACTCAACTCATCTTTCCCCCAAAATGCTCCTTTTTCCCGAACTTCACTATTTTTGTCAAAGACATCACCATCTTTCCAGTCTCTCGGGTTCAAAACCTTGATCTTTCCTCAACTCCTCATTCTTCCTTATCTATTCAATAAGTTGACAAATCTTGCCACAGCTCCTTTTCCACATCTCTTATAGCCAACTCCTTATCATACCATTACCACCTTATTTTAAGCTAGAAATGTGCTGGTAAAGCCCTGCACAACTGGGCTCATCCTATCTTTCCAGCTTCGTTGGATAATGCTTTCCTGTCCTTATTCTGTAATCCAGGCAAGTTGATCTTCTTTCACTCCCTCTCTCCCCCATTTCTGAGCCTTTGCACAGGCTTTCCCATGAGCCTGGAACATTCTCCCTTCATTCTGCTTCGTAGTCTCTCTTTCCCTCTAAATACCTTTCATAATCTCCCCTCAGCTGCTAGTATCTGCCCTCTCCAAACTAGTTTGAAATGGGATGTATTGTTAGCCATTCTATACCCATATCCCTCTTGGAGGATATGAGAGAAGGAGTGAGCATAAATTGACTGGCCCTCCTGTTCCCCACCATAGGAAATTGTAACCTTCCTTGGAGAGGGATAAACCAGGTCTCAGATTGGACATCTCTCCAATCCACACGTGAGCCAAATTATCTTTATATTTAGAAGGCAGACATACATATGTCTTACATAAGTAATCTAATCTGGACTTTAAATGCCCAGCAGCTACTTTCCAGACTCCTAATAAAGGTTTCTCACACCACAGTGGAAAGCGTGATATATCTGAAATCAAAGGATCTAGATTTGAATCCTGGCTTTGCTACTAACTGTCTGGGTCTCAGTTTCCTTTTCTGTAAAAACAAGGGGCTTGTAAAAGATGACCTCCCAAGGTTACTTTCACCCAAATCTGTGATCCTATGATTTAGTTACAACACAAAACTAGGACAGAGTCACAATATGGGTTTCAAACCATTCTGACTGTTCTGTTATTTTCTGAAAATGTTAGAAACTTTCAAAGTCTAGAGATTGCTAAAAAAAAGCCAGGAGAAACAATCAAAATGTTACATGCAGAGCCAATGTCTGACCTGCAGATCTGGTGAGTAATTGCCTGACCTACTTTGAGGAGATAGCTTGACCTTGGTTCAGATGCTTTGATTTTCAAATGTGAATTCCCAAATAATGGCAGAAATGGTTTTTACTATTTGTTTTAGCTGAATGTTGAAGTAATTAAAAGAACCCTTGGTAAGAAGCACACACACACACACACACACACACACACACACACACATATTTCAATCATAAATGTCATGCATTATATTCTTCCACATGTTACATATGACCCCAATCCTTTCTTTAGTTCTCAAGTCTGGTAGATTATGCTTTTGCTTATGAAGTATTGGGAGTATTGTATGCCCTGATAAATCACCAAACATTTGTAATTCAGTGCCCATTTCTGTAATAGCATTTTGCCACAATAGTGTGTCTTCCTGAGCACATTGGGGAAAAAAATTCTTAAGTAATCAGAATTTTATAAATTTTGTACGATACTCAGGCCAATATCTTACTCATTTGAATACATTACATTTCATAAATTACATTGTAATTTTTAAAATGTTATTCAGTTTTGATATACAAGTGAAAAAGTTGTAAATTAAACTTTTCAAATATCTGTGGAAACATGCAAAAAGTCTTATCCGTATCTTCATTAAATAAATATATATGCATACATGTGTGCATATATGTGTGTATATGTATACATATATACATACAGATATTGCATTTGCTGTCTGCTTCATCCTAAGTATATTATGTCAAATACACTGGTGCAGGATGTTTTTTACACTGTAAGAATATTTCATACATTGTAAGGTGGGGTCTTTGTGGTGATGGTTTTGCTTATCTGTTTGCCTATTTTTTTGTTGCAGTAGAGGGTTCAGTGGTTGCAATTATGTTGGGAAATGCCTAGTGTAAAAGACCAAAAGGCATTAATAAATTCAGTGGCTTTTACTTATTCCACACACAAAAGGTATATCATGTGCCAAGAGCTGTGCTAAGTAAACACTGGGATATAAAGAAAAAGCAAAAATTGGCCTTGAGGCCAGGAGGTAATTAATTCCAGTGGGGAAATGTTGTAGGAAAAGCCTGCCTTAGACCAATCCCCTGGTAGTTTAGGTTTGAGACTGGAAGGAAATGACCCACTTAGAGCATTTAGCCCAGAATTTACTTAGCCGTAGCTGGTGAAGGATGTTAAACACAATCCTTGGGCTGATTTAATCTAACACAGCTTTCTGGTGTTGGTCATGCCGCTGGGACTTCAGTCCAGAACTCTAGGGCCCAGCTGGAGCTCCTCAGTCAGGCCCCACTTCAGGCTTTTTTTGTATTTGGGTGACTAGGACAGTCCTGAGCCCAAGATCCCAGAATCAATCAAGTCTCAACACAATGTGAATGACTTTTGAGGAGAACAACTAACTTGGCTCCAGTGGTGTGGGTGCTGTTAAATATCTCCTACTATAAGGAGACAACGTGGAGACAAATAGGTATGTGTATAAGATACATATAAAGTAGATCCAGGGTAATACTGGGAGAAGGCACAAACAGCTGATGGGAACAGGAAAGGTTCCTCCAAGAGGTAGAGATGAGAAAAGAGAATATTCTGTGCATGGAAGAGGCAGTACTGTGGGAAGGGGTGTCCTGAGTCCAGAATAGCACATATGCCAGTCTAGCTGGACGGTACAGGGGAGCGATGGAAAAGAACACTGGAAAGATAGGCATGAAAGAGGGTGTAGAGAGCCTTAAATGCCAACGAGAGTAATTTATGATTGATGCTAGAGGTAATAGGAGACGACTGGTGTTTATTAAATGGAGTACAGAGGAAGGGAGAGATGTGGTCAGAGATCTACTCTAGGAAAATTATTTTGGCATTTGTGTGAACAATAGATTGGAACGGGCAGAGTTAAAGCAGGGACCAAGTAGACGGTTGTTGCAATAGTCCCAGAGAGAGGTGGTAAGTGAGGCTTTGAACTAGGGTAGAGGCTGTTTGAGTAAAGAGAAGAAAATAGAACTGAGAGATATTGTAAAGAAATGACAAATTTTTGCGGCTAATTGGATGTGTAAGGTAAGTGAGAGTGGAGAGTTAAGGATAAAAATGAGGTTGTGAACCTGGATGCCTAGAAGATGGTGGTGCCCTTGCCAGTAAGAGCAAGGCTTCTCAGGGGCTTGGAGGGGGGAGGGGCAGGAGAAAATGAGTTCAATTTGGGACATATTGAGTTTGAAATGCCTAGAGCATATCCAGTTAGCAACTGGGGATGTGTGACTAGAGCTCAGGAGAAAGGCCAGGGCAGAAAGATATTCATTTAACCAATGGGAGCTGATGAGATCATGAAATAACAGAGAAAAGGACTTGGGCAGCCATGGGATACACCCACAGGTAGGAGGGCAGGGTATCACAAAGGCCCAAGAGGACATATCCACGAGGAGGTCACCAACTGTTTTGAAAGCTGCAGAGAAGTCAAGAAGGGTAAAGCTAGAGAAAAGGGTCTTAGTGCCTTTTAAGAATTAATAAAATCTGGGAGTGGTTAGGTGGTGCAGTGAATAGAGCACCTACCCTGGAGTCAGGAGGACCTGAGTTCAAATCCAACCTCAGACACTTAATACTTAACTATCTGTGTGTCCTTGGGCAAGTCACTTAACCCCAATTGCCCTACTTCCCCCCTCCAAAATAAAAAGACCAAAAAAAGAATTAAGAAAATCATTTAAGAAATGTAGAAATCATTGGTAGTCTTGCAGAGAACAGTTAAAGTTGAGTAATGTGGTAGGAAGCTAGATTGCCATTTGATATATGAGATCAAAAGCAAAGGGAGTGAAGGCACAGGATGGAAGTGTCTTTTTTGAGTTTAGCTGAGAAGGGAAGGAGAAACGGGACGATAGTGAGCAGAGTTGGTGGACTCAAGCGAGGTCTTTTTTTATGGATGGGGAAGACTTGGAAAGGTTTGTAAGCAGCAAAGAAAGAGCTGGTAGTGAAGGAGATGTTGTAGATGAGAGTCTCCATAATGGTAGAGGCAACCTGCTGAAGACTGGGCTGCTTTTGTCAAGGGAAAGGACCCCCTTCTCATCAGAGGGCTGGAATGAAGAAACAGGTGAGGTAAGATGAGAAGTGGGAGCTCTTGGAGAATGCCTCACTCTTTTCAAAAGTGTGAATTCTGATCCTCCACTGAAAGGATGTTGTGAAGGGGAGGCTTGAAGAGAGAAGAGAAAGTGTGGAGAACTGATCAGGCAGTGGAAGGATTGCCTTGCTGTGGTGAGGGCCTTCTGAAATCAGGTAAGAGATTTGTAGTGGACCCAAATCAGTTTTGTGGCTTCCCTGTCTCCTTATTCCCAACATATCAATAGGGACAGAAGGAGATTGAGCCAGAGGATAAACGGCCCAGGCATCAGGACAGTCTCCCCACACCCTCAGTTGAACTAAGTGTCATTGCTTACTGTCCCCTCCCTACCTTTGTCTTCCGTACTTGCCCCCTCACTGCCCTTATTATTCTTAGGACCTCAGCTCATCCCAACCTAAGTTTCAGCTATTATATGGCTGCATGAGGCCCCCACCCTCTCTTTCTTAGCCTCTTGTCTAAGAAATCATTTTGCAAATGGATCTATTTTTGTATTACATGTTTTTTAGAAAATATTTTTTAAAATCCTCTTCTCTGCTTCCTGCCCCCTCTTCCTCCTGAATGTGAGAATTTCTCCCTTACACTTATCCCCAGAGACCAGGACCCACCTCACTACCCTCACCTGAACCTGTCCTCATGGACAGCCCCTAGCAATAGTTCTGGATTATTGATTTCTGACATCTGTGGGTGACTTGGTACTTTTCCCTGGCTAGACTAGGCCAGATGAAGAAACCGAGAGGATTGAAGTACTGCTGAGTTTTTACAAATTTAATATATTCAACAAGCCAAATGGTTAAATGCTAATTGGGCAGTATGGGGGAGGAGAGAGGTCCAGATAAAGGTCCAGATTGGGGGAAGGGGGAATCATGAACAGGATGCTCTACAAGCACTGCGCTCTCACCCTCCGCTGGATAGTTTTGTCCCATGTCCCCTAGCAAGGTAAAGCTAAAATTCCCAAATGTAGGGGATCATCCCTGCCCTCCTCAAGTCCTCTTCACTTCCCTACTCATTGATGGGGAGAGGTGAGTGGGACCTTCTAAACTCAATCCCAGGAATGGTAGTTGCTGGGACAAGAGGAAAAGTTAAGAGGAAGGGCCATAGGTGGAAATTTAAAGGTCTCAAAGGGCAGAAAGGGAATTCTGGGAGTTAGGGAGGCCCAAAATCCCAGGCCTAGGCCTTGGCAGCACCAGCAGTTGATTCAAGAACTTTTTTGTAGATACTGTGGTATAGGGAGTACATGTTACTCTCTTTGTCCCTCTCTGTTGGCTGACACTCACACTTTGAGCCTTTCTTTTTAAAACACTCTTGCTGGGGGGGGGGGGGTGGAGCCAAGATAGCGGCAAAGAAGCAGCAAAGCCTCGCAGCTCCCACAGAGCCACTCTAAATATCCATAAAATACGACTCTAAACAAATTTTAGGGCTCCCAAACTCACAAAAATACAGAAAACACATCTCTCGCTGAAGGCAGCTCGGGAGGAGGGGCTCATCATGGTAGGCTAGGAGCTGAGGACAGCCCAGCCTGAAACCAAAACCGTGGCCAGGCCCCAGGGTGGTCTGGAGGAGCCGCAGTGTGAGTTTACCCCAGAGAGCAGATCTACAGCACGTGGAGCAATCTCCACATCTATCAAGCCAGGATTAGAGAAGGTCAGTGAAAGTGAAGCTTTCAAGCTAAATTTGGGGGAGGAAAAGCAGTTCGGCCAATCTGCCCCCAGGTCAAGGTAGCAGGGGAGGAGGAAAGGCAGAATCTGCTTCAACTGGCAACTGCCTCCACTGGTCTGCTTCAGAGCTCCTGGCCTGCAGACCCCACAGGGGGGCCAAGACAATTGATCAGGGCCAAGGGCTCTTGCATTGAATGGCCTGGATCAGGAGTGTGGTCTTGGGTGGTGGTCCTGGGTTGCATTTTCAGCAAGCCACTGCTGGTGGGGGCTGTAGCACCCCCCTAATAGCTCTGGCAGCTGTAAAAACCCCAGCGATTTGGGACAGAGCCTTCCCCCTGGAAGCAGAGTTCCACAAAGCTAAAAAAAACCCAACCAATTAATTGACTGGCCAACCTGAGGAAAAGGAAGCAAAATAAGAACAGCAATAAAACTCTAGAATCCTTTTTTGTGGACAAAAAGGATCAAAGCATGGAACGGGAGGAAGACAACACAGTCAGAACTCCCACACCAAATGCTTCCAAGACACTCAAAGATTGCCTACAAGCTATAGATCAATTGAAAAAGGACTTTGAAAGACAAATAAGAGAAGTGGAGGAAAAGTTGAGAAGAGAAATGAGAATGATGCGAGAAAATCATGAAAAGAGAGTCAACAACCTGACTGAAGAAAACAACACTTTAAAAAACA
>CM053601.1:25614334-25631756 GCA_028646575.1 Pseudocheirus occidentalis | reverse complement strand
TATCTGTGACTGTGTACAAATTTTTCCTGGTTCTGCTCTTCTCACTCAGCATCAATTCATATAAGCCTCTCCAGGTGAGTATGAAGTCCATCTCCTTCCCATTTCTTATAGCACAATAATATTCCATCACATTCATATACCATAACTTATTCAGCCATTCCCCAATTGATGGGCATCCCTTAAATTTCCAGTTTTTTGCAGGAGACTGATTTTGAAGTCAGTATATTAGGATTTAAATACAAAAAAAAATTTCTAGGTCAAGTGATTTAAAAAATAACCACATTTTTTCCCCCTATGACTTAGAAACTAGTTTGTTTGGCTGTGGAAAATATGTTGGCCTAAATAATACTGTAATAATATTTTAAAAGTGCAAGTATGTATGGACTAAAATGTATTTGCAAAGAAAAAAGACTAAAATAGCCTCTGTATTTTCAGTAAGCTAGTTGAAAGCCATTACTTACATTTCCTACATACACACACACATACGCACACTTCTCTTCAAGAGAAAAAAACGTGTAAAATCTCAAAATTTATTTTTGTGACTTTTCACGTTAAACCTTTTCAGATATGGTTAAGTTGTGGTTGGTTAGTCCTTAGTGCTATATTGAAAGGGTTTAAAGTGGTCATCAGTTTTCTAATATGTATGTACTATGAGTTTTGTTCATCTGAAGCTTTTAAATCCAAATAAAAATGGAATTTGCAAAATAAAAAAAAAAGAAAAGAAAAGCTTTCCCTTGCAACAGATAAGGATTCCCGAGTCCCAAAGGTGTTAGATCACAAGGTAATTACCGAGCAAGATTTGAAACCAGAGCTAAATCCAGTTCTCTTTACTTTCCTTAGCTTTTTTCCACCCACTTATAAACATACCAAAACTTCCCTAATCTTGAAATAAACTTTTTTTGACCCTTCTGGATCATCTGATACATAGTCCATATCTCTCCTGCCTGTTTCAGACTTCCAGAAGGAAAAATTGTCTAGTCCCAGTGCTTCCTCTTTGTCCTTACTCTGCTCATTTCCTCCTAACAAACCTCCGTCCTTACAACTCTATTAAAATTGTTCTCGAAAAGGTCTTCAGTGACCTAGTCACCAGCTAAAATGGCCTCGTTTCCGTTGCTAACTGCCCTAACCTGCTCTCTAGCACCAGACACTGTCTACTTCCTGCTCCTGCTGGAGAATCTTGTGGCTTTAGAGAGACAACATTCTCCCTGTTTCCTCCAAACTCTTGAACTGTTCCTTGCCTTATTCCAAGCTTTTCAATCTTCTCCAAGTCTTCTCCAAGATTTAGTTCTTTGCTTTCTTCTCAGCCTTTACTTGCTTTTTTGAGACTCTTATTCACTTCTACATTTTCAGCTACCACCTCTATATGCAGATGACTGCCAGATCTGCATTTTAATGTCATCTCTATTCTGAACTCCAGACAAACATCTTTTAACTGCATATAGGATATTTCTACCTACCTGTTTCACCTCAGATTCCACATATTTAAAACCTAGATCAGTGGCCTCACACTTAAATAGAAACAGGGGCTTCTAAACTCTACATAAGGCTCTCTGAAGGCTACACATTGACATAATTTTAAAATACAATGTTATTTATGTTTCATATTTTTATTTCTTTCGTTAAATATTTCTCAATTGCGTTTTACTCTGGTTGGGGCTTCACTCTGGACTGTTGCTGGCTCTGGTCGAGATCACACACCTGTTTGATAGGTAGAGAAGTGGATGCTGAGGGTAATTCACTGAGATTATTAACGTAAGTTTCCTTAATTTCCCTCCCCCTCTCCTCACACTTGCCATAGGACCTCCACCTGGTTTCTATTCACTTTCTCAATTCCTTGTAACAAATTTCCATTCTCATTCCATTCCATTCCATCCCATCTCATAATTCCATCAAATCACAAAAGAAATACTGTCCCTGCTTCTAACTAAGGTGAACTCCTCTACCCACAAGGTGTGTCTTTACCTAACTAAAAAAAAAAAAAAATCACCTCTTCTACAGGAAACCTTTCCCAGCACCTCTTAATTCTAGCGCCTTCCATCTCCTATTCATTCCCTATGTGTGTATCTTGTTTGTACATATTTGTTGGCTTGATGTCTCCCCCATTAGATTGAGGGCAAGGACTGTCTTTTACCTCTTTTTTTTTTTATCCCCCAGGTTTTAGCACTATGCCTGAACACAACAGGTGCTTAATAAATGCTTACTGACTAAATGAACCATTTTTTCCCCCAATCCCTGAACCTTTTCTCACTTCACTTTCTCTATCAATGGTGCCACCAAACGTTCAATCTCCCATATTTAAATCCTTGGGATTGTCTCTGACTTTTTCCATCACTTCTCATATCCTATCAGCTTTCAAGTTCTGTAAATGCAACTTCCCCATTATCTTGAGCATAAGTCCCTTTTCTGTGCACACTACTAGCACCATTCATAGCCTGTGCTTTCATTACCACCTGCTTGGTTTAGCCTCTGAGAGTCTTCTTTTCTTTATTCTCTTGTGTAGCTGTTATACAGCTGCCAGCACAATCTTCCTCACCTAGACATACCACACATAGCAAGGGGCAGCTAAATGGTGCAGTGGATAGAAGGCTGGGCTTCAGATCAGGAAGATTCATTTTCATGAGTTCAAATCCAGGGTCAGATACTTACTAGCTGTGTGACCCTGGGTAAGTCACTTAACCCTGTTTGTCTCAGTTCCTCATCTGTAAAATGAGCTAGAGAAGGAAATGGCAAACCCCGCCAACACCTTTGCCAAGAAAACTCAAAAAGAGGGTCATGAAGAATCAGTCATGACTGAGCAGCAACAAATAATGCCTAGTAAGTAAAATTAAACTTCTTGTCTATTATTTCATGTACTCCACAATCTGCCTCCACTCTGCCGTTTCAGCCATATCTCATTTTATGTCTCTATGCATTCTACACTGCAGCCAGACCCCACCATTCTTCCCTTCAGATATGTCTTCCCCTTTCTCAGGTCTGTGCATCTGACTACTCTCTTCTCTGTTCCTGGAATGTTCTCTTTCTCCCTTTCTTGTTAAATTTCTACCTCTCCCTTAAAACTCTATTAAAATGCCATTTCCTCTAAGAGTCCTTCCCTGATTTCCTCATTATATCATTTGAAAAAATAACAAAAGTCCTCTAGAAAAATCTTCAGATAGGCCCTAGCAAGGCTATGGTGACATCTGATCTTCATCTCAAGAAGAGAAGTATTTTATATTACAGTTATTAGTGCTTTTGATGTTCCATTGCCAGACCGAGGGCTCCGTGGGGGCAGAGACTATGTATTACCTAAATATATCTCTGGCACCTAGCACAGTCCCCTTCACACAATAGATATAATAAAACGTATTGTTGAATGGATGAATGAGCAGATCAGGCTTAACCTGAAAGGAATGTTAACTGGTGTTTTTCAGAACTGCTCCAATGTCAGGATTTATTTTACAAATTCATTAATGAATAGTAGCCCCATATACACAGTGTTCTAGCAAAATTATCATTACTGTTAATTAGGATAGGTCTACTGTGTATTTTTTTTTACTAGAGTTCATTAAAATATCACAACCCCAATGGACTTGTAAATTGTAACTTTAAAAAATTCTAATGCAATCTAGAGCTCTTATGGAATTTGTCATAATGTGATTTTAGGTACATGCATTACAAGGCTGTATAGATAGGAATGCAGTATATTGAAACAGTATAGTCATCCATTCTAATTAGTATTGGCTATAGCCTTGTTAAGATAACACTTCCAGGGTTAGACTTTCACAACTGAAAGCTGCTGGAGAACTTGGAGAAGATTTAGATGAGTGGCACAAAGGTGATGAAAGTATTGGGAAAGATGGCCAATGAACAGAGGATAAAAGGAGAGATTATTTAGTGGGGAGGAAAGGAAACCAAGGGACAATTTTTTTTTGTTTTTTTTTGTTTTTTTTATTTTTTGTTTTTTTGGAGGGCAGTTGGGGTTAAGTGACTTGCCCAAGGTCACAAGGCTAGTTCCTGTGCTAAGTGTCTGAGGCCAGATTTGAACTTAGGTACTCCTGACTCCAGGGCCAGTGCTCTATTCACTGCGCCACCTAGCCACCCCCAAGGGACAATTTAATAATAATTTTTCAAGCAATGAGGAAGACTTTCACAAATGGAAATCATATGTTCTTCTACTCCACTAAAGACATATTAGAAAAAATTGAAGTGAAGGACATAGCTTAAATAAGAATTGCCTGACAGTGAGAGTTAAAACTTTGGAACAGGGTCCTTTCAGTGCCTGAAGAATTCACTTTGTTGGCTCATTGTCAACTTTTCCCTTAAAATAGGATCAAGTTTTGTCTGCTTAAGTGGCCTTAGCTTTGCCCTCCCTGTAAGCCTGGGATAGATCTGATGACTCATCAAAGTTATTTCAAAAGGAGTGATATGATTTTAGATTCTCCACCCCCTTGCACACTTGTCAGGAAAATCCTTTATTTACTGCTGCCCACAGAGATGGGCTATGAATTGAGCATCCTGTGATCTATATATGTCTCTCCATTGAGGGGATTACTGGAGCCAGATTTATACTGGTATCGATGTGTCTGATGATTATGTCTGGTAACAAGTTACTCTGTCTGCCCTTCCAGGTAGAGTCAAAGATGTGTCACCAGACTTAGAATGAATTTAATTGTATTTAAGCAAAGCCTGTTGACTATGCTGCTTTTCTGTGGTTGTTCTGGACATGTGATTTCATCAACAGTCAGAAATCCTAGTGAGGAAACTCTGCTGACATATGTTGGTACCTAATCTATAACCCAGAATCTTAAGAGTTGTCTCACTCTGAAAGATCCCATGACTTCCATTTTGTTACACATGTGAGATTTGCAAGAAAGCAGGCCTTAAGGCAACTTTCCCATATGGTATTAGTAGATATTTAATATATAAATCTCATTGGGAAAATATTTGTCATAATTTTTTCCTACTTTGAATAAAACAACCCAATAAGCATTTGCTTCTGCTATCCAAATGATAATGACATATTTTATCACTCCAAGCTCTCTTCAGCCCCTTGATATTATTCCTCCAAAATAAAAAGCAAGTCCACATTTTGTGTTGCAGGTTGAACACACCTCTTAAAAATCTGGAGGTGACAAAAACTGACAGGCTAAGTCCATCCAAACTGCTCTGGCAAGGCAGGAACCTAGAAGAGAGAGGTGCTTAAGAAGAGAAAGGAGGCTTCTCATATCTCCTTAAGAATTCCTTTGTGACTTTTACAGGGTTGGAACTCTTTACTGTGATACCTAATAAATGTCTGGCTGGAAAGCAATTTGGAATTATGCTAAGAAAGTAACTAAAATGTCCATACTCTTTTACCCAGAAGTCTGATTACTAGGTATTAATATCAAGGATGTCAGTGATGAAAAGAAAATGTCCCACAAGTAAGTTATTTGTAATAACGGTTTATTGGTTCACATACAATCTTTTTTTCTGTTCAATTCTCTCTGTCTCTGTCTCCCTCTCTCTCTGTCTCCTCACACACACATATGTATATATGTAAATTCTTGTTTTATTCTTAAAAATTAACAAAAGAAGGTCCCACATGCACCAAAATATTTATAGTATTACTTCTTGTAGAAGTAAAAAAACTGGGAATTAAAAAAAATAAAACCTCACGGAATGGACATTAATGTTAGTGCTTTTCCTTTAAGATGAGTTTTATTTTATATTGTCTGTAACTTGTTTGGACACAGTTGTTTACAAGCTTTCTCCTGACCTGAATTCGCTCCTTGAGAGCAGGCATTATTAGCATGGTGCCTGGCCTGTAGTAAGGGCTATATAAATGCTTCTCGACTCGATTGGGGAGTGCCCGACCCAGCTGTGGTACTTGAATGTAATGGGATATCACTGCACTGTAAAGAACAATTAATATGATAGCTCCAAAGAACCTTGGCAAAACTCCTATGAAAGAATACAAAGTAAAATAAGCCTAACCAGGAAAAACAATGTACATAATGATTGTAAAAACATATATAGAAAAGCAACCAAAAAATAAAAAAACTGGTCAAATGATAATGATCAAGCTTGGCGCAAAAGAAGGGATGAGGATGTCCTTCCCTCTCTTTGTAGAGGTAAAAAAAAATCTGGGTGTGAAAGGCTACATATAATGTCAATCTTGGTTGATATGTTAGTCAGTTTTGCTCAACTGGCTTTTTCCCTTATTCTCATTAACTTCACTCTCTTCCTAAACCTTCAGTCTCCCTGCCCTGCCAACCACCAACACATCTTTATTACTCCTACTTCCTTATTAGGCATCAACACATCATTCTCCCTGTCCCTCCGGCTCAAAATGTAAAAGTCATCCTCAACTCTTCCCTATCTCTCACCCCCCACAGCCAAGTTATTGCCTTTCAGCAAGTCTTAAATACCCCATCTTCTCTCTGACACTGACACTACTCTGGTACAGGTCCTCATCAACTAATGCCCAAATTTTTGTAACAGCCTGTTGGAAAGCTTGCCTGTATTAAGTCTCTCCCTCTACTGCAACCCATACTCCATTCAGCCAATAAAGTGATTTTCCTAAAGCATAGGTCTAACCAAGTCACTCTCCTACTCAATAAACTTCAATGGCTGCCTATCACCTTCAGAATCAGATACAAAATTCTCTGGCATTCAAAGTCCTTCATAGCTTAGCTTCTTCTTACCTTTACAGTCTTCCACTTTACTCTTCACCACAGTGACAGTGACCTTTTTGCTGTTCTGTGAAAAAAAATGCTTCATCTCTCAGCTCCTGGCATTTTCTCTGGCTGTCCCCCCCATGCCTAGAATGCTTTCCCTGCTCAGATTCACCTACTGACTCCCCTGGCTTCGTTTAAGCCTCAGTTAAAATCCTATCTTTTACAGCAAACCTTTCCCAAACCCTCTTAATTCTAGTGCTTTCCCTCTGTTAATGATTTCCTATTTATCCTTTTGCGTGTGTGTATATTTGTATATACTGTGTGTGTGTTTATATGTTGTCTCTTCATAAGCTTCTTGAGGGTAGGGACTGCCTCTTACCTCCTTTTGCATTCACAGTGTTTAACACTAATAAAGGTGCTTGATAAATGTTTATTATTTATTCATATTAAGATAACTACATGGCTACTCCAGAGCCATAACTGGGACAAGTATCACCTACCACACTGAAGGCAAACAAGCATAACGTCTTCAGTTAGTTGGAGGAGAAGAAACAGGACACAGTGAGACAGGAAATCACCCCAACCCACTGTCTGGTAGCTATCTGTGACTCATTGAATAAAATGTCCATACGCTTTATTGTAAAGGATTCAGGGGAACATGGGAAATCTTACATGAACTGATGCTGTCTAAAGTAGGTAGAACCAGGAAAGAAAGGAAAGGAACAAATGCATATTAATCCCCTACAATGCGCTTGCTGGTTGGGTAAGTGTGCGGTGGATAGAGCAGCTCCTACAGGCAGGAAGACTGGAAGCCGGAAGAATACAACCCTAGATGCTTCCCAGCTGTGTGACCCTGGGCAAGTCACTTCACCTCTGCCTCAGTTTTCTCATCTGCAAAATGGTTCCTTAATAAAAACTATCTTAAAGGTTTGTCACAAGGATCAAATGAGAAAAAAATGCCTGGCACATGGTAAGAGCTATATAAATGTTAGCTATTATTAAAAGTATTTTACAAATTTATCTCATTTAATCCTCAAAACAATCCAATGAAATAAGTGCTATTATAATCCTCATTCTATGGTTGAGGAAGCTGAGGCAAACAGGTTAAGTGACTTACCCAAAGTCACACAGTATCTAAAGCCAGATATGAACTCAGATCTTCCCAGCCCCAGGTCCTGCCAAACTGCTTGGGACAACAATATACACAATATCTACAATGTAAATGGAAAGAACTTAAAAAAAAAATCCTGTTACGTAATTTTAATGACCAAGCTTGACCCTAAAGAAAGAAAAAGAAAATATGCCTTCCCCCTTTCCACGTACAGAAGGAGGTGGAACACAGCATTTACTGTCAGTCTTAGGCGGTTAGTTCGTTTTACTATATATGACTTTGTTTTTTCTTCCTCCTTATTTGGTTATAAGAGATGACTCACTGGGTAGGAGAGGAAATGAAAGTGATTTGGAAATGACAGTGATACAAAAACAAAAGGTATCAATAAGCGTTAAAATATTTTAGAACACGGATTTACTTCAGCAGGATTTAAATGAAAATTTCATAGTTTTTGCACCTATTTAACACTTTCAGATTTAAGCTGTTAGCTCTTATGACCTGCTAGGCAACCAGACAACAGGTTCTGAATTTGGGGGACCAAAGCTAGACCCTAGGGATTTGAGCGGTGTAGCAGGGTCATATTTTCTTTAGGGTCCCTTGAAGCTTTGAATGCCCGATTCCCAAACAAAAAGAATCACCAATATTATACACGATATTACTTGATAAGTACCTCAGAGAGGTGTAAGGTGAAGTTTCATGTGAAGCTCAAGAAGGAAGCAGGGAGCATGGTGGCATAGTGAAAAGTACTGAACTTAGAGACAAGAAGACCTGGGTTTGAACCTTGTCTTAGACTAGTGCATGACCCTAGACAAGTCAGTTAATTTTTTGAACCTCAGTTTCATTATCTGTAAAGATGTGAGAGTTAGACTAGAATATGGCCACTTTGGCCTCTTTGAGCCGTAAAATCTAGGCCCCTAATGGAAGGATCTCTGAGGAAAAAATGTGCCATTTGGAGATTGATAGGTCAGAATTCACCAGGAGAAGAGGGGAAGGAGAGGGTGTTCCAAACATAAGGAAGGGCATATACAAAGCCACAGATGCATAAAAGCACTGTGTCCCTTCAAGAACAGATGATGCCAAACTAATTTATTTTCTGACAGGAATTGCCAAGAGGACAGTTCAAAGGGAAGCTATTTACATAGTATCCCTCAATTTCAGCAAAGTATTTGAGAACGTGTCTCATATCCTTGTGAATTGAGAGATGTGAGTTGAATGATCTTATGATTAGGTAGATTCCAAAATCGACTGAATGATTAGGAAGAATGGTTTTTAATAATCCCTGTTGACTTGGAGGGAGGTCTGTAGTAGAAGCCTCAGAAATTTGTCCTTGATCCCACACTATTCAATGTTTTTATCAGTGAGATACAGTCAGCATATTAAATTTTCAGATAAGACTATCACTAATACTAAGAAAAATATAAATTAAAACAACTGTGAAGTTCAACCACACACCCATCAAACCACACTGATCTCTGGCAGATTCTCTGATCTGCTTCCAGTTCTCCCACCTGTCTTAGCCCTTCAGATCTTGATGCCCTGGAAAAGGGTAGGAACACCAAGAACGAACAACACAGCATGACTTTTGGATTACATCTGCTCTCCTAACTCAAACTTTGCTTCCCTAACCACAGGCAAGGATTAAACCTTCCACTCCAATTTGAAGATTTTCCTAATTTCTGGCATAAGTTGCTTTGCCCAGGACAGAATATGACGGATTGTTAGACCACGAAGTTAGGGGGCTTTAGAGATTCTGGCAAAGGACCACTATTGTTCTCCCACCTTTTAAAAACCCAGTCAAGTTAGTTAGAAAGTACCCTGCAGGTCCGGAGGCTATAAGCAGCAGTCCTCAACCTGTGGGGTCACAACCCTTTGGGGGTCCAACAACATATTTCCAATGGTCTTAGGGACCAAGACACCGCTTCTCTATCCATCTCCAGGCAGGTCCACCCACATATGCAGGGTTGTGTCATTAAGAAGGTTGAGAGCCGCTGGTAGAGGCAGAAGGCCAGGCCACAGATGGCTCTCAGTGCCAGTAAGACTTTGATTGACTAAATGGAGAACTTCTCAGAGGTTTGGGCCCAATACAACTTGTTTATGCACCTACAACCCTTGGGATTCTCTGTTGGCCTTTGTGCGATCGTGCCTACTGAAGCCACACTCTACCTCATGGAATGATGTGGAAGATATCCTAGATGTGAACTTGCTAACTTCCCAAGTCTTTTCCAGAAGTTTGGGGTCTTACCTCAGAGGTTTTCACAAAAAAGGGTCAGACCTCTTATGTGACAAAGCAACAAACATTTTATCATGATGTGTTCTCATCCATACAAAGAAAGGTCCAGAGGTTGAAATTATACTTCACATAGATGAGATGATGAAAGCAAAGGGAAGAAGGGAAAGACCAAAGAGGGAGGTCACCAAAATCTCCAGTGAGGTGGTATGGTATGCAGACAATCCAGTGATGGTCTAATAGAGGAGCTGACTTTGGACCTGCCATATCTAGCTCTTGGAGCTTTCGATCATTTCTCCTAACTGATATATAGGATGGCTCTGGTCATTGTGCCCTCTACATCAGGACCACTTGCTAGGTAAGATAAGCAAGGAGTCATCAATTTTATTGGGAGTTAGGGGGATGGTTCTCTATCAGGCATAGCTCATTAGCTTCCAATTCTGACATCACAGGTATAGAAATGCGGGATGTTGACAGTGAACAACTGGAGGAGGACAAGCATAGGCTATTAAATTTTACCCCAAAAGTATATTAGGGCATGTATTCAGAGGTCGTGGCCAAAAGTGATCTTTATGGTTCTTAGCCCTTCCAAAAAACTAAAGTCAGCCCCCCACCTTTTTTTTTTAACCAACACACTAACAAATGTACTCATTTCAGCAGGGAAAAGGGAGTGTTGTAGAGTATTTCAGGTCTTTTCACTTCTTAAATTAGAATTTGGCATGGAATATCCTTACTTTGGTAGTGGATAAATTTAATCTGATGATTCATCCACCTGCATAAGTATCTATTCTCACTTCTAGTCACAGAGCACCCTTTGGCAGGGTTTCTAAGATTTTCCCAATGCAACTGCTAGGAGCCTGGTACGTGACAGTAGAAAGCCAGCACATATGGTGGGTATTATGTCCACCCTTCCTTTCAATCACAGAGTCCAGAGGCAAGAAGACATCCATAGAAAGCCCGGTCAACCTCTACGGTCAAGCCAGCCCCCTCCACAGACTGACCCATAGTCCAGCTCTTCCTGAGTATAACCACAAGAAGGCGCTCAAGAGCTAGGTCAGGTGCTGGTGGTGAGGTCCAGTTGCTATGAAGGAATGGCCAATTTACTTGGAGGCCTCCATCTCTGCTTCTATGATTGCACTGGCTCCTCTTCTTTCTCTTGCTAGTGCAAGGCTTGGCTTTGAGAGTAGCAATAGAAAACCTCCTAGACAGGACACTGCCTTTTTCTCTAAGTTAGGCTTTTCACTAGAGGTGACTTGGGATTTTCTAGAAAATTATGCTTATTTCCCCCTCTCCCACCCCAGTCATGCACACCTCTTCATAGTCCCATTTGGGGTTTCTTGGCAAAGATGCAGGGGTGGTTTGCCCTTTCCTTCTTCAGCTCATTTTACAGATGGGGAACTAAGGCAAACGGGGTTAAGTGACTTGCCCACGGTCACACAGCTATTAAGTTTCTTGAGTCCAGATTTGAATTCAGGAAGACGAATCTTCCTGACCCAGCACTCTATACAATGTCCTGTATTTCATAATAAACAACCCACTTCATCATTTTAAACTTCATTCTAAAGTTCTAACAGAATCAGTTACTGCAGTGTACAATGAAGTGACCTTATTTAAGAAATTTTCTTATTTTTTTAACCACCATTGGGAGCAACCTGAAGGCCAAAGTCCATAACCCAATGATGGGTAGTGTTTTGTTAGAGGGTGCCAATAGCACCACATACATCCCGGGTGCTTTCCAGCTGTTGCTTCCTGTTCTGCAGATTTCCCATATCCAAACCAGGGTTTGAAAGAAGAGCAGTGACAGGTGGGATCCGTCATCATGTAAAAGGAAGCTATGGTCATATTATTATAGTATTTGTGGTTAAGGGGTTATCTTAAAAGAAAACTGGCTTCAGAAGGATTCGAGGACACTACAGCAGTTTTGCACAGAAAGTACTGAAAATAAATGTCTAAAGACATTTCTCTTGATGTATATGCTCAGCAGAGCAGCATTTTTTCCAAACAGTGTTGTGCAGAGAATAAGAGCAAACTGAGACTTGGGTTCAAGATAAATTTAGGTGTGGATTTATTAAGCACGCGACTACCCGAGTCTTTTCACTCAAATGAATAGTAATCTTTTGGGGGTATAGATTTGATTATATAGGCTAAAGCCACAAAAACCACAATCAGGGAGGGGAGCTAGCAAAAGCCATGGCGTACAGAAGCAAAAAAAACCCAGCCATTGGTCAGATCTATAGCTCAGGGCTAATTTGGGAATATGGTACAAGGGTACAAGGATGCAAACTTCTTGTGTCATGATGGTCCCTCCTAGAATAGGGTAGAGGGCACAGGGTGGAGGGCCATAGTCAGTGCTTTCCAGAGCAGGGTGGAGTGTCATGAGGGTAAAGGGGACTGGAATTCCCCAGAACAGGCTAGGGTCATGTTCTGGGCAAAGAGGGTGGGGGACCCTGCTTGGTCAGTGGGACAAGACAGGGTGGTCTCTAGATAAGATCCTTGTACCATAATGAACTTTATACACTATAATAATTCAAAGAGAATATATAAAATGCTGATTAGGGGAAAAGGAGCAGGGGACTACACTTTGAGCAACTTTGCCCAGACTTGAGCAATGTTGCCCAGACATTCCTTAAGCAGTTTCAAGCTATGACAGCATATAGAATAGGGACAAAAACAAAAATATAAAGGGGGCTTAATGGTGGGCCACAAATCAGGTGGTGTGCAGTGACCTGGGATTTTGGTCTCTGTATTACAATAGTAATATTTTCTTATTAATTTAAATTGGAAACAGCAAGTATATTCAAAATAGTGTTGGCTTGAATATATTTCCATTCACAAAAGTAATTATTGTACTTTAATTGGTAAATTATATTGTCTCAGGAAATCTCAGGCTCCTGAATTCTTTAAATCCTGAACCCAGATAATTTCAAATCTCCCAGTCTTCAAGCATTACATTTAAAATTTTAACATACTTTTTATAATAAATTGTCTTTGAATCGGGACAAGGAAAGCACATATCTTATAAAATTTCCCTCTTATATGGTAAGACAGCATGGCATAGAGGAAAAGCATCTTCTGTACTGAAATAAAGGGGACCTTGAGTGAGTTACTTAATTTCTCTGAGTCTCAGGTTTATCATTTGTAAAGTAAGGTGATTAGACCGGAGGTTCTTAACCTCTTCTGTGTCTTGGACTTTGCTAGCAGTCTGGTAAGTTCATGGATCCATTCTCAGAATCTTCTCAAATGCATAAAATAAAATACATTAGAAACGAATTACATTGAAACACAGCAAAATCTTTTTTAAAAAATTCACAGACTCTGGTGTAAGACCCCCTAGACCAGATGTACTCTTAAGTTTTCATCCAGCTCTAAAATTCTATGACAATATATACTGAGCCTAATTATGTACTCAAAAGATATGATCAGATCCATAAAAAAGTAAAGAGCTTTCAATTTGAGTTTTACTATAATTTATACCTGAACCCCCAAAATTATCAGCAGTATTCCTACAAAAAGTTTTAAAGAATAAGGAAAAAAGATAATTTCTTTAATACTTGGCTTCTTTATACACACACACACACACATACATACATATACATACATACATACATATATACTCATATATACATATGTGTGTTTGTGTATGTATATATTTCTAACTGACGTATAACATCAATCTGGTGCTGTTAAATGAATTTTTTAATGAAAGAAGAGAGTTTTAGGTACTCAGTTACTTAGCTGAATAAATCAGAATTGATTTGATTAGTGCATGGCAACAAAGTTTTACCAGACTCTAAGCTCCTTGAGGCTAGAGATTATGTCTCATTTTGCTTTTTATCCCCAGCAGTTAACCCAGTACCTTAAAATAAATAGGTGTATAATAAACATGAATTGAATCAACATGAAAGCTTTTTTTAAAAATTACAATTCCAATGCTCTATTAACAGTTTGAAAGAAATAAACCCAACAAATCAGAGGCATGACATGTCCCACAAGCCCAAAAAGCAAGGGAAATAGATTTTTATCTTGCCCTTTTCTCTATTTTTTAAAATTAAATGCATTTTAGCAAGAGTGTTGTTTTTTTTAAGGTGAGAATATGTTGTTTATGTTATGAAAATGTTACTGCTTGGTAGAATTATTCATATTGTTCTTTTTACATTGAAACAGACTTAGACTTCTAGTTTCAAGGGGAGATCAATATGCCCCACAACTTCTTAGGGAAAGCATGTCTGTGCAAATGTATCTTCTCGACTTCTCTAAGTAAACCTAATTGTCTTCTTGACTTATTGGGTGAATTTGCAAATCCATACAGAATGTCCTTGAAGCAGCAAAGATCCATGGGGGAAATTTAGAGTTGCTTTTTGAATAAGGACCCAGTAGAAATTTGCTTCAACTTCTATAAAAATTATTTACAGTCTAGAGACCTCTAAGAAATGTTTATATAAAAGCCCTCAAAAATAAGAGACATTTGAAAATTGTATCCAAACCTTAGTTGCGTAGACATACATTTGAGAAATCAGAGAAGAGTTTTCATCTTTGATAGTTGTCTCATCTAATTGACCCCAAGGCTAAAATTCCAATGAGGAAAGCTCCGTGTGATTTGGAAAGACTACTGTGAACCAGGATTCTCTCTGAAAAAGGAAGACAATTTTCTTTTGCCTTTGCCTTTTCTTTTGTTTGTGAATAAAGAAAGGCCCTTGGACACCAAGTAAGAACTGTTAAAGTAATAATAACTGTTGAGTACAAAGTAATAATCTTTGATAAACTTATGAAATGAACTTTTCTCATTGAATCTGCAGGATTTTGTATTTGGGGTTAATTGTGATTTAGATTGGTATTTGCAGGCTTGTCTATGATCATGTAAGATTGACTATTTTGTGACTCCAGCATGGCACTCAGGTAGCAAGTGAAAGAACACTGTCTGTGGCTCCCCAGAAATCTAAGAGAATTGTTTAGTTTGAGACAAGGAACACATTCAAAATGAGCCCCTTCCTATTTGCTGGGGATGGCCAACTTTTCAAACACGAGAAAGGAAGGACAGCAGGCATTCCACCTGGGAATTTGATCTCGAGCAATCTTGAAGCCCAGAATTCCAGGTGAGATATTGCTGCTACCCAGGGGGGAAGTCATTAGGAGCCACAGTCTTGGGGAATATTGCATTTGTCACACTTTTTCAGTAAACATTCCTTTGAAATAACTAATATGACGGTTCAGTGTTTAAATGGAACTAAAGTACTTGGATTTCTAAATTTGTGGAAACACAATCAGTGGGGGCTTGAGTCAGTGACAGTTAAGAGAGACAATTGATAATTCACCTAAGGTGTCAGAGAATGTTTTGAGATGGGGCAAATGAAACACACCAGACCTTCAGGTATGGGGAGTCAGACTCAGGGAAGCCATGCTACATGACTACCAATTGGAGCAGAGACATGACCTGATGACTGTTAGGAAATAGCACAAAAGCCCAGTAGGAAACATCAGAGAAGTAATGCTTTGTGAGAACAGCTGAGATATAGGATGTACTGGGAAGTAGGTCACACAGAAGACCATTCAGTAGTTGGTGCAGAGACATCAAAGGACTCGGAGTCAAGAGAACTTGAGTTTCAAAACTCAGGTGAGGGTATGGGTGAGACTGATGCTGAAATTAGTAAATATGAGGAATACTTCTTCCATTTGAGTCAGAAGGAGGAAAAAATGAGAACATCTACAGAAATCAAAATTGAGGAAGAGGATTATTTTAAAAAATCATTTTGGAAAGCTTCAATCTTCTCATTAAAGAAGGAAGAAAGGTTGTTTCGGCAAGCATAAGGCTTTTTAGGGTAAAACAGAGAGAGTCCCTAGGAGAAATTGTCAAAGGGAAATCAACTGGAGATGAACAGAATCCTTTTGAATCATCATTGATGGTCCAACAGAGAATCAATAATAACACTAGATATGATTTTTCTTAAAATGAACACATCCATATTTTAACACTCCAGGATCTTCTCTGAAAGTGAAAGAAGGTATTTTATGTTGATCAATGGATCAAAAAGCCTAAAAGAAATTTTGTTAATAAGGTTTTACAAAGAGTCTGAATTTAAAAAAAATAATAATCACTTATAGAAATTGAAATGACCACATCCAGAGAGAAAAGGAAACTAGTTTAGAACATGAAATATTGCCCCTTTAATGCTTGAAGGGATGGAGGAAAAGAAACAATTTCAAGGAAAGTAGTCAAAGACCTCAACCATCAATAGTCAGTTGATGAAAAGGACAGTTCAAATAGCAAAGAAAGACTAAATAATGAAGTGTTATATAGGTGACTTGGATAATCTCCTGGATCTAACTTTAAGAACAGAAATATGAAGGGGGTAGGATGGGTATGCTTAGGTATGATTTCTGTTCAAGGCTAGATTTATTGACTTAAGAGTGGGTTGCATATCAATAAAAAAGTAAAATGAAACTAACTGGGGTCATTTTTGAGATCATTGACATGGCAGACAGCATCTGGGTTGATAATCACTAATTCATAATACCAAGACATAATGGAGGAGGAAGCAGAAATGATCTGTGACACTTGTCTGGCATACTTAACATCACATCCTCTTTGGCTCATGAATGAGAGCCCTGTGGAATCTTCTCATGCTTCTTGTGTTTGATTGTCAAATTTTCTGTTCAGTTCTGGTTTTTCCACAAGAATGCTTGAAAGTCCTCCACCTCATTGAATGACCATATTTTCCTCTGGAACATTATACTCCATTTTGCTGGGTAGGGATTCTTGGTTTTAATCCCAGCTCCCTTGATCTCTGGAATATCATATTCCAGGCCCTTAGATCCAGATCCTGGGTTATCCTAATTGTGTTTCCACAGTATTCAAATGGTTTTTCCTTGGCAGCCTGTAATATTTCTCCTTTAACTGGGGATTCTGGAACCTGGCAATAACATTTCTAGGAGTTTTCTTTTGGGGATCTTTTTGAAGAGGTGATCGGTGAATTCTTTCAAGTTCTGTTTTGCCCTCTGAATCTAAAATATCAGGGCAATTTTCCTTGAGAATTTCATTCTTTTTTTTTTCTGCCAAAGTCAGGGCTTTATTCTTTTGGTCCAGTTTACCATTGGTAGGGAAGGCTTGTTGAGTGTAATTTTTTTTAATGTAATTCTTTTTTTATGTAATAAATTTTGTTTCTTGTTTACATCATTCATTTTCATGAGATTTTTTAATTACAAATTTTCTCCCCATCTTTCCCCTACCCCAACGCCAAAACAGCCATCCCACTGTACAGCCCCTCTTGTGGTCTGCTCTCTAACTTTCTGGTAGGGCAGGGAGGGTCTTCCTACCCCAGCCCCTGTGTATCTTAATTCCTAGTTGCAGGTATTGCAGAGCTTTAAATTCTAGATTCTTACGATTCCTCCCTTGTCACCCACCCCCACTGGAAGGACAACCAATTCAATATAGGCTGTGTAGGTGTGATTATA
>CM053601.1:25591242-25613834 GCA_028646575.1 Pseudocheirus occidentalis | reverse complement strand
CGAAGACTGCCTATGAACCAAAACAACTCTGAACCCTTGAACTAGAAAGAAAAGGATTGTCTTGGTACCAAATGTGTATAAGAAGGATTGTGTGGTTTGTGCTCAAAAGAAAGTGCCAACAACTCATGCTGCATGCCTGGTGGGTATGTACCAATAAATCAATGGAAGCTTGGTTGTGCTGACTTTCTGTCTCTGGCAGTAGGCGGTAAGAACACAAGTTTTTCTAAATTCCAGGCTATAGTCTACTACTACTGTCTTTCACCCAGGATACAAAAAACACTCAACCAGGAACCAGGAAGTTCCTCGAGAGCTTTATTATTTGTAACCCTGGTGCCTGGCACAGTTCTTGGTACATAACGGGTAATTAATAAATGTATTTATTCACT
Organism: Pseudocheirus occidentalis; assembly: GCA_028646575.1. Lineage (NCBI taxonomy): Eukaryota > Metazoa > Chordata > Mammalia > Diprotodontia > Pseudocheiridae > Pseudocheirus > Pseudocheirus occidentalis. Next base: position 25,613,448 of record CM053601.1, on the reverse strand, counting down.
GACTCATGGTAGCCACTCAAAATTTGTTGACTCAATACCTAAAATCTCAAGCTCATAGGGGGTACTCACTGGCATAATGTGGTACATTTGGGGCTGTATGGAAAAGCTTATGGATTCCATGTCCACAGTAGCTTCTCACAACTGAAAAGCCATTTGCTTGGGCATGCTTCTGAATGATGTTTCCCAGCTCTCTGTATCGAACTCCAGGTTTCACTGTAAAAGAAATGACCTTTTACTAAGAAAAAACTCACAACAGCACACAATAGGATGCAAATTAGAGGTACCTCTTATCATCTTGTGAGCGGGAACAATGTCCCAGCTCAAAGTCCATGGGAAAGCCCAGGAAACTATCAGACAGTCCCTACTGTAGGCTGTGACAGCTCCGCCTGTTCCCCAGACAGGCAGGTTTAAAGTCAGTGTCCTCGAAATCCTGAAGGGGGATCATTTCCAGTCCTTTCATTAGCGGCAAACGCTCTACATCAATGATTCTCAAGCTTTTTGTTCTCATGACCCCTTCACAAGCTTATGCTATTAAAAGTCATCCAGGACCTCTGCAAAGAGCTTGGTTATGTGGGTTACATTTAGCCGTATTTACCATATCAGAAATGAAAACACCTTAAAGAAAATAGTTTTGACCTCAAAGACCCCTTGAAAGGATCCTGGGGGTCGCTAGGGGGATCACACTTTGAGAATTGCTGTTCTACAACCCGGAAGACAGAAGCTGGATTTTCTGACGCCGACTGTGGTGGCCTACATCACATGTGGGACAAGCTGGAACATAATAAGGAAACTGCTGCCATCTTATATTTTTCCTTCATTTCCAAAGTCCTCAGCCCTTCCTTTTTCTAACCAGTGAGTCATTTCTTGTAAAAAAGAGTAAGAAAAAAACCCCAGAAATGAATCAACATAGCAAGGCAATGCAAAATTCTGCCCGCAGCCCCCAGCTTCTGCGAAGCAGCAGAGGAGGTGCATTCAGTCATCTCTTCAGGGACGAGCTGAGTCGTTAAAATCCCATGCCATTCCCTTGTGCACCTCCCTCTGACATCATCACACTCGCCGTGGACAATGCTCTGCTGCTTGTGTTCAGCGTATTGTGCATCTGTTCTTAAGACTTCCCGGTCTGCTCTACATTGTTCACAATTATCCACGATTTCATTGCTCAGTCATTTCAGTCCTGTCTGACTCTTCGTGACCCTGCTGGGGGGTTTTCTTGGCAAAGATACTGGAGTGGTCTGCCATTTCCTGCTTCAGCTCACCTGATGGATGAAGACCTGAGACAACCAGGGTTAAGTGACAGGCGCAGGGTCACATAGCCAGTAAGTGTCTGAGGCCAGATTTGAACTCAGGAAGAGGAGTCTTTCTGAGTCCAGGCCTAGTGCTCTATCCACTGAACCACTTAGGTTTCTAGGCACTTAAGAAATATTAACTGGATTAGAAATAATGCCGTTATCAGTTGGGTTTGTTTAAATGTTCTTCTTTCTAAAGGTTTCACATGAGAATGTGCATGTGTCAACTGTCAGTTGCGGACAGATAACAGGTCTCAGAGAATAAGGAAGACCTGGATTCAAATCCCATTTCTGACACATACTGGCTATGTGACCAGTGTGTCCCCAAGCAACTTTTTAAGACTATATACTGAAGAACAGGTACAAATTTGCCTGATAGTTCTTTTAGTGTCTAAGGAGTTCTTTAGCTCAATAAAATCAAGAACCTGAATCTAAAATTTAAACAAGTCAGAGCTGGGATATTAATAGACACACTGAGAACTGTGCAGCGGCAGAAAACATCTAGAGTATTCTGCCTAGTTCTGGGCACTACACTTTAAGGTGGACACTCAAAACCACAGCACATCTAAAAGAGTCATGATGAAGAGAAGGCTGAAAATTTTTGAGAAAACTAGTTTTGTTCAGCTTAGAGACATGGATAGGACATGACAGCTAACTCCAAAATTTCAAGTGTTATTTGTGAAAGAGGAAACAGATGGATAATGTGCTTCTTTCTTTGCACAGCAAAATGAGGCCCCAGTGAAAAGGAGACAGGTCAAGTATCAGAGTAAGGAAGAGCTTGCTCTCAAATAGGTGTCCAAAAAGGCAATGGGCTGTCTTACAAAGTAAAGCTGGCATCCAAGCAGAGATTACAGGTCAAGAATGTTAGAGGGAGGAAGGAGCCACGGCACAGCTCCTGCCATCAGGGGTCATTGACGCCAGGCCTCACCTGCATCAATTGCTTGCATGAGACATTCGTAAGTTGTCTGGACCAGCTTTCTTGCACTCTCATCCACTTCTCCAACAAAAAACGTCTCATTCAGGTCCCCGTGATAACCATTTCGATAGATAGTGATATCCACTAAGAAGAAAAAACCCAGAGTTAAACATGTCACATCTGTCCTCTACGAGGCAGAGCTTTGCTTTAGTTACAAAGATCTCTGGTAGAAAATGTAAAGCTTCTACATATTCCAAATAAACGATGAAGCTAAAAAAGTCATCATCTAGTATAAAATTCTTTCTCCTAAGGCAATGCTATCAGGTGCAAAAAGAAAAAGTCATGCTAGCTGAACTAATCAATTGGACACGACACTGACTAGTTCACATTTCAAGAAGGGGATTAATTTTCATTGTATCAAGGTTCTAATTTTAAAAGTTAGGACTGGAAAAAAAGTGGAAAAATCTAGGCTAAAAGATTATAACTACACGGTAACATTTAAGTTCTCTCTCTATGCTCACCGTATAAGATACAAGAAGCTTTAAAGTCTCATGATCCAATGATTCTAGAAATTCTAGGAATTAAATTAAGAAAGTGAATAAAATGTCTACACCCTTTCACCCAGAGAGCCTCCCACTGTTCTTTGTCCAGCCCAGGGGGAATGGCTGCTAAAGCTGAAGATAGAGAGATGCAGAGGGCTACCTACCCTGCACCCTTGGGAAAACCCTGCCCTCTGTTTGGCTCTGAATGATCGCTCCCTTTCTTTGGGCTGCTATGACTGAGGTTATAGTTTCAGAATAAGGATATCATTAGGCCAAAAACCAGAATGTCAGGAATATTTAAAGCGATGAATGATGAATTCACTGAACAGTGAAAGTTTCCTGAAGGTAAGCATGCAAACAACACGTAAGAAACAATCACAAAGGGGCGGCTGGGTGGCACAGTGAATAGAGCATGGGCCCCGGAGTCAGGAGGACCTGAGTTCAAATCCAGTGCCAGACACTTGCCACACTAGCTATGTGACATTGGGCAAGTCTTACCCCAATTGCTCTGTCTCACCCTCCACAATCACAAAACCATTCCCAAAAGGCGTCACCTTTTACTACCCCACTTTAAAAAATGAAACAGCATTAAAGCTAAAGATGGAGAGAAGAAAGGAGGGGAAAAGCTTCCATCTGCAATATTCGGCCTGGCCTGCCCCACCCAGATGATCTCATTTCTGCTCCAGCGCTTTTTTCTATGGAGAGACCATAACTTTACATTCCCTACCGTTAACAATGTCACCATCTTGCAAGGGTCTCCTGTCTGGAATTCCGTGACAGATCACTTCATTCACTGAAGTACAACACGACTTGGGGAAATTATAATAATTCAGCGGAGAAGGATAGCAATTTCTTGCGATGCACGCCTGTAATATTTAAAAACATATGAATGGAAAACAATTTAGAATGTGAAAAAAGACAAGACACATAATCAGCAGTTATCCAGCCACACTATCTGAAGGATTGCAAGGCATCTGCTGCTATTCTAATACTTTCATGCCTTGAACTCACTCTTAAATTCATCAGATCCTAGACTGAAAGTTGGAAAAGGCTGACTATATAGTTCAACACCCTCATTTCACAGATTACGAAACGGAGGCCTGGAGGGGTTCTGCAACCTGCCCCGCGTCACACAGGCAGTAAATGGAAAATCTGGGATGCGACTCCACATGCAACATTCTTTCCACGGGACTATGACAAAAGACAGCCCCTGCCCTGAAGGAGCTGGCTATCTGACAGGGAGACAACATGTAAACAAAGACAGAAAAAGCAAGCTGCATACAGGATAAGTAGGGAATAATTAACAGAGGGAAGAATAGCAAGATTAAGATTAAGAAGGGCTAGGGAAGGCTTCCGTTAAAAGATGGGATTTTACTCGGCACTTAATGGAAGCCAAGGACATCAGTAGATAGAATACATAAGAGAGAGCATTTGTCAAGTTCAGAATTAAAAAAAAAAACTTTAAAAAACCCTCTCCTGGAAAACAAAAAACAAATACAACAACAACAAAAATCTAATTTACATTTAAGAAAACTGACAGAGAATCATGAGAAGATTTTTATAACATGATATAAAACAAATGGGGGAAATCAATAACACTACAATACTACAACACACACAACAACAACACAACTAAAACTGAACGCTGTGCGATGTCGCTGTTGTGCACAGCCGCTGTTGTGCACAGCGTGTGTAAATGTCAATAGTCCAGACGGGCCCCAAGGAGAGACGAGCAAGTCTGCCAGCGTCTCTGCGGAGCTGGGGAGCTTTCGGTATGGGAGGCCACGCAGAATCTTGGGGGTGGTCCATCTCTGGTGGTCTGGCTACAGTCTATCATTTCTTCTGTGCTAACCGATGCCATAAGATGGTTCTGGGAGGCAGTGGGAAGGCTATACAGGCAACACCAAGACATCCATCTCTCTACCTAGTTTAACATCATGAATCCAGAACGTCAGAAGCAAAAGAGATGTCGTCAGGCAGACGATCCAATGGTAATTTTCAGTCTAGAGCAGCGGTTCTCAACCTGTGGGTCGCAACCCCTTTGGGGGGGTCGAATGACCCTTTTGCAGGGGTTAGAGGGGTCACCTAAGACCATTGGAAAACACATATTTCCAATGGTCTTAGGAACCGAGACACCGTGCCTCTGTCTCCAGGCGGGTCTGCCCACATGCAGATACGCCTACAGACAAGTATTAAAGGGTCAAGGCATTAGGAAGGTTGAGAACGCCTGGTCTAGAGCAATATTTATGGTGTCTGCCCAGTAGATCACACTTGATATACACTTAACTGAATTCTCTTCGAGTAGAAAGAGTCAGGTTAAGTCACTTAACTATTCAATACAGATGGAAGATCTTTCTACACACTTGAGATGAACAGAAGCATTAGCTGGGTGAACATACCTACCTACTTAGAGAAACATAACTGTAGCTATGTGACCCTGCACAAGTCAGCTCATTTCTCAGCCTCAATTTCCTCATCTTTAAAATGGGGAAAATGATAACACACCCACCTCTTAGAATGATGGTGAATATCAAATAACAAAATATGTGTAATGTGCTTTTGCAAAACTTAAAGCACCACAAAAATATCTTATTATTATATTACTGTTATTTAAAATATGAGACTTAAAAAGCCTCATCTTTATAAAATTATTACTAAATGGACAGCTGGTCTATTTCTTCAGTAGTTACACCTGGTTTAACCATCCTAGCTCTAGACCTGGAAAGGATAAACAAAGAAGCACCAAAGTCTAACCTCCTTATTTTACAGATAAAGAAAGTGAGGTCCAAGGTCACAGAGTGGGGGATTCAAACTCAGGGCCTGATTCAGAAAATTTTCCATATGAAAAGGAGAGAGGGAGTTAACTTGCCCGGCCAACTTCTATTTAATTAAAATTTCAAGATTAGACATAGGCTTACATCTTTAAAAAAAAAAAAAAAAAAAAGGAAATCTAACAAACTGAGTCTTTTCTACAATATACTTGTTACAGCGTTACAAGGATACAATTAACTAAACAGTGAAAAAACCTGCAGTTTCCACCATGTTCCCTAATCTACAGAATTCTCTTCTGCCACATGTCTATCTTATAGGCAGCTGTAATTTTATGTGAGAATATCCTATTTGTAACTAACTATAGCATGCTTTATTTAAGTCAGTGATAAAGGGCTGCTTTCTAAGGCTTCTAAATATGCAACTACGAGAGATGAATACATGAGCATCTTATTGAACAGTGGGACTCACAGGTGCTTAATGCCAACACACGGCAAAAACCGGTTTTGAGTTAGTTCAACATTTTAAAGACCACCTAATTTGCTGTTATATCTAATTTAGGATATAGATGAGAGAAGAAGACAAACTCTAAAGTAGGAACGAAAAGCTAACTTACTAAATGGACAGCATGGTCTATTTCTTCAGTAGTTACACCTGGTTTGACCATCATTGCAGCCACATCCAACACTTCCCTCGCGAGCTGTAAAGGAGGTAACAAGAGTATATTTAGAATAAGGCAACAAAAACAAAAAATGACATGCTTTTCACTCTGCCTTAGATTTTTGTAAAGAAATGGGGAAATTAATTGTTATCTACATAGAGAGATACTAACTTAAGACTGAATTAAAAAAAAAACTTCATTAACCATTCTGATACTAGTCCTAGTACTAACCATCCTTCTAAAAGAGAAATGACATTTTAATTACTCTGTGTGTGTGTCTTCCTGAAACATAAACTGGTCACTGTAAAGTGGGTAATCAAATTAAAAAAAAATTCCTATACCCAAAAAGATAACTAGATAATCTGAACAAGCAACCATCTATCTAAGAAAGTCATTTCTGAAGTATTAGTGGTACAATGTGTGAGTTCTTCTAGTATGGTACACTTAGTATACATTATTCTACCCTATAAGCTCTGAATACATTATCAACGAGAACAGATAATGTAATACAATATATTCAATTCTGAATATGATTTTTATCCCTCAATAATTCAATAAAAAAAATTATTACATGCATATGACCAACAAGGCACTGTGCTTGGTGCTAGAGAAAGACAAAAGGAAAAAAAAAGTTCCCTGCCCTCAAGGAGTTTACATTCTAAAGGCAAATACTACATTTACACTGGTATGTAAATTTACTCTGAGAAGGGACAGGCTGCTTAATAATAACTGGAGGAATCAGAAAGGATTTCCTGGAAGAAGCAGCACCAGTGATGAGCCTTGAAGGAGGCTAAGAATTTCAAGAGGCCAAGGTCAGGAGGAAATTCATTCCAGGCATGGGAGGACAGCTGAAGCAGATTGCCTATTCTGGATGGAAGGGAGTACCATGAAGTAAGTATAGAGAAGTAAAAAACCAAACTCTGAAGGATATTTAAGGCCAGGGTGGAAGTGTGTATTTTACTCCAGGGGCAACAGGGACCCACAGAATATTGTCCGACAGGTGAAAGAAACAGACCTGTGGAGAGTTAAGGAGGGTAGACTCTGTTGGTGGCTGTTTGATTGAAAAGAAGCGGAAAGATGAGAAAGTAGAACTAAAAAGACTTAGCACCCGATTAAATGTGGGGCACTGAGTCAAGGATGATTCAGAGATTGAAAAAATATGGGTGACTGGAACGACGGCAAAAGGAACAGGGAACTGAAAAAACAGTTTTAGGAGCAAAGACACCAAATTCCATTTTGGACATGCTGACTCTGAGATACCTACGGAACCAGCCAGGTAGTGGGTCAGTGGGCAGCTGGTGATGTCAGATCAGAGCTCATTAAGATCAAGTCTAAATGTATAAACCGATGAAATCAACAAGAGAAGGAACGGACAAAAATAAAAAAGACCCAGAAATGAACCTTGGGAGATATCCCTGGTTAGGCAGCAGGAGACTGGTCCAGCAGAAGTAGCAATCAAAGAGGAAGAAAAATAAGAAATAGCAGTGTCGTGAAGGGGGAAACGTTGAGTATGCAGAAAGAGTATGTAGTACCAAAAGCTGCAGAGAAGTTAAAAAAGGAGAAGGGCTGAGAAAAGGCCACCAGGTTTAGCAATTAAAAAGACTATGATAACTTCGGAAAGTGCAAAAACCAGATCAGAAAGTTCCTCCACCCAAAAAAGACCTGATTTCTGTTATGCTGACTTAAGATGGTGAGGAAATATAAGATTTTATCCAATATTTCAAAACCTGAAGACCTGGAAGAAAATGGACCATGCCAGATTATCTGCTATTTATATTTTAAAATAACAAGCTCTTCTAGTAAGCTAGGGAAGAACAGATGCATCAAGTCATTATACAGTATTCTCAATCAATATCTGTTGTCTTACTGCATTAGGAGTTATAATCTTAGAATGCAATTCTTGATCCTTCATAAAACTACAAAACATCTGACTTCCTACATGATTGCTTCAACACACCAAAACCAATAAAAAAGGAAAAAAAAAATCTTACCCTACACACTAACCGCATGCCTTCTAAATCTTCAGAGGAAAGTATTTTTATTTGAGAAGTACCTTTGAGAGCCTGTTCAGATTCAGACATTCCTAAAAAGAAACATAAAACCAAGACAGAACGGGAAGGAGAGCAGACATGTAGTGATTGACACAGCAATGCCACTAATGACATTACAATAAAACCCCATTCATTCAGATTCTACAATTTTGTGAGAAGCTGGATTGAATTTTTCATCTTTGCTCTATGAAAAAGAGGGCTGGCCCCAGGAAGTTAATTATCTAAAGGGGATTGAAGCTAGAAATAACCAATAAGTCAATACAGTTTTAGGTGTTCATTATCCCCAACTATGAACCCCACTAGCTTTAGTTCAAGTTACTGTTGTCATAAGAACAATTCTCTTTAGTAGCATTTTAATTAATCTGACTTTGTAAAATCTTAGTATATTTTAAAGCCATCTCTGAGGACTTCACGTAACTAATCTTCTTGGTCCACATTTACACACATTACCGGTACATAATAATTCATTTCTCAAAAAGTTTGACTCAATCACACAATCCATCCAGCTGCATTTCCCCACTTTTCTACAGACTGCTCAGCGAGCTGTAAGTCTTAAATGATTATAGGACTACAGCATCACATTTCTAACCCTTCCCACAGTAGCGATGCTATTCCACATTCATCCAGCTGCAAAAACTCAATTCTACTTTAATAAAGTGAAATTATTAAGTTTTAAAAAAAAACATTTTCAGGACAAAAATCAGGATTCTGCCTAGAAAATTAAAGAATCGAATCTTATTCTTTCTCAGCAAAGTATATTTATAAAGACTTCCTTACCAATTTAAATGCCCTCTACCATGTTTTCAAAAAACTGAAAACAGTGGAGAAAAAACCCTGTCATTAAACACTATGGTGCAATCTCCTAGAAACCATGAAAGAACTCCCTCCCAAGCATTAGCCTCTTCTAGTTCATCCCAAAGGGCTCTGCCTCTCCCTGAGTACGAGCACGCCTTCTAATCCATGCAACGAACACAAAAACAACGACTGCTCTGGGAAGAGAAGTCATAACCCCACTCCTTCATCAGAGCTGCTAATGCTGTTTGACCCTCAATCTCCTGACTTCCTCATGCTCTGAACTTGGTCTACCTGGGCTCGTAGCACATGGCTTTTCAGATCGACCTCCACCACTTAGGTCAACAAGCCCCTTCAACTCAACCCACAGTTGGTCTCTACTATTCCAGTTCAGACCAACCCCTTGGCTCTGGCCCCTCCTTGGTGGCTTGGGTCTCATTGGAGTTCACACTGTGTGGTAAGACAAGCCATTTTCTTTGATAAAGGTCATTCTTAAAGCATCAAAAAAAAAGGTAATTATTTTTATTTACATAGGATCCTTATTCTCTAGAAATAGTGACAGTTATCCCTTCTACATCATGGGGGCTAAGGACATGACACCCCTGTGATTCAGGAAATCCACATAAAATTTTTGGCCCTCCATACCAGAGAAGAAGCCTGAATTTGTTCGTTTTCTTTTATGGGGTGATTATGGTACATTATCATAAAATCCAGATTAAGTATTTGGTCATAATGTCTGTACCATCTCCATGTCTGCAGCTTCCACAAAACTCCCCATTTAATTTCTTACACCGACCCACAATATAGTTAAAACCACAATGAGCAAAGTCATAATGTGGAAGAGATAACTATATTTTAAAGGCTGAACCAGAATGTAAGCTCTTTGAGAGTAGGAACTGTTTTGGGGTTTGTTTTGGGGAAGGAGCTTTCTTCACATCCCTAGAGCTCAGCACAGTACCTGACACATAGTGGGGGCTTGAGAAATATTTGTTGACTGCTGGTTGACAAAGTCTAGAATTTGAAATAATCCAAAACACAGCTGAGCTTTATGGGGTCTAAACACTGAAATCACTTTGGAGGAAACATTCTTAACTTTTTTTTTCAATACAGATCCCTCTGGCAGTCTGGCAAAGCCTATGGAATCCTCATAATGTTTCTTTAAGAAATAAAATAAACAGGATGACAAAGGAAATCAATTATGTTGAAATACAGTTATTAAAAAAAGACCACAGCTTCAGGTAAAGAACCCCTGCTTTACAGATCATCCAATCAAACACCCTCACACTACTGAAAGAAAACTGAGTGTCACAGAAGTTAAGTGGTTTGCCCAGGTTCACACAAATACTAAGTATCAGACTGAATTTGAACCAGACCCAGAGTTTTCACACTGTCTACTTTATGATGCTGGGTACAAAGATACTAAATATATAATCATATTTTTAAACTAAAAGATCTTTTCCCCTGATCCTGTAATGAGAATTACTGGGGGAGGGGAAGGCTAGAAAAATGCTGATTTTCAATTCTCAATTCCAAAATAAAATTGTGCTCTTGTGATAACAGGATCACATTTTTTAAAATTAAGCAAAATAATTATAGGGACAAAGTATTGCCTTTGAAAAAAGAGACGAACAAAAAAAAAATCCTAATTCAGAAAAAAAAATATTCAAGACACAAATGAAAGAAAATATAAACTTAACACTCATAACTTTAAAAGTAAATGGATTAGGGGCGGCTAGGTGGCGCAGTGAATAGAGCACCAACCCTGGAGTCAGGAGTACCTGAGTTCAAATCCGGCCTCAGACACTTAACACAAAAAAACTAGCTGTGTGACCTTGGGCAAGTCACTTAACCCCAACTGCCCTCCAAAAGGCAAAAAAAAAAAAAAAAAAAAGGAAATGGATTAAACAATCTAATAAAATTAAAGAGAATAACAGAATGACTAAGGAAACAAAACGCAAAAATCTATAGCTTATAAGAAATATACCTAAAAAGCAAAGACATATGTAAAATAAAAATGGGAGGCTAGAATAAAATTTATTCTGCATCAGGTAAATCCAAAAAAGCACAACTTGCAATCATGATATAAGGCAAAGCAAAAACAAAAAGTCACACCACAGAGATAAACAAGGAGTTCATAAAATGAAATAGTGAATTGAATTAGGCAATGAAACTTGTATATTTTTGAGATTAGTACATAAGAAATCACAAGCAAAATAAATTCCTATTGTTAGTGGCAGCCATCAAATACACAGACTAAATAAGTAGTAAGATATATGACTGAAATTACCTAAAGGGTGATCAGCATAATCAGGTCTCTGAATATAGCTTGGCACTGGTCTAGTTGGCATCTAAAAAACATCAAAGTGCAGAGTAGAAACGAGTTTATGCAATGGGTATTCATTATCTGAATTAGCCATTACTGAAAATAAATAAACCCATTCATTCCAAAATATTATTTAACACATCACTTACTTGGTTATCATGCAAATTTCTCTTTCCTGATACAAACAATTTAAATTGTAGAAAAAAGTAGCAAAAGCAATTCTTCATATTATGCTTAGAGGCTCAAAAAACACTTTGGGAACAAAAGGAATTTTTTCTCTGAACACCAAAAAAAAAAAAAAAGTGGGGGAGGCAAGAGAGATATCCAGACACATACCAAAAAAGGATTCTGCGTGAAACCCTAAAATCTATTTCATGCGGTTTCCTTTCTCAAAAAGTAAATAACAAATTCCACATATTACGATAAAAACCGTCCTGCTTATCCACTGCAAAACACTTTGCTCACAACTTTGCAAATTTTATAAATGAGTAAATGGCTCATAAGGTTCTGAACAAGAGGCTGAGTGACCTGCCCATGCTCGCACCACAAGCAAGAGTCTCAGGCAGAATTAGGACCCTGGCACTCACCTCCCAGGCCAGTTCTCTAGTTCCATGATGCCAAGAAGCAACATTGATAGATATGCAAAAAGCACAGGCTGTTCAATGCAACACATGCAAAAATTCTGTCCTCTATCCCTTCAGGATAAGAAAAAGAATTATTTTCTTTGGGAATTAGTTATTCTGTGCCTTTTTAAATCGCCTTTTAAAATTCTATTGTGCTTGGGGCGGCTAGGTGGTGCAGTGAATAGAGCACTGGCCCTGGAGTCAGGAGTACCTGAGTTCAAATCCCGCCTCAGACACAACACAAAAAACTAGCCGTGTGACAAGTGGGCAAGTCACTTAACCCCAACTGCCCTCCAAAAAAAAAATAAAGTGAAAAAAAAGAGTAAGTGGTGTAAAAAAAAAAATTCTATTGTGCTTGCAAATAAGACAAGACCAAAGATAAAATCATCAAGTTATTTAAAATAAGTATTTCGATAATCATCTGGTTCATCACAGAAAATGGAATCACTTGAGAAAAACCGAAAATGCTAATATTTATTTCTTGTCTATTAACATCTATTGTCTAAGGAAAAAACTATTTTAAGAGACCATGAAAAAATAAAAATAATACATTTACTGAATTTTTGTCTTCTTTTCTTAATGCTTAAAAAACTTAGTATTAATGGATGGTTCTCAGGGAGGGGTAGTAGGAATGATACTGATAGAAATGTAAGTGTTAAAAAGATCAGTAACTTATTTTAAGAAAATAATAAGACAATCACTGTATATTTTTCTCTTCCTCTTTCAAACTTTTTTAAAAAAATATTCTCCATTAATAAGGCATGGTCCTCTGTAAGGGAAAGGAGGATACATGGGGAAAACAAGTAATGTAAAAGTGAGATATGTATATAAGATATATGTATTTTTAAAGTGCTGAGACAATTGAAGTAGACCCCTCAAAAAAACTTGGAGGGGAGCATAAGCATAGGAAGTGGTTTCAATCTTGCAAAATACAAGTTCTGAAATTTTTCACTTAACATGTAATTCTTACTTAAAATTAAAATATTACTTTATCTACTCACCAATGGATAATGTGGTCTAAGTTTACCAGTGTATCGATAACCTGCCCAAGGATCTGTGTTAATATCCCCTTCCACAGTCCAAGAAGAAACTTCATGTTTCGCCTTTTCATCTTCTAGAAAAAGAATTATTTAAAGAATTTTTAAAGAAATTAAAATATTTTAAAAAAAGAAATGTTTGAACTAAACATTTAAATACTTAAATTTTGTGCACCACTTAAAATACATTAAAATGTAAACATTTCTCTTCAGTGATACAAGCTATCAATAGTAAGACAAAAAACTTAAGCAGCAGTAAGCACAAACAAGAAAAGAAGCTCAAATCTTTCTACTACTTTGCCAGCCTCCAGTACCTCCCCTAAGCTGGTGGAAACAGCTTCTAAACCAAAGTCAAACTTCTGAAAACAACATTACAATTTGGTCCCCAATGATTCTATGTAATCAGTTCCCAATAATATCCCATTATGGCCACTGTGTGGTCATGCGTTGAGTACTACATTCATTTGCTTGTAGTATTTCAATTTAAACCACGCTTATTTTGGAATGTTACTGGTTACCAAGAAACGATGGCTGAAGATAAAAGCAAAATAAGCAGAAATAAGAGCAACATTTTATAACGATTAAGTTGAAGTTTGAATAATGGAAAAATTTATCACAAAGCTTGAAACACATCAAAACATTCCTTCTCCCCATCCCCAAGGAAACATGAGAGGCCAACAGGACAGAATACCGATACACTCACTCACTAGTAGACATGGCTTTTGTATTAGATATTTTTGTTTAACTGTTTCATGTTATAAGTAGTAATGGTTCACCCCAGAGGTGGATGTGGAAAATGAATGTGATGTAAAAGCAAAAAAGACACCAATAAAACACACGTATACACATACATTTAAGCTTATATTAAAACATCAGATTATAAGGCAAGGGAGGCTGGGTGGCACAGTGAATACAGCACTGGCCCTGGAGTCAGGAAGACCCGAGTTCAAATCTGACCTCAGACACTTAACACAAAACTAGCTGTGTGACCTCGGGCAAGTCGCTTAACCCCAATTGCCCTGCCCTCCCCCTCCAAAAAAAAAAAAAATGATAAGGCAAAATCATCCTAACTAATAGACGTAGCAGGTATTTACAATGAATGCTAGACTGACTAAAAGCTCAGCTTCTTAAGTTCTCCAAAAAAAAAAAAAAAGACAGAACAAAAAGACAGAACCAAAATTTGCCCTAGGTTTATCCAAGTGGCTTTCCCCGCAACTATTTTGCCCTGTTCTCAGAGCTGAGTGTTCAAATGCACACAAACAGGACAAACAAAAATAGGGTAGCACACAGACAAGTCAGCAAGCATTTCTGGGGCATCCATCAGGTACCAAGTATGTTGCACAGTCAAAAGACAGTCCCTGCTCTCAAGGAACTCCCGGCCCATGGGTGGAGAGGAGAGCCCGAAAGAACAGTCTTGTACAAACAGCACATGCACAGGGTAACTGAAGGCAATCTTTCAGGGAAGCCACGAAGATTAAGGAAGACCAGGAAAGTCTTCTTGCATTCTGCCTGTTAAAACTTGGTCTACTCTTTGATCCAGCAATATTGCTACTTGACCTGTGCCCCAAAGAAATCAAATAAAGAGGAAAAGGGCTCGTATAATACAAAACTATTTATAGCAGTCCCTTCTGTAGTGACAAAGAATTGGAAACTAAAGGAATGTTCATCAAATGGGGAATGGCTGAACAAGTTATGGTATGTGAATGTGATGAAATATTATTGTGCTTTAAGAAATGAAGAAAGAGGGGCAGTTAGGTAGTGCAATGAATAGAGCACTGGCCCTGGAGTCAGGAGGCCCTGAGTTCAAGTCCAGCCTCAGACACTTGACACTTACTAGCTGTGGGACCTTCGGCAAGTCACTTAACCCCAACCGCCTTGCTTTCTCCCCTCAAAAAAAAAGAAGAGAAATGAAGGGAATGACTTCAGAAAAACCTGGGAAGACTTGTATGAACTGATACAAAGTGAAATAAGCAGAACCAGAACAAGTGATACAAGTGACAGTAATCTTGTGGAGGTAAGCAACTCTAAAAGACTTACTAACTCTGATCAACACAATGACCTTCCACAATTCTAAAGGGCTTGTGATAAAACATACTATCCATTTTCTGATGGAGAGACAATGTATTCAGAATACAGAAGGAAGCATGCTTTTTTCTTCTTTCTTTTTCTTGTCTTTGTCTTTTGAAACATGGCTTATGTGGAAATTTGTTTTGTACAGCTATGTATATTTGCAACGAATTTTGGTTTTCTTTTCTTCTTAATGGGTAGGGAAATGGGAAGGGTGGAAGAGAATGTGGAATGGAAAATAAAACAAAATTGGATTAAAAAAAAAAAAGGACATGGGGTTTTAGATGGAACTTGAAGGAAGCCAGGGAAGGCAAAAGGCAGAGATAAGGAGGGAGAACATTTTAGGCATGAGGGACAGCCAATGAAAATGTTCAGAATCAGAGAATCTTGTGTGAAGAGACCAGTTTCAACTAGACTACAGAAGATGCAGGGTATAATAAGTCTAGAAATCCAGTCTAATATGAAATATTTTTATTAGCCATCTGCTTTGTGATAGGCACAGTGCTAAGTGCTAGTGATAACAATTAAAAGTCTCTGCCCTCTGGGGCAGCTAGGTGAGGCAGTGAATAGAGCACTGGTCCTAGAGTCAGGAGGACCTGAGTTCAAATCCCGGGTCAGACACTTAACCCTTACTAGTTGTGGGACCTTGGGCAAGTCATTTAAATTTAACCCCAACTGCCCTGCCTTTGCCCCTCCAAAAAAACAAACAAAAAAAATTTTTTTTAAGTCTCTGCCCTCAAGGAGCTTAAAATCTAAAGGAGAAACATGACACAAAAGGAGGTAAGAAGAGGGATGGAGAATGTAGGAAATGTAGGAAGGGGTCAGGTTATGAAAGGATTTAAAACCTGAACAGAAGATTTCATATTTGATTGTTGGATGTACCTGGGGGCCATTTAGCACTGATTCAGTTAATGGGCAGAATTCTGCACTTTAAGAAGATAAAGACCAACCAACAGGAAACAACAAAGAATCTCACCCCCTAAAATAAAGCTACCTAACAGATAAATATTATAGGTGTTTGTTATGAATTCTAATTATCTGGTGGAAACAAATATATACTAACTCAATCTCTCAAGAAGTACACATACTGAAGCAGACTACGGCAGTGTCAAAACACATTAGTCAACCAAAAAGAACTAAAAATGGGAGCCGTGTGATAGGCATGCTTAGGAAATTAGCCTGAGCTCCCTGCTCCACCTCAGAAGGACCAGAGAACTGCTTCCTCCCCTTCACCATCAGGGATAAATCTTTCTCTTCCTGTAATTCTCATGCTACTGGAGGTCACCACATATTTAGAAACTTAAGAAGCGATTCAAGATGCAGAATGAGACATAAAATTTTTCAGACATGGGTAATGTAGGGATTTCTCTAACTTTATGCATATTTGCTACAAAGGTTTTACTTCTATGGTTTTTTTTTTAAATTGAGGAACAAAAAATGCAAGCTTATTAAAACATTATATGCTTGTTAATTAAAAAATAAGTTGACAAAACATTTTTGTAAAAAAAGTTTTCTTGTGTATATACGAGAAAATCTCAATTTTTCTACCAATTAATGCACTATAAGTTGGTATTGAACATAGAAGGTAGAACTGAAATATCATCTCAGACATTTTTACATACAAAAATCTTGAGGCCAGAAGGGAACTGACTTGACAACAAAACCCAACTAGTTGGTGAAGCTGGGATCAGAACCCAGATCGAGTTCCAGTCCTATGTCCTTTTCACTCTACCAATCTACCTTGGGGTAAAAAGTGCCAGGACATATTTTGAATCTAGAACAATTAAGAGAAACAAAAAAAATGAACAAATAACCATAAAACAAGACTGAAAGCAGAAAGGGTATTATTAAATTGCGTTATATTACTGAATTTCTGACTCTCTTTCCTTCCTAAGAATTGAAGACAACCACAATGAATATTAACTGACAACAATCAGACTGTTATTTTTCCCCAAACATGAGTTCTGAACAATATTTGCTGCCAGTAGGGCCAAACCAGAGGGAAAAGATCGAAATGTAGACAGCTTGGATGCCCACTGCAACTATAAATGGCAGGAAGCAATTCTATTCCAAAACATGAGCCTCAAGAGTAATTTTTTTTACCAGAAAGCAAGGACAGAATAACAAAAGGATATGGGCTTTTTGCATTTAATATATGCCTGAGTTTTAAAAAAAAAAGGGGAAAGAGTCTTGGGCTTCCAGCTGGTCCTTCACTTCCACAATTTGTTTTACCCCCTAAGTCCATTTTCAGAGAAGAATCACAAACATGCCTGTGAAAAAATTAAACAATCAAAGGCAATCTGTATCAGCAAGACTAATGTGTAGCAGGTTGTTTTCAGTTTTGGGGGCATTATTCACACTTGGAGATTGATGGTTCAAATATGTTTGTTTGCTTATATGCTGTATCATACAGGCGTTCCAGGACAACACACAAACAGATTTCAGTTCATGTGCTCTTTACTCTCAGTGTAATAAAAACAAACAACCTAGACTACTAAATCTGAATGAAAATTGGAGTCAACTCCACACAAAAAGCTCTTTTAATGGATTCCCAGAGAACGGGGGGAGGGAGGAGGTGCAGGGGGGAAAGGAAGGGAAAAACCCAAGTTAAGATGATAAAATCATAAGCTCCAGAAGCAGGTAAGTGGGCACAGAGAATGAAGCACTTGCCTGGAGTCAGGAAGACCTAAGAGATTACTGGCTATGTGATTCTAGGTAAGTCACTTAACCTCCCTCAGCCGCAGCTTCCTCTTCTGGAAAAAAAAGCATAGCAACAGCTTCTACCTCACAGATTATGAGGACATGAGAGAGAATGTAAAGTGCTTCACAAATCATCAAGTGCCATATAAATGCTACTATCATACAGATGTTATAGAAATGCTTACTGTTTCTGTCTTTGTACATAGTAGGCACTTAATGGCAGTTGGTGGTACAGTGGATATTCTGCCAGCCACAGAGGTCAAGAAGACGCATCTTCCTGAGTTAAACCTGCTTGCCTCAGTTCCCTCATCTGTAAAATGAGCTGGAGGAGTAAATGGCAAACCACTCCAGGATCTTTGTCAAAAAAACCCAAATGGGATCACAGAGAATCAGACATACCTGAAATAACTAAACAACAAAGAACTTAATAAATGCTTATTAAATAACTGAGCAAGATCTTTCAAACCTCTTATTAGATAAAAAACTTCACTGAGGTTGCTGCTTACTCAAGAGGCACAAAAAATGGCCAGTCCTGACATATTTAAGAACCTCTGGCAGATATAACCCTGGAACACCCTTATATTCCTGGGAAAGGTCAAGACTTCACCTTATCTCCCAATCTTAGGTCTTACCCAAAGTACACCAAATCTAGATTTGATTTTCCCCTTTAACAGCTACATATGGATTGGGTCATTCAGCCCATTCACCTGCATTTCCCTGAACAAGAACAATATTCAAAGTCATTTCCTGACATTAAAATGTAATAATAGTTAAGCTACAGCCTTCAGCCCACACACTGTCCCTGTTTGGAAACGGATCTATGAAGTTAGAAGGCAGCAAAATGACCAACTGGTCTAACATCTTTAATTTTACAGCTGAGGAAACTGAGGACCAGAGGTTAAATGACTTGTCCAAGGCCACACAAGCAGTAAATGACACAGATGTTGATTATAGGTACACAGAAGGTATACAAGAGATAGTGCGAGGCTAAGTGAGAAAGGAGTCTAAGAGGGCACCCAGGTGGGTGACACTCAGTGGAACTGGAGAAGGAAGGTATGCCCATCAAAAACAGGACAAAACAAAGACAAACAGAAAACAACTTGTTTCAAGCTGATTAATGAATTCATGAATGGAAGTTTAGGGTATATTTTAGCAGCATAACAAACTTGATCAGAATCAGCCAACTCTGAAAAGTGATCATGGGGACAGATGAATACTTTGACTAACAGAGGTGGACTGAGGAGGCCTGAGATGAAATAAAGGCCTCACGACAACCATCACAACTGTGAACTGTGGCAACCCTCCATATAGGATGATGACGCCTTCCTGGACTGGACTGGTTTTTCAAAAGTGGTCAGGGCTTGTGCTCAATCACCACCACCCCCAATCCTTTTAACCACATCTCCTTGGACTAATTGACACAGCACCTCAGATTGGGAAGCTAGAGGGAGAAGCATAGTCTATACTGATGGCTGTGGAATATCACAATGTCGGACAAGGGCATTAAACAAGGCTAACAAAGGATAAGTTTAGATGAAACAAGGCTAGCTAATGATGGCTGATGCTTCTGCTACACAATATACATTCTTTCGGTAAAAAAGAAAAAGAAGTTCCAAAAAGGTGGGGTGTTACTATGCTACTGCCCAATGGGTTATACCCATCTGTGGAGGGAATAACAAACGTGGCCACCACACCAAAGCTGAGGTCCCAAAGTAGCTGCCCACTGCTTGAGGAATGTTTGAACAAACTGTTATGGTGTAAGTAAACATTTAACTGTACCTTGAGAAACAAATATAAAGAATTCAGAGAAACTTAAGGAAGCTTGTACAGACTAATGCTTAGGCAAGTAAACATAAGAGCAGAACATTACATGCCATGACTACAGTAACCCAAGAAGAACAATCCTAAAGACACCAGGACACTGTCACCCTGGCTTCACAAGACTGAAAGCAGGACATGTACCTCTTACCCAGAAGTGGCAGATTATAAATGAGGAATGAGGCAGACACTAGTAATCATGGCTAATGTCTGTTTTATTTAGCTGTATTTCTTTGAAGTGACAGGGATAGACAAAGACATTTGTTTAGAAAAACGAGCTGCAAGACTGAAAAAAGTGTGGGAGAGAAATGATCTGTCTTCATTTGTTTGTAAGTATATGACTTGGAGTAATTAAAAAAGAATATCTAACTCCTTATTTTCAAGAAATCTCTAATGGAAATAAGGCATGTCCTTCAACTGTAAATGTAGGTGACAAACCATAGTAGTATTAACAGGCCTGTGATTCTGTCATCAACAGAAATCACAAATAGCTTTACATCGTATTATATTATAGAGATATGTAGGATATATATATATTTGTCTGTATCTCAAAATGTTTATGCTTATCACTTTGGAATTACTGAAGTAACTGGATTGGTCACGTGCTTGGTCACAATCTTCCTGTCTATGGAGACACCCGTGTGACAAAACTGGCCAACCACTGGGATCCGCTGAGGTGATTGCTTGGACTACCAAACAGCTCCATGACACAAATAGGGTCACTTGAGAACCCCTAATACTGAATGGTAAAGTCTGCAAAGCACTGTGAACACATTAACTCATTTTTATATGATGAGCAACACACCCTACAAATCTTAGTTCAAAAGCATTATGGAAATAATACCAAGGATATTCCTTTTAGCAAAGCAAGAGATTTTTTCCTCTCTTGTGAATATTCAACCCAATTCACCCAACACAAAGCACCTACTATGTGTCAGGCACTCTGCTAGGTCCTGCTGATACAAAGACAAAATGAAAATCAAAACCTGCCCTCAAGGAGCTTACACTCTAGGGCACTGAAATTCTGAATAGAATGCTTATGATAGCAGAAGAGAGATGTGATTTTACTTACTTGCTTTCTTGTGTAGTAACTTGTGAGTGGCCCAGCTTCCCTTAAAACACTCCTAAAATTGCAAATATTATAAAAGTTAGTGTTGTGCCTTCCTTAGTAGAAATACACTGAAATTTTGGGGAACAATAAGAGCTCTGACTGCCTACATGGCCAAACAGACCATGAATAATTGTGGCTTCTTTTGGTAAAATCTTAGGGGAAAAAAAACAAATATTCATGACATCTGTTCAAATATTCACTTCAAAAAGCAGATTAAGCTTAAACCACTGGTAATAATACAGTGTTCAAAGAGGTCTAGGTCATATTTCTGAATATTTGTTAGGTATAGTTTCATTCTATTCACACGTCCTTACTTTAAGTAGTCATTTTTCAAATTGTAACAATGATTTTACGTAATACTCATTTAATTTGAAATACAAATGGTTTACAGTTTATTTCACTCCATTTTTACATACTTCCCTTCAAAGAGCTCAAGATATCAGACAAGTAACTCAAATTGTAGCAAGAACTTTTACGTGAATACAAACAGATATTCCATTTTCAAACACCCAAAGGTCAAGAAAAGATGAAAGGAAAGGCAATTCAATCATTCGCTGCCTGAGTCATTAGTAAACACCAGTCAAATGCCTGTTAAAAATGAGACGTACTCAGTTCTGGGGGTACAAAGTCAAAAATGAAAATGGCCCCTCAAGGAGCTGACACCTTATTAGAGGAGACATAACTAAAGATATGCAAAATAAGCAGAAAATAGGAGATGAACAGGAAAGAGGAACAGCGTAGGATGATCACACAACTTAAATAATTCTCACCTGTCTGAGAGTACCATAAAGGCAACCACAGTATGCTAGGTGTCTGTAAACCCCCTGGTTTATAGAGGCCTGGCTCTCTCATTAATTAGCTGTGTGACTGTGGGCAAGTCCCTTGATTCCTCAGGGTCTGTTCCCTTTTTCATCTGTAAAACGAATATGTCACCTGACCCGTCTCACAACATTACTTGGAGAAGCGGCTGACATGATGTAAAATTATGTAATGCTAATGACAAAGTGCTAAAACCATTCTGAAAACTCTAGCCTGTTATTTTAGTATTATTTAATTCAGTTCAACAAATATTTATTCAATGACTATTACGTGGAATGCATTCTCCCAGGAAAAGAGAATTTCTTTTGGGCAGTAGGGTTTCACAGCCATCATTTCATCTGTATTAAACAAAGTGATGTATGGAAACTCCTATTATAGGTACCTATTAACAACACAACGTTAACTATTACATATCCTGTTAAAAGAGCTGTCTGGGGCAAAGAGAAGTCAAGTGGCTTACCCAAAGACACAATGTCAGTTTGGGTCTAAGGTCAATAAGACTTGAACTCCGATCTTCATTATGTTACGGTCTGACCTCTATCCACTCTGCCACACTATTTCTTGGGTAAAGGAGAAACAAAGCTTAACAATACTATCCCCCACGTGAAGTTTACAGTACAAATTTCTCATTTGTTTTTTTTCATCACCACTGTGAAATGTCAAATGTAACAAAAATCAAGAAAAGAAAAAA
>CM053601.1:25563831-25590742 GCA_028646575.1 Pseudocheirus occidentalis | reverse complement strand
CTTATGACAGAACTCTGTCCACAAACAGTGACTAGCTTTGCTGGGTCTAATGGATGGATGCAATATACTACTATTTCAGACCTTCCTTATATTGGAATTTAAACCATACAAGTCCTTACAGACTCCTGTCCTCTCCTGTTTATTTCTTGAGGCTGCCTAGGGACCATCATAGAGTGTAGATTGCCCTGGGAGAGAAGATGTGGAAAGACAGTTCTGTTACACATACCCAGTTCATATGAGGAAGAAAAATAAAATAATGTCTGGCATAAAATTGAATGGACCTAGTATTTGTATGGAACAAACCACTGTAGCTCACCAGGGTTTTGAGATTGTCCTCAACAGTGGGATGAAGCTTTCCCCCATACTTCTGGTAATGTATTCCATGTGAGAAACAGGTAACTCCCTTTGGGTTTAAATAGGTTACTGGACTGGAACCTTCCGCCTTGGTGGGACAAGGATCCTAGTAGACTGTTGTTGCCCCTTAAGCTGTAACAGTGACCTCAACTACCACTTTAGGCCTGATAGCCATATCTCTATTTTTCCAAATCTTTGAGGCCTACCCCAAATAAATAAGTAAATAAAGTTGATGAAGACATAGCAAAAAATCAGTCACTGATATCAGGGCACATTATTCTTAGGGGTCTGATGACAACTTATATCGTATTTCGCACCACTAAAGCATTAGCCTTATAAGAAAATGTTCTTTTCCAGAGTGCCTCAGACCTTTATGCAAAAATTGTTATTGCAGTTTCTTAACACTTTTGTTTTCATGATTCAGCAAAATGACCTCTTGGTACCAGGTAGGTTTTAGGAGGGTTGAGGGTAGAGCACACATAAAGATTTTCATCACACAGAATGTAGTACTTGGCGAATGTAACATTATAGCATTATAAATGACCATACACTGAATGATGATCATACCACACAATTCTTCTGTTTCATTATGTTTGTTTGGGGAAAGAGGAAACCACCTTTACAATCTAAATAAAGCCAGTAGCATTGTTTAGTAACAAAACACTTCTTGGTGGCTGGAAATTACATTTGTAGCAACAGTTGGGGTATTACTAGGCTTTTGGGAGGTTGTCTAGATTAAAAGGCAGGCACTTATCTGATGTTCATCACCAGAGAGCAAGCCCAAAGAATGCAGAATCTTGGAGGAAGGGGCTGGTGGTTGTCTTAAAATTAATTTTTATTGAGAGCTTTTATTTTTACATCACCTTCATTTAACAGTGTCCCTTTTCTCTCACCGAGATACCTTTTTTTTTCTTAATACCTTTTTTTCCATTTTCTGGATATATATTTTTTTAATGTATCAGACCATTAGATATGCATTCATTACATTTGAAGTTTTTACAACTTGCTACAATTTGAAAAAGGTATAGCTTTGGTCTGAGGAAAACTGCCAGCAATTTCCAAAGCAAATTTCCTGTGTTAAATATTTCAGGATCTCACATCAATTTTGATGAGTTCATCATCAAAATCATTGCCTCTGGTGAAAGACTTGGGCCCTTTCCTGTCTTCCTCTCACTATTATAATTAGGATTTTCCCTTACTTTTCATAAGTATCTCTGTAAGGCAGTGGTTCTCAACCTTCCTAAAGCTGTGACCCTTTAATACTCATATGTGGGTGGACCTGCCTGGAGACTGATAGAGGAGCGGTGTCTTGGTTCCTAAGACCATTGGAAATGTGTTTTCCAATGGTCTGAAAGGGTTGTTTGACCCCTAAAGGTGTCGTGACCCACAGGTTGAGGACTGCTGCTCTAAGGGCTTACATGTTACAAACCACCATAAGAACACTGTTTGCCACTGTCACAAACATTTACCAAGCAAGACTTCATTTAGTGATCTCATTTAATGTTTCCTCAGGTTCTTACTTTATGAATGTGTTTTATTAAATGGCTGAGCACTCAAAAGTTCACCTTTAGTTTTGACTGGCTTTGATTAAAATTGAAGGAGGAAAGTTCTAGTCTTTAAAGAAAATGCATCTCTCTTGGGGCCAAGTGTCTGGCTGCTCTGAAAATTCCTTAATTGAATGTAAAGCCACCATACACTTTGATGGGAAAATGTGTGTTGGGCAGTGGGCTCAATTAGAGTAGGGGTTCTTAACCTTTTTTTGGCTCACATCCTGTTGACTTTCTGGTGAAACCTGTAGAACCTACATATTCTCTATATTCATAATTGGAAGAAATTCTAAATTTTGGTTAAAGGATAGTGAAAATAAAGTTGTAGTTTCTTCCTCGGTTCAGACCCCCTCCCCCCAATCTATCCTTGATCCCCAGGTTAAGAACCCTTGCTTTTAGAGATTTGGGAGAAAATTTGGCACCTTGTCACGATGTATGTCATAATTCACCTGTAATGGGTCATTGACCACATTTGGCTTTTCTTTGAAAGGAGCCTACCAAGTTTGCTCCGTGAATAGACTAAGATGAAATGCCATTAGGGAAAATACTTGAGGTTATCTAGATTTGCTGCCTCCTTTGTCTTTCTACAAGAGTGGAAGGCAGCATCTGGACTTTCAACACTTTAAGAGCAACAGGACTAATGGGCTAGTATTCAATATTAAGAGTTACATGTGCTTTCCAAAGACACTCTCCTACCCACTTCAATTCTGAAGAAAGCGTATCTTTTCATACATAGAACCTGTGCTGTTAATTCTGACTGAATTGTGTTTGAACTCTTTGAGGGGCAAGGAACTCTTGGTGCCATGACTCCAACTGCTCACTGTGTGACCTCCCCACCTCACCTTTCAAGAGGGGCAATCAAGATTTTGTCAGAAGAAAACTGGAATACCTTGTAAGGGTCTCCACCCTCCTTCACCCTTGTGATAACACTTCTTGGTCCTATTGCCTTTTAAAAGTGTCCCACCAGGCTCTCCTGATAATCTGATAATACTGTTGATTTAGGGGACTACGGGTGAGCAATAGAACTATTTATATGTGGTAATTTTATGAATATTTATGAGAAATGTGTGTGTGCTAACTTATCGTTATTACTATGTTGTTTTTATGAAATGTGCCAAAAATCATCCCAAAGAGGGCTTCCTGGTAGCGTTTTCTCCTGTCACCATAGGTCTTTGTGGTTTCATAGCGTTTTAATAATAAGTGGTAATTGCAAGCTGGCTTTAAAATACATCTTTAAAGGTTTTAGTGGAGAGAAAAGTGAACATGTCAGAAATGAACCACCAGGATATCAATAAGCTTGAACAAGGAAGAGCCTAAGCTAAATGGAGCTTCCAAGTGTTTTGTCATCTTAGAATAATACTCAAATTTTTCTTTTTTGGTTTGTTTTTGGACAACTTGAGATACTCTTTGTTACAATTATTACAAAAAATAAATTTAAAAAGTATTCCAAAGTGGTCTGTCTTTTAGAAATAGCGTGGTGTAGTAGTAGAATTATGCATCAAATATGTGGGTTCTAGTTCCAACCTTGCCATTGTGTGACTGTGCCCCATTTTCCTAATTTCAGGAATGAATGGAGGGGGCTAACTAGATCAAAAGTGTGACATGGGGTCAAAAGCTGCCAGATTCAGATTAAAATGTAATTGGGAGATAATTTTAAAAGTAGGATAAACATAGTATTAATATGTAGTTTTCTGAGTCAATGTGGCACCAGCATGCATCTGTATGGGCCCCCATTTTATTTCTTTTTTTGGAGGGGAGAAGGTAGGGAAATTGGGGTTAAGTGACTTGCCAAAGGTCACATGGCTAGTTTTTTGTGTGTGTGTTGAGCGTCTGAGGTCGGATTTGAACTCAGGTCCTCCTGACTCCAGGCCTTAGCTCTATTCACTGTGCTGCCTAGCTGTCCTCTGAGCCCCCATTTCTTTTTCGGTTTGGCATCACTTTAGTTCTCTTATTCTACTAGTATCAGCAAATCTTTGATTTCATTTAAGTTAGAAACAATGACTTGGTTTTAGTTTAGTGGGTGCTGATTAATGTGAGATTTTTATCATGGTCTGTATATCTGTTATGGTGTCAAAATCACCTTTTACATTTTCCTGTCTCTCCATTTGCTATATAAAATATGTCCTTGATTGGAAGAGTATATGCTGGTTGTTTTGACATTCATTTCACTTAATTATCTGGCTTTAATGTCATTTTCCTTTGAAGACTTTTCTGCAAGAAATTTTTTTTAGTCTTACATTGAGAACCACTTCAAAATATACAACTTAGACATAAACTCAGTGCACCTTTATGAGCACATAGCAAATAATGACTGTGGCTACTTGTGTATAACAAATTTAAGTTTTGATTTTTACTCTTAGAAGATTTTACAGTGTTACAAGTTGACCCTCAGTTTCTCTTTTTGCATAAGTGGTAATGAGAATACTTCCGTAAACATCTAAAAAGTGGGTCTTCCACTTTTTCATTGAATTAGTATTGGCTACAACTGAAATCAACAGATGATCCATCCTAAAATTAATAAAGATTCTTGGATGTGAAATGACCTTTAACCCTGAGACTTATTTAAAATGCAAAAGTGATAAGTTTGTATCCCAAGAAGGTCCTTGAGACCTTGATGAGTTGGCTCAGTCTCTGTTCCAGTAGACGCCTACTCCCTTAATAACTAGCATTTGTTACTGTAATATTAAAACAACTGAGAAATTGTTTTCAAACTTGATT
The DNA here is from genome assembly GCA_028646575.1 of Pseudocheirus occidentalis. Lineage (NCBI taxonomy): Eukaryota > Metazoa > Chordata > Mammalia > Diprotodontia > Pseudocheiridae > Pseudocheirus > Pseudocheirus occidentalis. Next base: position 25,586,123 of record CM053601.1, on the reverse strand, counting down.
TTGTGATGTTAACCGGGTTTAATTCATTTATATGCTCATCTATGCATCAGACAGTTTTTCTCCGAGGCTTGGGTTTGGGGTTTTTTTTGTTTGTTACAAAATGAAATCAGATGGAAGAAGGAATGCAATACTTGAGCCCCTTGTACTAGAAAGAAAAGAGACTAGGTATAAAAGGAAGATTTCTCAAATGTAGAGAAATGAGGATTGGCAGGTTGGTTTGTTTTTGAAGCAAGATTTTGCCTTAATATCTTGTGCAACAAATCTTAGTACTGTTACTGTTGAGGATTCAGCAGCATGGCTTGACATAAACTGGAGATAGTCTACCAATTTATATCACCAGTCCTTCAAAAAGAAACAGCTTTTTATATTTATAGATACATGTATATATTGTGTGTTTGTGTATATATGCACAGATACATGTAGATTCTTTTTTCAAGCCAATACAGTTATAATCGGTTTTTATAAAAGTGAGCATTTCCATGTCCATTCTGACTAATGGCTCATAAAACAAATATTTGCTGATTATAGCAAATTCCATTGGACAAGAAATCCTATGTGACAGATGTCACTTGTCCAAGTAGCCAAAGTTATTCTACAGGGATGACCATTCTGATATATATATATATATATGTAGATTATCAATGTTCTGTACATTGTCAAATACTCAATAAAATTTCACGTGTTTTTCAAAATGTGTTGGGTGATTGGGGTTGATAACAGAATTGTAACCCTAGAATTGGGAGAGACTTCAGAGACTTATTTAGTCCATTCCCTGCCTCTTTCCTTATAGATGAGGAAACCAAGGCCTGGTGGGGTTCTGTTGCCCAAAGCAGCAGGGCAGGATTTGAACCCTGGTTCTTGAATCTAAAGCCAGTGCTTTACTGGCTTACACATTGTCCTACACATACGTATATGTGTTTCCTGACCATATGGCCAAGTTACCTATAATGATTTGCTTTAAGAGGGGATTAATATTGGGTAATGGGGGATTTGCATCCTAACTAGGCCAAGACTATAAACTGAACAAATGTCTGAATACTGACTGAAAGAGTCCCCTTTTGCTATAAATATTCTGCAGTAAAAAGTGTTTTGGATAAAAGTGGAATAGTGAGTACCTCCCTGGGCCAAGGAAGGGTTTAGAGATTTAAGGCAAGATGAATTATTTTGCAGAGTACCTTAATTACCAGCTGAGCTTGGAATATAGTGAATTAAAAATCAAAATAAGGTATTTACAATTTTCCCTATAATTTCATTTTATATACACATATGTATAAAAACATACATATATATGTATGTGTGTATGTGTAGATGCAAACATGAACAGTATACCTCCTCTGTGGACTTTAGAAATAGGCTTTCATGCTAGACAATGATGCAGTAGATTTCCCTTCCACCTAAAATAGGATACTGTGTGTATATATGCTGTTTATCTTAGCAACCTATACACAGAAGGATACCTATCTTCAGATAGCCACAACAGCTGTTCACAGAAAACTTTTAACTCTTAAAAGGCATTTCCCTTCTTGCAAAGATAGGGAACTGGGCACACAGTTTACATACACTGTCAGACTTCTGATTAGTTTTTCAGAATTGACTTTTTTCTCATTATATTTATTGTAAATACATACAAATATCTTATTTCTTACCAATAATATATAAATATATTTATCACTATTACAAGGAATGACTGGTGGTGTAGAGAAAAGATATAGTCAGAAATAAAATTAATCTAAAAATAAGAGTATTGTGGGAAGATTGTGTTGTGCTAGAACCCCAAAATGACCCTCAAAGGCAGTCTAGTAGACTTCAGGAGGCTCTACTTTACTAGGCCATAAAAGGAATTACCTCTATACTCCCCTTTCCAACCCAAGAGGACTCGTGTCATCCTGATGGAATCCTGGGATAGACAAGGTAGGTCAGGGTGAGAACAAAGCAGAGTGTAGGCCACCCCTGAGCTCCATAGTGCCTAAAGGTTTAGCCATGCCTGAACCTTTTTCCAAGATCTGTAGCAACAAGAGAGCTACTTTGGGACATTTTGTTCAGCCCAGGGGGCCCTCTCCAACCAAGCCAGATCACACCAGAGCCCACCCAGGGAGAGCCTTCCCCAAACCCTTGGTTGGCTGGCTGAGCCTGGCTCAGGAGGGACCAGACTCAAGCTCTTGCTGGCAGGTCCTGCACTTTTGGAAATAGCCTAAGGCTGGTTTTTTCCTTGGGGATGGGGTGGGGTCACATCCCAGCCCTAGCATAGCAAAGAGAACAACCACAGGGCATTTCTGCAAGATCCAGTGGGTCACCTGTGGTAAGAAGCCAGCTAATTATAGTGACAGCTAACATTTATAAAGCAATGTCTACGTGCCTGGCACTGTAAAATTATTTCATTTGATTTTCACGTTAGCCTGGGAGTTATGTGCTGTTATTATGGCCAGTTTGCAGATAGGGAAACTGAATTGAACAGAAATTTGGGCCTGACTTGCCCCAGGTCTGAGGTCAGCTTTGAACTTGGGCCTTCTGGGACTCCAGCTCAGCATTTTAACCACCACACCACCTAAGACCCTGCACCAAATCTAGTCTGAGCAGTGCCTGAAGCCTGTGTTGGGAGCACCCCGAGCTCAGCAGCAGAGGGGATGACCTCAGGCAAAGCCTACAGTAAGAAGTCCAAGAACCCTGTGACAAGCAGGAGCCTCCGGAAAGATCCGAGGGCCCTGGTCTGGCTCACTGGTCTTAGCGGCCAGCAGGCAAGGAGAGTAGGCCAAACCCTTACCATGCACTTGGGGAGATGGCACCCCTTCCTCATGAGCAAACCAGGGAAAAAACCTATGTCCACTCCCATGAAATTCTGGTTTGAGAGAGATTCTGGGGATAAACCCCAAAGAGGACAGTTATCCCACAGCAAGTCCAAGCAAACCTTCAAAGGAAAAAATTCTCTGGCCACAGGAACTGCAGGAGTATCTGGAAGAAATGGAACCAGAGACCTCAAAATGGAAATGATGCAGAGAAAACAATTATAAGGAAAATGGAACCTTAGAATATTAGACAGAAAACCTCACTCAGGAAATGAGTGCTTTTTTAAAATTAGAATAGACTGATGAAAAAATAATCAGCAAGACAAGAAATATCAAAACAAGCTCAAAACTGAAAAAGAAGAAAAAAATCTAAGAAGGATAAGTGACTTGGAAAAGAAGTAGAGAGGATTTCTTAATTATCAGACTCTTAAAATTATGGTCAGAAAAAATGTCCAGAGAGGTGGCACGGTGACAGCCTGTGTTCTTGCACTCAATTGTGTTGGTCAGTTTTGCTGAAACCAGCTTTTTTTCTCTATTCTTACAAGAGGCGGCCCTCCGGGAAGGTGAGGTAGAAAGGAATATATTTGGGAATGAAGAGAGTGTAAGAACAAAAGGTATCAAAATAGGTTGTTTTTCTTTTTAAAAAATGTTTGTTTTTTATATTTGGGAATGAAAAGAGTGTAAGAACAAAAGGTATCAAAATAGGTTGTTTTTCTTTTTAAAAAATGTTTTTTTTGTTTTGTTTTTTGGAGGGAAGTTGGGGTTAAGTGACTTGCCCAAGGTCACACGGCTAGTTTTTGTGTTGTGTCTGAGGCTGGATTTGAGCTCAGGTCCTCCTGACTCCAGGGCAGGTGCTCTATTCACTGTGCCACCTAGCCAGCCCCATTCTTTTTTTTTTTTTTGAGTTCTAAATTCTCTGCCTCCTCTTGGTCCCCCACCCACTGAGAAGGCAAGCAATATATACATAGCTTTTTTTTTTTTCTTAGTTTTAAGTCCCTCATCTCTGAAGACTGTCAGTATCTGGAAGCAGAAATTGTAGCTCAGGAAGCAATAATGAGGAGTTAGGCAGACTCTGATAGCTCTAAGTTGTGTGATATTTACAGAGCCCCAATGGTGGTCACCTTAGCCCTAAATATAAAGTGGGGAAGTTCCATCAGATTTTAGGTCATTCTGTTTTGGCATGCAACGCACATGAGACTTCTACCCAGAGAACAAAGTTTGAATTCTAGGGAATTCAAATGAGCCAAGCCCCAGAAGAGCTGTGCACAAGCCCAAAGGACTCGGTGATGAAGTACCCCATCTGTCTCCAGAGAAAGAACTGATGTTGTTTGAATACGAACTGAAGCATCTGGGAGTCTTCTAGTACAAAATGATATGAACATTTTTAAAAAATGTTTTACATAATTACATATGTGTAGCCTATGTCAGATTGCTAACAGTCTCAGGGAGGGGCGGTAAGGGAAGGAGGGGGAGAACTTGGAGCTCAAAATTTGAAAAAACAATCGTTCAAGTTGTTTTTATAGGTAATTGGGAAAAATAAAATATTAAATTAATAATTAAAAATAAATAAAATATGTATATTATATATGTTAAATAATTTATTCCACATTAACCTTTAAACACTAAGGAAACCAAATAGGCATACATTTAAGATCATTTACACTTTTAAATATATTTCTATGTACAATATATTCATAGCCACTTAAATTGTTTTCATTCTTTCCTTCAATTCATCTCAGTATTTGTATACACCATTTTTTTTTCATACTTAGAATCAATGTGCATGCTGTTCTGGTTTGTTACTTCAGTTCGTCTTTCCAAATTTCTTTATATTGTCCACGTTTATCATTTATATGGATTGTTCATATTCCATTTCATTGCCAATTGATTTTATTCAGCCCTTTACCAACTAGTTGACATTTAAATTGCTTACAAATCTTTACAATTACAAATAATGTTATATGTATTTTTAATGTATCTCTTTAGGAAATCACTCAGGGCCCAAAACCACAAATGGAATCATCGGGTCAGAAGTTAAGCTTACTTTTGTGACTTGTGTGTTGCTGGATTGCCTGCCTAAGAGATTCTGCCACTTGGAAATCCTGTCAACAATTTATCTTTTAGGACCTGCTTCTCCACAACTTCTCCACCATTTAGTTTTGTCACTTATTATTATTTTTACTAGTATGATGGTTATGAAATGGGACCTCAAAGTGCTTATAATTTTTCTCTTTCTCCCTCCCTTCCTCCCTTCCTCCCTCCCTCCCTTTCTCTGTCTCTCTCTCTGCCTCTGTCTCTCTGTGTCTGTCTCCCTCGCTCCCTCCTACCCTCCCTCCGTCTCTCTCTTTCTCTCTGTCTCTCCTCCCCCCATATCTGTCTCTCTAATGAAGTTGAATATTTTTCAAGTATGGTACAGTGAAAAAGTGTGTGGTACAGGGGAAAGACCATTGCCTCTGGAGTCAGACAACTTCCATTTGGATCTTGTCCCTGAAGTTCATACCTGTGGGACCTTAAACTCTCTGGGGCCATCTTTCCTCACTTGTATTCATAACAATTAGAACCTGACATTGGGTCTAGGGGGAACTAGGGTGGAGTACTCTTCCCTCACCAATGAAGGACCCCTCTCAGCTCTGGACATGTGGCGACTCCATTCAGTCCTAGTATGACCTCCTGAAAGAATGGTTAGGTTTGAATTCTTTGACTCCTTGTGCTCCAACCCAGCACCCCAAGTTTAGATTTTATCTGATGTTTTGGGGTCTCCCCAAAGTGTAAGAATATAGACAATGGACAGTATAGTCAGATATAGAACAGATATTTATTTCCTCCAGACAAAAGAAATGCTAACAATACAAAACCTCACAGCACATCCTAATTGATCGATATTAGATTTATCTTTTAAGCCTTTATATACATTGTTTTGTTTTTCTGAGTTCTGTGATGACCTGGACTTTGACTTTGTTCTTATTTTCCAATAGATTTTTTTTTTGGGAGGGGGGAATCAGGGTTATGTGACTTGCCTAGGGTCACACAGCTAGGAAGTACTTGAGGTCAAATTTGAATTCAGGTTCTCCTGACTTCAGGGCCAGTACTCATTACTCTGTCTACTGTACCACCTCGCTGCTCCAGTCCAATAGATTTTTGCATGATTTCATTTATGCTTTGTGACTTTTTCATTGACATTTTAAACTTTTTTATGTTGCTTTTCATTTTTCTAAATTGTTTCCTTTATCTCTTGGGGGTTTTTTTGCTTGCATTTTAATCATCCTTTAATGCAGTTATTATACAATTTATTTTATCTTCTGGTGTTTCTTCCATTTCTTCTGTTGCAGAATTAGCTATATTGTATATATTATATAACACTATATAATATACAATATATATTATATCTATATCAATATATTATGTATCATTTTATATATTAATAAATAATTTTGTATATCAGTTTCATCTCTGTCTTTTTGTTTCAGGATTAAAAAAAAGTTGACTTGAGAATTTTTCTTTGACTTGTTCTTTATCTATTAGATAAGCCCTGCTTTCCCCTTTGCTGTTTCTTTTTCTTTAACGTCTTGAGGCAAGTGACCTTGAATTTAAGAGAAGATTGCCTCCTCCCCCAGTAGATTAACCAGACTTCTCCCTATCTTTCCAGTCTTCTGATATCTTCCTCTTCTTCACATAACCTGTGGTCCCATGTACGACACAGACCTCCTTGCTGTTCCTTACAAATGTCTTTCCATCTATCTATCCTGCATTTTCATCTGCTGCCCCCATGCCTGGACCTTTCTCCCTCTTTATCTTTGCCTTCTGGTTTCCCTTGGCTCCTTTATGTATTAGCTAAAAACCTCACCTCCTGTAAGAACCCTTTTCCAGCCCCTTTAGTATCCTCATCTTCCTCTTAATTATCCCCAGTTGACTTTGTACGCATCTTGTTTGCTCCTGTGCTTTCCCCATGCTTTAGGCTCTGAGGTCCTTGAGAACAGGGGCTGCTTTTGTCTTCTTTGCTTCTCCAGTACTTAGCACAGAGTAGGCATTTACTAAATGCTTGTTGACTGAATGGGTTCTCTTGCCTTATCCTACTTGGGGTTGGGTGTGGAGACACCATTGGAAAGCTACTGCCAGATATTCAAGACCTGATCTTCATTGCTGGGACTGTTGTTGCTTACTCTCTGGGCAGTTGTATGCTCTCTGTAGGCTGACTACTTCCTTGGGATTTCTCTCCCAAAGTGGCTTTTACTCTTTCTGCCTTAGGGAGAGGGAGATGGCAACAGCAGCTCTGGGTCCTCTCTGCCCTGGGGGAGAACATAGTCAGAGTGACTCCATCCTCTCTTCCTATAGATTCCTCTCTTACCTAGCTCCCAAGGGAGATTCAGAGGATTACCAGGTTCCCTCTTTGCCGTGGGACCATAGTGGGAAAGAACTTCAAGCAAAAAGCAATGAATGACAGAGGGGAGGTGCCTTCTTGTCTCTCTATGACCAGGCTTTGGCGGAAAAAAAACTGCAACCTTTGCTGTCCCTCCTGTGTGATCCTGGACAACACACAGCAGAGGCAGCTATCACAAACCTTTGGCCTTTCTTTGTAGGAACAATACACGGATACTCTCAAGGTTTCACTTAAGAATTTTGGAATTTACTGTGTGACGTGGGAGATGCTGGCACAAGGATGGCCCAGCATGGTGTGCCCACATCAGAGAAGGTGATGTGCTCTATGAACAAAGCAGAATTGAAGTAGCTCAAAAGAAATGCAAGATGTGTAAATTTAGAGAATCTGCCCCAAATGTTCATGTGGACAACTGTGCCTGACCTGTGGTAGAACATTCTGAACTTGTACCAGTCTGATCAGCCACAGTGGGACACAGTGAAAATTGATTCTAGCATAATAATGTTATTTTGGTCCTTTTTGAGAACGAAGGACCACAACTAATTGGTTTGCTCAGGAAGGCACAATAATGACCCTGAATACTGAGACTCAGTATTGAATTGGTTCCAGGTGGTTGTCAACGGAGAAGCCATTTCTTGTCAGAACTTTTCTGAAGACTCAGTTGACTATTCCTTATCTAGGATAACATAAAGGAATAATTCACTGACAACTCTAGGCTCAGTTCTAACTTTATCCAGGGTCAAAAGGAATTAGGCCTAAAAAAAAAAATCTACAGGTCAGTCTGACCAGAACTTGGCAGCAGACAACGTACAGTATGTTCCCACAAAGACATTCCTCCCCTTTCAGCAGAAAAATTTTTTTTTGGTGATCCTATTTATTTTTCAATAGTGTTTGATTTTTTCCAATTACATGTAAGGACAGTTTTCAATATTCATTTTGTAAATAAGATTTTGAGTTCCAAATTTTTTCTCCCTCCCTTCCTCCATGCTTCCGTGTTTCTTCCCAAGATGTCAAGCCATCTGATACAGGTCATACATGTGCAATCATGTTAAACATTTCTACATCAGTCACGTTGTGAAAGAAGAATCAGAACAAAAGGGAAAAAACACAAGAAAGAAAAAACCCAAAAGAAAATAGTCTGCTTTGATCTGCATTCAGACGCTATAGTTCTTTCTCTGGACGTGGATGGCATTTTACATCATGTGTCATTGGGAACTGTCTTGGATCATTGCATTGCTGAGAAGAGCCAAGTCTCTCATAGTTGATCACTGCACAGTGTTCAGCAGAAAATTATTATTGGTTCTTGGAGAAGACATCTAACCAAACTACAGACAAATTTGCATGGCGTGAAGTGAGCAGAACCAGAGCAATTTGGGCAAGGACAATACTGTCAAGTCCAACGACTTTGAAAGGCTTAGGATCTCTGAGCATTAAAATGACTAACTCCAAGGGACTCAAGATTCAGAACAGAGACACAGATATTTAAAAAATATGACCGATTTGGGGACTGGTTTTGTTAGACTATACATTTATAGGAGGGATTTTGTCTAGCTTTATTCACTGGGACAGGGTTGAGGGGAGGTGTGAGGAGGTGAACCTTAGGAGAAAATGTTAATTACAGAAATAAAAAAGACATCGAATGGCACTATAATAATCTTTCATACAATTATCTAGCTGGTTAGAGGAGTAACAAATGTTTGCAGGGACAGATCGAAACAGAACAGAGAAACAACATGGGTTGTACAAACAAGCTTTATACAGGATAAGCTAGAAATAATCAATGAGTGAAGGCACTAGAATTAAGAGATAAGAAAAGGCTTACTGGAGAAGGTGGGACTTTATGTATGTACATATGTACTTATTGTTTTTTTGAGGGCAACTGGGGTTGTGACTTGCCCAGTCATATGGTTAGTGTGTCAAGTGTCTGAGGCTGGATTAGAACTCAGGTCCTCCTGACTCCAGGGCTAGTGCTCTATTCACTGCGCCACCTAGCCACCCCCAAAAGTGGGATTTTATTTGGGACTTGCAAGAAGCCAGAGAGAGCATTCTAGGAATGGGGGATAGCTGGGGAAAATGCTCAGTCTGAAGATGGAGTATCTGGTTAAAGAAACAGAAAATAGGCCAGTGTCATCGGATCTGATTGCATATGGGGAATGAGGTTAAGGTGTAAGAAGTCTGGAAGGTGTGGAGACCAGCTCCTGAGACTGTCAACAATCAGGATTTTATATTTGATCCTAAAGGTGAAAGTGAGATGTGTGTGTGTGTGTGTGTGAGAGAGAGAGAGAGATAGCGAGGGAGAGGGAGACAGGGAGGAGAGAAAGGGAGGGAAACAGAGGGATATAGAGGGAGACAGAAGAGAGAGGGAGAGAGAGAAAGGGAAGGAAAGAGAGGGAGAGAAAGAGAGAGAGACAGACATGGCCAGACCTGGGCTATGGGAGGATCACTTTGACAGCTGAATAGAGGATGGTCTGAAGTCAGGAGGCCCACAAACCTGCAGCCTATTGCAATAGTTCAGGTGATAGGGGTCTACACCAGGATGGAGGGAAGAAGGTACATTAGAGAGATGTTATGAAGGTATAAACTGACATCCCTTGGAAACAACCTGGATGTGTCTGTGTATGTGTGACAGTGAAGAATCCAGGATCACACCTAGATCGTGAGCATGGGTGACTGGTGGTATGTATTCTGAAGTTTGCAAAAAATATATATAAAACTGAAAAAGACAATTCAGAGGCGTCATTTATTATGTTATTGCAAATAATACTGCTACTTATTTAGGAGTATTTTTGTGAGTGTATGCATTTTTCTGCCTTGGAAAGCTCTATGTGCACTTGTGACTTTATTCTTTCTCAAGGTAGCTGTCTCTGTGTTCCTCACACAAACCACTCAATCTTCCATCTCCACACCTTTGCACTGGTCATACCCCATGCGTAGAATCCAGTTCCTTTACATCTCTGACTTGAAGAATCCTTCTCCTCTTCCAAGGTGCTACATAAATGCTATTTATTACCATCTATAACTCAAGGTCCTAGAGAATTGCTGAAGTCACTAAAGCTAGCATATGTCAGCACTAACTTCTACCTAAAGCTATCCTGACCCCCTAGCTGCTAGTACACTCCATTCCTCAATTTATTCCATATATACTTCAACAGAACATAAGCTCCTTAAGAATAGGGATTGTTTTTGTCTTTGTGTTTGAATATCCAGTATCTGGAATGCCTGATGTATATAAGGTACTTTTTGATGCTTGATCTTTTAATTTGGGCTTATCAGGGTACCTAGATTCTTATAACTCTCTGCCCAACCAGGAGATCCAACTGTAGGATAACTGGTCCAACAGGACCTTGGGAAAGGTATTTTGTTTCAAGTTACTGGTTCATCCTGTTTATCTTAGCCCTTTCATGAACAATGGCCCTGTTAACCCACATCCTTAATGTATTTTATATGCCCAACTATGCTATGTATAAATATAATACATGTGAAAAATGTTTATTGATCTTTTATTTTTATGTCAGAAATTGTTAAAGCTAAGTTCTTAGTAGAAAACAATGAATTTATTGAGTTAATTTTTATTTCCATGAGTGATTTGCTTATTTGCCTTTGAACTAACACTCCTTCCATAGAAGCAATATTTGTTTTAATTCAACATATTTTAAAAAAAAAGGCCAAACCAAGTTTGTGAGCCTGGTGGAACGTGTACAGGACAAACAGTCACTGTCAGAAAATGTCAGCACAAATTTTAAAAGAAGAATCTTGCTAAGGAGTTGGGAAGGCCCCATTCTACCACGCCTAGGGCAGCCAGGCTAGGAACAAAAGCTCTCAGCCACTGAAGTTGGGCGAGCTCATCTTGGTAGTGGTTGGGCTGCTTGATCACCTTCAGCAGCTACAATGATGACAAAGTCCTGGCTGTAAGCTGCTGTTGGGACTTGGAGGTCAGAAATGCCTGGGCTCAAAGGTCAATTCAGATACTTAAGAGCTATGAGAACCTGGGTAAAACATTCAAGTTTCCTCACATGTAAAATGAGGCAATTGGAATCGATGGCTTCTAAGACTCCTTCCAGCTCTAAACTGATGATGCTGTTTTTTTTTTTATTAATTCCATCTTTTTTTTTTTTTTTTTTGGCTTTTTGGAGGGCAACTGGGGTTAAGTGACTTGCCCAAAGTCACACGGTTAGTTGTTTTGTGTCAAGTGTCTGAGGCCGGACTTGAACTCAGGTCTTCCTGACTCCAGGGTTGTTGCTCTATTCATTGCACCACCTAGCCGCCCCCTTATCATTTTTATTATTGTCTGTAACTTATAGCCTTAGAGAATTGCTGAAGGCACTGATGTGAGTATATGTTAGCAGCAAAACTTCCAACTTTCAAGTCTGGCCCTCTATGCACTAGACCACAATGCCTCCTTTGGGCAAAATACAGGAAGAAAAACAAAGCTTTCCCATAGCTGTGTAGAAATCATTTTATCTTGAATCAACCTACAATTAGATCAGTAACAATCTCTGTAGAGATTAGGAAGGAGATGTGTGACCCTAGTGACATTCAACAGATACATCATGAATGATATAAAACTATTATTTACGAGATTAGAAAACCCCAGCAGGAGGAAGTGCCCGTCAATCTTTAGTTTCATGTCTATTGGTACGGAGAGACACAAAGAGCTGAGAGATGCTAACATTCTGCTCTCAGGATTTACAGCTTCAGCACACTTCGAATGCTAGAGGAAAGAGACAACACAGCATTATTGACCATAAATTAAAAAATCGCCTTCCCTTTCTCCCAACACACACTAAACTATTGAAACTGTCATTAAAAGCCTTAGCATTATAGTTCACAAACTACTAACAATGAAAAAGGTTATTTCCCCCCCAAATAAGAAAGAGAAAGGCATGGAATAGAAAGTATTTTTTGTGCACGAAGATAAAAGTTGTGCTGATCAGGTCAGCGACCTCTGCAGTCCAAAGCAACATCAATTTGGCCAAGTGATGTCTGTGGGTGCTTGGTGGGGATGGGGAAGAGGAGAGGGCAGACGGAAGGTGACAATATTTTGAAAGGTACAGGAGGGCAAAGCACTTTCCTTAGGGGTCGCCAAGGGTCTGTCAACACAATTTATCTACTCCTATTTTATGCTCTTTCCATGTAGAGGATAAAGGATAATAAGCTGTCATTTCCTCAGCTTATAGAAATGCCAGTAAAATATGACCCCCAGATTCTCGAACATGTATTATACTTGGTAACCCAGCCAAGGGGAAAGTTTACCTCTTTCCTGAGTGCATCAACTCAAAGGCTTCATTAATTTGATCAAAAGGCAGGTTGTGAGTCACAAACTCATCAACTTTGATCTTCTTTGACATGTATTCAGACACCAGTTTTGGGACACTTTCTACACTCTTCCATCCTAAAAGTAACCAAAAGATAAGGAAAATGATTGAGTTCAAGTGCACATCTGGATAGCTGGAAGATGGTCTGTTTCTACAGGCAGTAGGAAACAGATCATTTAGCTAGTAGAACGTGGCTTTTCCTTCAAGGGACCCCAAGATTTAACAGAAAGTCTTAATCATAGAATCCCAGAACCTGAGAGTTGGAAGGGACCCCAGAAGTAAGCCCACACCTGTAACACTAATGCTCAACAAGTGGTCAGCCAGTCTCCACTTTAAGACTCCTCTGGTTCTAAAACACTATTTCCTGAGGCACAGTTCTAATTTTCTTATTGACCAGAAATCTACCCCTCTATAACTTTCATCTACTGGCTTTCTTTCTACCTTTTGGAACTAGCATATAAAGACTAATCCTCATTCCATGTTATAACTCAAAACATCTGGATACAACTCCCAAACAAGCTTCCTCTGCCCCAAGGTTTTTTCTTATACCTTGGGAAGAAGTGGGTTTCCTTTCACCAGGAACCTTCAAGAAATGACTAGGTGACCACTTCTAGGGGATGGTGTAGAAAGGATTCTTTCCCAGGGATGGGTTTGACTGGTGGACAGCTTTTCATTTTTCCTTAAGACTTTCTACTTAAATCTTTTCTACTTCTGAACTTCTAGCATTCTTATCGAGGCTGAACACCCTCAATTCATTTAACTGACCCTTTTAAGGTAAAGTTCCAAGTCCCTTCATTATTAGACCATCAACCCCTAGGGATTGTTTCTTTTCTTGCCTTTGTGATCACTAGCTCCTAGAACAGCACCTTGCAAACAAATAGAAATTTAATAAAAGATGGCTGGATTAATCACTATACTCTGCTGGTGGCATCCACACCTCTGCCCACGGCAGAATACAGCTGGATTATCACCTCCCTTATTCCAGACACTATGCCATTTCAAGAAACATTAGCATTGCTGACTGCCACAAATAAATGAAGTGGTTAATGAGGAGGAGGAGGAGGACTGATCTGAGATTTTTTTGAGAGTATGCTTAAATCCTTCATGGGGAAAATAATGCTATAGGGGTGGGAGATGGGGGAAGACTTGGTTAGGTTTAAGTTTTTATGATGTCCCTGACTTTAAGATCTGTACTTAAATAGATGACAATCACTCAAAATATGAGGCAGAAAAGCAAAAGTGTCAGGCAGCTACATAAAACTAGAGGAGAGGGATGTGAACTGTTCATCTTCCATTTCTGCATTCCCTTAAGCATGCCTTCTGGTCCGGCTAGTTCCCGAATAGATTCTCAAGCAGTCATCTGGCTCCTACCCTGTGTTAAATGAACACCACCCAGGCAAAGAAGTGGAACCGAGCAGGTGTCCATCAACTGGCACTGGCTGAAGATAATATAATACTACTGCAGCGTAAGAAATTATGGCTTTAGAGCAGCGGCTCTCAACCTGTGGGTTGTGACCCCATTTGGGGGGTCAAACGACCCTTTCACAGGGGTCACAGGGGTCACCTAAGACTATCAGAAAACACATATTTCTGATAGTCTTAGGAACTCAGACTCGGCTCCTCTATTCATCTCCAGGCAGGTCCACCCACATATGAGTATTAAAGGGATTAAAGGGTTGTGGCATTAGGAAGGTTGAGAACCACTACTTTATAGAGAAACCTCAGAAGACTTGTAGACGCCAATGGAGAGGGAATTTCAGGAGCAGGGGAACAATTCATACAGCGACGTTGTAAAAATGATTTTGAATAATTTTAAGTATCTCAAAGATAGCTCTGAAGGATTTAAGAACTCTGATCAACACGGCAGCCCATCATGATTCCAGATGACCAATCATGCCTGCCTCCTGACAGCATGGTTGTGAACTGTCAGTGGTCAGGGTCAGCTAGAATTTTGTAAGGGCCTGCTATGCGTCAAGTACTTAGGGCTGGGGATACAAAGAAAGGCAAAAGAGAGTCCTTTCTCTCAAGGTCCGCGCAGTCTAATGGATGAGACAGCATGCAAGCAAGTTATACAAAGGATAGAGTGGAGGTAATCTCAGAGGGAAGGTGGTGGCATGAGGGAGGCCTGGGGAAGGCTTCTTGCAGAAGGTGGGACTTTGGCTGAGATCTGTGGGAAGCCAGAAAAGGTAGAAGGGAGGGATGAGGACAGGGAGCATTCCAGGCAGGGAAGATGTCCAGAGCTAAGAGACAGAGTGTTTATAGAACCGCCAGGAGGCCAGAATCACTGGAGCAAAGGGAACATGATGAAGAGGAAGGTATAAAGAGACTGGCAAGGCAGGAAGGGGCTAGATTACAAAAAGCTTTGAATGCAAAGAGGAGGCCATTATATTTGATCCTGGAACTGGTAGGGAGCCAATGGAGTTTAGAGTTTACTGCCATCAGCAAATGATGGCTATTTCTGATACCAGCAGGCCTTAGACACAGTCATAGTTGTGACCAAAATTAACTGACATCTTCTATTTTTTGTTTTCCTCTCAAAGACCATGAAAAGGGCAACCAGATGGTTCAGTGGATAGAATGCAGGGCCTGGAGTCAGGAAAACTCATTTTCTTGAGTTAAAATCTGGCCTCAGACACTTACTAGCTGTGTGACCCTGGACAAATCACATAACTGTTTGCCTGTTTCCT
Source organism: Pseudocheirus occidentalis (assembly GCA_028646575.1). Lineage (NCBI taxonomy): Eukaryota > Metazoa > Chordata > Mammalia > Diprotodontia > Pseudocheiridae > Pseudocheirus > Pseudocheirus occidentalis. The sequence goes on along the minus strand of CM053601.1, from coordinate 25,570,963 downwards.
CATCTGTAAAATGAACCGGAAATGAAAATGGTAAACCACTCCAGTATCTCTGCCAAGAAAACCTCAAATGGAGTCACAAAGAATCAGACACAATGAAAAGGAATTGAACGACAACAAAGCAGGTAAAATTGTTCTGACAGTCTATTTCTGGTCTACCAAATAAAGCCTACTCTCAATTATTTACTCACGAAGGAGAATAGCAAAAGAAATTTAAAATCATCCTGGGTTTAGAAATATATTTTATAATTAGCTTAGGCAGATTCTTATTTTTAAAAAAACATCAATTACTTAATTGGCTCAAAGTGTTCAAAAATGCTAATGTAATCTCAGGCTACCTTAGAGGCTTTGTCCGCAAAGGAGGTGAGGGTTCTGCTGTCCTCTGCCCTAGCCAGACCACAAATGCATACTGACTTGTGACACCCAGAAGCTACTTTAGGAAGGCCAGTGACAGGCTAGAACACATGCAAAGGTAGACAACTGGCATAGAGAAGAGGGCTTGAAGCCCCTACCTTGGAAAGTTCAATGGAAGGAAGTGAGGCTAAGTCAGAGGTACAGTGGGAAAAGTCATGTTTTTGAGTCAGACACTCAAATCATACCCCTGATGCTTACTGTATGACCTTGAGCAAGTCATAAGCTCCTTGAGGGTCAGGTTCCTTATTTATAAAATGAGGAAATTGGGTCAGGTGATTTCTGAGGTTCTTTGCAGATTGGAAATCCGTGATCTTATGAACCAAGAGATGGGTTAGGGGAAGAGGGGATGGTAGACGGCAAAAGAGACACGTCATTATAAATGTGAACCACTGGTATAAGGAAGGGGAATATATTGACTTGACTTTCATGATTCCAGAGGTTGGAAAAAATCTAATTAGTGTGTAAGAGATGTAGGTAGCCTCATTTTGCAAGGGAAGAAACTTTGCTTAGAGAAGTCACTTGGCCAAGGTCACACAAGTAGCGAGTGACTGCATCAAAAATTGCAACTTTTCAGAATCGCAATGTTTCCAGAAGAAACACTTTGTAATGAAACTATTTTCATAACAATACCAAGGCATTTTGATTTCAAATATGGTAAATATCAGTAGATATAACGAACATAAAAGGAAGGTCCTCAATAACTAAAAACATGAGGACCTGAAACCAAAAAGCTGAGATTCAATCATCTAGACAAGAAGGTACTAACCTATTTCAACCAATGAATTCGGAGCTCTAGTCCCCATCCCCTATTCTCCTAGATTTTCAAATTATTATAATACTTGTGACGACAGTCTTTGAACAGGCCCTTCTGATAACATATTCAGGGTCTATTCCCACAATGGAACTAGTGGTTCAAAGGGTATGCCTATTTTGGCAATTTCTACTGCCACTGCCATATTACTATGGCAAAAAGATTTGACAAATTTGCAATTCCACCAAAAAGATGAGTGAACCTGTTCCTCCCCAAGCATCTTAGTGCTGTGTTTCACTGCTTTTAATTATTTTTCCATGGTATATATCAAGGTCATTTTAATTTGCAACTCTTGATTTTTAGTGAGGTTGAGTATTTTTCAAGTGATTATTAACAATGCTTTTGAAAACTGTACCTATCCTCTGACCATTTATTTACTAAGACTTGGGAATTAGCACCATGGCTTTTTAACAGTATTATTTTAGATGTCAATTCCTATGATTTACCACTCATTTACCCTGTTATTTTTAATTATTTGTTTTTATTCTGAAGTAGTCAAACATATCTTTCATTTTTAAAAAGGTTCCCCTATTTCCTGAATCAAAAAAAGGTCCCCCATCATGGAGATACTGTAGCATTCAATTTTTTCTACATTTTTAATAGTTTTTGTTTAAATCTACCATTGTAGAGGACAATATGAGTCAAAAGCACCTTTGTTCTATAGGAAATCAGGGATTGCCTTGGAGCTTCTTGGTTTTGGGGTCTCCTTGTGCCCTTAAGAGTAAAGGAAATGCTGAGGTAAAAGCCCAGTTGCCAACTCACAAGGAAGTCTCCTAGGAGACTGCCGGCTTGATGAGCAGCAGCTGACAAGACTGGTTTGTTCCCCCCCTCCATTGGTCCCCCCCCCCCCACAAGAAGATCATGCTCGAATCATGTTGCCCTTAGAGTATAAAAGGAGACTACCATTATAACATAAAGAACAGCTGTTGTGTGTGTCCCTCCTGAGAATACAGCCTAAGGCGCCTGGCCCTTAGGCTACTGAACTGAGCTGCACATCATCTGGCTGGTATTCACTAAGGTAACTGGGTTTACTGCCTATTCTGTACAATCCTTTCCCCAGGTTTTATTTTCTAAAGGACTCTCTATTAGGCACCAATGATGCATGATACACATTTGTTTAGATGCTTGGCCTTATTTACTCTGAATTGTTGATTTTTTGGCCCAGGCCAAGATGGTTTTGAGGATTAGCATTCCCTAATATGCTTTAAGGACTGGGGAATTCAAGACCACTTATCTAAGGTTTCTTTTTTTATAATGGGGTTTTAAAATTAAAAAAAAAATTAGTTGAATAAAACAAGCATTTCTATAACATAGGAGAATAAAAATGACTGCACATGAAATTGCAAATCTATTACACACCAATTTGCTATTCCTTTTAAATGTATAATAAAGTTATCATAAAAAAATTTTTTTCTTCTCTCCATCCTTCCCCCTGACTCTAGAGATGACTACTATTAGACACACATAAAATTATTCTACACATGTTCCTACTTATGAGTTCTTTCTCTGGATGCAGATAGCATCTTTCTTCATATGTTCTTTATAGTTAATTTGAGTACTTATACTAGTCAAAAAGACTTATTCATGCAAAGTCACTCTTAAAAACAGTATTTTTGTGGGATTTTCCATAGATATCTCATTACCCTTTTGTGTAGTTCTACCAAGGGGAACCTTAGTATTTTCATTGATATTGTATTAAATTAAAAAACATAATTTAGGGTGCTTAGGCTGGTATTAAATTTGCACATACCAACGAAAACATGCTTGTTGATGGATATAAACCACTCTAGGATTAAATTTTGCCATGGAAAGCACACAAAATGGAGTCACACATGTGAATTACCTCCAAAGGCTGTCCCTTTCCACGTACGGCCAGTTACCAGCTGAAATGGACGAGTGGCGATCTCCTGACCTGAAGCAGCTACGCCGACAATGACACTGACTCCCCATCCTTTGTGGCAAGCTTCCAGGGCGGCTCGCTGAAGACCCAGAAACAGAGACCCAAAGGAGAGTAGGAAATGAGGAGATATACACAGTGAGAGATTTCAGAAACTGGCAGGACTTGTATTTACAGGGTGGGGTGAGGGAGACCTCTACAGAAGAAGGTAAGGCTTTTTCTTTTCTGGTTTTAAAATAAAAAAACAAAACCCAAACCTATTAAAAAAACAAACAAACAAATTATTACCCCCCTCCCCCAAACCCATTAGCTATTCATTACTTTTAAATATAATTTCCCAACTCAAATGAGTCTAGCACTGGTTCATAATCTGTAACACTGAATTCTCACTGCGAATGGTATAAATGATTTAAAAAAGACAAAACAACAACAACAAAAAAACCCTGAAAACTCAACCAGCTTCTCTTCTACCTTTCTCATTTTAAAACTTTATCTTGAATCTCTAAAAGCTTGTTACATATTTAACAAATATGTTGGGAGACACTGAGGTTAGCAAAAGTTTGTTCACTGTTAATAGGTTGTTAGTTTGTTTTTTTGTTCGTTCCTAGAATTTTCAATCTTGGTCAATCATATATATGTCTATATTTACATATGTGTGAAATTTGGATTCAGTCAAAGGGCTGCAGTTGAGGTCCTAGAGCAGTGGTTCTCGACCTTCCAAATGCCGCAACCCTTTAATACTCGTATGTGGGCGTGCATATCTTCATGTGGGTGAACCCGCCTGGAGATGGATAGAGCGGTGTCTCAGTTCCTAAAATCATGGGAAATACGTGTTTTCTGTTGGTCTTAGGTGACCCTGTTCGACCCCCAAAGGGGTCATGATCCACAGGTTGAGAACTGTAGACCTAGAGGGCTACATGTTACCTCAAGGTCAAAGTTCCTCACTCCTGATATATACTGCTTAGGGGGCCTCACACCTGAACAAATATTTATATATTATATAATATTATATATTATCCCAATAAAGTTGTTTGAGTCATTTTAGGTGCAAGGAAATATTTTCTTTTACTATTCTTTCCTATTCCTTTATCATTTAGCTACTGTGGCCCAAATAATCAAAGTTCACTTAATTATAATAAAGAATTATCTTCTCATAAATCAGAGAATTTCATCCTAAGCTAATATTAATGTTTCAGTTTTTTAACATACCAATATGATTGTATTAATGTAATCCAGATCTTAGCAGAGTGCCCGGCATGTAGTAGGTACTCAATGTTTACTGATTAATAACTGTCATCTAACTAGCATCTTACAATATGCAAAATGCTTTACAAACATTGTCTCATTTGAGCCCAACAGACAGGTACCCCGGGTATGATTATTCCCATTTTATCTACAAAGTGAGAAGATTAAATGACTTGCCCAAGATGGCACAGAAAATGTTGGAGGTGGGACCTAGCTCACTTGAAGCCTGATGCTCTATTACCCTGCTGTGTGAATTATTAATTAAGGAAGCAGTGCAAAAACAAACAAGAACACCAGTACCATACAAGAGCTAATGAAGTCAAGCATACTTACCATGATGCCAACGTTACCGATACACTCAAAAGAAAAGTCCACTCCACCGTCGGTCATTTCTACCAGCACTTCCTGGATTGGCTTCTTGAAATCTTGAGGGTTAATGCATTCAGTGGCTCCAAACTCCTTGGCCTTTGCAAATTTGTCTTTGTTGATATCTACCCCAATGATGCGGGAAGCCCCTGCCACCTTGCAGCCCATGATCACGGCCAAGCCAACACCTCCCAGGCCAAAGATGGCACATGTAGAGCCAGGCTCCACCTGGAAGGACGAGAGATCCTGTGAGAGCCCAATTCCCCGGGCAGATATATTTAAACCACTGGCTTTCAAAACAATTTCATCTTTATAGATATGCAGAGTGAATGGTCCCAATGGGACACATCTTGGCTAGGCTAACCATTTTTTTTTTTGGGTGAGAAATTAAGATGGACCATCTTCTTACCTTGGCAGTGTTGACAGCGGCACCATATCCAGTTGAAATGCCACAACCCAGGAGGCAGACCTTATCCAGGGGTGCTAAAGGATCAATTTTAGTCAGAGAGATATCAGCCACAACTGTGTATTCAGAGAATGTGCTGGTCCCCATGAAATGAAAAATTTGCTTCCCTTTGCACGTAAACCGGCTTGTATTATCAGGCATCAATCCTTTCCCCTGGGTAATTCTAAAGAAAAAGGGAAAATAAAGGATAAATTGGATTTCATAAAATCGAAAAGAAAGTACAGAAAAAAATTTAAAGAAAGATTTATAAAACCATGGAATCTTTCAGCTCTAGAAGGAAACTTGTCATCTGGTCCATTAAACTCATTTTATAGAGAAATACGAGGCCAAAAAAGGTTAAGTGACTATAGGATCTCACAGTTATTTAATGATTGAAATGGGACTCGAATCCAAGTTTCTGACTTGTCAACAGTCTCTTTCATTCCAAGAACAGCATGCCTGAGGTCAATCTCCCAAAATATTAACTAATTTCAACTCACAATTCAAAGAATAATAAGCATGTGATATACCATGCTCTAAAGGAAACCTAGAAAAAACAGAGAACTCTCCAACTGAACAAGCATTTACTGAGTATCTACTACGTACTGGGCACTATTTTAGGTGCTGGGCATACAAAGACAAAAAAGAGTAGTCCTTGTCCCTTGTCCTCAAGGTAGGAGATGAAATATCACATATGGCTAGAATGCAGTGTCTAAGGGTCAATAATGAGATGTTAATCTGGAAAGACAGACTGGAGCTAGACTGTGATGGATTTTATTTGTTTTTTAATAGTGTTTTATTTTTTCCAATTACATATAAAGACAATTTTTAACGTTCATTTTAATAAAATTTTGAGTTCTAACCTTTTCTCCTTCCTTCCTTCTCCTCTTCCTAAAACGTGAAGCAATTTGATTTAGGTTATGTATATGCAATTATGTAAGACTTATTTCCATATTAATCATAGTTGTGAAAGAAGAAACAGACCAAAAGGGAAAAAAACATTAAAAAGAGTAAAAACAGTATGCTTCAATCTGCATTCAGAATTCATCAGTTCTTTCTCTGGTGTGGATAGCATTTTCCACCATGAGTCTTTTGTAACTGTCTTGGACTGTAGTATTGTTGAGAAAAGCTAAGTCATTTATAACTGATCATCACAGTGTTGCTGTTATACAATATATACAAAGTGCACACAATGTTCTCCTGGTTCTGCTCATTTTACTCTGTATCAGTTCATACAAGTCTCCCCAGGTTTTTCTGAAATCTACCTGCTTATGTGATGGGTCTTAAATGACGAGCAAGGAAATTTCTATTTAATCCTGGAATCAGTAAGATGCTTTGAGATTTCTTTTTTTTTAAATTAATTATTTTATTTTCTTGTTTATATCATTAATTTCCACGAGATTTTGAGTTACAAATTTTCTCCCCGTCTTTCCCTACCCACAACCCCAAAATAGTTATCCCACTGTATAGCCCCTCCCTCAATCTGCTCTCTCCTATGTCCTCCTCCAACAGCCCTCTAACTTTCTGGTAGGGTAGGGACTGGGTCTCCCTACCTCAGTGCCTGTATATCTTAATTCCCAGTTGCATGTAGTTAACAATAACAATAATAATAACAACGACAACATGTACATATTTATTTAACGTTTGACTGCAGAACTTTAAATTCCAGATTCTTTTGGTTCCTCCCTCGTCACCCACCCCCACTGGAAGGACGAGCAATTCAATACAGGCTGTACACGTGTAATTACGCAGAACATCTCCACAGCGGACATATTGTGAGAGGCCGATTCTTTGAGATTTCTTAAACAGAAAAGTGACAGGGTCAGACTTATACTTTAGGAAAGGCAATTTGGTAGATACATCAACTAGCCAAGAGAAATTGGAAGCATATAGATAAATGCGGTTACTGAAATAATGTAGAAGAGACATGAGGGTTTTGACTAAGATGGTGGACATA
>CM053601.1:25547199-25563331 GCA_028646575.1 Pseudocheirus occidentalis | reverse complement strand
ATGAGGTTATGAAAGCATAAAATTGGAGTTTCATTTATTTTTTTTAATTTTAATTTAATTTTTTTGGAGTTTCTTTTCAATCAAATGTTTTTCTCTAAAATAAATGCTAATGTAACGTAGTTAATATCTTGGAATAAGACAGTATCTAGGTGGGCAAAGTTTTGGATCTGATCAACTAATGATCCAGAAGTCCATGAAGAGAGATGACCAGCCACATAATGTACATATCCCAAGATGTAGTCTTTTCAAAACCTGTCATGAGTTTCCTGAGTTTGAGGGGCTTAGATCGTCTGCGCTCATTGCTTTGACACTTCATGTTAGTATGTCTTGGCAGTCATTAGAATGCGAGCTTCTTGAGGGCAGGGCTGTTTTTGCCTTGCTTTGAATACTTTGTAGCCCCAGCACTATCTGAGTGCAGAAAGCAATTAATGAACGCTTGTTGGCTGACTGACCACCATTTGCTCAAAATATCAAATGACAACAAAGTAAAATTGATAACCGGCAGTTGATAAATTTCCTCTTGAAATGAGAAACTGAAATAAGATTAGGAATAAAAGACCTAATAGGGAAGCCACGTAGCAGCTCCCTGGCTGTAAGCTGCATAAGGGCAGAGACTGATTTTGCCAAAGGCCTGGAACACAGGGCTTTACTTGTCAACCGACTGAATGACTTATGGTTATGAATCATGCAAATTATAATATCTAAGACTCAATTTCTTCATGTATAAAACAAATATAATTACTCATGTCTTAGATGAGATCCTTAAACAGAAGGCCATAGAGAATACACAAAAGATATCATTATAAAATAAAATAATATGAAACAGACATGAAATAAGACAATAAAACAGATGTAATTATTCTTGTCTCAGGTAAGAAACTTAAATAAGGCCATAGAGAATATACTTTATAATTATTTGCATAGTATTATATTTATTATGTACTTTATATTTAATTTATATTCTCTGTGGCCATTTACTTAAAAATCTTATCTGAGACAAGAATAATTACATCTACTTTATTTTCTTATTTGTTTTATATAAGATTTTAACATTATTTGTGTAAGATCTACTTTATATCATATATTTATTATTATATAACCATATACTACATATTATATAGGATATTTTGTTATTTATTTTTAATAAGATTTTATTTATATATAATTTATAGAAGATTTTAACCTGACTTTTTTCTTCTTAAACAGCTCCATGAAATCAAGATAAGAAAAGCACATATTCTCAGTGTCTATAAGAAAGTAGGCTGTGGTTGAATAAATGGAAATGGGAATATTAGTATTATAGTTTGTGGTCCTTAGTGGCTACAATGGGGTGAGCACGGCAAACATTCTACAGCCTGATGAAATTTTTGCAGGACAAGTCTGGAAATTATTTGTTCAAATAATAAAAGATTTTATTTTCATTTGCTCTGTGGTTTCTGAAAAGGGAAATTATTTTGCCCGTTATAAAAAAGAAGAAAGTCAGTGGGATCAATGTTCTGGGCTGGGGGGTAGGGACAAAAAGGGGAGAAAATTTGTAACTCAAAACCTTGTGGAAATGAATGATATAACCAAGAAATAAATTAAAATTTACATAAAAAAAAATAAAAAAATAAAAAAGAAGAAAGTGTTGGGGATCGGTCTAAAAGTCAGCCTCCAGTTAAGAAGACCTGAGTTCAGGTGCCCCTCTGACATATACAGGCTACGTGAAGTCACTCAATCTGTTTCCCAGGCAACTCTCTAGAACCAAGGCTGCTAGGGGGCGCCATAAGCATAGATGCAGGGACTTTTAAATTAGGAACAACTGAGTCCAAATCTGGCATCACTCACTAGCTTGTGTGACCCTTGATTAAAGTCGCTTAACCTCTGCGGTAAAATGGGGACTACCCCCCAGGACTGTTGTAATGATTTAATAAGATAATAGTTGTTACTACTATTAATTACTATTAGGCAAGGGTCCTTAACCAGGGGTTTATGGAACCCTAAGGAGTCTATGGATAGATTTCAGAGAGTTGGTAAACTTGGATGGGAAAAAAAAATCTCTATTTCAATATAAAGGATTTGCTTTTATAATCTTAAGTATCTTTTTTTGGGGGGGGAGGAGGAGTTAAGTGACTTGCCCAGAGTCACACAGCTAGTAAGTATCTGAAGCTGGATTTGAACTCTCATCCCCCCAACTCCAGGGCTGGTGTTCTTTCCACTTTGCCACCTAGCAGCCCCTTTATATATCTTATTGTATGTATATAAAAACCTTATAGGGATCCCTGGAGTGCCAATAGGTTCATGGTGTACAAAAGGTTAAGAACCCTTTCCCTGTGACTACAAGTAGCTTGGAGCAGTGCTGATCCACAGGTAGAAGTTTCCCTATAAGGTAGTTTCTCCCTCCTCTGCTGAAGAAATGATAGGTCTTGACCATAAAAAGTAATAAATAAAACCAATCTAACTAAGTTTCTAAAATTTGTCAATGGACAAAAAACCTACTAAGAGATAAATTTCAGTTCAGATAAATCCTAGAACAAAATCGTCACAATTTACTAAACAGTTACATCTGTTGAACAGAAAATTAATTTTGTTATTATTTTTAAAAGATCAAACTCATCCTTGTTAGGTGATTTCTGTGCATTCATTAAAAAATATACATAAACTGCAATGTTACCAACCTGATCTTCTGGCAAAGGTTTGTTTTAGGATTCTTGCAAAATTTGCATTCTCCACACTGTGGGATGTAAAGTGGGATGACGGTGTCACCTGGGAAACACATGGAAATAGTAAGCACTTTTAGCAGAGAGATTCCATTTCCTAATAAAAAGATCTTGCAAGTGTTACTAAAATTATAAAAAGTATCCTTGTCTCAACATGTCACTTGATTTTGACTAAACTGAAAAAATGTTGAGAAAAGGAGCCAAGACCTGCCTGGAGTAAGGAGGACCTGAGTTCTAATCCAGCCTCAGATACTAGAGACACTTACTAGCTGTGTGACCCTGGGCAAGTCATTTAACTTTGCAAAAAAATTAAAAAAAGAAAGAAAAAGAAAAAAAGAGGACTTAAGACTAACTAAGTTTACTTGACATGCAACATTTCCTCTTCCTTCTCCCACATGCCAAATGTCCTGTCTTTTATCTCAGTTGATAATTCCAGGACAGAGACTCCAGAACACGGAGGACAAAACTTTTAACTTTGGTAAAATATTTTTTTAAAATAGTTATTAATGAGTTCTTAAATGAGAACAATTTGGAACAAAGCTGGCTTAGGGTCTTCAAATGCTTCAGAGAAGCAGCAGCCTATGAAATCAGAGAACAAAAAGCCTTGTATTTGTCAAATGAAGAGTGATATCAATCTTGACAAGTCACTGAGCAGGCAATCTCCTAACTAATGAATGGTGCGGGCAGTTGATCAGAAAAGTAATTTTCTTATAGTAACAAGCCCAGGAATTCAAGTGTCTAATCAAGAGCCTACCTGCTTGAAACTTAGTTACTCCTTCGCCAACACTCTCCACGGTTCCAGCTCCTTCATGTCCCAAAATCACTGGAAAACACCCTTCTGGATCTGCCCCACTCAGAGTATAGGCATCAGTATGGCAAACAGCAGTGGCAAGAATCTAGCAGGGTATTCGGAGAAACAGAATATGGGTGAGTCTATGCATGTATGTAGGCAACTCAGAATATCTATACCCATATCTATATGTCTGTCTGTCTATCCATCCTTCTTTCTTTCTCTTCTATCAATCTATCATCTATCTTTCTATCCATCTATCCATCCATCCATCCATCTTTCCATCCATCCATGGATCCATTGATCCATCCATCCATCCATCCATCTATCCATCTATTTATCTATCTATCCATCCATCCATCTACTTACCTACCTACCTACCATATCTCTCTGCCTCTCTAACCTATCTCTCTATCTGGATAGGTGCTTTTATTTTTGTTAGGATCATATATTTAGGGCTAGAAAAGCCTTTAAAGGCTATTAAATCCAATTCCCTCATTTTACAGATGAGGAAATGGTGGTCTGGAGTGGTCAAGGTCATACAAGTGATAAGTAGCTGGTTTTTCATTGGAATCAGAATATCGTGCTGTCCACTTTCTCTGATTTCTATCAAGAAATCTCTTCCTTTAAGACAGGAACTATTTAATTTTTTCTTTGTATCTCCGGAGCCTTAATACAGTGCCTGGAACATGGTAGGCCCTTAATAAATGCTTATTTGATTGATTTTAGTGATACATACACTATAATATTGAGAAAAGTAATTATTTTTCTGTTGTATTAATAACCAATTACTAAATTAGGATGAATTAGGATCTATTTCCTCATTCAGGGACCAGCCCTTGTAGATCATTCAAACTGTCTCAGAAGGACAAGGCTGAGAGATGGGACTGACCTAATCTTTGGAGTATATGCTCTAAAATCTTTTGTGGACCCACCCAACTAAGAGACTTATTTTTGTTTATAATGTAAACAGAATCCAATCTAGGTGCATTCCAGACCAAGGTCTTGTAGCCCTCTACTGCAGTCTAGGGGAACTCGGCTTATGAAGGAGAAAACCAACCAGAATGGCCTGGATAGAGATGCATTCCCTTGTCCAGACTGCAGGAGGCAGCTAAATCTCATGACTAAGCCACATTCTTGGCAGGAAGAGCTGAGGGTTTTCAGCCCGTCCCCTTATTTGAAAGTCCATCCACTAATTAATTATTCATCAATCAAGGTTGACTTTTATCTACCTTTCTAAGGGTAGCATTCAACGATCTCAATGGCTTTGTCTTTAGTTGTTGCCAAAAGAGACCACTAACCATCATTTATTGATTACCAGATAGCCAAATTAATAAACTGATTATTAATTACCCAGAAATTCTGTTTCTCAGGCCTTTCATTTGTCTCAACATGTATGTGATCTGATGTATCTTTATGGCAGAATATGCTGAGGATAGCAGCTGGGGACAAGCAAGGAACACAGGATGATTTTCAGTATTATAAAGGCACATATGCCCTGGGGAAGGGCCAGCTTGTTCCTTCTTCCTTGGTCGTCTCTTCTGACTCCAGAGTGATGTTTTTCTAACAACCACCATGAGAAACAAGTAAACAGTAGGAAGCTGGTGTTCCACATGGGCAGGTCCAACCAGCCCAAGCCCAGAGAAAGTCTAGAGGAGGCAGAGACAATGCCTCACAGGAAGAAAAAGAGGAAAAACTCAAGTGGCTTTGTTGATCCCCAAGGTAAGTCACTTTCCTTGCTTTATTTCTACTTCTGTCCTATAGGAAGATTTCTCTGAAGAGCTCCCAACTCAAATCACTTATCCAGAAAACCCACACCAAAGATCAAACTTTGCTGGTGATCCAGATGTATAATTACCTTAACTCGAACTTCATGAGCTTTTGGTGGTGCTACTTCAATTTCCTCTATGGAAAGAGGTTTGCCAGCTTCCCAAGCCACAGCAGCCTTGCACTTTATAACCTAGATTCAGGAAGAAAGGGCAAGCTTTTATTCTCTTGAGTAAGCCACTCTTATGGGAAATGACCAATGCAGCTTCTGGAAAAGACATTTAAAAAAATTCCATCTGCTTTACAGAGATGTGAGACTAGTAGAACACAGTTCTTTTTCCTTTGTTCTACGAGAGGACCATGACATCGGAAAGGTGATGTCTTGACTTGAAAGTGAATTGGATTTAAGTGAGGCAGGGCTGTACAAAGTCACACAAAGCCTTATTCTCTTCTCTGGAGCCATCTGGGTCCAGTAACAAGACACACAACTGTAGATGGCTCCAGGTGCAGTGGGAGACCTTGGCCTTTTTTAAACAGCTAAGATCTTTCCCACATCCTGGTTTGTTTGAGGTTAACACCCATTCAGTGATTAAAGCTAGGTAAGGAATAAGGCAAAAGACGGCCTCTTTCATTGTATATAGTATCAGAAGAGGTTTATATGTTGATGTTTTTCTTTGTTAAAAGGAGGGTTCAATCTGGTAAGAAATTATTATGATGTAAAGAAAAAAGCTCTCAATAAAATACATTTCAAAAAACAGAATAAACCACTCTGATGAATTTGGAGATCGATAATTTTCTATGAATATTAAACCTCAGAAAATAAACCACAGATTCACAAATAGCCTGACCATCACTGAATAAAGGAAAAATAAAGAACAGGGGAAAAAAGAAATAAAGTAAACAAAGAATAAAGGAGAAGCAAGTAAGCTCTGGTGGTCAGCTTATCAGCAAATAGAAGAATCTTTGGATGAAGTTTTTACTAAAACAGAAATTTAAGTATTAAATCTGACAGTTCAGCAAAGGATTTGGATATTCACGTTAGGACTGTCTGCCATTTCAGAAAGATGTATGCCTCAAAGCAAAATCCCAGAGGAAGATTTCGGAATGCCTGCCTATAAACAACTGTGTCTGGGGAAGTGTAACGGCACGTACAGACATGCCTCTGAAGCATAAAATGAGTTGTTTATTGCATATTCAAAGCAAAAACCATGCCGAGCACTGAAAACACATGGCTACTAAGTAGCCTGCCACCCCCTTTTAAAAAAACTGGCATCCCTCTGGAAATCTAGTTTTTTTTTTTTTGAGGAAATTTGTGTCATTTCAAAAATATAAAATTTTTAGAAATGATGCATCTTAACTTTAATAATTAATTGCAAATTTGTTTTTTTTTTCTTTTTTGGAGAGGGGAAGGCAGGGCAATTGGGGTTAAGTGACTTGCCCAAGGTTACAAGGCTAGTAAATGTTAAGTGTCTGAGGCTGGATTTGAACTCAGGTTCTCTGGGCTCCAGGGCCCGTTCTCTATTCACTGCACCACCTAGCCACCCCTTGGGTTTTTTTCCTGCATGAAATTTTGATGATGAATTATTTCTTCATGTAACTGTACAGCAACACATTGTAAACAAGTCATTAAAGGAACATCTTCCTGCCAGTGCATGTTGGACTTTCTGACAATGCACAATATACTTGCCTGCCAATACTTGCTTGTTAAGACCTGTTGGCAGACTTGGCCATTCATCAGTTATAACTTTAATTTTGTGTGTTTCTTTGGAAAATACTGTAATCATTATGACTTTAACTGTTACACAACAGATGAAACATATATGAATAGTTTTTAAAAATTTTCTTTTCTTCTCTTCTTTCCTTATGCTTCCATGCTTCCACTGCCCCCTTATTTTTATTCAGCACTCCCAATTGCACCCAAGGCTACCAACCCCCCTGGATCAGTCCAGCACTCCTCTACTTTTACCCCCCCCCCCCCAACAATCACCCACTTTGGGAACCTATGCTAAGAAAAGTAACAACAAGAGTAGCAAGAAAAAAGTGAGTTTCAAAGGCAGATACTTTCGGGTGTTTTCTCCCCTTGAGGACAGTCATTAGGTTTAGGAGTTCATTCACAGAAACCTAAAAAAGCACAAAATCCAGATTTTACTTAAATCTTTGCCCAAGATTTAAGTTTTCTATTTACCTTTGCCTCTCAAAAGAGCCTTGCTTTTCTCTCCTTAATGATGACAGTTTTAGAAAAATAAATATACTATCTTAAGTCTATATGAATATTCAGCATTTCAATATTTGGGACATTGCCCAGTTATAAAACAAGTCCTTCCCAGTCCTGACCTTAGGGTCAGCCAATTCTATTATACGCTGTCCTTTCCCACTAATTCATTTGTTTCTTAGTCTTATCCTGGCTCATGTTTTGCTTTCTTTCAGCTTTGAGTTATCCCTATCATGTGATTCTTGGCACATACTGGAGGTCACATGACCTTATTTCATCCACTACAAATTTATCAGTAAGTATACTGGCAATATGCAAATATTTTGTACCTATTCATATAACCACTGTATTTTCCTCCAGGAGAATATAAGTTTTTCAGTTAAGGACTATCTTTGCATCCCCATGCTTAGCAAATGGTAGGTACTTCATAAATTTCTGCAGAATGAATTAAGGGAGGAATGAATGCCAACTTATAAAGTTAAAAAAAATAATTTTTGAGCAACTGTTTTCAAAACAGAACTCACTTATCTTTTCCTCCAAACCTACTCCTTTCCCAAATTTCCCTATTTCTTTTTTTAGCCTTGGTTCCTTTTTCTTTGTAAAAAGTATTTTGTCTTTTTCCAATTACAAGTAAAGATAGTTTTCAACATTTATTTTTCCTAAGATTTTGCAAACTTCCCAATTTCTAAAGAAATCACTACCAAGTTCACGACCTTGTCTCCTCACTCTCACTGACCTCACATACCCAATGGGTTGCCACATGCTGCTGTATCTGTTGCCTTCTCTCTATTCCCAGAGCTACCGCCCTGGTTCAGGACCTCATTCATGCCTTCTCCTCTGGAGACTATTGCAACAGCCAATCCTAACTGCTCTGACGGTGTTTTTTTCTTAAGCACAGATCTGATCATGTTGTTCCTTTACTCAAACTCCAATAAAAATCAACATACTGGGATAATATATTAACTAACTCCTCTGTTTGGCCTTTGATGCCTTTTATAATCTGGATCCAAACTGCTTT
The DNA here is from genome assembly GCA_028646575.1 of Pseudocheirus occidentalis. Classification (NCBI taxonomy): domain Eukaryota; kingdom Metazoa; phylum Chordata; class Mammalia; order Diprotodontia; family Pseudocheiridae; genus Pseudocheirus; species Pseudocheirus occidentalis. Next base: position 25,554,845 of record CM053601.1, on the reverse strand, counting down.
CCCCACCTTTATTATACATGCACATATTCTGTACTTAATGGTCTAGATAAACAGGCCTCCTGGATCTCTCCAGTTCCATTTTTCTCCCTACCTTTAAGCAGGATGTCTCTGTGCCTGGAATATAATTCCTCCTCTCATCTACTTTAAAGAATCTCTCTCTTTCTTCAAGATATGCTTCATGCAGTGCCTCTGAAATGAAGCCTTTCCTGATCCCAACAGCTAGTGGCCTCCCTCCCAAAACATGCCTCTCTGTGTGTAAGCTTCTTACACACAGTAACTAAGGGTTATCTCATTCTTTTTATCCAGTGCCTGGAAAACAGCTAGTCTTAATCAATTCTGGTTGCTTGTTTATGAAATATTTTAGAAAATTAGCAACTTGAGAAATAAAACACAGATTGTTACTAGCTTAATTATTTTATTCTTGTCTCTTTCTTGTCTGACCATCAAAAGATATCTAGGTTTCTGGATACCTGGATAATCTCTTTGTTTCTCAAAGTGAACAAGGAATTACAGTTAGGCTTGTCCCAAAGTTTAGTCACTGGTGCCACAGTTTGAAATGAATTCAACTTAGCACTGATAAGGTACTCTGTTATGCACTGACTGGGCAGATAATGGCAAAAAATTAAGAAGGCCCCAACCCCAAAGGAGCATTCAGTGAGATGAACCCCAGGACTGATGCATATATGCCAATCCTTCTAGTCTTATGAGTTAGAGTCACAGAATTTCAGGCCCTGAGGTGTCTTCAAAGGAGTATGGGAACAGCAAATATCCCTCATTTTACAGAAACTGAAGTCCAAAGATGAACCTGTCCAAAATCATATAACTGATTAATGAAAGACTTGGATTAAAGCCTTCTTCCTCCTGATCCAGACTTTGGGGGTTTATAATCATCTGAGACCACACCAGGGTTGAAGCAAAGCCCCTTTTCCTAAGGATACCAAGCTTCCGTGCTTGGATGATGATGATATGAATTCAAGGCCTATCAGGTGCTGCGTGGTAAGAAAATCACTTAGCCAGTTTTCTCCTTTTCTAAACAGTTTTAAGGTTCACTGATTCACAACTGAACCTTGGAGGCTATCTAGTTCAACCTCTCCATTTTACCAATAAGAAATTAGCGCCCTGGGTGGCTAGGTGGCTCAGTGAATAGAGCACCGGCCCTGGACTCAGGAGGAAAAGCCAAAAAAAAAAAAAAAAAAAGAATTGGAGCCCAGAGGAGCTCTGAACATCAAATCTGGTAATTTTTCTACTGTACCATTCAGAGGACTGTAACTTTGAAGCTGAAAAGCTGGAGGTTTCTTCTACCCTAGAGAAGAGTATGATACACATTTCCTGCCCCACAAGGGTTACTGTGAGAGGTTTTTAGAAATTATAAGGCCCTAAAACAATCCCAGTGACAAACTTACAAAGTCTTTTGGAACTGAAAACCTTTCTTGATCTGGCTCCACAGATTCAGAGCTGGAAGGGACCTTATACATCATCTAGGTCTAGGCCCCCATTTTACAGATGAGGAAACAGGTTCAGAGGAGAGGTTAAGTAACTTGTCCCAGGCACAGTTGGGTTGGTGGACTCCAAAATCGGGGCTATTTCTACTCCACAATATAATTTCTTACTCGATTCCCTTTTAGACAAACTGGCCTCCGAGCTGTTCCTTATAAACATTATCCCCACTTTGGAGCCTTCGTTACAGGCTGGGACACCTCTCTTCTCACGTTTGCCTCTTGGGTCAATGGGTCTTTCCAGAGTTCCCAGATAGGGTTGCAGTTCCTTTGACTATTTCCTATTTGCTACTTTGGCTCCCCTCCATAAGCTTCTGACAACAAAGACCGCTGTATCACCAGCGCTTAGAAAACGCCTGAGGACTGGGGTACTGTAGTATGCGCTTAATGAACGCTCAATGTCTCTAGCTACTGTTTCATCTGGTTTCTGGAAAGACAGATACAATGTAGCAAGTTCGATTTCCTTTCTGCAGGGTTGCACGCACATTTTGCAAATCATCGCCACCCCAGCAGCTCAGCCTGACCACCTCGAGCATCCCTGGTGTGCCTGCTTCCCTAGGTCCCGGGGCTGGAAGCCGCAGCCGGGAATCGCTCCCGCCCCCTGCCCGCAGGCGCTTCCTTCCGTCCCGCGGCCCCCTCCCCCACGCACAGCGAGCATCCAGGCCGAAGGCTCCGGACGCCGCTCGCTCGCGCACGCGGCGGCCTCCCGGGAACATTCCACCGATCCTTGGCCTCCGCAGGACCGCGCGCATGCAGAATGCTTTACCTTGCCCGCCATGTCCTCCCGCTTTCTGCGCTGCAGAGCAGAGATGGATGCCCTGGGTTAACGGCCGAACGCAGCTGGGCCCAGGCCGTGCGTGCCCCGCCGCAGCGCCGCCCCCAGCGCAGCGTGGAGGCTGGTTCTCTCCTCCTCTTCCTTCGGCTCCTGCGGAGGAGGGAGGCGGCCTCGGGGCTCCTTTTCCTGGCTCATTGGGGGGAGGGAGGAACGTGAAATGTGATCTCCGGGGTTGGAGGCACCCGTGTGATTATATTGTGTTTGTGTAACTGAAATCAAGTGAAATGCAAAATTGCCCGCAGCTCTGGGGCGCTGCAGTAGAGCAGCGGAGGAGCACCCCAGCTTCTCTTTGCAAAAGCCAAACCTGTTTCCGCGGGAGGGATTTATTAGCTTACGGCTTGTGGAGCCCTAGAAATAAAAGAGCCTAGGCTGGAGTCAGGGTCATTTCTCCAGATCGGAAGGCGGTGTCTTTTGTCCTCTGGTCGAAAGGTGACTGTGATGCAACAGGCGGCCTACGGGTTAATTGTCCGCCAGCCCTTCGACCTATGGCCTTTCTTTAGGAGAAAGTGTTGATTGTAGGAGGAAGTTTCCCAACTTTACGTAGTGAATCCCTACCAATCTTGAAAAAAAGAAAAAGAGCTATCCTTTCCTTTTTTTCCCCCCAAATTTTATTTTAGACTCAAACGCCAGAACACAAATAGAAAATAGAAAAAAGGAACAAAAACGTAAGATAAATATTGGAACTTAAATGCAAAGTTAGAAAGAAATAAGTGTGTCACGTGCATAGCAGAACAAAGAGAGGATTCAAAATATCCTCCTTGTAAAAGTTTGTGCAAATAATTTTATTTGTTCATTTTTTTCAAACAAAATGATGGATTTATTACATTTTATGATATAAAAGAATGGGGAGACACTGACCATACTACCCCAGAACTACAAATCCCTTTCAGGGTTCTTAGTCTGATGTGCTGCCCCCAGTAATGTGTCCCAGCTCCATTTAACCAATTAACATCAATTAGCCCTTATGAAAGCATATTTACTGAGCTGTCACAGTAGAGATTTATAGGTCCTTTAGGTTAAGGCCTTCATTTTACATTTGAAGAAACTGAGAAGCAGAGATTAAGGATCTTGCCCAAAGTCACCCAAGTAACAAATTGCAGGGTCCAGATTAATCACAAGCCCTCCTGCCTCCCAAGCCAGCACTGTCTACCAGTCTGTCTCCCAAAGGTTAAGAAGAATCAGTCAAGAATCATTATTCTTTTAAAAAATTTTAAATTAAAAATGTGTTTACTTTTAGTTAACAACATTCATTTCCACAAGATTTTGAGTTACAGATTTTCTCCCTGTCTTTCTGACAACCTACCCAGCACCCCAAAACAGTGATCCCACTAAATATCTCCTCCCCCAATCTGCTCTCTCCTACATACTTCCCCATCACCCTTCTGACTTTCCAGTAGGTCAAGATGGATCTCCTTACCCCAGTGCCTATATATCTTATTTCCCAGTAGCATGTAAGTCATCATCATCATCATTTTATATGTGTGTGTGTGTGTGTGTGTGTATAACACATTTGATTTTAGAACTTTAAGTTCTAGATTCTTTTCCTACCTCCCTTGTCACACATTGGAAACACAAGCAATTCAATACAGGCTGTATATGTATAGTTATGCAGAACATCTCCACAATGGACATATTGTGAAAGACTGACTATAGTTCCCTCCTTCCTATCCTGCTCTCCACTTGTTCTATTCTCTACTTTGTCACTGTCCCTTTACAGAAGTGTGTGCTTCTGTACAACCCTCCCCCCCCAACCTGCTCTCCTCTCCATTACCCCCTACTCTCCTATAGGGCAAGATACAAAATTTAGAGTGTATGCCATTTCTTCTCTAAGCCAAATTCAATGAGAGTAAGGTTGACCCATTCCCTTTTGCCTTCCTGTTCTTCCCCTCCATTGTAACAGTCATCCCTTGCCTCTTCTATATGAGATGATTAACCCCATTCTGTCTCCCTGTCTCCCCTCATTCTATTCCTCTCTCACCTCTCAATTTCACCTTTTAAAACATCATCCCTTCCTATTCAATTGATCCTGTGCCCTCTGTCTATGTATACTCACGTATGTATTTATATGCATATATACTCTCCTATATAGACATATATGTATACATACATACACACATACATATATCTGTATATACATACTGTATATATACACACATTTATATTCCCGTCACCTATCCTCATACTGAGAAAAGTTTCATAAGTTATAATGATCATTTTTCCATATTGGCATGTAAATAGTTCAACTTTGATAAGTTCCTTATGATTTCTTTTCCATGTTTACCTTCTCATGCTTCTTGTATTTGAATGTCAAATTTTCTATTCAGTTCTGTTTTTTTCCTCAAGAATGTTTGAAAGTCCTCCACCTCATTGAATGACCATATTTTCCCCTGAAACGTTATACTCAGTTTTGCTGGGTAGGTGATTCTTGGTTTTAATCCTAGCTCCTTTGACCTCTGGAATATCATATTCCAAGCCCTTCAATTCCTTAGTGTAGAAACTGCTAGATCTTGTATGATCCTGATTATGTTTCCACAATATTCATATTGTTTTTTCTTGACTGATTGTAATATTTTCTCCTTGATCTGGGAGCTCTGGAACCTGGTTATAATATTCCTTAGGAGTTTTCTTTTGGGGATCTTTTTCAACAGGTGATTGGTGAATTCTTTTGAGTTCTATTTTGCCCTCTGCTTCTAAAATATCAGGGCAATTTTCCTTGAGAATTTCTTGAAGGATGATTTCTAGGTTCTTTTTTTGATCATGGCTTTCAGGTAGTCCAATGATTTTTAAATGATCCCTCTTGGATCTTTTTTTCCAAGTCAGTGGTTTTTTTAGGGAGATATTTCACATTGCCTTCTATTTTTTCATTTGTTTGGATCTGTTTAATAGTATCTTGATTTCTCATAAAGTCACTAGCTTCCATTTGCTACAATCTAATTCTGAAGGTATTATTCTCTTCAGTGAGCTTTTGAAATTCTTTTTCCATCTGCCAAATTTGACTTCTTAAGGCATTCTTCTCCTTATTGTTTTTTTGGGCCTCTTGCCATTTGAGTTAGTCTATTTTTTAAGGTGTTATTTTCTTCATTCAGGTCATTGACTTGTTTTTCATGATTTTCTTTCATCCTTCTGATTTCTCTTCCCATTTTTCCTCAGTTTCTCTTACTTGATTTTCAAAATCCTTCTTGAGCTCCTCCATGGCCTATAACCAATTCTTATTTTTCTTGGAAGCTTTTCATGCAGGAGTTCTGACTGTGCTGTCTTCTTCCTGCTCCATGCTTTGATCCTTTTTGTCCCCCGAAAAAGAATCTAAAGTTTGATTGCTATGCTTGCTTTGTTACCTTTGCTTGCTCATGTTGCTACTCAATTACTTGATTTTTTTTAGCTTTTTGCCACAGTAGAACTCTGCTTCCAGAGAGGAGAGCTTAGTCCCAAATCACTGGGGTTTTCACAGCTGCTGGAGCTATTAGTTGGGTGCCCTCTCTGCATCCCCCACAAGTTCTGGCTTACTGGTCACACACCCCAGGACCTCTACCCAAGTTAACAATCTAGATTGAAGCAGATTAAAGCAAGAGTGATTACCCTCTGAATGTTTGCTTGGTCTCCCTAAGATCTGCAAGCCAGGAGCTCTAAAGCAGCCATGCAGTGGCAGCTGCACAGCTGCTGCACCTCACTTTTCACCCCAGGGGCAGGGGCTGGATCTGCTCTTGCATCCCCCCCAGTTCCAATAGAGTTCCACACTGACCTTTTACTTTGTGTTTGGCATTTATGGGTTGATAATTCTGGAAACTGCCACTGCTACTAGTGATCCACTCTCCTCAAGTCTGCTCCAGCCATGGCTGGTTGGGGCCACCCTGGGGCTAAAACTGCAGGCTCATGGGGGGCTGGGCTGTGATGGACCCTTACTGTCAGCCTGTTGGACTGCCTTCAGCAGGAAATTTGTTTCTCAAAACTCACTTTGTGGGTTCTGTAGCTCTAAAGTTTATTTAGAGTCATATTTTATAGGTATTTGAGATGGTTTTGGGGGGAGCTCACAGAGTTTTCCTGCTTCTAAGCCACCTAAGAATCAGTTTACTTTAGGAACGTAATACTGTATGTGCCTATTTTTGTGCTTGGCACTGGGCATATGGACACAGAAACCAAAATCTCCCTGAAGGAGCTTACATTCTTGAGGTGCAGGCTATGGCTGAGCTCATCTGTGACCGGTATTCAACAAATACATCTTGTTCATCCACATGTATGGTATGTGTTAAAACTGATCTTTTTCTTCCAGCTTTTGGTGACTCTGGTTTGTTGGTTGTCCTTTGTTCTCCAAGGGAACCAAAATGGCATCAGTATGTTGGAGTCAAGGGACAGTGTGTCCAACTGTGGCTTATCAGACCATTATGAGCTCAGGAGATTCCACCACAGGTAGGGCACAAATATGAACCTTTGGAGTAGAGACAGCTCCAAATGTGCACATCTCACATTTCTTTTGAGCTACTGCAATTCTGTTTTGCTCATAGAGCGCAATGCCTTCTTTAAAGCAAACTGCCATGTCCCATGTTACCCAGTGGATTCAAAAGTTCTTCAGAGAGACCTCAAGTTCCTTGTATTGCTTCTTCTGACCATTGTATGAGTATTTGCCTTGTGTCAATTCTCCCTAAGACAGTATTTAAGGCAAATATAAGTTTGGCATTCTAACAGTATTAGTGTTAGAGCAACGAATGTTTGGTGGCTCTAGTATGTTACAAATGACTAAGTTTAGAAAAATTTTATTTATTTATTTATTTATTCTCAGTCAAAGAAAAACAAAGTTTATTGAAAGTTCAAGTTCACCATATGGGGTAGACTCTTAAAAAAAAACTTTTTATTGACTTGTTTGTTTAATTTTAGTTTACAAGATTCAGTTCCAGAATCGCTTGAATTTCAGATTTTTCTCCCTTTCCTCCCTACTCCTCACCCCCACCATGGTGGCATACAGTCATGTATAGGATCTGCAAACTCTTTCACATTGTACAATATTCTGGTTGTATAGGCATTGTAGCCAATGGAGTGAACAATGGGAAAAGAGAAACAAAACCAAACATAGAAAAGACTGATAGCATGTATTACTTCAGTCTCCATTTAAACTCTGGTCTTTCTAGATATTTCTCTGAATGTAGACATCTCCTTCCATCCTGAGACTTGTAGAGTTGTCTTTTAACTGTGCGTTGCTGAGAAGAGTCTGGTTATTCAAGGTTGGTCACACATATGATGTATCTGTGACTGTGCACAAATTTTTCCTGGTTCTGCTCTTCTCACTTAGCATCAATTTGTAAAAGCCTCTCCAGGTAATTATG
>CM053601.1:25519193-25546699 GCA_028646575.1 Pseudocheirus occidentalis | reverse complement strand
CTTTCTTTCTTTCTTTCTTTCTTTCTTTCTTTCTTTCTTTCTTTCTTTCTTTCTTTCTTTCTTTCTTTCTTTCTTTCTTTCTTTCCCTTTCTTCTTAGAATGGTCTTCATTCTGGTTTTATTTCCTGACACATACTGTTTGATCCAGTGACACTGGCTTCCCAGCTATTCCATGGACAAGACACTTCATCTCTTGGCTCCAGGCATTCTCACTGGCTGTCCCCTCATGCCTATTTATTTGATATAGCAAAATTGGAAGGAAGGGTAGGAAGGAGTAGACAACTTTTTGTCCTGTTCTACTTCGTTGAGTGCTCCAAAATTGTTACACTCTGTGTGTGTGTATATTAATTTAATGACCTTCCCTTCCAGCTCCATGTCAGAGTGTAGGTATTATACATGTTATTTTTCCAGAGCTGTTGGGCAGAAAAACTTCTCTCAAATTGTTATTGATTTCACTTGTGGAAACTTTTTAAAGTTTCAGAAATCAGTTCAATATTTCCACTATTACCTGTGAAGAGGAACACTTGTCAAGTTGCACAATCTTTCCTCTGAATTCTGTACACAGTATCTTCTATGACAGTGCCAAGCACCCTGGGTGAGCTTATTTCTCCTGGTTTTGTGTCTTTGCGATGAATACAGGTCTATACTATTTTGTAGGTATTTTGTAAATTTAAACCGCTTTCCCCAATTTTCTCTTAAATGAAACAAGCACTTCTTCACTCAGCATTGACTTGGTAGTGTTCAAATGTAATGTCATCACCATGGTAGTTGATGAGAACAGATCATTGTAGAAACGTTGGCAGACTCTTTGGTTTTTGTCTGCACTCCCATTTCCTAGCACAGAGCCTGCCAGAGTAGTTGCTTAACAAATCCTTGTGGAATGAATCTGTTCCATCACACAAATATACATGAATATTTATGTATTTGTTTTCCTTCTACTTTCATCTACAAGTGCTCTTGATTTAGTCTGCAGCCAGTTTTGGTTTGCTTCCATGCCACAGGGATTTAGTAAAAATAAATGAAATAGGAGGCATGACAGTGCTTTGAGATCATGGTAAAAAGGGTACTATAGATTAATAAGGCATTATTTTATTAACTCAGCTGTTCTTCTTCTAAAATTCCACGCTTGTCCCCCATCAGGGTGTGGCAGTGCCCCTGTATTCTCAAATTCTGCATCAATAGAATATAAGCTCTGAAAAGTACTACAAACAGCAATGGCTTCCCATATAGGCTTGGTAAAGAATTGTACCTTTGTATCTGCTATCTAAGGATGAGTCTAACTTAGTTTAGGGAGCTCATAACTGTAGGAGTGGTTACCAAATAATATTTGGTTTTTTTTTGAGAGGGGCATAGGGATTCAAGAAAATAAGAATTCTAAGGCATGAGGATCTCATGTCTGTGTCGGTAGGCACAATGCCCACAATGATGGAGCCTCACTGCAAACAACCAAATCCATCTAATGACACTGAGTTTAGTCAGCCTAGTTACCCACTGGCAGCAGTGTCTGCCCTTCCTTCCTCTTAACTATGACACTTTATGAACCTACATGTACAAAATATTCATAGCAACTCTGTTTGTGGCCAAGAATTAGAAACTTAGGGGATGCCCATCATTTGAGGAATGACTGAACAAGTTCTGGTATATGAATATAATGGAATATTATTGTGTCATAAGAAATGACAAGCAGGCTGATTTCAGAAAAACCTGCAAAGGCTTATATGAACTGATGCTGAGTGGAGTAAGCAGAATCAGATCATTGTACACAGTAACAGCCACAGTGTACGATGACCGACTATGATACACTTGGTTCTTTTTGGCAATGCAATGATCTGAGACAATTCCAAAAGACTCATGATAGAAAATGCCATCACATCCAGAGAAAGAGCTGATAGAGTCTGCATGCAGATCTAAGCATACTATTTTCACTTTATTTTTTCATAGTTTTCTCCTTTTTATTTCTTCTTTTACGACATGGTTAACATGGAAATATGTTTTACACAATTGCACACATATAACCTATATCAAATTACTTACTATCTTAGGGAGGGGGAAAGGAAGGAAGGAGATAGAAAATTTGAAACAAAATTTTATAGAAAATAAATGTTAAAAATTATCTTTAAAGTAATTGGGAAAAAAATATTAGGGGTGGCTAGGTGTCACTGTGAATAGAGCACTGGCCCTGGAGTCAGGAGGACCTGTGTTCAAATCTGGTCTCAGAAACTTAACAGAAAAACTAGCTGTGTGACCCTGGGCAGGTCACTTGACCCCAATTGCCCTCCAAAAAGCAAAAAATAAAAAATAAAAAAATAAAAGCACTGGACTCTAAAAAAATAAAAAAAACCCTAGACTTAAATATATTTAAAAAAAAAGCCTGCCACCTTCTACCAGTTACCAAACTGGTCATATACTTGCTTTCATTGTATTTCAATGTGTTTTATTTTGTCTCTGGGCCTTCTGGGACCTTCCTAATTCAAGTGCTAACATGATATCTCCATTGTATCATTCCTTAGTCTATGAGAAAAATAGGAGATGTGTGAGCATAAGGAAGGGGTAGAAAGAAAGGGAGGAACCTAATTTCCTTCTGTTTTCAGATAGAAGAGAAGAAGGGGAGATAATTTGGGAGGATATAAAGCATTAATGAAAAGGAGTATAAAGAAGACTTTAAGCTAAAAAAAGAATGATCAAATAGTAATGGCTTTCACTTATATAAGATTTCAAAATTTGCAAAGTACCTTATTCATGTTATCTCCTCATATACTCAGAAAACCCTGGTGAGGGAGATGCTATTATTATGGCCATTTTACAGATGTGGAAACTGAAGCTAAGGGGGAGTTAAAGGTCATGTCTAGGGGCAAACAGCAATAAGTTTCTGAGGCAAGGTTCAAAGTGACTGGAAAACTAAGAGAGATCAAGGAAGATCCCAACCTCTCTCAATGCTAATGCTTTCCCTCTTGCTCATCTCTGGTTTATTGGAAATATATCTTGTTTGTACATATTTGTTTGCATTTTCCCTTCTCTGTTAGGTTGTGAGTTCCTTGAGAGCAGGATTGTCTTTTGTCTTTCTTTGTGTCCTAATTCTTAGCACGGTGCCTGACACATTGTTGTCATTGAGTTGTTTCAATTGTGTCTGACTCTCTGGAAGCCTATTTGCACCAGAGAGAACACGAACACACACACATATACTTACACACACACACACACATGCACTTGGGTATGGAAATACATTTCATCTAACAGTGAAATAAGAAGGAAAAGAGAGAGGCAAGGAAGAGGAATTAGGGAGGGTAGATTAAGGGAGGGCTTCCATAAAACTCCCCCCAAATTCCCATTTAATTCCTTATACCGACTCACAATATGTCAAACCCATTATAGGGAAAGTTGTGATGTGGAAGGGATAACTGTACTTTCAGTAGTCATTCCTCAGAGCCTTGTGAAATGGATTTATTAACCCCATCTTACAAATTCATTCATTTATTCATGCTTGTATACATTCAATAAACATGTTTATGAGGATCGAATATGTACAAAGTATAGTGTGGGTGCTGAGGGGGTGGACATGAAGATAAATAGGAAATAATATCTTCCTTGTAAAGAGTTTAGAATCTAGTCTGAGGGGAGACAAGGCATATACGTGGATTAGTAATATAAAGTAGAAGTGTAAGTAGGATGCATATAAAAACATTGTGGTCATTTATTAAAGAGAAAACTTCAGTGAGGATAAGGGTGAGAGGGGGAGTAATTTGATCAATCCAGTTCAGTACCCTAGTTATAGGGTATAGATTAAAATGGGGGTGGGGACCCTGCAGGCTTGAGGGTACATGTGGCCCTCTAGATCCTCGAGTGCAGTTTTGGGACTGAATCCAAGCTGCACAGAACAAATCCCCCTAATATAAGGATTTGTTCTGTAAAACTTGGAATCAGTCAAAAGGCTGAACCCAAGGACCTAGAAGGCCACATGTGGCATCAAGACCAAAGGTTCCCTACCCCTGGATTAAAGGATATAAATGTCATCCTTCTGTCCAGTTAGCACAATGAACCCCACCAGCTAATATTCCTTCAAACTCTTAGATGGAATGGGTCCTAAGTCCCACAAAAATCTCTTGGTAATCTGATTTCTCTTGGGTGATTTTTGCTCAGGTAGATAAGTTACCTATCCCCTGTATTTGTGTAGTATGGGTCCATGTTGTTGTTGTTTGTCCTTAATTCTTGAAGAGGACAAATGACCTCAGGAAGGGGATGTCTTTACTTACAAGTGAATTGTATTTTAAGTGAGGCAGGGCTGTCTATGGAAAGTCAACAGCTGCACTCTCTCCACATTGATCATTGGAGATCAGTGGTAAGACGTAGGTCAGGACAACTGGAGATGGCCCTGGATGCAATGTGAGACCTTGGCCTTTTTAAGCTAAGATCTTTCCCAGGTCTCAGTTTGTCTGAGGCAACACCCATTCAGTAGAAGCTAGGTAAGAAATGAGGCAAAAGATGGTCTAGTTTGCCTTATGTCCCCAGTAACCATGAGCAACTCAATCTCTCTGGATTAATCTTTCTGAACTTCAATTACCTTACCTTGGTAGTTCATTTAACCTCTATTTGCCTTAGAATCTAGTCTGGAGATTCTGTAGAACCTATATTCTATAGAATCTAGTCTTAGAATCTAATCCTCTGGAGAAGGAAATGGAGAACTACTTCAATATCTTTGTGAAGAAAACACCATAATGGGGAAAAGACATAACTAGTCAATTGAAAGTCTAGTTTGCCTTCAGTCTGGGTGGGCCTATGGAATGTAGTGAAAAGGAGGTATTATGATTTTGTGTAAAGAGATTTGAATTTAGAGTCACCAGCTCTGAGTTCAAATCCTGATTTTGCCCCCTGTATCCACAAGCAAGATAATCTCTTTGGGTTAATCTTTCTGAACTTTGGTGACCTTGCCTAGAAAATGAGGAGATTGAATGAGGTGACTTCCAAGGTCTCTTCCAGACCTACATCTATGATCCCATAATCCTGAATATTTTCCCTGGAGATCTAACTTCCGATTCTTCCCCCTCCACCAAAGAAAGTAAGAAGGCAGCTCAATTACAAGGTCCTTTCCCAAATCTAAACTGGAAACAGCTGGTTAGCACAGTAAACTAACAGACTTCAAGTCAGAAAGACTGAAGTTTGAATCCTGCCTCAGATACACTTGTTAGTTATGTGACCTTGGGCAACTCACTTACCCTCCCGTAGCCTCAGTTACCTCATTTGTAAAACAGAGCGCCAACCTGGTTGTGAGAATCAAACGACACAACATATGTAAAGTACTTTGCAAAATTAACATTAATTACTCACTTGATAATGTTAACCACTTGATAACTGTTGGAGTTGCAAAATTCATCTTTCCACATTGTCAATTATTCAGTTTTATATCTGCTTTGGAACTGGCAACCACTAGATCTTCTCTGACTTAACTATTCAATGAGCACACTTTACAAGACTGATTCTGCTCAGAATTTAAGTGGATTTTCTTAAGAAGACAGAGGGAGACAAAGGGCTGTAAAACTATGCAGCATGACCTAGCAATACCACTACTAGGTGTGTATCCTAAAGAGAAAAAAAACACAGAGGAAAAGGATGTATATGTACAAAAATATTTATAGCAGTTCTTTTATAGCGGCAAAGAATTGGCAACTGACAGGATGCCTATTAATTGGAGAATGACTGAACAAATTGTGGTATGTGATTATGATGGAATACCATTGTGCTTTAAAAAAATGATGAACAGGATGCTCTTAGTAAAACCTGGAAAGACTTACATGAGCTGATGCAAAGTGAGATATACTGTGTATAAATGAGCAACACTGTAAGCTGATCAGCTGGGAATGGCTTTACCTATTCTCCACAATGTAGTGATCCAAGACAACTCTGAAGGATTTATGATGAAAAATGCTCTCCGTCCCCAGAGAAAGAACTGATGGAAGTCTGAATACGGCTGAAAGTATACTTTTTTGGTTTCTTTATATTTCTTGAGGATTTTTATGTATGTTTTCTTTTACAACATGACTAATATGGAAATGTTTTGCATGACTACACATGTATAATTGCTTGCTTTCTCAATGGGTGGGGGACTGGGGAGGGAGGAAGGGAGAAAATTTGGAACTCAATTTTAAAAACAAATGTTAAAAATTGTTTTTACATGTAACTAGGGGAAATAAAATACTAAATAAATTTTTAAAAAAAGAAAGAGGGAGAGAGGTAGCAGTGTCAAGATGACAGGAAGTACAGTAAACTCTCTACCACCTTAGTTCCTCCACACAGATCTAGAAAGTGCTCCAGATCATATTTCTATAGGGAAATTCAAGAAAAGTCACAACTCATTTTTTTCTAGTCCAGATAGTACAGGGAAGTAGAGAAGTCTGTGGACACTGGGAAAGAGGAGAAACTCTGCACTTGAGCATGGGGAGGTCCCCTACCCATCTCTTCAGATCAGAGGGCAAAGTGAAAATACAAAGAATCCATCAGTTACCTCCTGGAAAAAAAGCCCAAATTGAAAACTTCCAGGAATATTAGAGTTAAAATTCAGAGCTTCTAGATAAAAGAGAAAAAAAGACTTCAAGCAGCTAGAAAGACAGAATTCAAGAACTGAAGAACCATAGTCAGGATCACATATGATTGAGCAGCCAATGCTAGGGAGAAGAATAAATGCATGGTGGGCAAGGAGAGAAGGCAAAGGAAGGTTAGGGAAAATTATATCATATAATCGAGGTGTATATATAGACATCTGTACAAAAAGCTAATGGAGATAAGGGAGAACAAGACACCTGACCCTCACTTTCATCTGAAATAGTCAAAAGAGTAAGGACTATACATGTACCCATAGTTGGGTACAGAAACACATTTCACTCAATAATGAAATAAGAGGTAAAGGGGGATTGGGGAATAAGAGGATGTTATAGTAAGGGGGGAGGCAGCTAGGTGCTTTAGTGGGTAGAGCACTGGGACTGGAATGAGGAATACCTGAGTTCAAATCTAGTCTCAGAAACTATTAGCTGTGTGACCCTGGGTAGTTCATTTAACCTCTATTTGCCTTAATCCTCTGGAGAAGAAAATGGAGAACTCCTCCAGTATCTTTGTGAAGAAAACACTGTAGTGGGGTCAAGACATAACTAGTCAATTGAACAACAAGAGAAAGGGAGGGATTAGTTCTAAGCAAAACCAGTTCTAAGGATATAGAGAAATGAGGGGGCAAATAACGGAAATCTAATGAGGTGCCCATTAACTAATGGACAGTTGTAAACATGATAGACAGACTACTACTGTTCTATGACAAATGATGAAGGGAATGATTTCAGAGAAACTTGTGAAGACTCATAGGAACTGATGGTGAGTGAAATGAGGAGAACCAGACAACAATGTATACAATGACAACAATACAAAGACAAACAACACTAAAAGAATTAAGAACTTTGATCATTATAATGACTAAACCATGATTCCAGAGAACTAATGATGAAACATGAAACTTTTCAATACAGAGGTGGACTCAGAGTACAATATTATATATATATATATATATTATATATATATATACCTATATATACATACACACATTATACACACACACACACACACACTTAGACATGGTTAATGCAGAAATTTGTTTTCATTGATTATACAGGTTTGTAATAGCTTTTTTCTTTCATTCTCAATTTTTTTGGGGAGGAGAATTTGGAGTGGGAATAAAAGAAGGAGATTTTAACTGACTAAAAAAAGTAATTTAAAAATGAGAGAGAGAAAGAGAGAGAGAGAGAGAGAGAGAGAGAGAGAGAGAGACACACAGAGACAGAGAGAAAGAGAGACAGAGACAGAGAGAAGTAACAAGATTTCTCTGGTTAGATTATAAAATACAAGCTGTACATCATGAGACAAAGCTAGATGAGTGGGATGAATATTGGTAGAGATACTGAAAGTTTTAATTAAAGTAGTATTTAAGATAATTAAAAGCTGTGACAACTGTTGGCATTATAATATAGCACCAATCTAGCTCAGTTTGGACAGGCTTAGCACTAAGAGGGTTCCAAGGAGAGGATTTTATTTTAGTAGCGCCAACTCACAGAGGTCATTACATAGATGCACTGGGATCTATGGGAGTGAAGGAAGGACCCACATTGATCAAAGGATCACAGATTTGGATCTGGAATGTATCTTATAGATATCTAGTCAAAACTCCCCATTTTACAGACAAGGAAACCAAGGCAGTGGTAGAGTCAAATTTTGAACTCTTGCCCTCTTATTCCCAATTTAACCCCTTCCACACATGAGATCCCAGATGACAGTGGAATTAAAGTGAAAGAAGCACAGTTGGAAATATGTCTGTCTTTCACTCCAGTGAGACACCTACTACAGTATCTGCTTTTCCAATAACCTTAAAGGAATGGTTTGCCCTGCCGTTAGATGTCAAATAGCACTTCTTGAATGGCTTTCTCAAAGTCCTGAGGGCTGATGCAGTCAGTGGTTCCTAGCTCTCAGGCTTTTGCAAATTTGTTATGTCCTTGTTAACACCCACTCCAGTGATACGAGAAGCACCAGCCACCTTACAGCCAACGATCACATGCCAACTCCTCCCAGGCCAAAAACAGTACAACAGAAGCAGGTTTGACCTATGTAGCAACATGTAAAAACTCCATCCAAACAGAATAAAACAAGACAGAACAAAAGGCACAAGAAGTGTGTTAGAGTGAACAGAGTGCAAGATGTTGAATCAGGAAATTCAAATCCAGACTCAGACATTTACTGTCTGGATAATCCTGGTCAAGTTACTCCACCTCTCAGAATTAGTTTTCTCACCTAAAAATGAGGACAAAAATAGCACTCACCTTACAGGGCTTTAAAATGCTTTGCTATATAAATGTGAGTTTTTATATTTTTATTGTGGCTATTAACAGAATATGAGAATTTGCTTTCCCAGAAACATAAAGAAAAGGTTTTTCAGATAAGTTATATTAAAACTAGAGAGGTTTAGTGATCTCTTATGTTCTTATTTGGGACGGAAGTGAAGAAGAACTAAATAAAGAATCAAAGTAATAATTACCATAAAGCGATATTATCTTATGAACAAATATGGAATGTCAATTTCAGTATCTTCTTTCCTCCTCATCCTACTGGTCTTCCTTTTAATTTTCTTCTGATTATCATCAATCTTATATTTCTTTTCACATCCATTCTTTAACTGGCAGAAACCCAACTGAAGGCTATGCTAGGGAGACTCACTTTTACCTAGACTCACCATTTCTCCGTGGACCTGCTGGGTGTTGGAGATGAAAGGCCTAAAAAGAGGGATTTTAACAGTTGTGACAGGACAAAATTTAAAGTTTTCATGACCATCTGAATACAGAGGGACAAATATAATATCACCATGTGAGAATAGTGTTTAGTGGTTTTGAGTACATAACATGTGAGGATCAGATGAGGGAACTGGGGATATTTAACAAGGAGGAGGAAAAAGGGGTACCGTAACTATCTAAGTATTTGAAAGACTATCAAGTGGAAGAAAGAATAGTTGAGGCAATGAGGTGGTATAATGGATAAAGTGCTAGATCTAGAGTCAGGAAGATCTGAGTTCAAATTCTGCCCCAAACATTCACGATCTATGTGGCACTTTATAAATTATTTAATCTCATTTGTAATATGAAGATGATAATTATAGCACATAACTCATAGAATTTTTTCAAGTATAAAATGAAATGACATAATAAAGGAGTTTGCAATGTACTACATATTATTATAATTATTTTATAATCATAAATTATTATTTTAAAATGAGCATTTAAAATAATTTTTATCTTTTATAATATTTTTATTTTTAAAAGTTATTTTTATGATATTATTAATAATAATAATTTTCATTAATCTGTTCCTCAGAGGGTAGAGCTAGCAGCATTGGCTGTGTGGGAATTGCAAAGAGACAAATTTGATATAAGGAAAACATTTCTAGCAATTAAAACTAATGACTAATTCAGTAATGGAATGGAATAGGGATAGAGTTCTGTCCCTCATTGGAGGTCTTCAAATGAAGGCTGAATACCTGTTGTATTATAAAGAGGATTCTTGTTCTGGTATGGTTTGGATTACATGGCCACTGGGATCCCTTTCAACTGTGAGATTCTAGGAATCAGTTTAGGAAACAGGTAGATTTGAGCTGGTGTGTGTGTGTGTGTGTGTGTGTGTGTGTGTCTGTCTGTCTGTCTGTGTGTTTGTGTGTGTATTTCTCACATTGCCTGTAAATACATGATCTAGATGTAATTTGCTTTCACTTCTGTAGCTCAAGAAGTCAACTCACAGTAGCCAAGGAATCCTTACTTTGGCAGTATTAAGCACGGCCCCATATCCAGTGGAAAACCCACAGTTAAACAGAACATGCCTTTGCCAGAAGTATGGTCACATCCATCTTGGCAGCTTGGTATTTGATGAGTTCTCCTTCACCATTCTATATTCTGTAAAGATATTGGTGTTATTAAAGTGATGCACTGGTTTCCCCTTACAAGTGATGGAACCATAATCTATCAACCCAGAACCTAAAGAAGGACTGTTTTATTGGCAAAGAAAGACAAAGGTTGGGAAATTGGAAATGTTAAAGTTGGATTAAGTATTTAAGTAAATAAAATTTCTCTTATTTTACAAAAGTACCATAAGTAGCTAAACCTTACTTATTCTTTCTTCAAACACAAATTGCTTTCAGAATTCAGGCAATGGGTATGTTCTCCACACTGGTACAGAAAAAGTGTAATGGTTCTATCTCCTAGAGTAGTAGTTCTCAACCTTCCTAATGCCATGACCCTTTAATACAGTTCCTCATGTTGTGGTGACCCCCAACCATAAAATTATTTTCCTTGCTACTTCATAACTGTAATTTTGTTTTTCGATGATCTTAGGTGACCCCTGTGAAAGGGTGATTCGACCCCCAAAGGTGTCGCAACCCACAGGTTGAGAACCATTGTTAGAGGAATGAGATAAATTGTAATTGTGAACAGGGCTTTATGAACACTTAGATATCTTAATGTCTAAAAAGCTAACTAAATGTTTGTTATGACATTTAAAAGCTCTCACCATGATCATCCAATATTTACTTAGTAGCTGTCACTGGTTCTATAAAATACAGTTATATTGATCAAAGGAGAGAACCTTTAAAGGATATCCTCAAGAATGGTTTCAACCACTGCTGCATGGCTTAGGGGTGGGGAAGCCTAAACGTGTTCTGTGCAGTCAAAGGGCTGTGCTTGAGGACCTAGAGGGCCACATGTGACCTTGAGGCTGCAGGTGACTGATGGGAAACCAGGGGAGGCAGACCAGGCTGGTGGATTTAGGATGAGAGGAAAGCCTAAAAGTTAGAGTTGTGACCAGGACCTTTATGGGTCTTCAGAAATATCTATGGGGATCTAATTAATGGAAATGAGTTGGAGGTTATTGAAATTTTTGCTGGAGCCTAGGTGTCTCCAAGTTGGGTAAAACTCCAAGTTGGTCAAGGCCCTAGTTGCAAACAGTGGCATAAAATTGTGGATATTTAATTATAACCCCCCACATCAAAAGCTGACTTTGTGTGTGGGAGGAGGATTGCTGTTTCTGCACTTGTCTTATTAATAATCCCATCACAGTCAGGGAGTAACCATTAACAATAATATTAGGATCTAAGAGGAAAGAAGATGTATGTGTCTATACATGCTTATATACACAAATATAGTCATGACTTTTTGTATATTACAATGGAGGTGAGGGATACTGTGCATTTTCCAAAATAGAAAATAATCCAAAACTCATTTATGATGTATGTAAAACATATTATATTCACTTCTCCCACCCCAGCATATTTTTGTTTTTAAGCTCATTTGCATTTTCTTGGTTGAATTTTTCCTTACCAGCGGTAAAATCTCAGTCCCAGTCCCAAACTCTGTCCCTACTGCACATCATAAGTGAGAAAGGTGACCCAGAAACCTTTTGAGCGGCAGGAGGTAGTTGTAAAGCTTCTGAAAATACACTGGATATTATATAGACAGATGGTCCCTCCTTTCTGGAAGAAGGTTTAATAAAAAGTGTCTCTCATTAATCCTTTGTTTTTGAAAAGGACCTCTGGTATCATGGGTGATGTTTTTTCTTTAAAAATCTTTATTTCTCTTATTTTGACTTACCTGTGAATTGGATTTAAGTGAGGCACAGTTGCACCAAGTCTGTAGCTTCGCTCTCTCTTCTAGAGCCATCAAAGTCCAGTGGCAAGGCGAAAGTTAAGATGCCTAGGACACGGTGAATGACCTTGGCATCTTGGATGTCTGATCAAGCTCTAAGTGCTCCACAGAGCCTGCATCAACCGCCTTCGTGTTCACTGAACAAATTATTGTCATCTGTCTGCTCTGCTAGTGGAAGTCTTCACATGCTTGGGGTAGATATCCCCTAAATCATTGATGCGTTTGAAGCCCATTGATTACCCTCAACTTGGTTTAGCTGGGATGGTTTTGCCAGGGTGTGGCTGCTGTGTGTACTGCAGCTTCTTGGAGCCACAAGTGAGAATTATACCTTTGGTATAATCAAAAACAATGAACTTGAAAGAGGAATTCAGTATTATGAATTCAGAATAGGTCTTCTCTTAGACAAGGGAACATAGCAAATGGATATTACAAAGTCTTTTTTCCCCTGAAAATGTTTCACAGAGGAAATATGGGCCATGCAGGTAAATGTGGTAGCCTTCCTGTAGGGGAGCTGATCTGTGTGCCAGGCCAAGTGCAATAGCCACATGTCCTTTGATTCCCTTTAGAAATTGATATCCTACCTGGATTGTAAACTCTATGGATACAACACTGGGCCATCCCTTTTGTAATTTTAACCTATCAGAATTGATTTATCTTGTTATGAAAGTTTGTCTTTAAAAAGTTAAGCAGAGCCTGAGCTCCAGGCCAGGCTCATGCAACGCATATATCCAGTACATAATAATAAACTCCTTTTGCTATAGTTTCTTGAGCCTGTCTGATTTATTAGGTTGAGGTCCTAATGAAATTTTTCCTTTCAACCCATCCATAATCTCTTATCTTGGCAAAGAAGAAAGGGAGGAAACATTGAGTTTCCCCACAATAGTGTTGTGTGCATGTCTTTTTTCTATAAGATATTTACTGATAAATTAACAGACCAAAAAAAAAAGCTCAAATTCCAAGCCATTCCATATTATATCAGTGCTGTTTGGGTATAAGGAGGTGTGGCATAGAGGATCTGAACCAGGAGTTGAGAATTTGTCTAATCCTTACAGCCAGAACCTTGGGCAAATCACTATATTGTCTGGGATTTAGTTTCCTCCCCATAAAATGAGGGATCTTTTATAGTTTGAACACTCGAGGAATCACATTTACCTGGTGGCATTTTTTTGAGGGGGGAAGGCAAGGCAATTGGGGTTAAGTGACTTGCCCAAGGTACCTGGTGGTATTTTTTTTCTTCCTCTTCTCTCACCTCTTCTCACTACTATGTTACTCAATACTTGAAGGTAATTCAGAAGCCTTTAACCTATAGCACAACTGGAAACATTGCTTAGTGGTAAACCATTACTTATCTAGTGGTAGGGCTATAAAGAAACATGGGGTAGTTTTATATGAATTTTTAGCTTTCCCATGATGAATAAATATGAGCCAGAGGTATTAGTAAGGGAGTAGATGGTAGCTAAGGCTGGTGCAGTGTAAATAAAGGGTAAAAATGAATTTGGGAATTGAATAGGGTTGGAAAGGTAGATGGTGGTAAGGAGGATCTGAGGATGATTGGAAGAGGATTGGAAAAATAGTCAAAGAATAAAGAAAAAGAAAGGTAGACAGAAGAGGTAAGAAAAAGAGAGAAATAAGAGGGAATAGAGGAAGAAGAAGGAAATGAAGGCCAATTTGGGGGGAATCCAGGATTTAGGGCATTCCACAGGAGAACTCTTTACTTAGTTTGCCTGTAGTGCTGTTCATGGTGGTTGTTGCCACAGCTGGATATCTGAAAATATTCCTGGTTAATCACTAGGTTTGTTGAGTGGGATCAAATAGTCATAGGTCAATCCCATAAGTTCAGTCCAGTTCAGGCATTAACATTTGATTATAGCCAACTGATTTTCAAATTTTATTCAGAAAACAACTAAAAGTGCTACAAGTCAGTCTCACTCTTATTATCTGGAGGAAGTTCTCATGAAGAAATCTGATGCAGAATCATTAACTCAGTGAAACATTACGTGCAATATGCAGGCTGGAGATTCTTTCAAAGCTCTTGACTATGATTCTGAAGCATTGGAGATGGTACGTTGGATAGAACCTTGGACCAGGAGTCAGAATAGATGTCAGTTCAAATCCAGCCTTCAAATCCAGTGTGACCCTGGGCAAGTCACTTAACCTCTGTTTGCTACCATTTACTTGACTGTAAAATGGGCATTATAATAGCACCTGGCTCGTAGGATTGTTGTGAGGAGTAAATGAAATAATTTTTGTAAAGTAGAAGGCACATATTAAGCATTTAATATATGTTTGTTTGCTATGTTTTTTTTTTTTTGCTTTTTGGAGGGAAGTTGGAGTTAAGTGACTTGCCCAAGGTCACACGGCTAGTTTTTTGTGTGTGTGTTAAGTGTTTGAGGCTAGATTTGACCTCAGGTCCTCCTGACTCCAGGACTGGTGCTCTATTCCCTGCGCCACCTAGCCACCCCTTGCTATGATTAAGGAATCAAGACTCCAATGCAGTCTCACTGGTCGGTAGTGTGACTTAAAAATCCTAGGTTTGAGAACCACAAGAGACATGATGCTATATCCTCACGATACTGATCACTTCTCCTTTCCTAACCAGCCACTTGCTTGCTGTCCTCAGTCTTCTAAGTTAGGTCCCAGCCAGCTCTTTAGTGATTTGGATAGATTCTGCGTTTCCCTTTTGGAAAACTTCTCTCATGCTTTATCTTAAAGAGAACAACAAGAAAAATCCTAATTATATCCAGTATTTCACATCCTTTCTATTCTTCCAAATATATGGTGGTACAACTTGATAAAGAGAAGTCTTTAAAAAATTTTTTTTCTTTTTACAAAGACTTGATAGATGCATGGAGAAGGAAACTGTCTTTGCCAAGAAAACCCTAAATGGGATTGTGAAGGGTCAACACGACTGAAACGGTTCAGCATCAGTTAATGCTCATGTTCCTAAGACCTGGCTGGGCCCATTGACCAGTGCCCTCTCCTTCTACCCCTCTCCCCCGTCAGTTTGCAAATTAAGCTACCATTCTCCAGCAGCACCCCCACCCCCTTCACCCAAGAGCTGACATTTCTACTTCAGCAACCATGTGAAAAGACTGGACTATGAAAGGACCTGACAAGAATCTTCTTAGACAGTGGTTGGTTACCTCCCCCTCCCTTCCCTCATCACTGGCTCCTAGCCCACATTTGCTGCTTATTAACCTGCAGAACTTGCATAATTAGCCCACTCTCCTTTCTGTTGTTCCACATACACTATATATTTCAGTATGCACTCAAATACAACTCTCTGTTATCCATTGTGACAGATGTTAGCAGCTGGAGGAGGAGGAGGAAGCAGCCTCCAAAATATCAGTCCTTGAAGAATGCAAAAAGGGTCTTGAGACAGCTCCAGCTTCCATTCCAGGAATTCAGAAGAAACAAAACACTAGCAAGGTTGCCAAAGTCAACAACAATAGTTTTGTTTCCCTGTTGTACTGAGGCTTCTAGAATTACAGCAAAAGCCCTGTTTACAACCCCCTCACAGGCGATGTCTTTCCCAATACTTTTAAAGTCAATAAACATTTGAAGACAGCAAGCAGCATGTTGTGGCCTGGTGGAGGCTGGAGTAAGAAAGGTCTGTTCTCTGTCAGAAGTGCAGAGGCTGCTCTCAAGGATGAGTGAGCCTGCTTACCTGTTCTCAGATGTCTCTGGTCGAGGGCCCATCCTTGCTGCTCAGCTCTTGGCCCTCTCACCCCTTGACAGGCCCCTAAATGGACCCAACTGTTTTTACTTCCATTTAGCCAGTTTCCAGAAAAGTATTCTGTCAACACAGTCCTTACTCAAAAATGAACCCTTCTTCCTTAAAATTTCTTGGGTCTTGGCCCAAGGCTCTTTTTTGATTACCTGGACTGACCCTTGCACCTGCTCATCCCCATCCCTCATCCTTTGGAATTAGTACTTCTGCATTTTTAGTACAATTTAGCTACACAGACCCAAAAGGAAGGGCCTCAAGGGCATGCTCTTAGAAGATCAGTTGAGGGGTCTGTAGAGATTTCTTTGTGTATGTATGCCCAGATCACCTAACATGGAGGTACCTGGGTTCTGGGAGAACTTGCTTCTGCTTTCCCTTGCTGCATGGTGGGAACAGACTTTTTCTTTTGTCTGCTTAGCTGGAACAGACTATGTCTATAAAACTGCCAGATTGAGATACTCCTTTTCTTTCCTGGGGCAGCCGGAGAAGGTGAAGTTCCCATTCACCCATGGCTAGGGCACCATGAACAATCCTGGTGAGAGAAAGGGCTATTGCTTACCCTTCCTCTTCCCTTTTGCCCTGTGGTCCCGAGAAATGGGGTTGGGGGGTTTATTTTGATTGGTTTCATCTGCCTTTTTCAGTTCTAGGCATAGATAGATTACCTATGGGAATGGGGAGCTCTAACTACGGCAGCAGGATTCCAGGTCAGATGGGCAGCCAGCTAGCCTTGCAGGGGAGCCCTAAGAAACAAGGGTGCTTATGACATGAGCCCAATGTGGGGCTTCAGATTTGGAGTTTAGTGACATTGTGCTGTAGAGAAACTGAGTTAAGCTGTAAGCAGAACACCTTCCCTGTCTGCAGAGTAGGTAATGTAGGGAGGCTTATGTTCACCAGGTGTTGGGGAAAATGTTTGTGTTTATTCTTTGTAAAAGTGAATCCAACTGTTAAGTAGTTAGAAGGACTGAGTTGCAGGGGATTCCTCTCTACCATCCATGGTGGCTGGAGCCAATGGTAGATACGAGGTAACTCAGATCCCTTTAATGGTACTGGTGAGCCTTGGGAAAAGGTGAAATGGAACACCCCTGGCCTTCAGGCAGTATGAACCAGGGCAGTCACTGCTACAGAAGGAGCTGGGAATGCTATACCACAGAAGCAGATTGACCTGCCCTCCTATATCTCTCCCTTTTTTTTGACTGAGCAAAATTGTAATTCTTGAGGGTCAGGTGAGTACACATCCTGCCTAGGCAAGCTCGTACCTGTGGTCCTGCCTTTGTTCCTTTTTTGTTTGTTCTTTACTGATTTTCATGAATAAATATTCTGAGATAGATATGCCTGGGCTTATATGCAATCTTGTAAATTGGAAAGTTCTGGAGGCCACGGGTCCCATTGGATTGGAACTGAATGGTGGTAGGGAAAGAGATCAGTTAATGATGAGAGTCCTGGTCCAAGACTCTCTGGGTTTTTTAGATGCTGAAGAACCAAGATAAAATGTAAAACACTTGATTAGCCATCTTATGAAACTGCTCTGTGTTCTGATGAGGTTTAAATAGCAGTCCGGTTGATTGTAATAGTAGATATGTTAAGTTACTGAATTCGGTTAACACGTCTTGTATTTATTGGGTAGCATTTTTTTTGGTGAGTGTGTGCGTGTGTGAGATAATAAATTCTCCGTCCTGTATCTGATTCATATTGTATTTTGAGTCCAATTTTGACTTGGGGAGGTCTAGAACTGAGCCACAACAAAAACATTAAGCTATTTTCCACTGGGGTGCCAGGGTGAAGAACTATATAAACCAAAGAGTGAGAGAAAATGGAAGCTAATTTCTCTAATGAGAGGCAGTCTTCCCAGGTCTGAACTAGATTCACATAGCATGCTTTGGTGTAGAACAAGGAGAGATGCCTCCACCATTGTGTAGCTCAGTATTAGTCCCACCTTAGAACTAGATCTATTTCTCAGATTTAGGCTAGATCTCAGAATGCTCTGCTCTTTTCCAACTCCCTGCCCCAAAACGTAAGGAAACCTCATAAAAGTGAGGCTAGTCTAATATTTTGTTGTTATTTCATGGATAGCTATGACCAAAGAAATAATTACCAAGTGGCTAGCTTACTGCAGATGGTCTCTTCTTATTTAGGGTTTTTTTTTTGAAAGGTGGAACAACTTTGGTTTTTTTTTTTTAAGCAGTAATACCTAGAAGAAGTTTTATACTTAAATTTTGTTTTTAGGAAGCAAACCTAGTTTGTGATTGGGCCTGGGCCTGAGCCCTTTAGAGAAAGGTGGAAATTGCTAGAGTTTATGCTGTCTGGTTTAGCTTCAAATGCCAACCAAGAGTCACCTCAATACTACAATGATGCGATGGCTTGATCATTAATGACACCCTGGTTAGCTCATCCCCCACACCGACAAATTCAATGCTTCCTTATTTGCCCTTCACATTCTTTCCCATTCACCTTTTCCCTCTCTTCATAGGAATCTAGTTGAAAGCAAAACAAAAATCTTCCTTCAATTATATCTAAAGCCTTCTGTTGATGTAGGAAATTTGTAATGAGCTTCTGGCCCAGTTCCAAGGGCCCAAGGGAATTGCCCTGGTATAACCTGCTCCTCCCTGCTGCTCCTTCTAAATTTCCCTGAGCTGTCATTTGTTTTTTCTCTACCTTCTTCTTCTGACTGATCTAGTTCTGAATTTATTCTGATGTAGAGAAAAGTTGTGTTCTATCATCTGCCCCCTACCAGTCCCCTAGCCTGAGCTGCCTAACATTCCAGAGGCTGAACCCTTCCCATAAGGACTGATAAACTCCTGCTTGGTGTATTCTCCTACATCCCAGTGATCCAGAACCCCTAGCTGTCTGTACACAATTCCACTTCTCCATGTCCCACGATCTAGTCCCTTATTCATGGTCCTTTCAACCCTCCTACCCTCCACCCATACTCCAGAGTTACCCATCCCTTCCAATGTGTCCCCCATAGGCAACAAACTTGCTTTCTTATTAAATTTTTTCCTTTTCCATCCTTTTCAACTGGCTTTCATTCAGGCCTGGATCCCTCCTGGTGATACAGCCTCCCCAACTTCCTTTGTTAACACTTTACTCAGTCCTGCCCGTTCACCCATAGAGGTGGGGGAGTTGGAGTGCTCTTTGCTTTCCCATTGCCACTCCTAGGCTCTCCCTCTACCTCCATCACTCATTAACTTCTCCTTTGAGGTTCAGTCAGTCTGTTATTTATACTGTAATTAAAATTTGGGTGGTTGTACCATACCCAATCTGTTACCAAGGCCTGTCAATTTTACCTTTGTAACTTCTCTCATTTACGGCTCCTTCTCTTCTGTGACAATGCCACCACCCTGGTACAAGCTTTCATCACTTCATGCTGAACTATTGCAATAACCTATATTGAGATATTGCCCCAAGTGTCTCCCACTCCAGACCTGTCTTCCACTTAGCTGTCAAAATGCATTTCTTCTGACGCAGTTTGAATATATCATGACTCTTTTAAAAATTATTTTATTTTAAATTTAAATACTAAAACTTAAATACAAAATAAGAAAATAAAGAGACATTTTAAACTTAAATAAAAAAATAAGAAAAGGAAAAAAAGCATCTCCATGTACGCAGCAGAATGTAAGAGAGGATTCTAAACATAAAGCAATAAATTTCCATTTCAAAAAAGTCTATAAAATAAGTACTACACATTGTGTTCAGAGATGTCCATCTTTTCTTTGCTTCCTTGTAGGTTTTCTTTTCTCCTCTGCTGTGCACTTTTAACTTTGTTCTTTTTTCCCCCTTCCTCCCCATCCTTCCCCAAGAAGGCTGCAATTAAGAGTGGACATATATACATATACACACAAACATAAGCACATACGTACATACATACACTTACACATAGATATCTATAATCATACACATTTACATTCATATACATCTATGTAAGACTATGTTATGCTCTGTTTCTCTGAAGGTAGATAACATCTTCCTTTATAAGTCTAAGTCTTTCCATATTTTTCTAAATCTACCAACTCATCATTACCTATATAACAGCAATATTTCAACCTTATACCATCTAGTTATCTTAAATAGTCTAAAATGATATTGATTAAATATGGCTGACATATAATGTAGTTTCCCTATTTTTCTCTTTTGACAAAATCTATTTTAGCTTTAACTTTGTCTGAGATCATGGTTACTTTACTGTCTCTGCTTTTTTCCCCCTTGTAAATTCTACTCCTGATCTTTATTTTATGTTCATATGTATCTCTTATTTCCTATCCCTTCTGACTCCTCTGCTTTACTTGTACCCTCTACCTTGCCTTCCTCTTACATAACCTCCCCCTTCTCCCCAGGATCTCTCCCTTATCCTCTCCCTGCTCCCTATCTTCTTCACCTTTTATTTCTTTCTGAATTTAGGAGACTTTTATGCCCTTCCATATATATATATGTATTGTTTCTCTTTTACCCATTTTTCATGAGAATAGGGTTCTAGAACTACCAGTCCTCCTCCCCATCTAATTATTCTGTGTCAGTTCTTCCTCTTGCTCCTTATTTGTATGAAACAATTACTCTTTTACCTTTTCCTAAACAGGTGTACTTTTTTTAGTATCACATCATATTCAGGTCTACCTCAATCTTTCTTTCAAACTACCGAAGTACTAATTACAATTTTAGACATACAATTTACATTTCCTCATATAAAAAGTAAACACTCTGTTCTTATTGAGTCCCTTATAATTAGTCTTTGATGTTTACTTTATGTTTCTTTTGGATCTTATATGTCAAATTTTCTATTGATTTCAGGTTGTTTTTCAACAAAATCCTGAAAGTATGGCAACTCATTGAATGTCCATTTTTTTTCTATTCAAGATTATTCTTAACTTTGCTTGATATGATATTTTTGGCCACAACCCCCAGTTCTTTTGCTCTTTGATATGTAGTGTTCCAAGACCTGTGGTCTTTTAATGTAGCCACTGCTAGGTCTTGTGTGATTCTAATTGCGGCTCCACCATATTCAAATTGTTTTTTTCTTGTTGTTCATAATATTTTCTCCTTGAGCTGTGGGTTTTGGAATCTAGCTATGATATTCCTATATGTTTTCCTTGTAGAATCTCTTTCAGGGGATTGCTGGATTTTTTCTGTTTCTAACACTTCAGGATATTTTTCTTTAATTATTTCTTATATTATTGTATCAAGATTCTTTTTTTGATTGTAGCTTTCAGATAGTCTGATCATTCTTATGTTTTCTCTTCTTAATTTGTTCTCTAGACTAGTTGTTTTTCTTATGGAATGTTTCATTTTTTCTTCTATTTTTTAATTCTTTATATATTTTTTGTTATTTCTTAGTCTCTTATAACTTTGCAAGCTTCCTCTTGCCCAGTTCTAGTTTTCAAGGAGTAGTTTTCTTCCTTATGATTCTGCATTTTCTTTTCTAGTTGATTGACTTTCTTTTAATACTGTTGTCTTTCTTGGATCATTCTTATTTACAATTTTTTTCTCTCAATCTCTCTCATTTGATTTTTAAAGCCTCTTAAAAGTTCTTCCATGAGTTATTTTGGGGCAGGTAACCACTTGACATTACTCTTTTGGCAGGAGAGACCTTTTTTTTTTGGCTTTGGTTTCCTTCTTTGAAGAACTCTGGTCTTTTCTATTCCCATGGTAACTTTCTATGGTTGAACTCTTTCTCTTTTGCCTGCTCATTAGAAAAAAATTATAGCAGCTTATTTATTGGAATCACCTTTAGTCCTAGGGTATGGAGATGGTATCTCTGACCTCAGATCCTCCTTCAGTTCTCTTCTCTGGCCTAGTACTGAAACCAAGAACTTGGCCCTCCTGTAAGTGATATCCAGTGACATCCCTGCCCTGCTGCTTTTCCACTCACTGGGCATGAATTTGTTCCTTCTTGCTTAGGCTAATCTTGCCTAGGCCCATCTTGTCTTGGCTCATGCTTGTTTTAGAAGACTTTTATAACCCTTATATATGTTATATTATATGTTATATATAATTATAATAATATAACAATATAATATATTATATACAATATATTATGTTATGTATTTATTATTTATAATAACATAACACAATGATATATAATACAATACCATATGATACAATATGATATAATACAATATAATATAACAATACATTATAACATATCATACTATAATAATAAAATTATTATTTGTATATTATATGTAATATAATACATAATGTAATATAACATGTAACATAATATATAATAATATGATATATAATAACACAATACTATAATATATATGTTTATTACATATATGTATATATGTATGTATTATTCCTCTTTAACTAGCCTGGAGGTGTTTACTCTTCACAGGGACCAAAACTTTGTTCCTTCTCTGGTTGCCCCAGGAGGACCATTGTTCTGTTCCAACTCCTGTTCATTTTTACTGCTCTGTGGTGCTATAGTACTCTGAGGTGTTATTTTGTTGTATTTGTGGAGTAAATCTGGAGAGCTTGGAAGTTTCTAATCTACTCTGCCATCTTCCCAGAATCCTCTCCTCTCATGTCTCTTTTCAATAAGTGGTGACTCCTTGTTACCTCCAGGATCAAATTCTTCACAACC
The DNA here is from genome assembly GCA_028646575.1 of Pseudocheirus occidentalis. Classification (NCBI taxonomy): domain Eukaryota; kingdom Metazoa; phylum Chordata; class Mammalia; order Diprotodontia; family Pseudocheiridae; genus Pseudocheirus; species Pseudocheirus occidentalis. The sequence continues at coordinate 25,524,187 of CM053601.1, read as the reverse complement.
TCCCCTCCCCTAGCTTTCTAGGTGTTTACATCTTGCCCCCTACCTACTTGCCCCCTCTTTGTTCTAGTGACATTGACCTCCTTGAAAAAGACACTTCATCTCCTGACTCAGGGCATTTTCTCCATCCCTGAAAAACTCTCTCTCCTTATCTCACCTCTTGACTTCCCCTGTTTCCTTCAAGCCCCACTAAAATTCCACCTTCTACATTTTATAGTCCTCATTAATTCTAGCACTTTCCTCTGCCGATCATCTCTAATTCATCCTGCATATTGCACTTGTTTGCATGTTGTCTTCACCATTAGACTGTGAGCTCCTTGAGAGCAGGGACTGTCTTTTGCTTTTCTTTGTATCTCTAGTACTAGTAGGTGTTTAATAAATATTTAATCTTTATCCTTGGTCATTCAGGGGTTCTTTTCAGATATTTGTTTTGGTTTCTGTGGGAGAACTGGGTTTCTCTTTTCACATTACCATCTGATGGTACGTTTTATTATTACTTGTTTTTGGCAAACTAGGTTTAAAAATTATTACGATGTCATTAGACATATAGATGTTTAATATTGATCCTTTCTTATAGGTACTGATACCTTAAAGCATAATATACTCTTCTTGTTTATTTCCCTTAATGCTTTGTAATTTGCATTCATCATTGTCAGATATAAGGCACCACTGTTTTAGATTTTCTTCAGTTACTTGAATTTTAGTTCATCCTTTCATCTTAATCTATAAATATTTTTCTACTTTGGGAGAGTTTTCTATGGACAGCATAAAATTGTGTTTTGCAGCCCATTCAAAGCCATTTTTCTCTTTGTAGGGGAAGCCAATATTTTTACAATCAAGAGTATAAATCTTTTTTAAAAAATTGATTTGTTTATTTACTTTTAGTTTACAAGATTTAGTTCCACATTCCCTTGAGTTTCAAATTTTCTTCTCTCCCTCTCCTCCCTCTCCACCCATGGCAGCATTCATGGATCTGCAAATACTTTCACATTGGACATTAGTCTGGTTGTATAGAAGGTTTGTAACCAATGGAGTGAACAATGGGAAAAAAAAAGAAAACCAAACATGGAAAAGAATTCTAGCATGTAGATTGCGTCAGTCTCCATTTAAACTCTGTTCTTTCTAGAACTTTCTCTGAATGTAGATATCTCCTTCCATCCTGAGACTTGTAGAGTTGTCTTATAATGGTGTGTTGCTGAGAAGAGTCCAGTTTATCACAGTTGGTCGTCACACATATGATGTGTCTTTGATTGTGTACAAATTTCTCCTGGTTCTGCTCTTCTCACTTAGCATCAGATCGTATAAGCCTCTCTAGGTAAATATGAAGCCATCTCCTCCCCATTTCTTATAGCACAATAGTATTCTATTACAAGGATTATAATTCTTAAAATTGATTTATTTTCTAATAAATTCTGCTAGATTATTTGATTTCTCAGAAGTGAATGCAATTAGAAGAGCTTCGCTTTGGAGGAGCAGATGTCATATTTACAGCTCTTTGGAAGGCAATGCCTGAGCCACGAGCAACATGGAGTTGGGCAAAACAGACAGTGCAATGGCATACTCAACTCTTCAGAACCAGCAGCTCTTTGCTGCCATGGCTGACTCCTTTCTGGAACATATGTGTTGTTTGGACATCGACTCAGAACCCACTGTTGCCCGAAACACTGGTATCATCTGCACCATTGGCCCAGCCTCCCGATCTGTAGACATGTTAAAAAACATGATTGGAGTTGGAATGCATGTGGCTCGTCTAACTTCTCCCATGGAACTCATGAATACTATGCAGAAACCATCAAAAATGTTCGAGCAGCCACAGAGCATAGCCACAGAGCTATGCTTCTGATCCTATTAATTACCGACCTATTGGTATAGCCTTGGACACCAAAGGACCAGAGATCTGAACTGGACTCATCAAGGGAAGTGAAACAGCCTAAGTAGAGTTCAAGAAGGGCACCACTCTCAAAGTCACCTTGGATGAAGCCTATATGGAGAAATGTGATGAAAATGTCCTGTGGGTAGACTACCAAAACATTTGCAAGGTGGTGGATGTTGGTGGCAAAATCTTTGTGGACGATGGGCTCATTTCTCTTCTTGTGAAGGAGAAAGGTCCCAATTTCTTTGTGACTGAGGTGGAGAATGGTGGCATGCTGGGCAGCAAGAAGGGTGTAAACCTTCCTGGGGCAGCTGTAGACTTGACTACTGTGTTTCTGAAAGATATTCAAAATCTACAGTTTGGTTTAGAGCAAGGGGTGGATATGATATTCACATCTTTCATCCAAAAAGCAGTGGATGTCCATGCAGTCAGAGAGATCCTGGGAGAGAAAGGAAGAAACATCAAGATTGTCAGCAAGATTGAAAACCATGAAGGAGTCCAAAAACTTGAGGAGATCCTGGAAGCCAGTGATGGCATCATGGTTGTTCGGGGAGACCTGGGTACTGAGATCCCTGCAGAAAAAGTCTTCCTTGCTCAGAAAATGATGATTGGAAGATGTAATAGAGCTGGGAAACCTGTTATTTGTGCCACTCAGATGCTTGAGAGCATGATTAAGAAGCCACACCCTAGACGGGCTGAAGGCAGTGATGTAGCCAGTGCTGTCCTGGATGGAGCTGATGGTATCATGCTGTCTGGAGAGACTGCCAAAGGGGACTATCCACTAGAAGCCGTGCGAATGCAACACTTGATTGCCCGAGAGGCGGAGGCTGCCATCTTTCACACGCAATTTGAGACGCTTCGCCACCTGGCCCCTATTACCAAGGATCACACTGAAGCTGCTGCCGTGGGTGCTGTAGAAGCTTCCTTCAGGTGTTGCAGTGGGGCCATTATCGTTCGCACCAAATCTGGAAGGTCTGCTTATTAGGTATCCAGGTACCGGCCCCGGGCTCCTGTCATAGCTGTAACTCGCAGCCCTCAGGCTGCACGCACGCCAGGGTCATCTCTACGGAGGAGTCTTTTCTGTGCTGTGCAGGGGGCCTGTTCATGAATCATGGGCTGAAGATGTGGACCGCAGAGCTAACTTTGCTATGGACGTTGGCAAAGCTCGTGGCTTTTTCAAGAAAGGTGATATGGTCATTGTACTCAATGGTTGGCGTCCAGGTCCAAGTTTCACCAACACTATGCATGTGTTGCCAGTTCCATAAAAGGGCATTTGAAGACCGTTTTGGTGATTTCAGCACCCTCCCTTCCCTGCTTCTGCCTGCATACATTATATCTGCAGTTGTTAGTGGTGTTGTCCATTCCTGTCTATTAGAGGCTTTAGACTGCTAAAACACCACCCTCCTAAAAAAATTAAAGTCTCTTCGTCCCCACTTAGAAACATCAGTATCAGTATACACACACCCCTGGTAGTGTGTAAAGATAGAGCAGCTGTGGCTTAGCTTGGGGGTACTGAAGATCATCTTTGACGTTGGGGATTAAAGTAACATGTATCAGTATAGTGTTTTAAATTGATCTAGACATAATTCACAGGCACACAAGTAGGCACTAGCCACAGTCCCTCTAAGTACAAGTCCTCAATATATATGGGCCTCTACATCTTTCCTGACCAGAGGAATCACTCTCCTTTTTCCCAAACAAAGCGTTTTTGTTTCACACACTTAAGTTAAAAATTAAATAGAAGCTGAATCCAGCTCCTAAAAAAACAATACATTTAGTGAATAATGTGATATTTAGCAATGGTGTCCTTTGGTAAGGCACTCTTATCTTGGGGTGAGGAAGATGCTTCCAGTCATAAGCTACTTTTTTCCTTCCATTTCGAGGAGGGAGCCTAGGATAGAAAGGAAATTCTTCTCAGAATAGTCCCCACTGTCCCAAGCAGCAGGCTTTACTACACTCCTTGTCCACTAATCAACCCTCAGCTTTCTCACATTGTGAGTATCTGTGTTGCTCCACTATTTCTCTTCTAAGAAATTTGAAACAAACCCACACTCCTATTGTATTGTATTTGGCTGTAGAATACATCATTTGTCAATAAACACAAGCTGAAGCACTGGTTTAAAAAAAAAGAAGTGAATGCAATCCTTTTTATTTAATTATATGTACGTGTATAACACCAAATGGCTTCTATATTTTATACTATTATTTCAATAAGTTTTTATAAGAATCTGTTTTCTCTCTTTCTTGTTCAAGACTGAAATGCCTCTGTCATTGCAGATCTTCACTCCTTCCCTAATTCTTCTACTTTCCCCCTTGTTTATTTATGACATCTTAAATGATCTTCTTTTCCTATGTGCTCCCTCTTTTCTTTTTTATGCAACTTAAAATAATTAATAAACACTAATTTCATCTTCCTCACATCTTTCCCCCAATTAAAAAAAGAAAAACAAAACTCTTGGAACAAATATGCATAGTCAAGCAAAACAAATTCTATCATTGGTCATGTCCAAAATGTATTATCTCTTTCTGTATCTTGAGTCCATCTCTTCTCTTGGGCTGCGGGTAGCATATTTCATTGTGCCTCCTCTGTTATTGTGGTTTGGCATTGTTTTGAGCAGCAACCTTAAGACTTTCTGAATTGTCTTTCTTTTCATTGTTGTTGCTGAAGTTGTTCTTATTGTACAAATTATTATCTTGGTTCTGCTCATTTTACTCAAGATCAGTTCATACAAATCTTCCCAAGTTTCTTTGAAGCCATCCCTTTCATTATTTCTCATGGCATAACAGGATTCTGTTGTGTTAACATACTATAGCTTTTTCAGCCATTCTTCAATTAATGGAAATCTCCTTAGTTTACAGTTCTTTGCTACTACAAACAACAGAATTGCTATAAATATTTTCGTACATATGAGTGGTTTTCTTCTTTCTTTAATCTTATTTTTGGGTAGAACACTAGTAGTGATTTTCTAGGTCAAACTGCATGCACAAATTAGTAACTTTTTAACATGGTTGCTTTTTAACATGGTTGGATTAATTTGCAGCTCTGCTAACAATGCTTTAATGTGCCCATTTTCTTTTAGTAACTCCAGCATTTATCATTTTCAATAGAGTTTCTTTGATTTGA
>CM053601.1:25500316-25518693 GCA_028646575.1 Pseudocheirus occidentalis | reverse complement strand
AGAGAAAGAGAGAGAGAGAGAGAGAGAGGGAGGGAGGGAGAGGGAGGGGGGGGTAGAGAGAGATTGATTTTTATTGTAGTCCACACTTTTTGAGCATGCCCAGATTGCCTTCCATTGAGTGTCTATGTCTTTAAAACTAGAGTGAGAGACTGAGATATTCACTCTCTTTTCCACCATCTTTTCACCTACACTTTTATCAGCAGTCTATATGTTTCATGCCTGATATGGATGCCGTGAACTGAGCTGGTCAGAGGGAAAGGTAAGTCCTTCCCCTATTCCCTCTTTGACTCTGGCTCCCAGTAGAGGTCCTGCTGGTGTTAGTTTTTTTTTTTTTTCTATATTATTTATCCTCAGTTTCAGGTGCTGGAAGTAATCTTTACAGAAATGAGAGTGAACCATGATGATCTTGGAGCCAGGTGAGCAAGTGGGGTGGTTCAGCTAGCCAACCAAGCTTGACAACCCTGAGAAATCAGTGTCTGGGACTCAAGCCTTAGGGGGCTTTTGAACTTAGAACTGGGACTGTGCTCTCTCGGAACTGAATTTATCTGTGAACCTAATCCTCTTCCCCTCCCCAATGACTGAGGTAATGCAGAGGGAGAAAAGGATTATACCTCCCATTTGTTGGAAGTAAAAGAAGTAAGAGATCTCTATTCTGTCTTCTTTTGAGCCACCCTCATGTCACGTGTGGGTGACAGCCCTTTCTACCCCTAGGGACTCATCTGGGATTGGTCCTCTGTATATTGAATCTGTGTGTCCTTTAATGCTGCATCATTGGGCACAGTGCATGGTTACAAAGATAGAAAAATATTTCATTACACAGAACATTGAAGGTAAAGTAACTTCTCATGTACACTAGTTATCTTTTTTCCTTTAAGTACTTTTGGGCAAAGTTAAATTAGTTTACTATATGGTGACCTAAATTAGCTTACTATTTGGTGACCTGAAACACTTTTTCTCTGTGTCTACAGATAACATACCATGGTCTTGATAGTCCCAATAGCCTCAAAGGTAAAGTCAGCACCAAATTCAGTCATTTCCATCACCACCTGCTGGATGGGCTTCTGGAAATTCTGAGGATTAAGGCAATCAGTGACCCCGAGAGCTTTGGCCCTAGCAAATTTCCCTTCATTGATGTCAATGCCAATGATCCTGGCAGCACCAGCTGCTCTGCACCCCAGAACAACTGCAGAGCCAACACCTCCAAGACCAAAGACTACACAGGTGGAACCAGGGGTAACCTGCACATGAAAAACAGAAATTCCTAGTGAGACTTTAGTGCTGAATATGCCTGCATCCTCAAAGTAGAAGAAATTTTCTTCACAGTCTGCCTGAATCTTTTCAAGGCTACTTGCTTGACCATTTTGTTTGGTGCAGCCATGTCTTGGTATTGCTTAGGGAAAACCTCATTTGCAGAAGTGCCCATCAGCACATGCTCACCGGTGCTATATTAACAGCAGCTCCATAGCCGGTGGGGAATCCACAGGACATTATACAGACTTTCTCCAGGGGTGCAGCATCATCAATTTTTGCTACTGCTATCTCATGCATCACGGTGTATTCGGTAAATGTGCTTGTTCCAAAATTATTATGCACTTTCTTCCCTCTGCATGTAAATCTGGTAGTACCATCAAGCATCAATCCATCAGGAGAAAAGATACTATCCATGGAGACAGACAGACAAAGAGAAATGAGATCCACCATGTAAGCCAAATTGTAAGCAGAGTTAATGATAAGGAAAGCACTTACTCTTCCTTCAGGCAACAGTTGCCTTTGGTGTGTAAGCAGGAGTCACATTTTCGACACTGAGGTATAACCAACAATATGACTTTATCTCCTAAGGGAGGAAAACAGATGAAATGGTCATCACTATGGATAAGGAGAAAAATTGAATAGAATAAAAATTAAACATGGAGATAATTCAGCAAGTTGTGTACATAGGATTTAATAAAGAATAACTCAGTTGGAATGAAAACTTGTCACATAACTGGTATTAACAATGCAAATGTTCTTTGCCTGGAAGATGCTGCAGACCATGCAAATGTCTAAGAGAAGCTGTTGGCTTTATGGACATCAATTCTCTGGCATTTTAAGCCTTGCAAAGCCACTGCATGCTCAAGAACGACTACAATACCTGTGTCTTACACTCCCTTACACCTGAGCTGGAGGCTAATGGCTCTGAACACCCTCTTTTCTGTTGCTTGCTAATAAACTTTAAAAAACCCCTATATCTAACAGATGTTTAGTGTCTTTTACAATCTTCTTTTTTATTCTTACTTGTAGATGAACACATTTGTGTTTATTGATGTTTTTAAATTTAGAGTAAAAAAGAACATTTAAAAGTTAAAACATTGAGGTGATCTTGTAACCCCTCTACTTGTACCCTTCACCTTCTTCAGTCCTGGGTCCTCTGATTGCCTTTCCTTAAAATTGCTGCTAGACCCTCACTCTCTAATCTTCAGTCTTTCCTCATCAAGTGGCTTGTTTCCTACTAAACATGGCTAGATCTCCCCCATCTTTAATAATCCCTTACTTGACTCTACCATTTCTTCAAACCATCCTTCTTTCCCTCTCCTTTTCACTGACAAACTCAAAAGTTGCTTATATTTTTGACCTCTGCTTTCTGTTCTTTTTACTCACTTTTCAACCACTTGCAATTTGGCTCCCATACTCATCACTCAGCTGGACCTGCCCTCCCTTGAATTGCTCACTTACCAGCCAAATCCAATGATTTCTTCCTAAAACTCATCTTTCTTGCCCTTTCTGAAGCATTTAATACTTCTGATGAGTCTCTTTCTGAACACTGTATCTTCTTTTGTGGAAGATCATTTCCAAGAGAAAAACCATGCTCAGAAATGGTAGACTTGGTAAATGCCTGGTGTTGTCTTCTAGTGAGAGACCAACCAACTGAGCAGTCTGAGGTCTGGTTTTACACCAGTGGAAGGTTCTGGAGTGGATTTATGAATGAAAAATCCAGAGGAAAGCACTGCTTGCTCCCTTTTTGGAGCTAAAATTGATCTTCTAGGGTGTGATATGGGACAAAAGGATGTATGAACAAAGGAGAGAAGTCAGTAGCACAGAGACTGAGCCCTGAGATTTGACAGAGCGGACTATTATAGTCCACTTTATATGGACTACTGACAGAGTGGACCAGCCAGTGGACTATTGTAAAAATATTGACCATCCGCCACAAAGGAGTAGAGCTGGGGGGTGGCAGCCAGTTATTGTAAAAGCCAAAATCAGGCACAGAGAGGTAGAAGGCTATCCCAGAATGCCCTCTGGGGTTGGAGTGAGAAGGACCCAGAAAACTCTCCTTTGCCTGGTTCCCCTCATAGGAGACCACAGTTGTGCTGGGAGCCTTCACTTCTCTCTTACTTCAGGGGTGTGCATTTGGTCTTGTTTTTGACCTTTCAATAGCAGGTAAGTACCAAGGGCTTTTACTCATGGGGCACACGGGAAAGGGAAGCAAACAGGCATTCTGTTAATCACTCAGCTGTATAGCAGGCGTTGGGCTAAAAATTGACAAAAACGATCTCATCTGATCTTCACATCATGTGAGAAAGGTCTATTATTCTTCCTCTTTTACAATTGAGGAAACTGAGGCAGACAAAGATTGAGTGACTTGCTCAGTCATATATCTACTGTCTGAAACTGGATTAGAACTCATGTCTTTCTGACTCCGGGTCTAGCACTCTGGCCACCTAGCAGGCTTCCTGACTGTCCACTATCTTACCAAGGCATACAAAAGGGGGAATTATAGAGACTACTGTGACCTTGGTCTCATTCTCCCACTTCACAGTTCAAATGTAAAGCTCATTTTAAATCCTCTGCCTCAGTTTACACCATTATTTACTTATACAGCCACAGACAGACTTCCTTTTCCTTCACTCGTACTCAGTTTTTTTGAGGGACCTGGTCTTTGCATCTTGAGAAATTACATTCAGTTTATACTAGTCAAGAAATACTTTTTGAGTGTAAGACCAAAGTTAAGACAGGCATACTTTTTTACACTTGAGAAGGTTTATAATCTAAGAAAGTACTTGGCAATCTAATAATCTTCTTTCTTAGTCTCTTCCAGATCTGAATTTTAGAATATCCTTATGCATACCTTAATCTACTTCAGATTTTCCTTCCGTTTGGTAGAGAATCTATTGTTTTTGTAGAGGAATAATAAAATGAAGCTTTAGACATCAAAATCCATTTTGGGCTCCATCCTCACCTGGTTTCACACTGGTAACACCTTCTCCAATGCTTTCTACTATCCCAGCTCCTTCGTGTCCCAAAACTGCAGGTAAAGGTACAGGGAATGTTCCATCGAGTGTGTGATTATCTGTGCCACAGATCCCTGAAGCTAAAACCTGTACGACAATTAAATGACATCAAATACAGCAGAATATTTTCTTCCTATAATGTTAGATGTTCCTTAAAACCTAGTATAGTATATACTTGTATAATATCCTAAAAAAATCTTATAACAAGTTCATATATGATCTCATATATGATGCTCTTTTTTATTCTATCTGTACTGGAATTCTTGTGTTTTTAAAAACTGGGTAATCAGGGGTAGCTAGCCGACATGGTGCATAGAGCAGCAGCCCTGAAGTCAAAAGGACCTGAGTTCAAATTTGGCCTCAGATACTTGATGCAGTAATTGTGTGATCTTGCGCAAGTCACTTAACCCCAATCACCAAAAAACAAACAAAACACAGGGGAGTCCAGAGAAGTGAATTCATAGGTTTTTGCATCTGCAGGGGGTCAAAGATAGGATAGCAACCACATTTCAAGAGTGTTTTAATGTTTCCTGAGTATGTATCTGACAACTCTGTGGTGTCCTTAGTGCAATTATTTACCCTCCTTCTTTTTACCGGTAAGGACAAAGAGGCTCTGAGAGATTCAACTGTTGGGGGCAGGATTCCAATTCAGGTCTCTCTTGACTCTATTTCTGCCCTGCAATCTTTATTGTTCTTTAATATTTGGAGTAAGAAAGGTGGCCTGTTGGATTTAAATCCCACATATGTGAATTCATTGATTGTGTTCGTGATGGGAGTTATTCCAACCTAGAACCCCAATATTGCATCTTTTCAGTTTTCCCAAGGAAAGTGGAACAGATGAGATTTGAATAGGTTTTTTTTCTGGCTGTTTGCATATGTATATGCACACATATACATTTGCAGACTGATACGATTATACACCGTGGCAAATTATATTAAATGTATTTTAGGATTTCGTCCTCCATAGGTGAGGACCAACAACAAAATGTGCACCTGTCCTAGGACTTCCAGATTCTAGGGTTCCACTACTCCTTTTTGCATTACAGATTATATTGTTAGTAATGACATCCAGGCAGTTGCTTCCTGACTTTGCTGCCCTAGAGAATCTATCACCTGTTCTTTATGTGGCCAGTTACTCTCAGATGGTAGTTTTCCACCTTGGTTGAGGTATGGACAAGGAATGCTGGGAAAACTTGTAGTTCTTTTTTTTGTTGTTGTTGGAGGGGGGAAAGGAGGGCAACAGGGGTTAAGAGACTTGCTCAAGGTCACATGGCTAGTAAGTGTTAAGTGTCTGAGGCCAAATTTGAACTCAGGTTCTCCTGACTCTAGGGCTGGTGTTCTATTCATTTCACCACCTAGTTGCCCTGAAAGCATGTAGTTCTAAAGAGAATCAACAAAACTGTTATTTGAAAATTCTCCACGTTCTATTCTGATTCTGGTGAATTTCCTGTATTTTCTCCAGTCCATTGGTTGACACTCTTAGCTTGATCAGACAGATCTGACCTAATGCATATTATGGCTGATCAAACAGGTTAGAGAAACTCCACCCCAATGTTGTTGTTGAGTCACGTCAGAATCTTTTTGATCCCATTTGGGATTTTCTTTTTTTTTTTTTTGGAGGGCAGTTGGGGTTAAGTGACTTGCCCAAGGTCACACAGCTAGTTTTTGTGTTAAGTGTCTGAGGCCGGATTTGAACTCAGGTACTCCTGACTCCAGGGCCGGTGCTCTACTCACTGCGCCACCTAGCCACCCCTGGGATTTTCTTGGTGAAGATAATAGAGTGGTTTGACATTTCCTTCTTCAGATCATTTTACAAATGAGAAAATTGAGACAGTGATTTGCCCAGGGTCACACAGCTAGTAAGTCTCAGTGTTTGGATTTGAACTCAGGTCTTTCTAACTCCAGGCCTGGCAATCTATTTGCTTCACTATCTAGCTGCCCTGCTTGACCTCATAGTAGGTACTTAATCAATGTTTGTTGATAACCTAGAAGCGAGGAAGACCTTGGTTCAAACTCTGACCTTGCCATACAATGGCTGTGTGACCCTGGGCAAATCACTTTATTTCAGGTACCAAGATAACCAAGACTGAGTTGCCTTGCTGGTGGCAACCTCTATGAACGAGAAAAATTCTCTATATCAGTGAAATTACAGGTCTGGCAAAGAAAAAAAAAATCCCCTACTGGCCATTTTTTTTCCTGTCCTTCGTTGGAAAACTCATTATTTTTGGCAGACGAAACAAAAGCAAAACAAGAAAACAAAAAGAAATGGACATGATAGTTTTGTCATATATTTGAAAGGAACACCAAGTTGTGCATAGTAGATTTGCAGTTTGATGAGCAATCATCTTTTTATTGTGTTATGGAAAAGCTTGTTTTATTCCATAAGTTAAAAAAAAAATAAAAAAAAATAAAAAAAAATAAATGCTTGTTAAATAACTGATAGTACAAGGCATCTTGTAGGCTGCAGTGCCTAAAAGTATAGCTGTGGGACCCCACCAATATGCTCACCTTTTGTAGTCAGCCAGAGCTCACATTTGGGAGGCAAACAGAATAAGTCTAATTTCTTTTTCATGGGAAATCCCTTTAAATATCTGAAATCAGATATTCTGTTTTTCCCTCCAAATCTTTTTTTTCCAGGCTAAACAGCCCTAATTCCTTTCAGTGATCCTCACATGACATGAACTCAAGTTGATTCTCCTCCCCTGTTGCTGTTCAAGTTATCATTCCTGAAGTAAGGCACCCAAAAGTCAACAAATTATTTCACACATGATCAGACCAGGGCAGAGTACTCTCACTTCATTTCCACAATCATGGACATACTGACTCTCTTATTGTAGGCTAAGATTCAATTATATTTTTTCAGCTGCCATATGACATTGCTTGAATCATATTGAGCTTGAGGTCCATTGAAACCTCCAGATCTTTTTCATGCAAATTACTTTCTAGCTTTGTTTCCTCCATCTTGTACTTCTGAAATTGATTTTTTTAATCCAATTGTAAGACTTTGTGTTTATATCTATTAAATTAAAAAATTTGGGATTGAAGCTTAGTGTTCCATCTTATCAAGGTTTTTTGGCATCTTCTTTCTGTCATTTAGTGTGTTATCTATAACTTTAATTATTGTGTCATTTGAAAATCTGATAACTATGCTATTTATACCTTCATTCAAGTCATTGGTCAAAAATTGGTCAAAATAGCTCAGATAGAGCCCTCCTTCTAAGCTGATACTGAACAATTTGGCTACTATAATGGGATTGTAAATGACTTTTCCCTAGGAATTTATAAGGGAGGATTTATAAGAGGGAGGAAAGATCCAGGATTAAAAGGATCAGGTGAGGATATTTTTAAGGATAAAGGAAACATGGGAATGTTTGTAGGCAGTAGTTGGGGAGAGTCATGATTAGTGAAAGACTGAGGATGGTAGAAAGGGCAATCTCCTGGAAAAGATGGTGTGCAATGGAGTTAAGGGTACATGTGGGGAAATTTGACTTGGAAAGAGAAGGGATAAGAATGAAGAAGGAGATAGTGGGAGAAGACATCTGAGTATTGTGAGATGAGAAGGAAGGGAGAAGAGAGAACTTTTGACAAATTGCTTTGAATTTTCCAGTGGAATAGGAGCCAAAGGTTTGAGGAGAGATGAAATGGTGTGGAATGGTCACTGGTGGGTAGAGTGAATTGCCTTAATGTACCGAGTGGTCAGGTGAGATCAGCTAGCATAAATTTGTGGTGGACCTGGTGAGCAGTTTCCTCGTATCTCTAGTACCATTTAGCATTGCATCAATAGAAGTTGAGGGAAAGTGGACATAATCCAAGTTTGGGTCTTGGCAAAGTTAGTGGAGAATTTATGGGAGGAGGCAGGGAAGATTGTATAGGACAAGAAGATACAGATGGATTATTTTGTCCAAATACTTTGGAGATACCCTGTTTTCTAGAGCTAAAGCTTAACAATTATTCTGTGCCCCGAGCTTGGCATAACAACAATCCTTTGCACTCAGGATATCACCTTCTAGCAAAATGTATTGCTTGGACCAGCACCAGGTATTCACTGAGGGATTTAGCTTCTCCTATTTACTGGGGCCATCTTGCAAATGTTCATAATTACTCACAAATAATTGTACTCCTGTTCCTGGCATAGAGCTCTGGTTTTGTAACTGGAAGGGTGCCCACGATCCGTAAGACTTGAGACAATGATTGTTCCCACAGGACTCAAGAATGCTTGTATTCTCCCAAGAAATGACAACCTTGAGAACTCTCTCCAGGTCTAAGAATGATTGTGCTGTGGGCCACCCAGTTTCATGTATGTTTTTTTTTGTTTTTTTTTTTTTGCTTTTTGGAGGGCAGTTGGGGTTAAGTGACTTGCCCAAGGTCACACGGCTAGTTTTTTGTGTTAAGTGTCTGAGGCCGGATTTGAACTCAGGAACTCCTGACTCCAGGGCCGGTGCTCTATTCACTGCGCCACCTAGCCGCCCCCAGTTTCATGTATGTTAGTGGCCCCAGCCTTAAGCCCTCCTTCTTGGGGAGGGGGAGATTCCATATCTCCTTGTCATTTTCCTCATTCTGAAATTAATACAACTTCTGTTTGTGTCCTGACTCTCCTCTCTCTTGGCTGCTCTGTTTGATTGGCTCTGACCACTCAGAGGTTAAAGGCAAGTTCTGATCCAATTTGGAGGGGTAACCCACGTGGATATTCTCAGATTCATCCCCTGAAGTACACTAGAAGGAAGAATATATATTACATTTTGGATAAATTAGCCCCTAAATCCCTTCTAATTATTTAATAATAATTAATTATTGTCCAAGTCCTGTAGATCAGAGCTTCTTAACCTATTTAGAGTCATAAATCCCACTTTTGGCAGTCTGGTGAAGCTATGGACCCCATCTTAGAATCATGTTTTTAAATATGGATGGAAATGATATGTTTCAATTAGAAGTTAGGGAAAATAAAGGTGCATTTTTTCCTGTTCAAGTTCATGGATCAACTGAAATATATCCGTGGACAAGTCCCAGGTGCTTTATTGGAAAGGAAACAGAAAGTTCTAGAAACTGAATTCCAGAAATTCAAATTTCTATATATCTTTTGCTAATCAAAATTCACTCAACTTCATGCTCTCATCCCACCCCCACCACCAGTCAGTATTCATTACCATTCACTCTCATGTCAATGCTTTCTGTGGTGGTTACTTCATCTTGGTTGATGAAAAATGGCTGGTATAAATGATGAATAAGGAGATTTAAAATAGGGAATGGACCTGTGATTCATTGGTACAGCAGCCTCCAGGATGGTGCAACTTGCTTTACCAATGCAGATTAATACCTTCCCCACACCTTAGAGGATTTTCTAGAACACAGCTAAATGACTTACACACAGTCAAATTGTGTCAGAAGTGGGGCTTTCTGGTTTCAAGACCAGCTCTCTATTCAGCTATCTCTGATGAGCAAGAAGCAAGTTTAATGTACAGAAAACTTGACCTTCTCTCTTGTTCAGTTGTTTTACAATTCTGACTCTTCCTGACTCTATTTGGGGTTTTCTTGGGCAGTGATACTTGAGTCATTTGCCATTTCCTTCTCTGGATCTTTTTACAGATGAGGAAACCAAGGCAAATAGGGTTAAGTGGCTTGCCAAGGGTCACACAGTTAATGAGTGTTTGAGGCCAGATTTGAAATCATGAAGATGAGTCTTCCTGACTGCTGTCCTGGTGCTCTATCCACTGTGCCACCTAGCTGCCCTTGGTAACTAAATATCTAGAAAAAAATTGAGTCAATATGTCTTCCTGGGAAAACAAATGTATATTGTAGAGCACTGTATCACTTGCTTTACAAGTATGAATGTTCAGGCTTTTGTCTCACCAGTTTGGGGAAATGAAGATTGATGTTGACCAAACAAGATTATTTAATGAAGCAATTGTTAATTGTAAAGCAAGTAGATATATGTCTTTGAGAGTGAGTGATCTACCTTTTGGTCTTTTAGATCCGTCTTTTATATTGTTGCATTGTCTCTGTTTTTTCTCCCAAAGAACAGTAGCTAATGATGATAATAATAGTAAAGCTCAAGGTATTACAATAAAATTGCAGGGATTTTTTTCCCCCCAGAAAATAAAGACATCAGATTTGGAGCTCTTCACAATCTGCCATCACCCTAGCTTTTCAGACTTTCCTCTTCTTTCAAGGTTCAGTTCTGGTGTCACCTTCTACAGGAAGCTTCTCCTCACCCCCATGGCTGTTGGGGTCTCATGTCTCTCCCTCCTGACATTAAGCTGCATTTACTTATCTGTACACATGTATCTTTCAAGCAGAGTGAAAGCTTCTTGAAGGTGGAGACTTTTCTATTTTTAAATGTCTTTTTATATTCCTTAGTGCTTTGCACATAGAAGTGATTAATGACATTTCTTGATTTTGATTGAATTGCTAGCAATATCTTTTTCAGTAGTGCCCTGGAAAATTGCCCTGGGCTTCATGCTATGCACATGGTGGGAGATATGAATCCTGATTGGCTGAAAAAAAAGCTGACTCCAACACTGTTAAATGATAAAAAAATTTATATCAGTTAGTTGCAAAGAGAGGGACTCAAGCCTAAAGAGAAAACAGCCATGAACTTTTGAATAATGGAAAAATGCATACACAAGACTAAAACCTCAAAGTCTTCATTTCCTGAGAGAGGAATTCCCATTGAGTTTTTAATCATTGGGAGATAATCATAATGAACAATTTTACCTTAATTCGAACCTCTCCAGCCTTTGGTGGATCAACTTCTATCTCCTCAATAGACAGGGGAGCATTAATTGTCCAGGCAATGGCTGCCCTGCATGTGATTACCTGTAAAATTAATAAAATAGAACAAGATCCTGATATAAACTGAAACTATGGTGGACATGTCTTTTGCTCAATGCATGTTGGCTGTCTCTCCTGCTATCTTTTCAAACGGGGCATGGTTTTCTAACCTGTGCATTTTGGACAAATATAAAAACGAAGATCTGAAGGAAGGAAACAAGACGTTATGAAGTGCCTACTATGTGCCAAATAAAGCGCGTAACAAACATTCTCTCATTTAATCCTCATAACAGCTCTAGAAAGGTAGGTACTATTATTATCCTCAATTTACAGATGAGGAAACTGAGGCACTAACATGATTTGAATTCAGGTCTTCCTTACTTAAGGTCCAACACTCTATCCATTACACCACTGAATGCATACTATATCATGAAAGTAGCCAAGGTACATAATTTAGAACACAGATTCCTCTCATACTTGCTGCTAGACGGATTTTGTTGAGGGTGATGGTTTTTCAACTGTGTCCTCCATACATCTCCACAATTGTTGTGCATCAGAAAGAGTAGTTGATCTAGAATTTGAAAACCTGATTTCACACCCTGCCTCCACCATTTGTAAATTAGAATACTTTGAACAAGTCACTCAGCTCTCCCAGTCTCAGTTCTTCTGAGAAATGGGAATAGTAATCCTTGTTCTCCTGCCTCACAACAGGATTGTAGAGACCCTCAAAGAAATAATGTGTGCAGAAATGTCTCTGTTAATTCTAATATACCATATGAATGTGAATTGTTCCTTTCTCTGGCTAAATGTTCAAGGGAGCAGAATTAAGAACCAAGAGTCTGGGCTTTTACAGGATCATTGCTAGGTCTTACTCCATTCCCAAACTGAGAAGACAGGAATTCATTGCCATAGTACAACCATAAAAGTATAGATGTTATCTTTCATTTGAGAAAAATAATCCCCTAAAAATGCTCAGAACTTTATATTGCCTTCCTTTTATCCAAGAGCAGGACCTTTTTCCCTTAGGATCTCATTTTCTTATAACAAAAAGAGTTTTACAAAGTTATCATTACCAAACTTGTTTTTGCCTAATAAATATCTTACTGACACCCCTTGGATAGTAATTTCTGGGCAGGTTTGGTGAGAGTGAGTGGACCTGTGATTTTACCAGTGTAGGCAGTTCCCAAAGTGGAAATTCCTTTCACCAAGGCAGATCAGCAACTCTCCTGATATAGATTTAGAACTTGAAGGGTCCTTTAGAAGTCACCTAATCCAAACCCTTCAGTTTTTGACACCAGGGCTCTCTGATTCCAAGGCCAATACCCCTATTCCACCTTACCTGAAGCCTTGAGAAATTAAGTGTGAACTAGCATATATGGTAACACTTGAACCCAGATCCTTCTACCCTCTAGGTAACCTCTCATGATATCAGTGCAAATTAGAGACAATTAGATTTAAAAACATTATTCAAAGTATTTACTGAAGGGTTTCTTTAAGTAGCTAGAGCTTTTATTGCAAGAAAATGCACATTTTATAATAATTTGACTCACAAAAATGATCAGAATTAGATTAATGCATAATCATTCTTGCATGTACAAGTAACATAATATGATTTTATATGATAAAGTTCTTCAATTAATGAGACAACACACTTCTCTCTTCAGTTTAGCTCTAAAACTGAAGTGAGAATATATTTCTAGAAATAAACTATCCACTTACTTTGCCAGCAGTTTCCATAGAAAATTTAGCTTGCTTCACCTTCCTGCCTCAAAAGTAGCAGAGAAAAATAGAAATCTTCTGACTGTCTTGCTGCAAGGAAAGCTCTGCTTGCATTTACAGTTCTTATAAACACCAAGCCTCTTTATGTATTGCACATTGCATAATTGTATGCTCATTAAAGGAGGGAGATAATCAAGAGGTGAGAAATGAGAGAGGAATGCTGGAGGAGGTACAAAGAAATTAGAAAGGAGTTGAGGAAGAGGGAGGGGCATGGTAGAGATTTTCTAGCTTGAAGAGTAAGATGGAGTATATGGTAATAGAAGGAGGAAAAAATGAGGAAAGATTTTTTAGAAGGAACAATGGGGACATTATTGGAAAAAACACTGGTTCTAGAGCCAGAAGATCTTGGTTCAAATCCCACCTCTGATACTCAATACTTGTGTGACCTTAGGAAAGTCACCTCAAAGCCCCATGACTCAGTTTCTCTTTCTGTAAAATAAGAGGGTTGGGTTAGATGGCCTTGATGGTCTTTTGTAGTTCTAAATCTATGATATGATATGATAAGTTCCCTCGTGGAATCCCCTCATGAATTATACTCAGTTTTTCTGGGTAAGTGATTCTTGGTTTCAATCCTAGCTCCTTTGATCCCTGGAATATCATATTCCAACCCCGCCCCCCCCCCCCAATCCTTTAATGTAGAAGCTGCTAAATCTTATGTGAACCTGACTTTGACTCCACCATACTTGAATTGTATCTTTCTGACTGCTTGCAGTATTTTCTTCTTGACTTGGGAATTCTGGACTTTGTTTATAATATTTCTGGCAATTTTCATTTTGGGATCTCTTTCAGGAGGCAATGGGTGGATTCTTTCAATTTCTATTTTATCCCCGGGTTCTAGAACAACAATGAAGTTTTCCTTGACAATTTCTTGAAAGATGATTTGTAGAATCTTTTTTTTAATCATGGTTTTCAGATAGTTCAATAATTTAAAAATTATCTCTCCTGGATCTATTTTCCAGGTCAGTTGTTTTTCCAATAAGATATTTTACATTGTCTTCTATTGTTTCATTCTTTAGATTTTGTTTTGTTGTTTCATGATTTCTCATATAAGTCAATTGCTTCCATTTGCTCCATTCAAATTTTTAAGTCAGTGAGTTTTTGGACCTCCTTTTCCATTTGAATAATTCTGCTCTTAAAGTTATTCTCCTTGGACCTCTTTTACTATTTGGCCTAATCTGTTTTTTAAGTCTGTTGACTCATTTTTCATGATTTTCTTGCATCACTCTCATTTTTCTTCCCAGTTTTTCCTCTGCCTCTTTTACTTGATTTTCAAAATCCTTTTTGAGCTCTTCTGTGGTCTGAGACCAACTCACATTTTTCTCAGAGTCTTTGGTTGTAGGAATTTTACATTTGTTGTTTTTTTCTGATTTGTTTTGATCTTCCTTGTCACCATAGTAACTTTTTATATTCAGAGTTTTTTTTTCTGTTGTTTGCTCATTTCTCCAGCCTATTACTTGGTTTTAACTTTGTTTATAGGGCTCTGCTTCCAGTGTGGAGGATGAACTGTCCCAAGCTTCAGGGGTTTTGTGCACCTGTTTTCAGAAATACTTCTATGGACCTATAAGCTTTCAGTTCTTCCAAGGTGGTATGATCTAGGGAGAGGTGTTTACTCCTCTCCTGGCCTGTGCTCTGGTTTGTGAGCAACCACAAGCACTCTTTTCTCTCCTGGACCTGTGAAGAGGGTCCACTACTCCACTACTGCTCCAAGCCCTGCTCTGCTAGTGCTCCTCCTCACCTCAGGACTGTGACCCAGATTCAAGTATGGGTGAAGCAACAGAGAACAGCCTCAGTGCTAGCAAAGAGAACTCTATAATCTCCTTGTGACCAGTTCTTCCACCCCCTTCCATCTGTGGGTTGAGGGCTCTGGAAGCAGCCCCTGACGTTGCCACTGCCTATTCAGTCATTCCCACGACCTGGTCATGGTTTTCTGGAGCTGGGACTGTACTGGACTATGTTCCTTTCTCACCCTGGTGCAACAGACTGGTCCTGATGACCTTCCAGGTTGTCTTTGGCATCTGTGAGCTGAGAGGTCTAGAAACTGCCCCTGCTGCCACTGATTCAGTGATTCATATCCTTTGGGATTTGTTCTGTGAAGTTTGGATTCAGTCAAAGGGCTGCACTTGAGGACCTAGAGGGCCACATGTAGCCTCAGAGCCACAGGTTCCTCACCCCCCCCCCATTTAGGTTTTTTGTTCCTCCAAATGAATTTGGTTATCTGTAAATTAACATTGGTAGTATTGCCATTTTTATTGTATCGGTACAGCTAAAGCACCAGCTTTTCAAGCTCACAGCAATTCTAGACAGAGATCTGAGAATCATGGAGTTGGTCTAGAAATTCTCTAACATGAGAAACTTTAGTCACAGTGCTCACTTCACCTCTGCATTGTGTCTTTTCCCATTAGAATGTCAGATCTTTGAAAGTTGGGATCAATCTATTTTCTTGCTTTTGTACTCTGTGTACTTACCACAGTGCCTGGCATACAGTTCTCTCTTTCTCCTTCCCTTCTCTCTATCTCATCCATTCATATCTCCAGCTATTTGTGGATAATTGAATCAATTTGCTAGCACTGAGGCAGTCCTTTGTTGCTTCAGCCATACTTGAATCTGGGTCTCAGTCCTGGGTGCAGTCCTTGGGTGAGGAGGAGCACTAGCAAATAATCGAACAAGCATTTAAACAAGCATTTAATTTATTAATTTTGGGAGGCAATGGGATTAAGTGACTTGCCCAGGGTCACACAGTAAGTGTCTGAGGTCAGCTTTGAACTCAGGTCCTCCTGTCTCCAGGGCTGTTGCTGTATCCCCTGATCCACCTAGCTTCCCCTAATGAGCATTCATTTTAAATGCCAGACACTGTAAACCTCTTAAGATAAAAGGCAAGGCAAACATATAGTCCCTGGTTTCAAGGAACTAACTTCTAATGGGGGAGTCCATGTTCAAGCAATTATGCATATGCAAGTTATGTACTATCTAAATGGAAGGTGATCTCATGTGGAAGTAACTGTGGGGGTCAGGGAAGGACCTAAGAAATGGATTTCCTATAGAAGTTTGAGTTTGAGCTCAGTCTTAAAGCAAAGCCTGGATTCTAGGAGTCCAAGTTGAGGAGGGTTTATTGAATGTGCTTTGGGAAATTGATTCCCAAATATTTTATGCATTCTGTAGATCTTTTGAATGGGTCAACCCTCCCCTTTCCATTCTTATCTCCTGCCAATATGATTTGGGATTATTATACAGACTTCCTGCTGGCTTTTATGGGTTTATTTTGAAACTTTGCTGAACCTATTTGTTTTGAAGCTGGAAATTCAGGGTCAGTGGGGAATAAAAAATGAGAATGGGAAAAGAGACTGCAAGAGAACTAGGAAAATCAGGTAGGAGAAAAGGAGGGAAGGAGGAAGCTAGATGGTGAGCTAGATAAATAGAGGAAGCACTAATTCAATGCTTACTGCATTCCATGGTCTGCATTAAGTGCTGGGGATATACAGATGCAAGAAAACAAGAGGATCCCTAATTGCAAATATATTTGCAATATTCTTTTTTTTGCAATGTATTTTAAATAGAGGAAAACAAAATATAAAAGGCAACTGGAAAGTTGGGCCCGAGGTGGGGCTGGAGGAAAGTCCCTGCAGGAGGGGAGTTGGAGCAACCTGAGGATTAAGTGGGGCTGGGGAGGAAGGAGGTAGATTAGGAACAGTCTCTCTTAGAAGGTTGGAAGGGATTGCTTCAAAATATGAGCTTATAACTAACATTTATTTAAAAAAAAGAACCAAGAGAATATTTTATACAGTAACTGCAATATTGTTTTAGCAATGACTTTGAATGAATAAGATATTTTTGTTTTATCAATACCCAAATTAACTATGAAGGACCTATAAAGACACAATCTTCATCCAGAGAACAAACTGATAAATATAAGATGTATTGAATCGTTTTACACACACACATGCACGCACATGCACACGCACATGCACACGCACACACATATACCCATACTTCTTTGTGTCTAATGTAGACATTTCTAGGTTGGAGGAAGGAAGAAAAAAAGTTTACATGATAATTTTGTTTATTTGACAGTAATAGCAAGTTGTGCATAGTAAGTTTAGAGTTTCATGTGCAATCAACATTTTTATTGTACTATGTTATGGAAATCCTTGTTCTATTCCAGAAATAAAAATAAAATAAATGAAAAAAACCACTTAAGTGTGGTAAAAATAATTTCTTGGTAGAATTGAAGTCAAAGACACTAAGGCATGGCAGGACCTTATGTCAAATGTTAACAGTAATCTCTTTCTAACCTCTTTGTTGGCCTTACTTTTAAGAACGTACCATGTAATTTATTAAGCTAGATTGAGAAATTGAAGAAGTGACTGGGAGAATAGACCCTTGTTTATTTTCCTCTCCCCAAGGACAAGGCTGTGGGATGTCCCTTTAAGTGTGTTTGAGAAAACCTGGACAAGAAAAACTGACCATCCCCAGTTCTGTCCTCAGAAAGCTGAGCATATTCCATTCTACACTGGCTGATTTTTAGTTCTTTCTATGATATGTCTTACCCCTGGGACAATTCTCCCTATTCTCAATTAAGGTGCTCATTTTTCATGTGAGAGTAATTCCTCTTGAGCTCTTAACTTCCTATTTATACTCTTCTTTTCTGCCAATTCCTCATTCCTTCACCTCAGCAGCTAAATTAGATTTTTTGGAGGTCAATTGGAGTTAAGTGACTTGCCCAAAGTCTTACTTACTTGCTAGTAAGCGTGTCAAGTGTCTGAGGCCAAAGTAGAACTCAGGTCCTCCTGACTCCAGGGCTGGTGCTCTATTCACTGCGCCACTTAGCCGCCCCACTCAGCAGCTAAATTAGAGTTGCCCCAGGCTGGTGTCCTCTGATGCACAGGCTATGTGGCCCTGAGAGTAGGGGGTCCTTGGTCAGTTCAACCTGTTGAATATTTGATGGAGTAGCTCTGACTCAGCTCCTTGGTTTGAAGCTTTAAGGATATACAAGCAACTTCTATCACCTGAAAGTCTCTAATCCACCCTGCAATTAGCGTTAGTGCCACTCCTGGAGGCAAGATTAAGGGAGAGTCTGGTAAACCTTTATGTAAGTGAACTCTGGATCCTGTCTATCTGACATGGTTAGCTTTGTCAGCTATTCAATTGTCCTGAATGTTTGGCAAGGATGCAGATAATAAATCTAGGTGAATAAAATTTTCTATGAATCAATTATACCATGATGCAGAGAAGAGATAATCAAGCTTGAAGACAGAAGACCTACACTTAAATTTTAGCTTTAGTATCTGTGAGTTATGTGACCCTCAGGTGGCAGTCTCTGAACCCTTTGTCCTTCACTTGTATAATTGGGTTAATCAGATTGGAATTACCTCCATAACTGTTGGGTTGTGAGGAGGGAAATACTGCTCTGGTGCTATGGATATTGGCCCACTGTGATCCTGTTTTTGAGGGGGCTCCTTAGAGGATCTACTCAACATACTAGGAATGTGTATCTGGAACTTTGACTAAAAATGGCCTTGTATTTATTTTGTATATCTAAGTTTAAGAATGTACAGCTATATTTAC
>CM053601.1:25474247-25484653 GCA_028646575.1 Pseudocheirus occidentalis | reverse complement strand
CATCATTCATTTTCATGAGATTTTTGAATTACAAATTTTCTCCCCATCTTTCCCTTACCCCAACCCCAAAAGAGCAATCCCACTCTAAAGCCCCTCCCCTGATCTGCTCTCTAACTTTCTGGTAGGGCAGGGAGGGTCTCCCTACCCCAGCCCCTGTATATCTTAATTTCTAGTTGCATGTACTGCAGAGCTTTAAATTCTAGATTTTTTTGGTTTCTCCCTTGCCACCCACCCCCACTGGAAGGACAAGCAATTCAATACAGGCTGTGGATGTGTGATTATACAGGACATCTTCATAGTGGACATATTGTGACAGTGATCATATGTGCCTCCTTCCTATCCCTCCCCCCTTTGTTCTGTTTTTTAACCTGTCCCTGTCCCTGTCCCTTTACTGAAGTGTGTGCTTCCAGTATCCCTACGCCAGACTCTGCCCTCCCCTCTGTCATCCCACCTCTCATCCCTATGCCCCCTACTCTCCTGTGTGGCATGTTGCCCAGTTTAGAATTTATGCCATTTCTTCCCTAAGTCAAATTAAATGAAAGTAATTGAAAGTAAAGTAGTAACAGTTATACCTTGCCTCTTCTATATGGGATGATTAACCCCATTTTTTCTCTCCCTGTCTCCTCTCATATTAGTCCCCTTCTACCTCAGAATTTTGCCTTTTAAAGTATCATCCTTCCATATTCAATTGACCCTATACCCTCTATATACACATACACACATGCTCAGATATGTATTCATACACATATATGGCCTCCTATATAGACATTTGTGTAAGTATACATATATATGTGTGTGTGTATATATATATGTATATATGTGTGTGTGTGTGTGTGTGTGTGTGTGTATATATATATGTATATATATATACACATTTGTATTCCCTTCACCTATCCTCATACTAAGAAAAGTTTCATAAGTTACTATTATCATTTTTCCATATTGGCATGTAAATCATTCAAATTTGATAAGTTCCTTATGATTTCTTTCCCATGTTTACCTTCAAATGTTTCTTATATTTGATTGTCAACTTTTCTCTTCAGTTCTGATTTTTTCAGCAAGAAGGCTTGAAAGTCCTCCACCTCATTGAATGACCATATTTTCCCCAGGAATAATATGCTCAATTTTGCTGGGTAGTTGATTCTTGGCTTTAATCCCAGCTCCCTTGATCTTCAAAACATATTCCAGGCCCTTCGATCTCTCATTGTAGAAGGTGCCAGATTCTGGGTTATCCTGATAGTGCTTCTGCAGTATTCAAATGGTTTTCTCTTGGAACCCTGTAATATTTTCCCCTTTAACTGGGGGTTCAGGAACCTGGTAATAACATTTCTAGGAGTTTTCTTTTGGGGATCTTTTTGAAGAGGTGATGGGTGAATTCTTTCAAGTTCTATTTTGCCCTCTGATTCTAAAACATCAGAGCAATTTTCTTTCAGGATTTCTTGAAGGATACTTTCCAAGTTCTTTTTCTGGTTATGGGTTTCAGGTAGACCAATAATTTTCAGATTGTCTCTCCTTGATCTGTTTTTGAGGTCAGTGGTTTCTTCAAGGAGACATTTCACATTGCTTTCTATTTTCTCATTTGTTTGTAACTGTTTAATAGTATCTTGGTTTCTCATAAAGTCATTAGTTTCCACTTGCTCCACTCTAATTCTGAAGGAATTATTCTCTTCAGAATACTTTTGAGATTCTTTTTCCATCTGGGAAATTCAACTTTTAAAGGCATTCTTCTCCTTATTGGCTTTCTGGGTCTCTTTTGCCATTTTAGCTAATCTATTTTTTAAAGTGTTGTTTTCTTCAGTCAGGTTGTTGACTCTCTTTTCATGATTTTCTCACATCATTCTCATTTCTCTTCCCAATTTTTCCTCCATATTGCTTATTTGTTTTTCAAAGTCCTTTTTCTGTTGATCTATTGCATCTAGGCATTCTTCAAGTGTCTTGGAAGCATTTGGTGTGGGAGTTCTGACTGTGTTGTCTTCCTCCCATTCCATGCTTTGATCCTTTTTGTCCACAAAAAAGGATTCTAGAGTTTTATTGCTGTTCTTATTTTGCTTCCTTTTCCTCATGGTGGCCAGCCAATTAATTGATTGTTGTTTTTTAGCTTTGTGGTACTCTGCCTCCAGGGGGGACAGCTCTGTTCCAAATCGCTGGGGTTTTCCCAGCTGCTGGAGCTATTAGGGGGGTGTTGCACCCCACCAGCTTTGGCTTGCTGAAAGTGCATCCCAGGACCACCACCCAAGATCACAATCTGGATCCAGGCTGCTCAACACAAGACCACTTGTCCCTGATCAATCGACTCAGGCCCTCTGCAGGGTTCAAAGGCCAGGAGCTCTGAAGCAGTCCAGTGGAGCAGTTGCCAGTTACAGCAGTTCCAAACTCCTCCCCCAAATTTAGCTTGAAAGCTTCACTTACTTTCACTGACCTTCTTTAATCTTGGCTTAGTAGACGTGAAAATGGTTGGAGGTGCTGTTCATCTTCTCTGAAGTAGACTCATGCTGTAGCTCATGGGAGGCTCCACTCCTCCAGACCGCCCTGGGGGCTAGCCGTGGTTTTGGTTTTGGGCTAGGCTGGCCTCGGCTCCTGGCCTGCTGCAATGAGCTCCTCTTGCCAAGCTGCCTTCAGCAAAAGATGTGTTTTCTGTATTTTTATGAGCGTGAGAGCCCTAAAATGTGTTTAGTTTCGTATTTTATGGGTGGAGAGTGGCTGTGTGGGAGCTGCAGAAATCTGCTGCTTCTATACTGCCATCTTGGCTCCACCTCCCTTTGCCTGAATTCTTACTCATTCTTATTCCTGGCTTATGTCATACATCTTTGTTTGTGGGTAGAGCACATCCTCAAAAGTTCTAGTGATAATAATGATCATACGATCCTAGCTTTCTAGGTGGAAGGGAGATTTGGGGGGCATGTAGCCCAGTCTATTCATTTTATTGATAAGGGCATTGCAAAGGCCAAAGTAAAAGGACTTATCTAAGGGGCAGGGCCAAGTTTTGAAGCCAGATCCTTAGATTCTGAATATGGTATATTCTTCCATAGCGTCGCTCAGTCACAATGACAGGTAACAAAGACAGTGATGATGTCAGATCATCACTATAATCTGTCACCACTGGGTTTTTTTAGCCTTTTCATTTTATTTTTGATTTGTGAAATATAACAAAAAGAGCAAAAGAACTAGGACTCTGGCCAGAAATATCATATCCAGCAAAGTTAAGCATAATCCTGAATGAAAAAAAAATCTGATATCGATCAATTGTCAGACTTTCAAAACTTTGCTAAAAAAATTAAAACAAACAAAAAACACTTAAACTTAATGCAAGATTGACATAGAAGAGCCAGGAGAATATAAAGTACATGCCAAAGATTGAATATAGGCATTCAATAAGGACAGACCATTTAATTTTTATATATGTAAAAGGCAAAATACATGTCTAAGATTCTTATTAATAATTGGGTATCTCATAAGAAAGATGGGGGTAAATATAAGTATAGTATGAATTTTAAAAGTAAAGCCATTTATTAACAGTGAAAGTGAGTAATTATATTACACAAATGAGGTTCAAAAGGAAGAATCAATATAGAGGAATTCAATGGGTATGGAGGGTTAATGGTCCTGGTAACCTTCTTCCACTGAGACTATGTTTCAGGATGAATAATATATATGTATTTTTAGAAGAGTATGAAAGTCTTCTAAATTCAAAATAAATAAAATAGTAAGAGAATGGCGGGGGAGGGGAGACGACAAGGGAGGGATCCTTGGGGATGGGTAGGCAAGTAGGAGGAGAGCAAGATAGCCAGTAGAAGTAAAGTAGAGGAGGCAGGAGGGAGAGGAAACAAGAGATATGCACGAACATTAAAGCAAAGATCAGGAGTAGAATTTGCTTGGGAAAGTACATGCATATATGTATGTGTGTATGTATGTATCTATAGCAATAGAGAAATACATTCACACTTAATTGTAGCCTTTGGGGAAAGAGGGGGAAGGAAAGAGGGAAAAGTAAAAAGTGCACAGCAGAGAATGAAAGAACACTTACAAGAAAGCAAAGAAAAGCTGGACAGCTCCCAACACAACATGTGCCATTAATTCTACAGGTTTCTTAAAATGAAAATTCATTGTTATATATGAACCCTCTCTCATGTTCTACTACGCACATGACATACTTCCCCCCAATCTTACTTTATATTTAAGTTCTGATATTTAAGTTAATGATACGTTTTTGTTTCTTTCCTTTATTTGTGTTCTAGTGTCTGAGTCTAAAATAATTTTTTAAAAAGAGGATTGCACATCATACTACAAAATTATTATGTACAATTTGCTATCCCTTTTAAATATATAATAAAGTAATCATGTAAATTTTTTCAATCTCCTCCCACCTTAGAGATGACTACCATTAGACACAAATATGTATGTATGTATGTGTATGTGTATATATATATACATATATATATGTATATATAAACTTATTCTATGCATGTTTCTATTTATCAATTCTTTCTCTGGATGTGAATAACATCTTCCTTCATATGTTCCTTATAGTTAATTTGGGTATTTATAAAAGTCAAAATGACTTGTCCTCCAAGTTGTTCTGCTACTGTATGTATAGCAGTTCTCATTTTAAAGAGATATGGGCATGACATGCATATAAAGCTGAAAAGCCCTTATAAATTTTCAAAGGTCTCATCATCCTCTTATTCCTTTGCAGATTGCAGCAACAGGAATCTGCCGTTCAGATAACCATGCAATAACTGGGGTATTACCTCCACAGCTCCCAGCAATCCTGGGGCATGAGGCTGCAGGGATTGTGGAGAACGTTGGAGAAGGAGTGACTTCTGTAAAACCAGGTAAAAGGCAAAGAAGAGTAGAACATTAGAGGTTGTTAGTTTATGTAACTTCCTACTTTCTGTTCAAGCTGGTAGAAAGTGAAGATAATGTCACTTATGGAAGAAATTCCAAATGGAAGACAGCCAAGGTAGTCAGGCAGCTTCCAGCTTAACAGCAGGGGCTGCATCATCCCCAATCACAAGCATATACTCTGAACAAGAAAGAAAGGACTGAATATTGATGGACATGGTTATCATTCTTTGAAGATTAAAGGTGAAAACAATTGCAAGCTCCAATAATTGCCACTGCTAGATCCAATATATCTGCTTATTCCCATTTTCACTGAATAGTAAATTACTATTCTTGGTACTGGAGAAAAGAGAACAGATGAAATAGAGAATGAAACTCTATGGGAAAAGCCATAATATTCATTTCAACTAAGTTTCAAATTCTTACATTCTGTAATGTTTGATATTTCTTTTGACCTAGAGGCAAGAAAACCTGAGTTCAAATTCTACCTTGGACATTTACTGGCTGTGTGATCCTGGGCAAGTCACTTAACCACTATCTAATTCAGTTTCCTAATCTGTGAGATGGGAATAATAGTAGCTCCTGCTTCAGAGGGCTGTTGTGAGAATCCAATAAGGTAATTCATGTAAAGCACCTGTGATGTAATATTGACACTAGTAATTAAATCCATTCAGTAGCTATTCATTAAGCACCTACTAAGCCACTGCTATTATTATCCCCATTTTCAAAAAATTCCCTTGAGAAAGAACTAAGACTATCAAACAAAATATTGCACTGACATATTACATATAAGCATCAACAGAGAGAGAAAAACTAAGACATTTTGCTTTTTCTTGCACTGAAAATTTTCATTTCCAGTGTGCCCAAAACCAATATGAAATACCACATGCGCCCAGCATTTGGTAGAATGATAGAGCTCTAACCATCATAAGATCAATGTGTTCAGATTCACACAAAGAATTTTGATCTTTTGTAATTCTCTGTGAGAGAAATTGCCAATGACAGAGCAGTCAGAGAGTCCAACATGGTAGTGACCAGTCTCTATTTCCAATGAGTCTTACGGAAATTTAGGTGAACAATGCAGACAATGCAATCAATCCCGGGGTCAGAGATGTAGAGCTGGATGGGGCCTCCAAGTCCTTTAAGGCTAACTGAGGCTCAGAGAAGTTAAGCAATTTGTCCAAGGTCACACAAATAGTCAATATTTAAGGTGGCATTTGAACCAGAGACCTCTGACCCCAGAACCAGTGCCCGTTCCACCATATGCCTCTGATCAATCTAAAAACATTTATTAAGCAACTATTTAGGTACTGAGCCCTATACTAGGGTGTGAGAATACAGGGACAAGGGGCAGCTAGGTGGCACAGTGAATAGAGCACCAGCCTTGTAGTCAGGAGGACCTGAGTTCAAATCTGACCTCAGACACTTAACACTTACTACCCATGGGACGTTGGGCAAGTCACTTAGCCCCATTTGCACAATCTTCCCCCCTTCTAAAGAGAGAGAGAGAGAGAGAGAGAGAGAGAGAGAGAGAGAGAGAGAGAGAGAGAGAAAGAAACAAAGAAACAAAGAAAGAAACAAAGAAACAAAGAAAACACAGGGACAAGAGCAAAAGATTTCCTGTCCTTAAGGAGTTTCATGAAACACAACATGACAAAAACACATACAGCCAAAGAGACACTAGCAGCTTGGGAAATGTGGAAATGTTTCATGTCAAAGGTAGCATGCTACTACCTCTACAATCTTTCTTTGTTTATGCATATGGGGAAGGAGAAAGTAAGGAAGTAGAAAGAGTTCTGGGTTCAAATCATACATTTACAACTTTCTAACTGGGAACCTCAAATAAGTCACTTCAACTCACTGAGTCTCAACTTGCCCATCTGCAAAATGGAGCATATCCTATACAGTTGTGAGGATCAAACGAGGTCATGGAGGCAGAATTTACATGCTTCTGAAACTGTGGTGTAATTTTGCTTCCTATTACTGGAAATCAGTTTCCTCTTCTATGAAATGGGGCTTGGATGAGACAAATATCAAATTCTAAAATCTTTTCATTCTAGAATTTTAATAATACTTTCTCTTCTCCCTACAGGTGACAAAGTCATCCCACTTTTTACTCCACAGTGCGGGAAATGCAATGTTTGTAAGCACCCAAATGGCAACTTCTGCACTTCATCTGTGTAGGTTTCTATTATTGTCCCTTGGTGTAGCACTGGAATTGCATTTGGGTTGATGCCTATGTCTCATGGCAGTGCTCATGTGTGTGTGGTGTGTGTGTGTGTGTCTGTGTCTGTGTGTGTGTGTCCCCATTATTAGGGCGACTGCCTCTAGAGGCTTCATGAAGAATGGTACCACCAGATTTACTTGTCGAGGGAAGCCAGTTCATCATTTCCTTGGCACCAGCACCTTCACTGAGTACACAGTGGTCAATGAAACAGCCATTGTAAAGGTCGATTCATCCTCTCCTCTGGAAAAAGTTTGCCTCATTGGTTGTGGATTTTCCACTGGCTATGGATCTGCAGTAAAAGTTGCCAAGGTAAGAACAAGGGTGTGCTTCAATCTATTTAGCTGATAGATCAGCCTACAAGGTACAAGGTGTAAAACCAAAAAATAGACACTGGGATTAGCAGCCAGGAAGAACACAGTAGGCTGGGGCAATGGGCTTTGGAATTGCCAACTGAAACCATGTGTTTGAATACTGGCTGTGGTACTTAAATTATGTAACTTTAGGCAAGTCATTCTCTGAGTCCAAGTTTTTTTATCTATTAAAAAATTTAAAAATTGTACTAGATGATTACAGAGCAAGGTAGTCCAGATACAATGCATCCTCCTACTAAAGATATATCTTTAACAAAGTATATTGTTCCTTAAAAGGTGAGAATCAGAACATCCACTAGTAGGAACAGGCACAGTGTGGTCTCTCTGGGCATAATACCATAGGGTAGTTTTAATACTATAGTTGAAGGACCATAGTAATCCATTGCTTGAGACCCTGGGGAGTATAAAAGAAAAGCCTTCTCAACCACTGAACTCTCATAACCTACATTTCCTAGGCTTCTGGCCACCACCAGATCCAGTGGATTCCCATGTATCCCTCCTCCAAAGCACTTTCCTCTATTCTCTCTCTTTCTCCAAAAAGTTAATTTTTAAGTGTAATTTTCATCACCAACTTCTGACACCAGTTTGCATTACAAGGAATTTCACTTAAAGAGCAGAACAAGAAAATAAGAAGTGAAGTCTAGAAAAACAAGAAAATTAACACTAACAGCTCAATTTCAGGAAGAGGCTGAAAAGTATAAATGGGCAATTTCTGGATCTATTAGTTTTGGCATATTTGCATCCCATTAGAGCTAGGATCAAAATTATGATCAAAATTATTTTCACCATATGGCAACTCACAATCTAATCCTAGCAACCCATTGTCCAGATAAGAGTTCTACCATATGAGGCACAGGTAAGATGAGTGAAGGAACTAGTGGTCTGTTATGAGAATGTCTGTGGTCCACAGCAGACTATGGTTAGAGCTAAACTGTTTTCTGCACCATCATGCCAAGATCCAGAGTTTGGCAGGTACTGCAGACCCATGCAACAAGTGCTTCCAGAACTAACTCTATAGAACACTAATTGGGGGAATAAATGAGTTAATAATATATGACTATGATCCTATGACCGACATTTTATTGTCATCTTTTCACTTGCAGATGAACATTCCAAGGACAGGGTAATCATTAATGGCTTTATTGTGCCTCCTTGTGCAATAGAAGCATAGAAAAGTGACTTGTTATATAACACAGAATCAAGATTAAAGTCATCACAGGTCAAGGCAGACAAGTACCAATTATAAAACTGATAAAATTGTAATCTTATACAACACATTATTAATGATTGATTTAAGTAAAAAAAAATAGAAGTAAGTCAAAAAGATCTCAAGGTGATTGGTCTAATGATGTGCTGTGAAATTCAAATAGAAACACATTCTTGTGGTGACTGAGAAACCCACAAATTAATATGATATTGTCACTGATTTTTATTGATTTTATTAAATATTTCCCAATTATGTTTTAATTAACTGGGGCAGCACGTCAGAGCTGTGGGTTTGACAACTCTTGTCTAATAGAAAAATCCTCTGGAATCACAGATTCAAATAGCATTGATGGTGCAGCTTTGAGCAAGTCATCTCATCTCTCTGGGTCTCAGTATCCCCATATGTAAAGCATGCAGGCAGAGAGGTGGCAAAGTGATAAGAGTACTAACACAGAGAGATAGGAGAGAGGGAGAAGGAGGGAAGGAGTGAGAGAGGGAGAGGGGGTATAGTGGGAGGGAGATAGAAGAGGAGAGAGACAGACAGAGAGAGACAGAGAAAAGACAGAGAGACAGAAAGAGGAACAGGGGTAGATAGAGATATCTCATAAGATCCTCACAATATATCTGTGATTTTGGTGCTATTATTATCCTCTTTTTGAGGATGAAGAAACAAACTGAAAAAGATTAAGTGACTTGCTCAGGATCTCCAGTTAGTTAAGTGCCTAAGCCAGGATTTGAACTCAGATTTTTGTGAACCCCATATTGAGTATTCTCTCCACCACATCACCCAGTTGCTTAGGTCACTTGTTTCTCCTTGGAAGTCCATCTCAGCTATGTTTGGAAATTTTTATCAACAGGTTATCTATAGAGTGAGAAATTTTTCAGGCAGGCCCAGAAGTACATGAAGACAATATAAAAAGGCTGGATGGGTGTGGTTAATTGGCATTACTATGAAGAATGATCCCCAATAATTAAATTATAGATCCTTGAAGGAAGCCATAAGAATAATTGATGATGTGATAGTATCACTGGAATCTTTTCACATTCCTTCAATGATATTTTTGATCACTTATCATTTTCTTACAATTATCATGTTTCTTACAATTCTCTGCTACCTGCATAAAATGGCTAAAACCAAGGATCCAGGGAGCTGAGGAACTGACACCTCCTTCCTGATTAAATTGTTTTGAGCTTTAAAATACCTTAGAGAACATGGGATGCAACCAGTTTGCTTTAAAGTTGAGGAAAACAAGACTCTGAGTGGTTAAATGATCTCCTGAGTCCTTAAACCATTTGTTAATTCTCTGTTTAGCAAAGTGTTACTGAAGCATTCTTCGGAATTTTAGATCGGCTTAAGAATGACAAAGGTTGTATAAGTACACTATCCAGGGTGAGTGAATCTAAGCTCTGATCTTTTCTAACAACACAGGTCACTCCTGGCTCTACTTGTGTGGTCTTTGGCCTGGGGGGTGTTGGCTTGTCAACTGTCATTGGCTGCAAGTCAGCTGGAGCCTCCCGCATCATTGGGGTGGACATTAACAAGGACAAATTTGCAAAGGCCAAAGAGGTAGGTGCTACTGAGTGCATCAACCCTCTGGACTACGAGAAACCCATCCAAGATGTTCTGATTGAAATGACCAACGATGGCATTGATTTTTCTTTTGAAGTCATTGGACGTGTAGAGACAATAGTAAGTATTTCATGGTACTCTGAGATTTCTCCACCTGTGAGCTAAGGGGATGGTGTTAGTGCAATCCCAA
>CM053601.1:25447918-25473747 GCA_028646575.1 Pseudocheirus occidentalis | reverse complement strand
GAGCTCTTAGGGGGGTGTTGCAAGTCCCCCCAGCTATGGCTTGCTGAAAGCGCACCCCAAGACCACAATCCAGATCCAGGTGGCTCAATGCAAGAGCACTTGGCCCTGATCAATTGATTCAGCCCCGCTGAGGAGTCCGCAGGCCACCACACTGAGCCCCTGCTGCCAAGCTGCCTTCAGCAAGAGATGTGTTTTCTGTATTTTTGTGAGTCTGAGAGTCCTAGACTTTCCTAGACTTTGTCTGGGCTCATATTTTATGTGTGTTAGGGTGGTAGTGTGGGAGCTGTGGGACCTTGCTGCTTCTACACCACCATCTTGGCTCTGCCCCCCTGTTCCTGAAATCTTCATTTTCCTATGGGGCCAAATATCACAACTTGTTCTCTCTCTCAGCTATGATGAACCTTGAAACCCTTCAAGCTAACTATCATTTTACCCTACATGTTATCTCGATCCAAAGGGAGCTTCGGAAGAAAATAAGAGCAAAGGAGTAAAGAGAGTGTTTGCAGGGAAGATCTGAATAGGGAAAATCCCAATAGAGCCTTTCAAATTAATATATTGAATACAATCGCACTATATCAGACAAAATTGTCTTAGTGCATGTTCCTGTCCATCAGGTATGGGACTGAAAGATCAGCAGGTGGGAGGGGTTTCAAGGTTCAAAGTCACATGTTTGGAAGAGTATATTAGCCCAGAGCAGAAGCACAACTTGCTGAGATCTTTTGGCTTTGCTCAAGGAACCAGCTAAGGAGGCAAAAGAAATTTCAGGTGCACTCAATTGACCTGAACAGAAAAAGGGAAAAAACCTTGACCACAGCATGACTACAGCAGGAAAAGTAAGTAGCAACTTTATTTATCCTAATAACATCCTTATTAAGTATAATTCGTAAAGAGCTGGATACAGTGTTGTTGGCTGAATCTTTGAATAAGAGAATCCTTCAAATAATTAGCAGCAAGCTCTGATTTGTTTACTAAGTGAAAATTCTGAAGGACCAATTTATTATCTTTTCCAGTTATGTTTAGCCTTTGTATCTCATCATTCATATTACCTCCTTTCATGTCTAGAAGAAATGGATGATTATATAGGGAGCTAACTCCACACTAGATCTGGCTACGTCTAAACTCAGAGAAGTCTTTTAATCAAAAAGCTAACTTTACATTAGAAGAACCTAATACATGTTGTCTTTAGTATCATTGGGTCAATTTACTGATTAAAGAAAACAAGGAAATGGAATCAGAGAAATGATTTCTCTGATTGGAAAGGCGATTGTGATTTAGCATTCTGACACCTAGTGTCAAGACCCTGATATATAAAGCAATAGAAATTGTAGTGTCTAGTTGCCCAATATTGGCACACAAGTACTGGTGAAAGGTGTTCATAACTGAGCCCAAGTTCAGGTAGGAGAAGAGGAAAGGAGTAGGGAGGGGAGAGAAAGGAAGAGTATAGAAAGGGGGAGAACTTATATTCTTTTGATAATGCTTTCCAAAATGCAGGGACATGTTCACAGCAGTATGAAATATCAGCCCAAGACCTTAATGGAGGTATATAATGGAGGAGATATAGAGGGGGAAGTCATTTTAGATGTGAACATCAGTGCACTTGGAGTTTTAATAATAGTAGTGATTCAATGCTAATTATTAATAGTAAGATTTAGTGTAATTTAAAGAGAGGTATGATTTAATAACAATGATAGTAAATAGCAATTTAATAATAGGTATGATTTAATAATAAAAATAATATTAAATAGTAATTTGATGATAGTAATGATTTAATAATAACAGTAAATAGTAATGATTTAATAACAGTAATAGTGAGTGGAAATCTAGTAATAGTAATGATTTAATAATATTAATAATAAATAGTAATTTTATAATACTAATAATAATAGTAGACAGTAATAGTACTGATTTAATAATATTAAATGGTAATTTAGTAATCACAAGAATAGTAAAGATTAAATAATAGTCATAACAAATAGTAACTTAATAATAGGAATGGCATTTGGATAAAATTTTCACATTTGTAAAGCACTCTACACTCTTTATCTCATGATCCTTACAACAAACCTATGAAGAAGGTACACATTACTGCTGTTTCCATTTTACAGATGAGAACACTGTGGGTTTGTACAGGTTATGTGACTTGGCACAATTAATGTTGGGAAACTTAATACTGAAATTTCTACTACTTTGGTTTATTAGTGACTTGGTGCTAAGTGCTGGAGTCATAATTTAGAGACTATTATAATACAATCCTTTGATTGAACTTCCCTGTTTTGGTGAAATTTGAAGTTAATATAAGTGCACTGGAGGTCCCCTTTCCCCAAGTGCTTTGTAATGTAAAATCAACATCTTGATTAAGCACTTTTCTGACTTGAGGCTTATCAAGTGAGTCATAATTGCCCTGAGAGATACTCCCTCTGTATCTAAGGTCATTAAACTTCAATAGCACCCTATTTAGTAGCCAAGATCAAATCTAAAATCCCCATTTTGGTTTCTAAAGTCATTTACAGCCTGGCCCCCTCCAGTCTTCTTACACACTACAAACACCACACCCTCCATCTTGTCATTACCTGGAAGTGTTCCACCCTCCTTCATTTCCTCTTTCTTTAATCTCCTATTTACAGTATGTGGTGTAGAGTATGTAGACCAGATTAAAAAGTATAAGAACAGAGAAGTAGGATGTGGCAGGTTGTGAAGGGTTATAGAAGTCAATCAGAGGACTTTACATATTTGTTCTTGTAGTTAGTTAAAGATCTCAGACCTGAGGATGGCTAGGTGGTGCAGTGAATAGAGCACCAGCCCGGATGTCAGGAGAACCTAAGGTCAAATATGTCCTCAGACACTTAATACTTACTATCCATGTGACCTTGAGCAAGTCACTTGACCCCAATTGCCTTGCCTTACCTCCTCCAAAAAGCAGTAAAAAAAAAAAAATATCTCAGACCAAAGCCAGTTAATAGAAAGCTACTGAAGTTTATTTCTCCTGTTTCATAGGAGAAAAGGGGAGGAGGAAGTAATAAATCACCTTTGGATTAAAGGTAAAAGAGCAAGCAAGAATGCGGGTGAGGGTGTAGAATCTTCTGGAATAGAAGAGGGTGCAGGGGATCGAATCAAGGATACATCTATCCCAGTCCAGTCTTCATTGTATGTATTTGCCCCAAGGTTCTCTCCTTTCCCTATTTTCTTTTTCCTCTCAGGGTTGTTCAACTACAGTCTTTGAATTTGGGGGTTTTTTTATATTTTGATAACTGTATGAAAATATAATTGGATTTCTTGGTAACCCTATAAATTTCATTTATGGATTTAAAAACATAATTCCAAAAATTGATTCACTGACTTTCTGGGATACCAAAGTGTGCTGTATGCTTAGTACTTAACACAATACACAGTAGGCCTTTTAATCAATGTATTGATCTGACCAGCCTTTTCCCTAGAGACAATAAGCTTTCTAGTGGAAGAGACAATTTCCTAAAGTACTTCAGGGTAGAAATATTTGGTCTTTGTGTCCATGAAACACAAAAAAAGGTTAAATGTGGTGTGTGTGTGTGTGTGTGTGTGTGTGTGTGTATGAGGGACAGACAGACAGACAGATAGATCTCATCAGCTCTTCCTACAAAATATTGAACAACTGGCTTTCTGAACTCTCCAAAAACTATGCCATACTTTTAAGTTTAATCTATATTATTAAAACTTTCTTAATCTAGATAATTAAGAAAACACTAAAGCAAGTCCTGATTTGTAGCTTGGCTGATTTCTGAGCCATAAATGCTTATGCTGAAAATATATCAATAGTCTCAAGCAAGTATGACCTAACTCCAGCATATCCCTGGCTCCCCAGGATTTAGTGATTATGCATACAGCCAGGGCTCCCAAATCTACTTATCTTGCTCATATATCATTTTTGAATTCCAGTACCAAATGTCCGTCTATCTGTTTGCTGGTTATTTCCCACATTCCTGTCTTGTAGACATCTCAAACTCAAACTGCCTCTCGGGTTTATACAATTAGTAATGCTGTCTACTTATCTCATTTGTTTTACTTTACAGGTCATTAAATGCAAAGCTGCTATTCTATGGGAGTTCAACCAGCCCCTGTCCATTGAGGAAGTAGAGGTGGCCCCACCCAAGGCCAATGAAATTCGAATTAAGGTAAAAAGGAAAGAAAGAAATCCTCATGTCCTGAAGTGATACTTTACTTCCAACATTGGCTGCAGTTCCAACACAAAATTTGATTTTTTTTCTAGGAAAGGAAAGAGATCATTTTCAAATTCTGAAACATTAGACCACTACCTGAGGGAAGGAAATGGATAGTGATTAAGTTTTGGGTTGACCAATGCCAAGAGATAACTTTCCTCCCACATCTGCCAGCACAAAAACAGCCTGGTGAAAATCTCTGTGCTACTAAGTAAGAGGCTATTGAATTGTAGGTCAAAAACTGGAAGGGACTGGAATCAAGAGGATCTGAGGTCAAATTCAGCCTTAGACACTTGATACTTACTAGCTCTTTGCCTTCCCCCCTCCAAAAAAAGAAACTGGAAGGAACCTCAGAAGCCATCTATAATAATCAGACAAGGAGACTGAAGCCTAGGAAGGGTGAATAATTTGCCCCAAGTAGCAGAGGAGGTAAATGAAAGGCAAGATTTGAAGGCAGGTCTTGTGATTTCAGAGCCAAAGCTCTTTCCATTCTACTGTCTGTTGTGCAGTAAAACAGACAGCAGCCCACAAGTCAGAACTGACCCCAAGTCCCTTACTAGCTGTGTGAATTCTAACAATTTGCTTCTCAGACTCCTCATCTCATCATCGGTGAGGTCAAGTAAATAGCACATCCTTGTCTCCCTCACAGAGTATTGCAAGAATAAGTATTCCTTAATATGGAAATATATTTTGTATGATTTCACATGTAACTCATATCAAATTTATTCACTTCTAAATGAGGGGGAAGGAAGGATGGAGAGGGAAAGAAGGTGAAACTTCAAAATAATTTTTTAATGAATGCTTAAATTGGTTTTACAAGAAATTGAAAAAAGTATAATACTAAGTTAATTTTTAAAAAATCTCTACCAACCCTTCAAAAAATGAATAAATATTTCTAAGGCACCCATCTGGCCAGGGCATGACTTAGTTTTTTAAAATATGGTGGTTTTCTATTGCCTATAGTATGAAATACAGAGATTAATGATTATCAAGTAAAGCCTTTGAGAGACTAGCCTCACCCTGCTTTTCCAGACTGATTTCCCATTCCTCACCTCCTCGATGTCTCCATTGTAGCCAAGTGAAGCAACTGGTGGTTTGAGGATCTCCTACTCGGCTTTCTTACCTCTATGTATTGTATAGACTGATTGTCATTCCCTGAAGGTGCTCCTTTTTGAATTTGCCCCTTTGGAGGACTTTTCCTTCATGCCAAGCTTAGCTGCCCCTGGCTCCATGAATCTTCCTGAATCTCTCCAAATGAAAGCTCTTAACACATTTTCATAGGCTACTTTGCATGAATTTTTACTTGTTCTTATCCCTGGTTATGTCACACACATTATTACGTCATACTTCTTTGTTTGTGGGTAGAGCACATCCTCTGAGGTTCTAGTGATAATAATGATCACAGGATCCTAGCTTTCTAGGTGGAAGGGAGATTTGGGGGCATCTAGTCCAATCTATTCATTTTATACATAAGGTCATTGCAACGGCCAAGGTAAAAGGACTTGTCTAAGGGGCAGGGCTGAGTTTTGAACCCAGATATTTAGATTCTTAATATGGTATATTCTTCCACAGTGTCACTCAATCACAATGACAGGTAACTAAGACAATGATGATGTCAGATCATCACCATAATCTGTCACCATTGGTTTTTTTTTTAGCCTTTTCATTTTATTTTTTATTTGTGAAATATAACCAAAAAAGCAAAATAACTGGGACTCTGGCCAAAAATATCATACCCAGCAAAGTTGAGCATAATCCTGAATGAAAAAAATCAGATATTTGATCAATTGTCAAAACTTTGCTAAAAAAAAAAAAACAAACAAAAAACACCAAAACTTAATGGAAGATTTGACATAAAAGAGACAGGAGAACATAAAGTACATACCAAAGACTGAATATAAGGGATTCAATAAGGACAGACCATTCAACTTTTATATAAATAAATTCAAAATATATATCTAAGATTCTTATTAATAATTGGGTAGCTCATAAGAAAGATGGGGGTAAACATAAGTAGAGCATGAATTTACAAAGTAAAACCATTTATTAACAGTGAAAGTGAGTAATTATATTATACAAATGAGGTGCAAAAGGAAGAATCAACACAGAGAAATTCAATGGGTATGGAGGGTTAGTGGTCCTGGTAAACTACTTTTGCTGCAAATATGTTTCAGAATGAACAACACATATGTATTTTAGAAGAATATAAAAGTTTTCTATATTCAAAATAAATAAAATAGTAAGAGAATGGGGGGAGGGGAAAAGGGAGGTATCTTTAGAGGGGAGGGTGAAGGAATAGATAAAAGGGAGGTGTAGAATGGTGTTTAGTTCAACAGGAATGGGAGGACAGGGGAGGGATCCTTGGGGAGGGGTAGGCAAATAGGAAGAGAGAAAGATAGCCAGTAGAAGTAAAGTAGAGGAGGCAGGAGGGAGAGGAAACAAGAGATATGCACAAACGTAAAAACGAAGATCAGGAGTCCAATTTGCTTGGGAAAGTATATGTCTATATATGTATATGTGTATGTATATATCTATAGCTATAGAGAAATACATTGACACTTAATTGTAGCCTTTGGGGGAAGAGGGGAAAGGGAAGAGGGAAAAGCAAAAAAAGTAAAAAGTGCACAGCAGAGAACCAAAGAAAACTTATATGGAAGCAAAGAAAAGCTGGACAGCTCCCAACATATGTACCATTAATCATACAAGTTTCTTGAAATGAAAATTCATTGTTACATATGAACCCTCTCTCGTGTTCTACTATGCACATGACATGCTGCCCCCCCATTCTTACTTTATATTTAAGTTAAGGATATGTTTTTGTTTCTTTTCTTCATTTTGTATTTGTGTTCTGGTGTCTGAATGTAAAATAATTTTTTTAAGATGATTGCCCATGATACTACAAATTTATTATGTACAATTTGCTATTCTTTTTAAATATATAATAAAGTTATCATATAAATTTTCTCAATCCCCTCCCCCTTAGAGATGACTACCATTAGACACAAATATGAATGTATGTATGTATGAGCACATATATGTATACATATGTAAACTTATTCTATGCATGCTTCTATTTATCAGTTCTTTCTCTGGATGTGAATAACATCTTCCTTCATATGTTCCTTATAGTTAATTTGGGTATTTATAAAAGTCAAAATGACTTAGTCCCTCCAAGTTGTTCTGCTACTATATACAATGTTCCTATTTTAAAGATAGGGGCATGACATGCATATAAGGCTGAAAAGCCCTTATACATTTTCAAAGGTCTCATCATCCTCTTATTCTCTTGCAGATTGCAGCAACAGGAATCTGCCGTTCAGATGACCATGTGATAACTGGGGCATTCCCTTGCCAGCTCCCAGCAATCCTGGGGCATGAGGCTGCAGGGATTGTGGAGAGCATTGGAGAAGGAGTGACTTCTGTAAAACCAGGTAAAAGGCAAAGAACAGCAGAATATTAGAGGTTGTTAGTTTGCTTAACTTCCTACTTTCTGTTCAAGCTGGTAGAAAGGGAAGATAATGTTGTTTATGGACAAAATTCCAAATGGAAGACAGCCAAGGTAGTTAGGCAGCTTACAGCTTTACAGCAAGGGCTGCAACATCCCCAATCACAAGCATACACTCTGAACAAGAAAGAAATGACTAAATATTGATGGACGTAGTTAACGTTCTTTGAAGATTGAGGGTGAAAACAATTGCAAGCTCCAATAATGGCCAGTACTAGATCCAGTATATCTGCTTATTCACATTTTCACTGAATAGTAAATCACTGTCCTTAGTACTGGAGAACACAGAAAAGATGAAATAGAGAATGAAACTCTATGGGAAAAGCCATAATATTCATTTCAACTAAGTTTCAAATTCTTAGATTCTGAAATGTTTGGTTTTTCTTTGACCTGGAGGAAAGAAAACCTGAGTTCAAATTCTACCTTGGATAGTTATTAGCTGTGTGATCCTGGGCAAGTCACTTAACTGTCATCTAATTCAGTTTCCTAATCTGTGAAATGGGAATAATAGCAGCACCTATTTCACAGGACCGTTGTGAGAATCCAATAAGGTAATTCACATAAATGCACCTGAACTGCAAGATTGATGCTAGTTGTTATATCCATTCCGTCACTATTTATTAAGTGCCTACTAAGCCAGTGCTATTATTATCATCTTTTTCTTTTTTTTTCTGAGCATGATCAATTTATTAGCTAGGATAGTGGTTGTTAATAAATGCTGTCCAAGGATGAGGGTGAATAACAGATATATGCTAATTTGATTAAGCCTTAAAAACATTAGAGGGTATTATCAGTTTTCAATTTCACATTAACTATAGTATAAAGGCAAACAGCGTTGAACAACTTAAGAGCTTTGATGTATGTGATAACTGATCAGAACTCCAGAAAACTTCTGATAAAACATCCTACCAACCTTCCAACAGAGATGGTTCTCAGTGCTGGAGTGAAACATAATTTTTTGGACAGGGCCATTTCTAGAACTTGTTTTCCTTGACTTTGTGTATTTGTTAAAAGGGTTTGTTTTTCTTTTTTTTTTCCAATGGAGTGAGGGAGCTAACTGTCTAGAGTTATTCCAAACTGGAATGAGATGTTTTTGGAAGTAATGGGTGGAAGTTGTATGACCACTCATCTCTCACAGGCCTACACTACTCTGGGACTTCTCTAAATTCTCCTCTGTGC
The DNA here is from genome assembly GCA_028646575.1 of Pseudocheirus occidentalis. Lineage (NCBI taxonomy): Eukaryota > Metazoa > Chordata > Mammalia > Diprotodontia > Pseudocheiridae > Pseudocheirus > Pseudocheirus occidentalis. Next base: position 25,464,870 of record CM053601.1, on the reverse strand, counting down.
CCCAGTAAGCTCATTATTGGGAAAACCTCATTATCCAGAAAGATAAGAGTATAATGCCTACTCTGTTCCTTCTGGTTTTTGTTTTTAATCCATATTATCCCCTTTTTCAAAAAAATTCCCTTGAGAAAGAACTAATGATATCCAACAAAATATAAAACTGATATAATATTACATATAAGCATTATAACAGAAAGAAAAACTAAGATATTTTGCTTTTTCATGCACAGAAAATTTTCATTTCCCATGTGCCCCAAACCAATATGAAACACCACATGTGCCCAGCATCTGGCAGAATGATAGAGCCCTATCCATCCTAAGATCAATGTGTTCAGATTCACATGAAGAACTTCGAACTTTCATACTTCTCTGTCAGACCAATTGCCAATGAAAGAGCAGTCAGAGAGTGGTAGTGACCAGTCACTATTTCCAATGAGTCTTACCAAAATCTTAGGTGCACAATGCAGACAATCAATCAATCCCAGGGTCAGAGATAGATTGGATCTCTGAGTCTTTCAGGCTAACTGAGTCTCAGAGAAGTTAAGCAATTTGTCCAAGGTCACACAAATAGTCAATATTTAAGGTGGCATTTGAACCACAGACCTCTTACCCCAGAACCAGTGTCCTTTCCACCATATGCCTCTGATCAATCTAAAAACATTTATGCGGGGCGGCTAGGTGGCGCAGTGAATAGAGCACCGGCCCTGGAGTCAGGAGTACCTGAGTTCAAATCCGGCCTCAGACCCTTAACACAAAAAACTAGCCGTGTGACCTTGGGCAAGTCACTTAACCCCAACTGCCCTCCAAAAAGCAAAAAATAAAAAAATAAAAAATAAATAAAAAAAATAAAAACATTTATGAAGTAACTGTTTATGTACCAAGCCCTATACTAGGGTGTGAGAATACAGGGACAAAGGGCTGCTAGATGGCACAGAGAATACAGCACCAGCCTTGAAGTCAGGAGGACCTGAGTTCAAATCTGGCCTCAGACACTTAACTCAGACACATAGCTATTTACTAGCTATGGGACCTTGGGCAAGTCACTTAACCCCATTTGCACTGTCTTCCCCCCTCCAAAAAAAAAAGGAGAAAAAAAGAGAAAAAATACAGGGACAAAAGCAAAAGAATTCCTGTCCTTAAGGACTTTATATTTTACCAAGAAACATATCATCGACAAAAATACAAAGAATCAAAGGGACACTAACAGCTTGGGAAATGTGGAAATATTTCATGTCAAAGGTAGCATGCTGCTACCTGTAGAGTGCTTCTTTGTTTATGCATATGGGGAGGCAGTAGAAAGAGTTCTGGGTTCAAATCATACATTTGCAACTTTCTTATTGAGAACCTCAAACAAATCATTTGACCTCACTGAGTGTCAACTTCCCCATCTGCAAAATGGGAGCGTACCCTATACAGTTGTTGTGAGGATCAAATGAGATCATGGAGGCAGAATTTACATGCTTCCAAAGGTGTGATGTAATTTTGCTTACTATCACTGCAACTCAGTTTCCTCTTCTATGAAATGGGGCTTGGATGAGACCAACATCAAATTCTAAAATCTTGTCATTCTAGAATTTTAATAATACTTTCTCTTCTCCCCACAGGTGACAAAGTCATCCCACTTTTTACTCCACAGTGTGGGAAATGCAATGTTTGTAAGCACCCAAATGGCAACCTTTGTACTTCATCTAAGTAAGTTTCTATTATTGTCCTTTGGAGTAGCATTGGAATAGTATTTGGGTTGATGCCTATGTCTCATGGCCGTATGTGTGTGTGTGTGTGTGTTTCTGTGTGTCCTTTATTAGCCTGTCTTCCAATAGAGACACCATGAAAGATGGTACCACCAGATTTACCTGCCGAGGGAAGCCAGTTTATCATTTTGCTTGCACCAGCACCTTCACTGAGTACACAGTGGTCGATGAAACGTCCATTGTAAAGATCGATTCATCCTCTCCTCTGGAAAAAGTTTGCCTCATTGGTTGTGGATTTTCCACTGGTTATGGTTCTGCAGTAAAAGTTGCCAAGGTAAGAACAAGGGTGTGCTTCAATCCATTTCACTGATAGATTAGCCTACAAGGTACAAGATGTAAAAACAAAGAATAGACACTGGGATTAGTAGCCAGGAAGAACACCATAGGCTGGGGCAATGGGCTTTGGAATTTCCAACTGAAACCATGTGTTTGAATACTGACTCTGATATTTAAATTATGTAACTTTAGGCTAAGTTTCTGGGTCTAAGTTTCATTATCTATTAAAAAAAATTTAAAATTGTACTAGATGATCATTGAACAAGGTAGACCAGATAAAATGTATCTCCCTAGTGAAGACATATCTTTAACAAACTGTATTGTTCCTTACAAGGTGAGAATGAGAACATCTACTGGTAGGAACAGGCACAGTGTGGTCTCTGTGGGCACACTACCACAGGGTAGTGTTTTACACTATACTTGAAGGCCCATAGCAATCCATTGCTTGAGATCCTGGGAAGCATGAAAGAAAAGCCCTGTCAACTACTGATCTCTTATAACCTACATTTCCTAGGCTTCTAGCCACCACCAGATTCAGTGGATTACAGTGTAAACCTCCTCCAAAGCACTTTTCTCTACTCTTTCTTTCTCCAAAAAGTTAATTTCTGAAGTGCAATTTTTCATCACCAACTTCTGACACCAGTTTGCATTACAAGGGATTTCACTTAAAGAGCAGAGCAAGAAAATAAGAAGTGAAGTCTGAGAAAACAAAAAAATTAATGCTTTGAGCAAGTCACCTCACCTCTCTAGGTCTCAGTATCCCAATATGTAAAGCGTTCAGGCAGAGAGGTGGCAAAGTGAAATGAGTACTAACATAGATAGGAGAGAGGGGGAAGGAGGGAAAGATGGAGAAGAGGGGGAGAGAGAGAGAAGGAAACAGAGAGAGAGAAGGAAGGAGGGAGGGAGAGGTAGATAGAGATATCATAAGGTCCTCACAATATCTCTGTGAATTAGGTGCTATTCTTATCCTCATTTTGGAGATGAAGAAACAGAATGAGATTAAGTGACTTGCTCAGGATCTCACAGGTAGTTAATATCTAAGCCAGGATTTGAACTCAGATTTTTGTCAACTCCAAGTTGAGTATTGTATCCACCACATCACCAAGATGCCAAGGTCACTTGTTTCTCCTTGGAAGTCCATCTCAGCTATGTTTGGAAATACTTATCAGCAGGTTATCTGTAGACTGAGGAATTTTTCAGGCAAGCCCAGAAGCTCCTGAAGACAATATACAAAGGTTGGATGGGGTTAGTTAATTGGGATGAGTATGGAGAATGAACCCCAATAAACAAATCATAGATCCTTGAAGAAAGCCATAAAATGAACTGATGATGTGAGAGTATCACTGGAATTTTTTCACATTCTTTGAATGATATTTTTATTCATTTCTAATGGCCTCTTACATTTCTCTACTTCCTGCATAAAATTGCTAAAACTAAGGATCCCAGGAGTTGAGCAACTGACACTTGCTCCCTGATTAAATTGTTTTCAGCTTTAAAATACCTTGGAGAACATAGGATGCATCCACTTTGTTTTACAGATGAGGAAAAAAGACTCTGAGTGGTTAAATGATCTCCTGAGTCCTTAAACCATTTGTTTATCAGTCCACTGTATAGCAAAGTGTTACTAAACCATTCATGGGAATTTTAGATTGGCTTTAGAATTACAAAGGTTGTATAAATACACTATACAGAGTGAGTGAATCTAAGCTCTCATCTTTTCTAACAACACAGGTCACTCCTGGCTCTACTTGTGTGGTCTTTGGCCTGGGGGGTGTTGGCTTGTCAACTGTCATTGGCTGCAAGTCAGCTGGAGCCTCCCGCATCATTGGGGTGGACATTAACAAGGACAAATTTGCAAAGGCCAAAGAGGTAGGTGCTACTGAGTGCATCAACCCTCTGGACTACAAGAAACCCATCCAAGATGTTCTGATTGAAATGACCAACGATGGCATTGATTTTTCTTTTGAAGTCATTGGACGTCCAGAGACAATAGTAAGTATTTCAGGGTACTCTGAGATTTCTCCACCTGTGAGCTAAGGGGATGGTGTTAGTGCAATCCCAAGGGACCAATGATAAATATCTGTATGTTTTGGAGTTTGCCTGCAGGGTATACAGACATTACCTCATTCCATGCAATATTTTCACAATAAAAGGCAAAGGGAAGACTCAGGGTGGACATAAGCAAGCCAACATATGCTAAATAAAGAAATCTAAAGAAGAATTAAAGTTAAAAGATGTCATTGAGGAAGTATAGGTGCAGGAAAAACATGCTAGCTGGTCATGTGGGGAGACCATGAAATGACTCTTAGAGAACCCAAGTACTACAGTGGTATGTCACAAGAGATGTAGGAAAGCCTACAGAACACTGCCTCTTGTAATGGACTTATGGGCAGATATGGATCAGAGTCACCCTTAAGATAAAAGATAAACAGGGATTGGGGTAGGGAGGCACAGGAAGGATCAAAATCTGCATCATTGAATGAAACATCTAGCAGTGAGATCACAGATACACTTGAGTACCTGATAACTCTCTCTTCCATAAGTTCTTCATCTCCTAGGAATGGAGCAGGATTATCAGTCATCTACTTAAGTCATATTAGAAATCCCACATTTCTCCTTTAATAATAAAGCAAAGCCTTTAAAATTGACAAAGGATTTTTCATATGCTGCCCAGAACAGGGCACTGTGGAGGGCAGTTTGGATGAGGAGCTCTTTTGTCTTTGTCTCTTTCGAAGAAGTGAATGGAATTGACCATACCTGTGGTCAACGACTGTACAGCTCAGGATGTGACCTTCCATTGAGGTCCCCTCCTTTTCTCTCACCTCAGGAAGTAAACTCTGAACATCCATAGCACAAAGCAATATATCTGCTTGAAGTTAATGAGATGAGCTCATGAGAATTTTAGGGCAAAAGTGTCAGTTCCACTTGGCTTTATTTCTCTGAAAAGTTTCTTCAAAATTCAAAAGTACAGAGTGTATGTGAAATTCACAAAGTGCTCCAAACCTCCTGCCAATCTGTTGATTGCTAAACTGGGAGAGAAGTTTACTGGCAAATTGAATTACAGGAATAATAACAACTAGCATTTATGTAATGCTTTAAAGTTTGAAAAGATTTTTACAAATATTACCTCCTTTAATCTTTACAATAACCAAGAGAGACAAGTGTTATTATTATAACCATTTTACAGACAAAATAACTGAGGCTAAGGATCGCTAAGTAATTTCCCAGGGTCAGACATCTAGTAAGTGTCTGCAAGTGGATTTTAACTCAGGTCTTTCCAACTCCAGAATGTAATTTAACTATTTTATACTTATCTGTAAACCATTGTTTTGAAAATGAAAATAACCAGAACACAAAATTTTTAATAGGCAAGAAACATTTAGTAATGAATTATGCTGCTCATTGCATAGTTCAATAAAATCAAAGTGAGAAACAGAATGGGGTCAATTCACTGTTGTTCCTGGAGTTCCTCTGAGTAGCCGGTAGTTTAGTCATTCCTTATTAGATCATCCTAATGTGCCAACATTTGAGCCAGGAAATAGATATTCTAACAACTATGCTGCCTCTTAGACAGCTAGATAAAAAATAAAGAAACCAGCAGATGGCCTTAAGAAGGCTTGGAGTAACAGAAAAAGAAAATGTTATTCTATTGCTTACGAGTGAACTACCCAGAATCTTAGTCAAGCAAGAAAGAAAGAAAGCACTTACTAAGCATTCTCTACTTATTAATCACTGATATGCACTTGAAATATGAAACAAAAATAAAATATCCTCAGACCTCAAATAGTGTACAAAATTTGGTATTAGATTCTTAGAGGACTTTGAGTAAGAAAGCCAGGGAGGAACCTCTATTCTAAACAGGGACTACTAAATAATGCAATGAGTTAAGTACTGGACACAAGTGAGGGAACTGACTTCAATCCTTTCTCAGAAACTCCCTCAGCTGTGTGCCCTGGGCAAAGTGTTTCACCACTTCTTCCTATGAAACCTTTGAAGTCTGTTTCCCAAAAATCTGTGGTGCATGTCAAACTACATCCAGTTCCTCATTTTCTACTCTAAATTATAAAAGGAAGCACATACTTCCCCACAATATTGGTACCATTTGCACTCTGACAACTAATTCCTCTACATTAGTGAGATTCAGATCCAGAAAACATCTTCATCTGTAAAATGGGGGTGGTAATAGCATGTACTCCACAGAGCTAGTGCAATGATCCCATTATATAACACTTGTAAAGAGGTCTCACAAATCTTAAATGTTAATTATGATTATTGCCATTAGAAATGATAATAATATTAACTAGCTGAGTGACCATGGGCAAAACCCTTAACTTCTCTGCATTTTAGTTTCCTTATCGGTAATATGGAGATTACTTGAATTACTTCCCTAAGAAGGTTGTGAAAGGAAAGATGTACTGTGTTAATATGATATGTAATTAGAGTAGCCTAAAAGAAGCCCTTAGGAATTTCAGCCATTATTTGGAAACATAAGTTGGAAGATAAGAAATCAAAGGAGTCAGATGGTATTAAGAAGAATTTTGATTTTCTTTTTGCCACATTCCATAGTCCTTTATTTCCCCTAATAAACCCAGGCTTTGAGGCTTTGTTTGAGATACCAGTTTTCCCCCATAATGTAGAACCTACAAATCAAGACTAAAATCACCTTGGGAGAATGCTAAACAAGTTTTAGCTAAAAAGACTTAGGAAAATCTGGAAAATGGAAAATCTGGAAAGGTGAAACTTCTAGAGTCTTTTGCAATTTAAAGCATCTGAGACAACAAATTTATCTGGAAGTAGCACCACAATCTGAATTCTTAAAGAATAGCCAATTAAGGATTTTAATGAACAATGGGATATAAAACCAGAAAAACTGGAGAGAGATGACAGTATATAAACACAGAAAATAAAATTTAAGTGAATACGAGTACCCCAGTTAAATAGCCCACAATATTATATGACTAATCATAATGATGATTATATTAAATGCTGAAGTTTATAAAGCATTTTAAAATTTACAACAACCCTATGACATAACAAAGTATAGATATCCTGATTTTATAAGTGAAGAAACTAAATTTTGGAGTATTTCCCCAGGATCAAACAGCTAGTGAAAGTCTGATTTGGCACAAGCACCCAGAGTTCCCCTGACTCCAAATTCTGTGTTGCTTCAAAGCCACTATACTTCTTGGTGAAACATTGTAATTTGTTATATGGAGCACAAGATTTTCTTGCCCATTTGGATGTAACTATTTACTTCTCAACTAATTAATGAGAGAAGACCAAGATCCTCCTCCTTCTTTCTTTCTGGGTGAAAACTCAAGCATTTTTCAAAGCACCTTCTCTGTGTGTCACTTTCTCCCAGAATGTTTGATAGCCAAATTTTGGAAGTTCTCTAGGAGGTGCTGATTTCAGGGTGGGAAATTAGGATTTTAAGCAACACATTTAAGAGGGAGATGTTTTGTGATGTCAGTGTATACAAAATGAAACAACTTACAAAGTAGTTAGGTAATTGTTTGGCAGCTCTTTATTACATTGCCGTGAATAGCGACAATCAAACCATAGTTTCGTTTTTCTCCAATTAATAAAAGATATAAGTAAGTATGTTTCATCCAAGACAGCTGCCCTTCTATCCTGCAATAAGGCTTTTGGAGTTTGTGTCATTGTGGGTCTCCCTCCTAATGCCGCAAGTATCCCCATTAATCCTATGCTGCTTTTGACTGGACGCACCTGGAAAGGAGCTATTTTTGGAGGTATGTACTTTGTCATAAGTCAGAGCTGGCTCATGAGTTTGATCAGTTCCCTGTGTATCCACACCAGTTGATTCAGACAGTTACTAATTTTTTCTCCATATTAGAATTATTTCTCTTTGTGTCTTCAGAATATCAATGTCTAGTTTCACTTCTCTAGGGAGATTACTTCCCCTGTAAGATTTTAGTTCATATTATCTCACCACTTCTTCCTATGAACCCTTTGAAGTCTGTTTCCCAAAAATCTGTGGTGCATTTCAAACTACATCCAGTTTCACATTTTCTACTCTAAATTATAGAAGGAAGCACATACTTTCCCACAATATTGCTACCATTTGCACTCTGACAACTAATTCCTCTACATTAGTGAGATTCAGATCCAGAAAACAATTTTCCTCTTTTGGTTCTCCCATTTGGATTGGCCTCTCTCTATCTTATCCAGGCTGAAAATGCAATGGCTACTCATGTGTATCATCCCAATACTAATCAGAACAGACGCTTTAACCTCTTCTATGTTAATAATCAGAGCCAGTTCTCCCTTCCTTATGCAATCTAATGGCCCTCTGCTCCTGCATGCTCAGGATACTGGTACTAGACTAGACTGGACTGAAAATACTGTAGCTTACTGAACTCAATTAATCTGCCAACTTCAGCCTGCCCAGGAACAGAGACTACAAGCATGTACCATTATGCATGACCATCCTCCATCTTCTGAAGGATGAAATTATTAGGCAAGAAAAAGTTGACCACTGGAACAAGTCAGTTCTCCATGAATATGATGGAGAAAAAAGGAGAAAAAAATAACTGTGAACAATGTACTTTGTCATGCAAATTGGGCCCGGATATGAAAATAAGGACTCTAAAACCTGTTCTATTTTCTGTAAAGCTCTTAGTATCCGAACTAATTGATTATCAGCATCTAGGAAATACCTCATTACCAAAAGAAAGACTTCAAGCACTGCAAGACATCAAGAGCAACAATTTCCATAAGCAAAATATTTACTTCCTTCAGAGAAGCTTAGAACAGGGGTGGGGATCCTCTGGTCCTTTGTGTGACTGCTAGGTCCTCAAGTGCAGTCCTCTAGGTCCTCAAGTGCAGCCCTTTCACTGAATCCAAACTTCACAGAATAAATTCCCTTAATAAAAGGATTTGTTCTACAAAACATGTATTCAGTCAGAAGGCTGCACCCAAGGACCTAGAAGGCAACATGTGGTTCCAGGTTCCCCATCCCTGGCTTAGAATATAAGAATATTTAACAAACCAGAAGTACTGATGAACTCCTTGTCCTTTAGGCAAACCACACTATGTCTTTACTGTCATCAGAAAATTTGGAGTGACAATCACTGTCAGCACAAATGGTTCCCTGGTGCCAACTAAATGTTTCTCCAGGGTAAAAAAAATACGCTGTTTTTGGCAGAAAGAAACTACCATCAAATGCCAGATGATTGAAATCCTCCATCATTCTTATACTGAGCTTCTGTGCCATCTATTTAATGTCCCCCTCTGTCCCCGTCTGTTTAATCTTTCTCCCCAGTATTCAGGTGACAAAATTGCTTCTGTTTCTCCCTCCATTAACTCTGGTGCTTAACAAACTGCCTTGCACATTGTAGGCTTTCAATAAGTGGTCACTCCCTGCCCTTTCCTAGCCTCTCTCCTTTTACATAAATGATTCTACCATGATCCCCATTCTAGTTCTTGGATTTCCTCACCTGAGCATGCCTTCTTAATGTAAGATGCTGTCCCAGATGTCTCCATGCCCTTTACCCAATTAAATTCTCCAGAGCTTTGGAATCATCATCATAACTAGTCTTAATGATAAAAAACAAACCAAATTTTCTTCTTTGTCTTTGAGCTTTAATTTCCTTTTCCTTTTGCCCAACATTTGGGGATTTGTGTATAGAAATTTAAGACCTCTTTTCCTGGATTTTCTTTCATATACACTTGCTTCCAACGGTCAGTGGCTATTTTTCTTCCTTACAAATAAGGAAGACCTACACATAAGACCAGTGCATGAGAAGAGAATTTTCCAGTAACTTCTCTCTAGTACCCAGTCTGATGGATATATGCAGTCTTTTTTCACCCCTCCATCTTCTTTGTCTTAATTTCATTTCTGTTAGATTTGCAAGACACCAGGCAGCTACATTCTTAGCAGCCATCATTCCAAACTAACTTGGTTGTTGTTGTCGTCCAGTCATTTCAGCCCTGTCTGACTCTGTGACCCTGTTTAGCACAGATACTAGAGTGGTTTGCGATTTCCTTCTACAGCTCATTTCACAGATTAGGAAGCTGAGGCAAAAAGGGTTAACTAACTTGTCCAGGGTCACACAACTAGTAACTGGATTCAGACAAAGGGCTACACTTGATGGCCTAGAGAGGCACATGTGGCCTCAAGGAGATGGGTTCCCCACTTCTGTTTTAGGCTAAAGTCTCAAAATTCAAATTCCATTCTAAAGGTATAATTTTATCAGGCAGTCATTCACTTTCCAAATCAAAATTTCTCTTTTACATTCCTTGCCTTTAATGGGCAGCAGTCAGAAATTCAAAATTCCTGCCCTATGATCTTAATATTCTTATCCAAGTCATTCTGTGAGGTTAATGCCTACTGTGTGCAACCTACTCATAAGTAGAATCTATAACCTTGTATTGGACCTTCAGGTCAAAACATTCTACAGTTGTCTTCCTTGCTTTTGTCAAATAATCCATTTCCTGGCTTTGTGCATGTGAAATTCCTAGTATGTAAACCCTCCAAAGGAAGCTGATTTTCTCTTTAAAAAAAAATGTTCTATTTCCTCATGGGGGTGGGGCTTGGGGGAGGGCTTTGAAGGCATCAGTTCACAGAACTTTGTTATGTAATGAAAATGAAAAACTAATTTTACAAGATGTCACGATTACATTCTCATGTACATTGCTTATCTGAATGACATAATGGTGTTCTGTTCGCATTTGTCAGGTTATAAAAGCAAAGATGATGTCCCCAAGCTAGTCTCTGATGTTATAGCCAAGAAATTTAAACTAGATCCATTAATAACACATGTTTCTACTCTGGATAAGATCAATGAAGGATTTGACATGCTACGCTCAGGAAAGAGGTAAGATTTGAATTTGTTGTGTCCTTCAGTTTTTGACAAGTAGCAGCCTCAAAAATTGGCTTTTGTTCTCATAGGGAGAGTTCATCCACAAAGAGATAGCTAAGGCAGAGGGCACAAAGACAGCAGCACTTAGCTCCTCTCCAAACTAACTTTGTTGTTCTTCAGTCATTTAAGTCTTGTCTTGCTCTTTGTGACCGCATCTCAGGTTTTCTGGAAAAATATTAGAGTGGTTTGCCATTTCCTTCTCCAGTTAATTTTAACACATAAGGAAGCTGAGGCAAACAGCATTATGTGACTTACCCAGGGTCACAACTAGTAAGGCTCTGAGACTGGATTTGAACTCAGGTCTTTCTGACTCCAGGTCTTGTGCTCCATGCACTGTATAAAAAGTAACTTTAATAATACAATATGTAAGACACTACCAAAGGAGATAAGTTATTGCTAGAACCTTCCTTACACTCTTTTTTTATGTTGAGTCCAAAAATAGCTAGTTTCAGCTGTCGGGTTTTTTCATGTTTTTTTTAAAGAAAAAAGGACGCAAAACCATGAGTTGTTTAGAAATTGGGAGTAAAATAATATTATGGTGCAATAGAAGATGGCTTGGGAACCTCCAATGACTTTGAAGTAAGAATCAGTTTGGATTCGGGATTCACATCCAACCCCTAGTAGTCCCTTTTACCAACCTTGAACAAGGTGCTTTAATTCCCCAGGTCTCAGTTTTCTCATGTGTCAAATGAAAGGATTGGACTAGATGGCATCTGAGGTCTCTTCCAGCTCCAGAGTTATCATGCTAGGAACTAGAATCAATGAATCACTGAGCATTTATAGGTGACAGGTACTGCTCTAATGCTAGAAATGCAAAGAAAAAGCAATTGCAATCACTGCCTCTGAGGAGCTTACATTTCATAGAGGGAGAAAACAAATATAAATCCAAGAGATTTAAAGGGTCAACTCATGATCAGTTAACAAGTAATGAAGGGAGAAATGATGGGAGAATATGTCAAAGGGATATTAGCCAGGTAGTAAATATTTAAATATCTGTTAAATACCCACTATATGCCATGCACTGAACTAAGGACATGGAAGACAAGACCAGGAAAAGTCTCCTGGAAGAGGAGAGAATTAAACTGAATGTTTAATGAAGCCAGAGATACTAAAAGTTGGAGATTGAAATTGAGAGTATTGTAGGTATGGGGAATAACCAGTGTAAAGGCACAAAGTTGGGAGATTAGTGTTCTGTTCAAGTAAATCTAGTATGTATCTAATATATATCTAGGCAAGTAAGTGGAGCTATGACATATAAAAAGGTTGAGAGATGTAATTTCTGTCTAATTAATCATTTCATGAATCGTGCTAGATAATTATTAAGAAATTGGACCAGTGCAACTCTCAAATGCCAAGGACCCCCCATGGAACCCACTCAAGGCTTATATGCCCTCAGAAGACTGGGTGTTCCTGACGGTGGCAATCTATTCTGATTGGTTAACAAGTAATGAGAGAAAATGAATATTACAATGAGAGGTGGACCTGTTCTAATGAGGGGCTAAGAGATATGACTTTGGTCGTGTCATTTACTTCCAAATCACCCCAGGGTTGGGCAATTTAATCAAAGAATTTATCCCTACTCAAACCTGAGTAGAACACAGTGGGTAAGAATTCACCTAGATGAGACGGTCTAGGTGGGGTAAATTTTGACAGAGGTCAGCAATGTCCTTCCGAGGCTGAGATTCGAACAGGAAAAAAGGACAGGAAAAGAGCCTAAATTTCCCCCATAATTGGTTGTTAACAATCATTTCTCTCATAGCTTAAAAATCATGTGGAATGCGGTGAAAGACAAGAAAGAGATGAAAGAGCCAAGTTATAGAAAGATTTAAAAAGCCAAGCAAAGAACTTAATATTTGATCATGGAGAGAATAGGAAGAGGTTTACAGAGAAGTAGAATGGTGTGGTCAGACCTACAGTTTAGAAAAAATCACTTGGAGGCTCTGTAGATTACAGATTGGGGTGGGAAGGTACTTAACTCAGAAAGACCAGTCCAAAAGCACTTACAGTTGCCCAGGAGAGAAGTTATAAGGACTTGAATAACAGAGGTGTCTATATGAATGCAGAGAAATAAATATATGAGACATTGTAGTGAAAGAAATTAAAAGATCTGACACTCATTCGATATGGAGGGTAGTGAGTGAGAAGAATCAAGTCTGATATATAGATCATCAATCTAGCAGGTAGGAAGGATGGTGTCATCCTCTACAGTATAAGGAAGTTAGGAGCAACTAGGTTGTACAGTGGACAGGGTATTGGCCTTGAAATCAGGAGGACCTGAGTTCAAGTCCAGCCTCAGACACTAGCTGTGTGATCCTGGACAAATGACTTAAACCCAATGTTTTAAAAACTCTAAGAAAGTTTAGAAAGAGCAACTTGAAAGGAAAGACACTGAGTTATTGTTTGGACATGCAAAATTTAAGTTATCTAAAGGACATCCTGGAATGTCCAGCAAAGCATTTGGTAATGGAGAACTTGGATCTGGGAATCGTCTGCACACAAACCATAACTGAATCCATCTGAGTTGATGAAATCAACAAGGGATAGAGTATAGAATAAGAAATTTTAACTTATTTCATGTCATAGAAGCCTGGTGAAGCTTCTGGAGCCCTTCTCAGAAAAAAATGCTTTTCAGAGAAATAGAATAAAACACATAGGATTACAAAGGAAACAAGATATATTGAAATACAGTTGCCAAAATATTTCTTTTAAGTTTAAGGACTCCAGGTTAACAAGCCCAGGACTGAGCTTTGGGCGCACCCATAGCTAGTGAATATGTCATGATGTAGACTTAGTAAAGGAGGTTGAGGAATAGTCAAACAAGTAAATAAGAACCAAGTGAAAGCAGAGTGACAGAAAACCTGAAAGGAGAGAATATCTTGGAGTAGAAGGTGGTCAGTGGTGTCAAATGCTATGGAGCAGGGGTAGGGAGTGGGAAAAAAAGATGTGGATCATAAAGAAGCTATCAGATTTAGCAGTTTATAGATCTTTGGTAGCATTGGAGAGAGGAGTTTCAGCTGAATGGTGAAATTGGAAGACAGATTGCAAGCGGTCTAGAAGAGACAAAGAAAGGAAGCACTGATTGAAACTAGTTTTTTTCAAAGAGTTTAGCATAGAAGTTGAAGTAAGACAGAGAGTGGTAGCTAGAAGGAACTAGTGAGAAAGTAAGGATTTTTTGAAGGAGAAATTTGGACATAATTTTAGGCAGCTTTATTTAAATGTGGGGGTTATTCAAGATTAGAGGGATTTGATATGTTGATGGAGGAAAGTTTCTGGAGAAAATGGGAAGGAATGTGATACAGAGGGGTTGACCTTGGCAATCAGAATGGCCCCTCATCATCAGAGACCAGAGTGAAGAGATTGTGGTAGATGATATCAAAGGGTGTCAATGAATCAGCAGACCAATTAATAAACACTTAAGCACCTCCAGTGTGTGACGAACTGTACTGAAAGCTAAGGGTACAAAGAAAGGCAGAAGACTATTTGCTCTCATGGATCTTACAGTCAATTATGAGAGACAGTATGTCAACAACTATGTACAAACAGCAATAAACTATGTACAAACAACTTTGGAGATAGTCAACAGAAAGAAGGCACTAAAATTAAGGAAGATGGGTAAGGAAAAGCTTCCTGAGGAGACCTGTAGGAAACCATGGAAGCCAGGAGATAGAGATGAGGAGGGAGACCTGTCCAGCCATGAGGAACAGCCAGTGAAAATGGCACCAGTAGGGAGATGGAGTGGGCTCGTTGAAAGAATCCTATGCCACTGGATCACAGAGGATGTGGGAGGGATCATATATGGTAGAAGAAGATTGGAAAGGTGAGTAATATGTGAAAGTGGAGAGAAGAAAAGCTTGAAGAATGGTCTCAATTTTTCCAGTGAGTTATGAAGCCAAGTCCTCAGCAGAGAGGATGAGAACAGGAAGTGGCATAAGAGACTAGAGAAGAGACAGAAGGATTGTGTGTAAGATGGGGAATTGATTGGAGATGAGCAGTGGGATTGTTTTGCCATAGTGGGGGTTCCACTCAAAATCAGTTAACATAGTTGTGAAATGGACACAGCCAGCATGGTTTCATGATTCTCTCCAGTTCCATTCAACACCAGCTGAATAAGACCAAAGGATATAAATGGCAGAAATAAGTCAGGGCTATGGTTTGACAAAACATGATCATCAACATAAATAAAGGGAGAGAAAACAGAATATAGCATAGCATAGAGTTGAATTAGCTCACCAAGAGGTCAAGTTTGAGAAGGGAGAAGAGTGAAGTCAGAATAGAGGTGGTATATTCTGAGGTGATATCCTGGGATAATACTGAGGGATGGAGGAATTAGAAGTCACAGTAAGAACAAAGAATAGGTTTAGGAGTAGGAAGAAAGAGAAAGACAATTAAAACTAGTTTGAGTTTTCCCTGAAACCAGGAAAGTTTTTAGCTTTGATCTCAACTAATCTTGTTCCATTCAATAAGCGTTAATTAAGCACCTGCTTTGGGCTAAGAAGTGTGGTGGTCTGTTTGGGACTAGGTGGTGCATAAAATCAGGAAGAACCACCTTCCTGTGCTCAAATTTAGATTCAGACACTTACTAAGCTGTATGACCTTGGGCAAGTCAATTAATCCTGTATGCCTCAGTTTCCTCATCTGTAAAATGAGCTGGAGAAAAAAATGACAAACCACTCTGGTCTCTTTGCCAAAGAAAGCCCAAATGGAGTCACGAAGACACATTACTGAAATGACTAAGCAACAAAAAGAAGCTACAGTGTGCTAAACAACAACAATGCTGGTCTGTTTAGGACTAAGCATTTTAATGTAAACGTTCTCCTCTAAGAATTTCATCTATAGGTGTAGGTGATATTGCCTTAGAATGCTTTTGTTCCCAGTCTCTCAGGAAAGACTCAGAAAGTAACCCTTTGATTTATTAGGTGTCCTAGGTGCTGGGAACAAAACAATTAGATTACATACTCCCTGCTCTTAAAGAACTTCAAATCTAATGGTGCGGAAGGAGCCAGTAGGGAAAGAGACACTAAGGACATAGAGAATTCAGTGAGGAAAATGAGGATCATTTTTAAGAGCCTTACTTTATGTTTAAGTTTAAGAGTTTTGACTGCAGCTTTGGGGTAGAGCCAAGATGGTGGCATAGAAGCAGCAAAGTCTCGCAGCTCCCACAGAGCCACCCTAAATACCCATGAAATATGACTCTAAACAAATTTTAGGGCTCCCAAACTCACAAAAATACAGAAAACACATCTTTCACTGAAGGCAGCTTGGCAGGAGGGGCTCATCCCAGCAGGCTGGGACCCAAGGCCAGCCCAGCCCTAAACCAACCCCCACCTAGGCCAGGCCCCAGGGGGTCCTGAGGAGCCAAGTGGCAACGTGAGTCTACCACAGAGAGCAGATCTACAGCACCTGAAGCAATCTCCACATCTATTAAGCCAGGAAAAGGAAGGATTAGAGAAAGGTCAGTGAAAGTGAAGTTTTCAAGCTAAATTTGGGGGAGGAAAAGCAGTTTGGCCAATCTGTCCCCAGGCCAAGGAAGCAGTGGGGGAAGGGCTGGATCTGCTATAACTGGCAACTGCTCCACTGGGCTGCTTCAGATCTCCTGGCCTGCTGACCCTGCAGGAGGGCTGAGACAATTGATCAGGGCCAAGGACTCTTGCCCTGAGCAGCCTGGATCCAGATCGTGGTTTTGGGTGGTGGTCCTGGGTTGCAGTTTCAGCAAGCCAAAGCCAGTGGGGGCTGCAGCACCCCGCTAATAGCCCCAGCACCTGTGAAAACACCAGTGATTTGGGATAGAGCTTTCCCCCCTGGAAACAGAGTTTCACAGACCTAAAAAAATCAACTAATTAATTGACTGGCCACCATGAGGAAAAGGAAGCAAAATAAGAGCAGCAATAAAACTCTAGAATCCTTTTTTGTGGACAAAAAGGATCAAAGAATGGAACGAGAGGAAGATAGCCCAGAACTCAGAACTCCCACACCAAATGCTTCCAAGCCACTTGAAGAATGCCTAGAAGCAATAGATAAACTGAAAAAGGACTTTGAAAAACAAATA
>CM053601.1:25420962-25447418 GCA_028646575.1 Pseudocheirus occidentalis | reverse complement strand
TCCTTTTTCAGTTGATGTATAGCTAGTAGGCATTCTTCCAGTGTCTTGGAAGCATTTGGTGAGGGAGTTCTCACTGAGTTGTCTTCCTCCCGCTCCATGCTTTGATCTTTTTTGTCCATAAAAAAGGATTCTAGAGTTTTACTGCTGTTCCTATCTTGCTTCCTTTTTCTCATGTTGGCCAGTCTATTAATCGCTTGGTTTTTTAGCTCTGTGGAACTCTGCTTCCTGGAGGGGGAAAGCTCTGTCCCAAATCGCTGGGGCCCTCACAGTTGCCGGAGCTATTAGTGGGATGCTGAATCCCCTCCGCCCAGCTTTGGCTCATTGAAAGTGCACCCCAGGAACACCACTCAAGACCACCATCCAGATCCAGGCTGCTCAACGCAAGAGTCCTTGGCCCTGATGGATCGCTTCAGCCCCACTGCTATCTGCAGGCCGAGGGCTCTGAAGCAGCCCAGTGGAGGCCGCTGCTGCTTTCAGCTGTTCCTGGGTCCACAACCGCCTCCCGCTTCTTCCTTGCCCTGAGAGCTGTTTGGCTGGACCCGCTCTTCTCCTCCTGAGTTAGCAAAATCCACTGACCTTTCTCTTAGCCTTTTTTTCTTCTGGCCTGATAAATGTGGTAACTGTGCCTCCAATGCAGCCGATCTGCTCTCCTATAGATGCGGCTCCCCACCCGGTGCCCCAGGGCCTGACCAGGCCGGGGGTTTCAGCCACCGCTCCCAGACTGCTGAGAAGAGCCCTACCTGCTGAGCTCCCTGTAGCAACAGATGTGCTTTCTGTCTTTTGGAGAGTTTTGGAGCTTGAAAATCTGTTTAGAGTCCCATGTAATGTGTTTTTTAACGTGTTTGTGTGGGAGCTGTGGTGCTTTGCTGCTTCTATGCCGCCATCTTGGCTCTACCCCCCTCACTGGTTCATTTTCTTAATAATTATCTAGCATGATTCATGAAATGATTAATTAGCTAGAAATTACATCTCTCATCCTTTTTATATGTCATAGCTAAACTTACTTGACTAGATTCATGTTAGATACATACTAGACTTAGTTGAACAGAACACTAATCTCCCACTTCCATGCCTTTACACTGGTTATTCCCCATACCTACACTATTCTCCTTTTCCATCTCCAACTTTTAGTATCTCTGGCTTCATTAAAGACTCAGCTTAAGTCTCTCCTATTCCAGTAGACTTTTCCTTGTCTTGTCTTCCATGTCCTTAGTTCAGTCCATGGCATATAGTGGGTATTTAACAGATATTAAAATATTTACTGCCTGGCTAATATCCCTTTGACATATTCTCTCACCATTTCTCCCTTCACTCTGGTATCTGATCATGAGTTGACCCTTTGAATCTGTTGGATTTATGTTTGCTTTCTCCCTCTTTGAAATGTAAGCTCCTCAAAGGCAGTGATTGCAATTGCTTTTTCTTTGCATTTCTAGCATTAGAGCAGTACCTGTCACCTATAAATACTCAGTGATTGATTGATTCTAGTTTCTTGCATGATAACTCTGGAGCTGGAAGGGACATCAGAAGCCATCTTGTCCAATCCTTTCATTTGGCACATGATTAAACTGAGGACTGGGGAATTAAAGAACTTGCTCAAGGTCAGTAAAAGGGACTAAGTGGGGTTGGATTTGAATCCAGCATCCAAAGTGATCATTACTTCAAAGTCATTGCAGGTTCCCAAGCCTTCTTCTATTGTACCACAGTTTTATTTTACTCCCAATTTCTAAACAATTCACAGTTTTGATTCCTTTTTTCTTTAAAGAATGTGGAAAAACCCTGACAACTGAAACTAGCTGTCTTTGGATTCTCATATATAAAAAAAAGAGGGTAAAGAACTTTCTAGCAATAGCTTATCTTCTCTGGTAGTGTCTAAAATATCCTGTTATTAAAGTTACTTTTTGTACAGTGAACGGGACATGAGACCTAGAGTCAGAAGGACCTGAGTTCAAATCCAGTCTCAGAGTCTTACTTTTTGTGAACCTGGGTAAGTCACTTAATGCTGTTTGCCTCAGCTTTCTTATTTGTCAAACTGAGCTGGAGAAAGAAATGGCAAACCACTCTAATATGTTTTCCAGAAAACCTGAGATGTGGTCACAAAGAGCAAGACAAGACAGAAATGCTGAACAACAAAAAGTTAGTTTGGTGAGGAGTGAAGTGCTGCTGCCTTTGTGCCATCTACCTTAGCTATCTCTTTGTGGATGAATTCTCACTATGAAAACAAAAGCTAAGTTATGAGGCTGCTACTTGTAAAATTACTCAGCAGAAAAACCAAAGGACATATGAAATTCAAATCTTACCTCTTTCCTGAGCGTAGCATATCAAATCCTTCATTGATCCTGTCCAGAGTAGAAACATGTGTTATTAATGGATCCAGTTTAAATTTCTTGGCTATAACATCAGACACTAGCTTGGGGATTTCCTCTTTGCTTTTAAAACCTGAGAAATGCAAACAGAACACCATTACTTCATTCAGATAAAAAATGTACATTAGGGGGTGGCTAGGTGGTGCAGTGAATAGAGCACTGAACCTGGAGTCAGAAGGTCCTGCGTTCAAATCCGGCCTCAGATGCTTAACACAAAAACTAGCCATGTGACCTTGGGCAAGTCACTTCACACCAACTGCCCTCCAAAAAAACAAAAAAAGTCTACTCAATATGGCAAACTTTCAATAAACTTTTAAAAATGTACATAAGAATGTTATAGTGACATATTGTAAAACTAATTTTTCACTTTTATTACATAACAAAGGCAAACTGATGCCTTCCAGTACCTCCCCCCATGAGGAGATAGAATATTTTTTTAAAAGAGAAAGTCTGCTTCCTTTGGAGAATTTACCTACTGGGAATTTCACATGCACAAAGCCAAGAAATGGATTATTTGATAAAATTAATGAAGACAACTGGAGAGTGTTTTGACCTGAACATCCAACATAAGGTTATGGAGTCTGCTTTTGTGTGGGTTGCACACAGTAGGCATTCACCTCACAGAATGTCTTGGATAACAAAATGAGGATCATAGGGCAGAGGTTTTGAATTTCTGACTGCTGCCCATTAAAGGCAAGGGATTCACAAGAGAAATTTTGATTTGCAAAATGAATGTCTGCCTGGTATTATTATACCTTTAGAATGGAATTTGAATTTTGAGACTTTAACCTAAAACAGAGGTGGGAAACCCGTGGCCTTGAGGCCACATGTGGCACTCTAGGCCATCAAGTGCAGCCCTTTGACTGAATCCAGTTACTAATTATGTGACCCTGGACAAGTCAGTTAATCCTGTTTGCCTCAGTTTCCTAATCTGTCAAATGAGCTGGAGAAGGAAATGGCAAACCACTCTAGTATCTTTGCTAAAAGGGTCTGTAATAGCAATCAAATTTAGTAGATACTTAGCACTTAGTAACCATTTATTCTCTCAGAAGCCACTGAGAGAGAAAGAGAGAGTTTCTCTCCCAGTATTTTGAAGCTGACTGAGAACTGAATTGGAATTTTCCTGAGACCAGAATCTCGTGAAGGCCAAACAGAATTCGGATATTCCTTCTGGGTCCTAGAGCCAGCTGAATGCTGGAAGACTGAAGAAGCATGACCAGGATAAGACTTTGTTTATTCATGGCCTGGCTGATCCTTGAGTTCCAGGCAGGAGAAGTGGTGAAGGGTTTGAGATGTGCTGAACCTTGTGTACTTCAGCGTGTGCTTGGGGTTGCCCTGAGCACTGGACAAGGACCAGGGAGCTGTCTACCTCTGAGGACTGGATGAAAACCTGGTAGCTGTCTGCTTCTGAATCCAGGTGACTGTTTGGTGGATTCAGGAGGGAGCTGGGACCATGGAAGAGGATCCAGGAAATCAGAGAGACCACCCAGAGCCAAGATGAAGAAAAGGCCTCCCCTTGGAGGAAACTGAGGTTTGCTGGAAACCAAGGGGTAGAGAATTTGTGTGATTTTTCTAATGACTGTATTAGTGACTAATGATATTTAGTAATTGGGAATCTGGCTTAATGGCTGACTGCTAGATGAGTGACTGATTAAGTTAATGGTTTCCCCTTGAGTGGAAGACTGATATACTGTGAATTGATTGATTAAATGATTATGTGTGAAGTGTTTCCCCCTTAGGGAATCTAGGTGATTATTCTTTTGTAATATTGTGAATTCATTGACTGATTGACAAAGTGAGAAGGGTTTCCCCCTTAGAGAAATCAGGTGATTCTTCTTCTGTTCCTTGTTCTAAATATTGTAGTCACTGTAGTGAAAACTGTGTGGCCATTCTAATGTTAAGCTGTTATGAACACTATATTTGTGACTTTCCATGATAAGATGTAATATTGAGAATATTATATTGTGAATATTGTACTGAATCTTGATTTGTAATGGAATAAACAGAGCGTTCACTCTTACTGTGTAATCTGAAATTTAAAAGCTGTTCATAGTAGCATTCTTTTGGGAATCTGCTGGTGCTTGGCTTTACCAGGTCACAGAGTCGGACAAGGCTGAAATAACCAGACAACAACAACAATCAAGTTAGTTTGGAATGATGGCTGCTAAGAATGTAGCTGCCTGGTGTCTTGCAAATCTAACAGAAATGAAATTAAGACAAAAAAGATGGAGGAGTGAAAAAAGTGACTGTATATGTCCATCAGACTGGGTGCTAGAGAAAAGTTACTGGAAAATTCTCTTCTTGCTCACTGGTCTTATTTGTAGGTTCTCCATATGGAAAGAAAATGGCCACTGAGAACCTTGGAAGTGCACAGGAAACAAAATCCAGTAAAAGAGGCCTTACATTTCTATACACAAATCCCCAAACATTGGGCAAAAGGAAAACGAAATTGAAGCTCAAGGACAAAGAAGCAAATTTGGTTTGTTACGTATCATTGAGACTAGTTTTGATGATGATTCCAAAGCTCTGGTGAATTCAATTGGGTAATGGGCATGGAGACATCTGGGGCAGAAACTTATATTAAGAAGGCATGCTCAGGTGAGGAAATCCAAGAACTAGAATGGGGACCATGGTAGAAATCATTTAGGTAAAAGGAGAGAGGCTAGGAAAGGGCAGGGAGCAATCATTTATTGAATGCCTACAATGTGCTAGGCAGTTGGTTAAGCATCATAATTAATGGAGGGAGAAACAGAAGCAATTTTCTCACCTGAATATTGGGGAGAAAGATTAAACAGATGGGGACAGAAAGGGACATTAAATAGAAGGTGCAGAAGTTTGGTATAAGAATGATGGAGGACTTCAAGCATCTGGACATTTGATGGTAGTTTCTTTCTGCCAAAAACCCTGTATTTTTTACCCAGGAGAAACATTTTAATTGGCACCAGTGAATCATGTGTGCTGATGGTGATGGCCACTCCAAATTTTCTGATGACAGAAAAAGTAAACAGAAAAACCAAATAGTGTGGTTTGCCTAAAGGACAAGGAGTTCATCAGTACTTCTGGTTTGTTAAATATTCTTATATTCTAAGCCAGGGATGGGGAACCTGCAGTCTCAAGGCCACATGTTGCCTTCTAGGCTGTTGGGTGCAGTCTACTGACTGAATCCAAGTTTTATAGAACAAATCCTTTTATTAAGGGGATTTATTCTGTGAAGTTTGGATTCAATCAAAGGGCTGCACTTTAGGACCTAGAGGGACCAGAGGATTCCCACCCCTGTTCTAAGCCTCTCTGAAGGAAGCAAACATTTTACTTATGGAAATTGTTGCTCAGTTTGTTAGCCATTTTATAGAGTGGATTTTTTTAAAGTACTTAAAAGGCTTCCACCAACCTTAAGCTCTGGGCCATTAAGCAAGGTTGTGAGAGGCAGCCAAATCCTCTGCATATAGTAGTCTGCACAAGCTCTCATCATTTTTCAGTCAAGAGTCTCCAGTGGGATTTGGATGCCTTGATAAAAAGGCTCCCAACCAAGAGGCATGAAATTCTTGATGTCTTGAAGAGCTTGATGTCTTTCTTTTGGCAATGAGATATTTTCTAGATGCTGATAAAAAATGAGTTTGGATACTAAGAGCATTACACAAAAAAGAACTCTTTACAGAGTCCTTGTTTTCATAACTGGCCCAGTTTGCATGACAAAGTGTATTGTTCACAGTTATTTTTTTCTCCTTTCTTCTCCATCATATTCTTGGAGAAACTGACTTATTCCAATATTTTCTTGCCTAATAATTTCATCCTTCAGAAGATGAAGAATGGTCATGCACAATGGTATAATCTTGTAGTCTTTGTTCCTGGGGAGGCTGAAGTTGGCAGTTTACTTGAGTTCAGTAAGCTACAGTATCTTCTGTCCAGTTGTCTAGTACCAATATGATAAGCACCCAGGAGTAGAGAGCCACTAGATTGCCTAAAGAAGGAAGAACTGGCTCAGATCATTAACACAGAAGAGGTTAAAGCTTCTGTGCTGACTAGCATTGGGATGATATGCATGAGTGACCATTGCATTTTCAGCCTGGGTGAGATAGAGAGGCCAAGACAAATGGGAGTACCAAAAGGGGAAAATTGTTTTCTGGATCTGAATCTCACTAATGTAGAGGAATTACTTGTAAGAGTTCAAATGGTAGCAATAGTGTGGGGAAGTACGTGCTTCCTTGTATAATTTAGAGTAGAAAATGTGAAACTGGGTGTAGTTTGATATGCACCACAGATTTTTGGGAAACAGATTTCAAAGGGTTCATAGGAAGAAGTGGTGGGATACTAAATCTTACAGGGGAAGTCAGCCCCCTAGAGGAGTGAAACTAGACATTGATAATCTGAAGACACAAAGAGAAATAATTCCAATATGGAGAAAAAATTAGTAACTGTCTGAATAGACTGGTGTGCATGCATAGGAAACTGATAAATCTCATCAACCAGCTCTGACTGATGACAAAGTACATACCTCCAAACATAGCTCCTTTCAAGGTGCGTCCAGTCAAAAGCAGCATAGGATTGATGGGGATACTTGTGGCATCAGGAGGGACACCCACAATGACACAAACTCCAAAAGCCTTATTGCAGGACAAAAGGGCAGCTACCTTGGATGAAACATACACACTTACATCTATTATAAATTCGAGAAAAACAAAAGTAAGCTAAGATTGTCGCTATCCATGGTGCTGTAATAAAGAGCTACAAAACAATTACCTAAGAAGTTTGTAAGTTGTTTCATTATGTGTACACGGACTTCCCAATGAATCTCCCTCTTAC
The DNA here is from genome assembly GCA_028646575.1 of Pseudocheirus occidentalis. Lineage (NCBI taxonomy): Eukaryota > Metazoa > Chordata > Mammalia > Diprotodontia > Pseudocheiridae > Pseudocheirus > Pseudocheirus occidentalis. The sequence goes on along the minus strand of CM053601.1, from coordinate 25,440,255 downwards.
AAATCCTACTTAAAACCCTAATTTCCCACCCTGAAAACAGCACCTCCTAGAAAACTTCCAAAATATGGCTACCAAACACTCTGGGACAAAGTGACACACAGAGAAGTGCTTTGAAAAACGCTTGAGTTTTCACTCAGAAAGAAGGAAGAAGTATCTTGGTCTTCTCTTCTTAATTAGTTGGTAAGTAAATGGTTATTTCCAAATGGACAGAAAATCTTGTCCTCTATATAACAAACTACAATTTTCACCAAGAAATATAGTGGCCTGGAAGGAACACAGAATTTGGAGTCAGGAGAACTCTAGGTTCCTGTGCCAAATCAGACTTTGACTAGCTGTTTGACCATGGGGAAATACTAGTTTCTTCACTTATAAAATCAGGATATCAATGCTTTATTATCTCATAGAGTTGCTGTAAATTTCAAAATGCTTCATAAATTTCAGTATTTATTATAATCATCATTATTATTAGTCCCATAATATTGTGGGCTATTTAACTGGGGTACTAGTACTCACTTAAATTTTAATTTCTATGTGCTTTTCTATTCTTGTCTCTTCTCTCCAGTTTTTCTGGTTTTATATTCCATTAGCCATTAAAATCCTTAACTGGCTATTATTTAAGAATTCAGATTGTGGTGCCACTTCTAGATAAATTTGTTGTCTCAGATGCTTTAATTGCCAAAAGACTCTAGAACTTTCACCTTTCCATATTTTACATCTTCCAGATTTTTCTAAGTATTTCCAGCTAAAACTTGGTTAGCCTTCTCCAAAGGCAATGCTAGTCTTGATTTGTAGGTTCCAAGTTATGGAGAAAATTGGTGCCTCAAACAAAGCCTCAAAGCCTGGGTTTATCAGGGGAAATAAAACAATGACTATGGAATGTGGCAAAAAGAAAATAAAAAGTCTTATTAGTACCATCTCACTCATTTGATTTCTTATCTTCCAACTTACGTTTTCCAAATAATGGTTGAAATTCCTAAGGGCTTCTTTTAGGTTGCTATAATTACATATCATGTTAGCATAGTACTTCTTTCCTTTCACAGCCTTCTTAGGGAAGTAATTCAAGTGATCTCCATCTTACAGATAAGGAAGCTAAAATGCAGAGAAGTTAAGGGATTTACCCATGGCCACTTGGCTAGTTAATATTATTGTCATTTCTAATGGCAATAATCATAATTATCATTTAAGATTTGTTGGACCTCTTTACAAGTGTTATATAATGGGATCATTGCAATAGGTCTGTGGAGTACATGCTATTATTATAACCATTTTACAGATGAAAAAATTGAGGCTATTTGCCCAGGGGCACAGAAGTATGAGAGTTTCTGAGAAAGGATTTGAAGTCAGTTCTCCTGACTTGTGTCCGGTTCTTAACTCATTGAATTATTTAGTTGTCCCTGTCCACGACCACAAGTTCAAGCCCTGGCTTTCTTACTCAAAGACCTCTAAGAATCTAATACCAGATTCTGTAGGCTCCTTGAGGTCTGAGAATATTTCATTTTTGTTCCATATTTCAAGTTCCTACCAATGATTAATAAGTAGGGAATGCTTAGTAAGTGATTGTTTTCCAGTTTGTTTGACCAAGGTTCTGGATAGTTCACTAGCAAGTTACAGAATAACATTTTTTTTTTCTGTTACCACCCCGGCTTCTTAAGGCCATCTGCTGTTTTGGTTAATTTTTATCTAGCTGTCTTACAGGTAGCATAGTTGTTAGAATATTTTTTTCCTGTCTCAAAGGCTGGCATATTAAGATGCATCTAGTAAGATGACTGAATTATGGGTACTCAGAAGAACTCTGGGAAAAACTGTGAATCGACCCCATTCTGTTTCTCACTTTAATTTTATTGACCTATGCAATGAGAAGCACAATTCATTACTAAATGTTTCTTGGCTATTAAAAATTTTGTGTACTAGTTATTTTCATTTTTAAAGCAATTGTTTACAGGATAAGGATAAGATAGTTAAATTACATTCTGGAGTTGGAAAAACCAGCGTTAAAATCCACCCTCAGACACTTACTAGATGTCTGACCCTGGGCAAATCATTTAACCATCCTTAGCCTCCCTTATTCCATCTGCAAAATGGGAAGAATAGTAACACTAAATCCCCTTGGCTGTTGTAAGGATAAAATGAGGTAATATTTGTAAAAAGCTTTGCAAACCTTAAAGCATTACTTAAATGCTAGCTGTCATTATTCCTGTAATTCAATTTGCCAGGAAACTACTCTCCCAGTTTAGAGATCAACAGATAGGCAGGAGATTTGGAGCACTTTGTGAATTTCATGTACACTCTGGACTTTTGAACTTTGAAGGAACTTTTCAGACAAATGAAGCCAAGTGGAACTGGTAATTTTGCCCTAGACTAAAGTTCTCATGAACCCATCTCATTAACTTCAAGCAGATAGGTTGTTTTGTACTATGGATATTCAGGGTTTATTTCCTGAGGTGAGAGAAATGGAGGGGACCTCAATGGAAGGTCACATCCTGAGTTGTCCAGTGGTTGACTACAAGTGTGCTCAATTCCATTCATTTCTTCAAAAGAGACAAAGAGAAAAGAGCTCCTCAACCAAACTGCCCTCTACAGTGCTCTGTTCTGGGCAGCATATGAAAAATCCTTTGTCAATTTTAAAGGCTTTACTTTATTATTAAAGGAGAAATGTGGCATTTCTAATATGACTTAAGTAGATGACTGATGATCCTGCTCCATTCCTAGGAGATGAAGAACTTATGGAAGAGAGAGTCATCAGGTACTCAAGTGAATCTGTGATCTTACTGGTTTATATGTTTCATTCAATGATGCAAATTTTGATCCTTCCTGTGCCTCACTGCTCCCAGCCCTTTTCATCCTTTATCCTGAGGGTGACTCTGATCCATATCTGCCCATAAGTCCATTACAAGAGTTTGAGGCAGTGTTCTGTAGGCTTTTCTACATGTCTTGTGACATAGCAGTGTAGTACTTCGGTTCTTCAAGAGTCATTTCATGATCTCCCCACATGACAAGGCAGCACATTTTTCGTGCACCTATACTTCCCCATGACGTCTGTAAACTTCAGTTCTTTTTTAGAGTTCTTTATTTATTTATTTGCTTATGCCCACCCTGAGTCTCCCCTTTGCTTTTTTTTGTGGAAACATTGCATGGAATGAGGTAATGTCTGTATACTCAGCAGGAAAACTCTAAAACATGCAGATGTTTATCATTGGTGCCTTGGGATTACACTAACATCATCCCATTAGCTCACAGGTGGACATATCTGAGAGTACCATGAAACACTTACCATTGTCTCTGGACGTCCAATGACTTCAAATGAAAAATCAATACCATCATTGGTCATTTCAGTCAGAACATCTTGGATGGGTTTCTTGTAGTCCAGAGGGTTGATGCACTCAGTAGCACCTACCTCTTTGGCCTTTGCAAATTTGTCTTTGTTAATGTCCACCCCAATGATGTGGGAGGCTCCAGCTGACTTGCAGCCAATGACAGTTGACAAGCCAACACCCCCCAGGCCAAAGACCACACAAGTAGAGCCAGGAGTGACCTGTGTTGTTAGAAAAGATCAAAGCTTAGATTCACTCACCTTGGATAGTATATTTATATAACCTTTGTAATTCTTAAGCCAATCTAAAATTCCCAGGAATGCTTCAGTAACACTTTGCTATAGAGAGAACTGACAAACAAAAGGTTTAAGGACTCAGGAGATCACTTAACCACTCAGAGTCTTGTTTTCCTGTTCTGTAAAACAAAGTGGTTGCATCCCATGTTCTCCAAGGTATTTGAAAGCTCAAAACAATTTAATCAGGAAGGAGATATCCATTGCTCAACTTCTGGGATCCTTGGTTTTAGCCATTTTATGTAGGAAGCAGAGAATTATAAGAGGCCACCAGAAATGAACAAAAATATCACTAAAGGAATATAAAAAAATTCCAGCAATACTCTCCCATCATCAATTCATTTTATGGCTTACATCAAGGATCTATGATTCTTTTATTGGGGGTCATTCTCCATACTCATGCCAATTAACAAACCCATCCAACCTTTGTATATTGTCTTCAGGAGCTTCTGGGCCTGCCTGAAAAATTCCTCAGTCTACAGATTACCTGCTGATAAACATTTCCAAACATAGCTGAGATGGACTTCCAAGGAGAAACAAGTGACCTAGGCAACTAGTTGATGTACAGGAGAGAATACTCAATATGGGGTTGACAAAAATCTGAGTTCAAATCCTGGCTTAGATACTTAACAAACTGTGAGATTCTGAGCAAGTCACTTAATCTTTTTCAGTCTGTTTCTTCATCTCCAAAGTGAGCATTATAATAGCACTTAATTCACAGAGATATTTTGAGAATCTAATGAGATCTCTCTATCTATCTCACACTCTCTCTCTCTCTCTCTCTCTCTCACACACACACACACACACTCTCTCTATCTCACACACACACACACACACACACACACTCTCTCTCTCTCTCTCTCTTTCTTTTCTATCTTCCTCCCTCTACCTTCTCACGCTCCCTCCCTCCTTCCCTCGTTCCTCCTCTCTCCTATCTATGTTAGTACCCTTTTCACTTTGCCGTCTCACTGCCTGCATGTTTTACATATGGGGATTCTGAAACCCAGAAAGATGAGGTGACTTGCTTAAAGCATTTATTTGCTTGTTTTCTTAGATTTCACTTCTTATTTTCTTGCTCTATTCTTTAAGTGAAATCTCTTGTAATAAAAGCTGGTGTCAGAAGTTGGTGATGAAAAGTGCACTTCAGAAATTAACCTTTTGGAGAAAGAGAGAGAGTGGAGGAAAGTGCTTTGGAGGAGGTTTACATGGGAATCCACTGAATCTGGTGGTGGCCAGAAGCCTAGGAAATAGTAGGTTATGAGATTTCAGTGACGGAGAGGGCTTTTCTTTTATACTCCCCAGGATCTCAAGCAATGGATTACTATGGGCCTTCAACTATAGTGTAAAACACTACCCTGTGGTACTGTGCCCAGAGAGACCACACTGTGCCTGTTCCTACTAGTGAATGTTCTCATTCTCACCTTGTCAGGAACAATACAGTTTCTTAAAGATATATCTTCAGTAGCGGGATGCATTTTATCTGGACTACATTGTTCAATGATCATCTAGTACATTTTTTTAATATATAAGGAAACTTAGACCCAGAGAATGACTTGCCTAAAGTTACATAATTTAAGTACCAGAGCCAGTATTCAAAAGCATGCTTTCAGTTGGCAATTCCAAAGCTCATTGCCCCAGTCTGCTGTGTTCTTCCTGGCTACTAATCCCAGTGTATATTCTTTGGTTTTGCATCTTGTACCTTGTAGGCTGATCTATCAGTGAAATGGATTGAAGCACACCCTTGTTCTTACCTTGGCAACTTTTACTGCAGATCCATAACCAGTGGAAAATCCACAACCAATGAGACAAACTTTTTCCAGAGGAGAGGATGAATCAATCTTTACAACAGACATTTCATCCACCACTGTGTACTCAATGAAGGTGCTGGTACAAACAAAATGATGAACTGGCTTCCCTTGGCAGGTAAATCTGGTGGTTCCATCCTTCATGATGCCTCTAGTGGTGATCAGCCTAACAATGGACACACACACACACACACACACACACACACACACACACACACAGCCATGAGACATTGGCATCAATCCAAATACATTTCCAATGCTACACCAAGGGACAATAATAGAAACCTACTTAGATGAAGTGCAAAGGTTGCCATTTGGGTGCTTACAAATATTGCATTTCCCACACTGTGGAATAAAATGTGGGATGACTTTGTCACCTGTAGGGAGAAGAGAAAGTATTATTAAAATCCTAGAATGACAAGATTTTAGTATTTGACATTCGTCTCATCCAAGTCCCAATTCACAGAAGAGGAAATTCAGTTCCACTGATAGGAAGCAAAATTACATCACACCTTTGGAAGCATGTAAATTCTGCCTCCATGACCTCATTTGATCCTCACAACAACTGTATAGGGCACACTCCCATTTTGCAGATGGGGAATCTGAGACTCAGTGAGGTGAAGTGATTTATTTGAGGTTCCCAGTTAGAAAGTTGCAAGTGTATGATTTGAACCCAGAATTCTTTCTACTGCCTCCCCACATGCATAAACAAAGAAAGACTCTATAGGTAGTAACATGAAACATTTCCACATCTCCCAACCTGCTGGTGTCTCTTTGCTTCCATGTATTTTTATCCATGTTGCATTTCATGGTAAAATATAAAGTCCTTAAGTACAGGAAATCTTTTGTTTTTGTCCCTGTATTTTTTTTCTTTTTTTCTCTTTTTTTTTTGAGGGTGGAAGACAGGGCAAATGGGGTTAAGCGACTTGCCCAAGGTCCCCAGGCTAGTTTTCTGTCAAGTGTCTGAGTCTGGATTTGAACTTTGGTTCTCCTGACTCCAAGGCTGATGTTCTATTCACTGTGCCACCAAGCTGCCCCTTGTCCCTGTATTCTCAAAGCCTAGCATAGTCCTTGGTACATTAAAAGTTGCTTAATAAATGTTTTTAGACTGATCAGAGGCATACAATGTAAAAGGGTCTGGTTCTGGCATCTGAGGTTGCTGGTTTCAATGCCGCCTCAGATATTGATTATTTGTGTGATCTTGGACAAAGTGCCTAGTTAGGCAATTTCTCTGAGCCTCAGTTAGCCTAAAAGGCCTTGGAGGCCCCATCCAGCTCTACATCTCTGACCCTGGGATTGATTGCATTGTCTGTATTGTGCACCTACATTTTCGTAAGACTCATTGGAAATAGTGACTGGTCACTATCATGTTGGTCTACCTGACTGCTCTGTCATTGGCAACTGGTCTGACAGAGTATTACAAAAGTTCAAAATTCTTCATGTGAATTTGAACACATTGATCTTAGGATGGATAGGGCTCTATCATTCTGCCAGATGCTGGGCACATGTGGCATTTGATATTGGTTTGGGGCACATGGGAAATGAAAATTTTCAGTTTAAGAAAAAGCAAAATGTCTTAGTTTTTCTCTCTGTGTTAATGCTTATATGTAATATTATGTCAGTGTTATATTTTGTTGAATATCCTTAGTTCTTTCTCAAGGGAATTTTTTGGAAAAAGGGATAATAATAGCACTGGCTTAGAAGGCACTTAATAAATAGTTACTGAATGGACATAACAACTTGCCTTGATATTGTACTTCAGGTGCTTTACATGAATTACCTTATTGAATTCTCACAACAGCCCTGTGAAGTAGGTGCTACTATTATTTCCATTTCACAGATTAGGAAACTGAATTAAATGGAGGTTCAGTGACTTGCCAAGGATCACACAGCCAGCAGATATCCAAGGTAGATTTTGAACTCAGGTTTTCTTGTCTCCATTGCCCAAACATTTCAGAATGTAAGGATTTGAAACTTAGTTGTAACGAATATTATGGCTTTTCTCAGAGTTTCATTCTCCATTTCATCTTTTCTCTGTTCTCCAGTACCAAGGAGAGTTATTTACTATTCAGTGAAAATGTAAATAAGCAGATATATTGGATCTAGCAGCGGCCATTATTGGAGCTTGCAATTGTTTTCACCCTCAGTCTTCAAAGAATGTTAACCATGTCTGTCAATATTCAGTCATTTCTTTATTGTTCATACCATATGCTTGTGATTGGGGACTGATGCAACCCTTGGTGTAAAGCTGGAAGCTGCCCGACTACCTTGGCTGTCTTTCATTTGGAATTTTTGTCCATAAAAAACATTATCTTCACTTTCTACTAGCTTGAACAGAAAATAGGAAGTTACCCAAATGAACAGTCTCTAATGTTCTGTTCTTTGCCTTTTACCTGGTTTTACAGAAGTCACTCCTTCTCCAATGCTCTCCACAATCCCTGCAGCCTCATGCCCCAGGATTGCTGGGAGCTGGTAAGGGAATGCCCCAGTTATGACATGGTCATCTGAATGGCAGATTCCTGTTGCTGCAATCTGCAAAAGGATAAGAGGATGATGAGACCTTTGAAAATTTATAGGGGCTTTTCAACCTTATATGAATGTCATGACCCTATCTCATTAAAAATGAGAACAGTGTATACAGTAGCAGAACAACTTGGAGGGACTAAGTTATTTTTGACTTTTAAGAATACCCAAATTAAGTAAAAGGAACATATGAAGGAAGACATTATTCACATCCAGAGAGAGAACTGGTAAATAAAAGCATGCATAGAATAAGTTAACATATGTATACGTATATGTATAGATACATATATACACACATATTTGTTTCTAAAGGTAGTCATCTCCAGTGGGGAGGTGATTGAAAAAATTTACATGATCACTTTATTATATATTTAAAAGGAATAGTAAATTGTATGCAATAAATTTATAGTATCATGTGCAATCATCTTTTAAAAAAAATTATTTTAGGCTCAAACACCAGAGCACAAATACAAAATAGAGAAAAGAAACAAAAAGCTATCATTTACTTAAATATTGGAACTTAAATATAAAGTAAGAATGGGGTGGGAAGCATGTCATGTGCATAGTAGAACATGAGAGAGGGTACATATGTAACAATTTCATTTCATTTCAAGAAAGCCCTTGTGATTAATGCTATACCTGGTGTTGAGAGCTGTCCAGCTTTTCTTTGCTTCCTTGTAAATTTTGTTTGCTTCTCTGCTGTCTGCTTTTTACTTTTTTTCTTTTCCCTCTTCCCTTTCCCCTGTTTCCCCGAAGGCTACGATTAAGTGTGGATACATTTCTCTACAGCTATATATATATACACATACACATATACATATATACATATACTTTCCCAAGCAAATTCTAGTCCTGATCTTTGTTTTTATGTTTGTGCATATCTCTTGTTTCCTCTCACTCCTGCCTCCTCTACTTTTCTTCCTTCTACTGGTTGTCGTGCTCTTCTACTACTTGCCTACCCCTCTCCAAGGATGGGAGTACTCCTGCCCTCCCATTCCTGTTGAAATAAACACCATTCTACATCTCCCTTTTGCCTATTCCTTCACCCTCCCCTCTAAAAACCCCTCCCTCTTTCTCTCCCCCCCATTCCCTTACTATTTTATTTCTTCTGAATTTAGAAGACTTTTATACACTTCTCAAAATATAGATGTATTGTTCATTCTGAAACATATTCTCAGTGAAAGTAGGTTACCAGGACCGTTAACTCTCCATACCCATTGAATTCCTCTGTATTGATTCTTCCTTTTGCACCTCATTTGTATAAAATAATTACTCACTTTAGGTGTTCCTAAATGGTTTTACTTTTTAAATTCATGCTCTACTTATGTTTACCCCCATCTTTCTTATGAGCTATCCAATTATTAATAAGAATCAGACATATATTTTGCATTTATTTATATAAAAATTGAATGGTCTGTCCTTATTGAATCCCTTATATTCAGTCTTTGGTATATACTTTATGTTCTCCTGGCTCTTCTATGCCAAATCTTCCATTAAGTCTTGGTGTTTTTTAATTTATTTTAATTTTTTTTAGCAAAGTTTTGAAAGTCTGGCATTTGATCAAATATCTAATTTTTTTTTTCATTCAGGATTATACTTTACTTTCCTGGGTATGATATTTTTGACAAGGGTCCCAGTTCTTTTGCTCTCTTTGTTATATTTCACAAATCAAAAATGGCTAAAAAATAACCAATTAAAAGGCTAAAAAAATAAACAATGGTGACAGATTATGCTGATAATCTGACATCATTATTGGCTTTATTACCTGTCATCATGACTGAGCGATGCTGTGGAAAAATACACCATATTCAGAATCTAAGGATCTGGGTTCAATACTTGGCCCTGCCCCTTAGACAAGTCTTTTTACTTTGGCTGTTGCAATGCCCTTATTTACAAAATGATTAGACTGGACTAGATGCCCCCAAATCTCCCTTCCACCTAGAAAGCTAGGATCCTGTGATCATTATTATCAGCAGAACCTCAGAGGATGTGCTGTACCCACAAACAAAGAAGTATGACATAATAATGTGTGTGACATAAGCCGGGGATAAGACAGAATAAGAATTCAGGCAAAGTAGCCTATGAAAATGTGGTAAAAGCTTTTCTTTGGAGAGATTCAAGAAGGATTCATGGCACCAGGGGCAGCTAAGCTTGGCCATGAAGGAAAAGTCCTTCAAAGGGGCAAATTAAAAAAGGAGCACCTTCCAGGAATGATGGTTAGTCTGCACAATACACACAGGTAAGAAAGTGGAGCAGGAGATCAGAGAACCACTAATGGCCTCACTTGGCTACAATGGAGACATCAAGGAGGTGAGGAACGGGAAATGAATGTGGAAAAGCAGGGTGAGGCCAGTCTCTCAAAGGCTGTACTTGATAATCTAATGTCTCTGTATTTCAGGCAATAGAAAACTGCTGCATTTTTAGAAACAAACTCATGCCCTGGTCAGATAGGTGCCTTAGAAATATTTATTCTTTTTTTTTAAGGGTTGGGGGAGAATTTTAAAAAATTAAACTTGTATTTTACTTTTTTCAATTACACACAAAACCAATTTTAACATTCATTAAAAAATTATTTTGAATTTTCACCTTCTCTCCCTCTCTATCCTCCCCCTTATTGAGAAATGAAGCAATTTGATATGGGTTACACATGCAGTAATGCAAAATATATTTCCATATTAAGCAATACTTATTCTTGCATTAACTCTGTGAGGGAGACAAGGATGTGCTGCTTACTTGATGTCACCAGTGATGACATGAGGAGTCTGAGAAGCAAATTGTTAGAATTCACACAGCTAGTAAGGGACTTGGGGTCAGTTCTGACTTATGGGCTGCTGTCTTTTACTGTACAACAGACAGTATGGTAGAATGGAAAGAGCTTTGGCTCTGAAATCACAAGACCTGCCTTCAAGTCTTGCCTTTCCTTTACCTCTCCTGCTACTGTAGGCAAATTATTCATACTTCCTAGGTTTCAGTTTCCTTTTCTGATTGTTCTAAATGACTTCTGAGGACCTTTCCAGTTTTTTTTTTGAGAGGACAAAGCAAGGGGTTAAGTGACTTGCCCAAGGTCACACAGCTAGTAAGTATCAAGTGTCTCAGGCTGAATTTGAATTCAGGTCCTCCTGACTCCAGTCCCTTCCAGTTTTTGACCTATAATTCAATAGCATCTTATGTAGCATCAGAGAGATTCTCACTGTTTTTGTAGGGGTAGATGTGGGAGAAAAGGCTCTTGATAGACACTCCTATCCCATCTTAGTGAAAAGAATATAAAGCTTATCTCCTGGCATAGGTCAACCCCCAAATTAATCACTATCCATTTCCTTCCCTCAGGTAGTGGTCTAATGTTTCAGAATTTGAAAATGATTGCTTTCCTTTCCCAGAAAAAAAAATCAAATTTAGTGTTGGAACTGCAGCCAATGTTAAAAGTTAAGTCTCCCTTTAGAACTTGAGGATTTCTTTCTTTCCTTTTTACCTTAATTCTAATTTCATAGGCCTTGGGTGGGGCCACCTCTACTTCCTCAATGGACAGGGGCTGGTTGAGCTCCCAAAGAACAGCAGCTTTGCATTTAATGACCTGTAAAATGAAGCAAATGAGATAAGTAGACAGGATTACTAACTGTATAAACCTGAGAGGCAGTTTGAGTTTGAGATATCTACAAGACATGAATGTCGGAAATATCCAGTAAATAGATGGATATTTGATACTGGAATTCAAGAATGATATATGAGCAAGCTAAGTAGATTTGGGAGTCCTGGCTGTATGCATGATCACTAAATCCAGGGGAGCCAGGGATATGCTGGAGTCAGCTCACACTTGCTGGACACTATTGTTAAATTTCAGTATGAGCATTTATGCCTCAGAATTCAGCAAAGCTACAAATCAGGGCTTGCTGCAGTGTTTCCTTGATTATCTAGATTAAGAAAGTGTTAATAATATAGATTAAACTTAAAAGTATGGCACACTTTTTGGAAAGGTCAGAAAGACAGTTTAACATTTTGCAGGGAGCGCTGATGAGATCTCTCTGTCTCTCTGTCTCTCTGTCTGTGTCTCTCTCTCACACGCACATACACACACCGTGTTTAACCTTTTCTTGTGTGTCATGGACAAAAAGGGTTATGTATGGATAGACCAAATATTTCTACCCTGAAGTACTATAGGAAATTTTCCACTAGAAAGTTTATTGTCTCTAAGCAAAAGGTTAGTCAGGTCAATACCTTGATTAAAGGTCCTACTGTGTATTGTGTTAAGTACTAAGCACACAGTACATTTTGGTATTACAGAGAAGTCAATTAATCCATTTTTGGAATAATGTTTTTAAATCCATAAAATAAAATTCATAGGTTTACCAAGAAATCCAATTATATTTTCATACAGTAATCAAAATATTAAAAAAAAACCCCAAATTCATAGACTCTTGGTGAAGAACCCTCAGAGAAAAAAGAAGAATAAAGAGAAAATAGGGAAAGGAGAGAACCTTGGGGCAAACCATACATAGAAGATTGGACTGGGATAGATGTATCCTTGATCCAATCCTTTTCACCCTCTTCTTTTCCAGAAGACTCTACACCCTCACCCTCATTCTTGCTTCCTCTCTTCCCTTTAATTCAAAGGTGATTTATTACCTCCTCTTCCCCTTCTCCCCTATGACCCAATAAATTTCACTAGCTCTCTATTAACTAGCTTTGGTCTGAGATCTTTTTTTTATTCCTTTTTGGAGGGGGCAAGGCAAGGCAATTGGGGTTAAGTGAGTTGCTGAAGGTTACATGGCTAGTAAGTGTCTGAGTTAATTGTCTGAGTCCAGATTTGAACTTTGGTCCTCCTGACATTGGGGCTGGTGTTCTATTTACTGCACCACCTAGCCACCCCTAGGTCTGAGATCTTTAACTAACTATAATAACAAATAGATAAAGTCCTCTGATTGACTTCTAAAACCCTTCACAACCTGCCACCTCCTACTTCTCTCTTTTTATACTTTAAAATCTAGTATACAGTCTTTATACCACATACTCTAAATAGGAGATTAAATAAAGAGGAGATGAAGGAGGGTTGAACACTTTCAGGTAATGAGAAGATGGAGGATATGGTGCTTGTAGTGTGTAAGAAGACTGGAGGGGGTCAGACTGTAAATGACTTTAGAAACAAAAATGGGGATTTTAGATTTGATCTTGGCTACTGAATAGGGGGCTATTGAAGTTTAATGATCTTAGATACAGAGGGAGTATCTCTCATGCCAGCTATGATTGACTTGATAAGCCTCAAGTCAGAAAAGTCCTTAATCAAGTTTTCATTTTATATTACAAAGCAATTTGGTGTGTGGGGGTGGGGAGGGGGGCAGTCCTGTGCACTTATGTTAACTTTAAATTTTACCAAAACCCAGAAATTCAGTCAAATGGTTATACTATATTAGTCTCTAAATTATGACTCCACTACTTGGCACCTAGTCACTGATAACCTAATGTTGCAGAAATTTCAGTGTTAAGTTTCCCAACATTAATTGGTCCAACATCATGTAACCTCTACAAAGCCTCAGTGTTCTCATCTGAGAAATGGAGACAGCAATAACAAGTACCCTCTTCATAGGTTTGTCATAAGGATCACAAGATAAAGAGTGTAGAACGGTTTGCAAATCCAAAAATTCTGTGAAAATGCCATTCCTATTATTAAGTTACTATGTTATGAGTATCATTAGATTATTACTATTGTTGTGATTACTAAATTACTATTTACTATTATTAAATCTTAACTATTGCTGTGATTACAAAATTACTATTTCCTATTATTAAATCATTACTATTACTGTTTACTATTCTTATTACTATTATAAAATTACTATTTATTATTAATATTGTTAAATCATTACTATTACTAAATTACCCTTCAGTATTACAGTTATTAAATCACTACAATTTACTATTATTATTAAATCATTACTATCATCAAATTACTGTTTAATCTTATTTTCATTATTAAATCTTTCCTATTATTTAATTGCTTTTTACTATCATTGTTAGTAAATTATTCCCCTTATTAAATTACTATTTACAACTACCAAATCATTACTATTACTAATTATCATTGAATCACTACTATTATTAAATCTCTAAATGCACTGATATTCACATCTAAAATGATTTCTCCCTCTATATCTGTCTTCCATTCAGGTCTTGGGCTGATATTTCATTCTGCTGTGAACATGTCCCTGGATTTTGGAAAGCAATATCAAAAGAAAATCAGTTCTCTCCCTTTCTATACTCTCCCTTTCTCTCCCCTCCCTACTCCTTTCCTCTTCTCCTACCTGAACTTGGGCTCAGTTATGAACACCTTTCACCAGTACTTGTATACCAATATTGGGAGACTAGACACTACAATTTCTATTGCTTTATACATCAATGTTTTGACACTAGGTGTCAGAATGCTAAATCATAATGCAGTCATTCCAATCAGAGAAATTGTTTCTCTGATTCCAATTCCTTGCTTTCTTTAATCAGTAAATTGACCCAATGATATGAAAGACAACATCAATTATGTTCTTCTAATGTGAAGTTAGCTTTTTGATTAAAAGACTGTATCTGAGGTTAGACATAGCCAGATGTGGTTTGGAGTTAGCTCCCTATATAATTGTCCATTTGTTTTAGACATGGAAGGAGATAATATGAATGATTAGATACAAATGCTAAACGTAATTGGAAAAGATAATAAATTGGTGCTTCAGAATTTTTCACTTAGTAAACAAATCAGACCTTGCTGCTAATTATTTGAAGGATTCTCTTATTCAAAGATTCAGCCAACAACATTGTATCCAGCTCTTTATGAATTATACTTAATAAAGATATCATTTGTTTAAGTAAAGTTGCTACTTACTTTTCCTGCTGTAGTCATGCTGTGGTCAAGGTTTTTTCCCTTTTTCTGTTCAGGTCAATGGACTGCGCCTGAAATGTCTTTTGCCTCCTTAGCTGGCTCCTTTAGCAAAGCAGAAAGATCTCAGGAAGTTTTGCTTCTACTCTGGATTTATATACTATTCCAAACGTGTGACTTTGAACTTTGAAACCCTGCCACCAGCTGATCTTTCAGTCCCCTACTTGATGGATGGGAACATGCACTAACACAATATTTGTCTGATATAGTGAGATTGTTTTCAAGATATTAATTTCAAAGGCTCTACTGGCATTTTCCCTATTCAGAACTTCCCTGCAAATAATCCATTTACTACTCTGCTCTTGTTTTCCTTCCCCAGCCTTAGTTGGGATCCAGATAAGATTCAGGGTAAAAAGATAGTTAACTTGAAGTATTTCAAAGGTCGTCACAGCTGAGAGAGAGAACAAATTGTGATAGTTGTCCCCATAGTAGGCAAATGAAGTTTAAAGGAACATAATTTTGGAACTGTGAGTGACTGAAGAGGTCTGGCCCAGCCCTTTTATTTTACACACTGAGTCCATATGAAGGAAGGAAAGAAGAAAAGTAGGAAGGAAGACAGGGAGGGAGAAAGGAAGTAAGAAAAAAAGGAGGGGAAGGAAGGAAGGAAAGAAGGAAGGAAGAGAAGAAGGAAGGAAGGAAGGAAAGAAGGAGGAAAAGATGGAGGAATGGGAAACAATCATTTATTACATAACTACTACTGTTATGACCCAGATAGATTTTAGTGAGTTGTAACAGAGTGAACAAGGAGTCCAATTAAAAGTTTTAAGGGGCTTCAATAGAAATTAATTTAGCCAGCTGGTGACTGACTCTCATAGCCAATTAGGAAGAAGAGAGCAATCCTGAATTCCTGTACTACAAAACTTTTATACCTTATCCCTTGATTGTTAATTGATTACAGATTGATTACAGAAGAAAATCAGTCACAGGGATTTATTCTTTGTAGTCAGGGGAGTGTATACACCTTACTGATTAATGAGGAGTGAGGTATGGGAACAAGGGGTTTGTAATTACCTCAGTGTTGATCAATCAATATCTGGACATGGGAACCCAGAGACTGCAATTGACTCAGTATTATGCATGAGGAGTTAGGTACAATTGTGAATGCAATTTCAGGTACATAGCAAAAGAAAACAACAAGACAGATTACTTGAGTGCATTCTTCTGTCTAGCACTGGCTCTATCTTGGGTTCACTCCAAATTTACTAGGCCTGCTGATTTTCTGGGCTTGCTAGTTCCTGGTTCAGCTTGGGTATTCAGGGCTTATTAGACTTCTAATTTTACAGAATATCTAACTATTTCACTGAGATTTCTACTTAACTAGTTCCTGCCCACTTCACTACATGATGGGCACTATGCTAACTGCCTTAGTGGTGTAACATTTGATCCTTAAAACCAGCCTGGGAGGGAGGGGCTTTTATCATCTTCATTATGCAGTTGTTAGAGACTGAGGAAGGTAACAGGTGGTCTGCTGGCCCCCCTCGCTAGGAAGTATCTGAGGCTGAATTTGAATTCAGATCTTTCTGAATGCAGAGTCAGTGCTTTATCTACCCTGCCTGGGATAAGAGGGATTAAACAGGATTAAAAGTAATCAAAACAATTATGGCAGCTCCTTGGCACAGTGGATTCTAGTCAGGCTTAGAATCAAGAAGACATATTTTATTTTTTTAGTTCAAATCTAGTCTCAGATTTTCACTATTTGTGAGACCCTGGGCAAGTCACTTCACCTTGCTTGCCTCAGTTTCCCCATTTGTAAAAAGAACTGGAGAAGGGAATGACAAACCATTCTAGTACTTTTGCTTAGGAAACCTCAAATGGGGTCATGAAGAGCTGGACATGACTGAAGAATAATGAAAATTAGAGGCATGCCCAAAAAGCCAAGGAGGGAAACTCTCCACAGGTAGAAGCCCCTTCCTGTTCCAGACGTTTTGTCCCGTTCTTGAGAAAGCACTCACCATCCTCAGGTCCTCCAGGCATTTTCACTTGGCTGTTTTGGCGCATTCTTTGCACTTTCTTAGTAACAGAAGGTTTCCCATTTGCCTTCACTATATTGTTCACAAGGGATAATTAAACACATTATTAACTGTGTCTTTAACAACAGCCCTGGAGTTAGGCAGGAATGACTCTAGAATTGTGTGCAGCATGTGCTTACTATTGAACTGACAATCAATCAATCACAATTTCTTAAGTGCCTGCCTGATACTGATACTCTTCTGCTAGGTTCTAGGAGATGCCAAGGTCAAAAGGGACCCTGTCCTTATTCTCTAGGGGATAACATTCTAAGGAAAACTTAAACCTTATCTGTATATCTCATACATGTGCATGTGCAATCTCCTCTCTGGGGCCATTTACTAAATTTCTACTCCTGTCAGTTAGGGGACAGGTAGATGCTGTGTCAGATAGTGTACTGAGCCTGGATCAGGAAGATGTGAATTCAAGACCAGTATCAGACACTTACCAGTTGTGTGATCCTGGACAAGTCACTTTACCCTCAATTTCCTCGACTATAAAATGAACTGAAATGGAAATTAGCAAACCACTTTAGTATCTTTGTCAAGAAAACCCTAAATGGGGTTGCAGAGAGTTGGAAAAAACAGCCAAATACTCAAGGTAACTCAACCAGACTGAGTGATTCTTTTACTTTGTTATGAAGATAGAAGAGGGAATTGTGAGTAAGCATTTATGCAGCACCTACTGTCTGCACTGGGCACTTTATAAACAGCATCTCTTTTCATCCTCACAATAACCTTGGAAGGGAGGTGCTATTATTATCCCCATTCTACAGATGAGGAAACTGAGGCAAACACTAATTAAGTGGCTTGCCTGGGGCCACACAACTAGTAAGTATCTGAGGCTGAATTTGTATTTAGGTCTTTCTGACTCCAAGCCCAGAGCTCTACCCACTGTGCCACCTATACTCAGTGTCAAGCCTGACGGGGCACACAAACTGCCATCTGGTGGGTTCCCTATTCATTATCAATTAAGCAGCTAGTACACGGTGAACAATTGGCACAGAATGCCCAAAAATTTGGGGCACACTCTCATCTCGAACACGTGGGAAGTTTATGCCCGTAGAGAATCCTAGAGTCACCTTTCTTCAATGTCCCCAGTCTATCCCTATGGAGTATCTCAGCTCTCAGAGAAAGCTGTGTCATCAGAAGCTGCTGTTCAAGGACACAGACCCCCACATGCTGATTCTGTGACCTTTCCAAGTCCTCCTGGTCACTATGTGCATGGTGTGTGTAGTGTGTGTGTAGTGTGTGTGTGTGTGGGGCTGTGTGTGGTGTGGTGTGTGTGGTATGAATGGTGTGTGTGTGATATGGTGTGTTTCATCTGTGTGTGGTATGATCTTTGTATGTAGTGTGGTGTGTGTGTGGTGGGTATAGTGTGTGTGTGTATGTGTGTGTGTGTGAGAGAGAGCAAGAGCGAGAGACAGACAGATAGACAGAGAGACACACAGAGAGAGACAGAGCATGCACGCTCATCTAACTGTGTCCCTGTAATTTTTATCACAGTATTGGAAGGAGTGTGTGTGTGTGTGTGTGGTGCTTTCTGAGCAGTAAGAATTCTGGAGAGGCCTGACTATCAATTCAATGAACATCCTCACTCTCTCCTACTACTTTAGCCCCCTGAAACCCTGGCTTATCTAGGTTCCTCTTAGCTGGTAATAATATAGATAGATCATTATCAATAATATTACTTATTACACCCACATAGTCAGTCACCTTCCAGCTATTCAATAGCCTCTGTTCACGAGTAGTCTTAAATAGTAATTTAATTAGGTTTTATAAAACTATAATGAGAATGTGTACAAAGGACTTGTAAGAGTATAATAACTTTTTTCTTTGTAAAGAAAAATCTGATGTACAGAGCAGAGTTTAACCATCTGAATTCTCCCTACCTACTGTGCAGTATCACATTGTCAGGGCTCCTGATGCAGGGTGAAACACAACAACAGCAAATTCTTGTGCTTTTGGAAACTTCCCGAATCTAATCAGAAGGTGGATGGCGTGTGTGCGTGTGTGCGTGTGTGTGTGTGTGTGTGAGTGTGTGTGTGTGTGTGAGTGTGTGTGTGGTTGGAATTCAGATGTTCAACATTGTCTAGACACTGAGGTTCTCCTTTGTCTCTAAAGACTTCAGCAATCATATTTGTCATCCCCCTGTCTCTTCAGTTTGACTGAATGGGAAGCTCCTCCCAATACTGTGATCAGTATTGTTCATGTCAGGCAAGGTTCAGTTCACATCTGATCAGCAATACAGATACAGAGTGGGGTTATCTGCCTTCCTTCTCTAGCTCTATGGAAAAATTCATATGCCTGGTGGTAAGATTTCTCCTCCTTTGGGTCTTTTCCTTTCTAATCTTGGCCTTAAAGGTCTATACATTTAGTATCTTCTGTTCTTTTCTTTGTATCCCCTAGAGTGATACTATCAGGACTCATATCCTTTTTGTT
>CM053601.1:25398514-25420462 GCA_028646575.1 Pseudocheirus occidentalis | reverse complement strand
CACTCCCTCCTTCCCTTTCTTTCTTTCTTTCATGGAAGGCAGGGAAATTGGGGTTAAGAGACTTGCCCAAGGTCACATGGCTACTAAGTGTTAAGTGTCTGAGTCTGGATTTCAACTCAGGTCCTCCTGACTCCAGAGCTGGTGCTCTATTCACTGCACCACATAGCTGCCCCCATTAGTCAACTTTACACACAGATTTAAAACAAACATCTTTTAATGGAATAACATCCAGAAGTGGTTTATTCCCTTTCCCACTGTTCTAGGTAGTACCAAGTTTGCAACCCCAGTTCGGATCTATATGAAGTCCCCAAGAGGATGACACTGTACCAAGGAAGGGCATCTCCTTGGATTTCCATTCTTTTTTTATCCATTAGGATCTCAGAACAACAGGACACAGCAAATGCTAAAACACAGAAGTACAAAAACAATTGTTTACATTTACATCTTCAGTTCTTTACATTGACATATTCAAAGCATTTTCTTTATCCAGTGAAGTACATAGAATTTGTATTCTCCCCAATTTCCTGATGAGGAAATTGAGACCCAGAGGCATTATAGTGACTTGTCGACATCACATATCCAGGATGTGTTTAAGCCAGGATTTGAATTCAGATCTTCTATTTCTCAATTCAATGCTTTCCCCACTATAACCTACTACATACTTCATGTAAAATAAAGGAATTAGGCTATCTGATCTCAGAAGTTTGAAATGGTCATCTTCCAATTAGGACATAAGAAGTGGGATAACTCAGTGGACTGAGGGCAGATCTTGGAGTCAGAAAGATCTGGATTCAAGTTTTATTATCTCTAAGCAGATGATTCTCAGATTGTCTTCTCCAGTTCTACCCTCTCTTCACACCTCCAGTTTTGAACCCCTGATTGCCTACTGGACACCTCAAATTAGATATCCAGAGCATTTTAATATATCCCAAACTGAACTCAGTATCATTCCTTCCAAATTCTCCTTCCTCCTTTCTAATTTTCCTTTTACTGTTGAGGGTATCTTCATCCTTTGAGTGACCCAGGCTTGTACATGTAGGCATTGTCCTGGACTCCTCTCTCTCCCACCAACCTCCTCCAGCCAACCTGTTGCTGGGTCCTATCAATTCTATTTTTGTGACATTTCTTGTATATTCCCCCTTCTCTGCTCTGACACCGTAGACCCTCATCACCTCTTGCCTGGACTCTTCCAATAGCCTGCTGGTTGGTTTGCCTTCATCAAGTCTTTTCCCACACTAGTTCATTCTCCCTTCAGCTATCAAAGTGATCTTTACATAATGTAGGTCTGATCATATCCCCTTTCTATTCAATAAACCCTAATGCCTTTGTATCACCTCTAGGACCAACTAGGAAATCCTCTGGCATTGAAAGCATTTCATAACCTGTCCCCTTCCTACCTTGCTAGACTTCTTATACTGTGCTCCCTCCCCCATACTCTATAGTTCAGCAACACTGGCCTCTTTGTTGTTCCTCTTCCAAGATATTCCATCTTTTTCACTGATTGTCCTCTAGCTCCAGAGTTCTCTCTTCTCATCTCTGCCTGGCTCCTGCATCTCATCCCTGACTCCATTCAAGTTAAAATTCCCAGTTAAAATCTCTCCCTTTGAAAGAAGCCTTTCTGGGACTCCTTTAATGCTAATGCCTTCCCTCTGAGATTAGGTAATTGTTTGCTGCCTTGGATACATTCTAACTATGTGATCATGGGCAAACCATTCAGTGGCCTAAGCAACATGCTAAGACTGAAATTACAGACGAGTCAGTAAGCTGCATGTCTGTGCCCTACTAAGGCTTCCCTACAATGATGAAATCACTAGAGCTGGACCAAAAAAGCTATTAGTTAGCCATAAACTCAATAGTACGGAAGCCACCTGATTTTGGTAAACCTCCATAGCACCCAGCAAGGCTTTATATAAAAGCTTTAGGTCCCTTGCATGAAATAATGAGTATATGGGACTGCATAAGATTTTCAGAAAAGAGTTCTCAAGATACAGCCACAGTTCTCCCCAAAAGGTAAAATATGTTTTTGTTAAGATAAGGAATGTAAATTATTATTTTATTTTCTTATATTTGGAGTTTTTCCTTGTAAAAATCCAATCTGCTTTGAGAATCAATAGCTTTCACAGTTTGTTGGCTCTAACCTGCCCTTCCAACCATATTTTTCACCATCATCTTTCAGGTTTCCTATACTCCAAACAAATTTAACTAGTTCTCATTTCCTGAATTCATTTCACCTCTGCCTTTTGAATTTCCTCTGCCTGGGTTACACTCCATCTCACCTCTTCTTGACAATCTACCTTTCCTTCCTCCGTGTATGCATGAATGAAATAGTTCCAGCACATTTCAGAGGAGACAAAACAAAACACTTCTCTTAATACAAACAAAGAGAATACAGCCAGGAAACAACATTCACTTTTCTATCCAATCCACTCTTCAAAACTCCTGAGTAGTGTGTAAGTTTGCTCACGTACCTCCTCTTCTCAAAAATCTGTGGTTCACTACTGCCTACTGAGTAAAGTTCATACTTTTCTGCCTGGAATTGAAGGTCTTTCTCAATCTTGTTTCACTCTACCTTTCCAACCTCTTCTCTCTGCACAGTCTGCAAATCATTTCAGAACCGGGATACTACTAATGCTACACACTTTGACATATTTAAATTGCAGTTTTAAGTATATTTACTTATACTTTGAGACTTACAACACCAATATTAGTAATATTGTGAACTTAAATAGCATATTTCATTTCAAGTTTTCATTCTTATTTACTCATTTGATCTCCACAGTCCTCTGAAGTAGGTCAGATAGGTATTATTCTTAGTATTATATTAAATGATAAACTGGTGTTCAGAGATGAAAGATAGGCTTTGTTACATCACACAGCTAATGAGTAATGAAGTTGCTAGATGATGCCACATTGCCTGATCCCTTTCTCAGGGCTGCCCTCTCCATCTCTTTCTACCTCATGTAAGAGCTTGGGAATAGGGAGTCCTCATTTTCACTGCATTTTTTTTTCATGTAAATATCAGGCACAAAAATGACCAAACAAAACTCTTACCATTTTCCTGATTGGAGGAGTTTAAACCCTTCATTAGTTTTGAGGAAAGACAATTTATGGGTTATCAGTGAATTCACATCAATTTCTTTTTCATGTAATCCTTCACTAATAAAGGAATATGGTCTCTGGTTTTCTACTCTGTGAAGGAAAAAAAAAGATAATAATGGCATTTGGCCAACTTGATGAATCAAGTGAATTTCAGTATACCACAGGAGTAAAGAACACAGAAATATCCATTGGCATTCTGACCTAGAATTTGCACTGAACAGTGCAATACTCATAATTCATTTGAAAGAAATTGAATCTTCATTGCATTCAATGCCTTTCTTTGTCCCCATCCTCCTTGACGTTTTTGCAGTATTCAGTGCTATTTAAAAAAATATTTCAAATTTATTATTTATTTTTCCAAATTCTTCAGCTCTTTTACCACCCCTTCAAGAAGGCAAGCAATATGTAAATTATGCATATGAAATAATGCAAAACACATTTCTATATTCCCCATTTTGCATAAAAAAGAAAAATTAAAAGTAAAAAATTATATTTCAGTTTGGAGGTGAGTAGCATTTTTCAGCATTTTCAGAATTGTCTTGAATCATTGTATTGATCAAGAATAGCTGTCTTTCATGGTTGATCATTACATTATTGCTGTTACTTTGTAGAATGATCTCTTGGTTTTTCTCACTTTGCTTTGTGGCAGTTCATTAAGGTCTTCCTAGCTTTTTCTGAAACCATCCCACTCATCACTTCATATAGTATAACACCATTCCATTATAATTACATGCCACATATTGTTTCGTCACTCCTCAATTGATGGGTATCCCCTCAATATCCAGTTCTTTGCTACTTCAAAAAGAGTTGCCATAAGTATATTTGTACATATATATTCTTTTTTCTTTGATCTTTTTGAGGTACAGATCTAGTAGTGATTTTCTTGTTAATTTTGAATCTTGGAGGCTCTATTGGATCTTTCTGCATTTCCACCATCCGAATAACTCTCTGCTTAACTCCAGAATTGAAAGCTACTCCTTGCTGAGATGGTGTATACCGAATATATTAAGCTGGAGCTAGTTTATCTGCAGCTCGAACTGGCATAGCAGCAGCAACCTTCTGAGATACAGATTTCTCTAGGGCTAGATCAAAGCGTATGTTCATCTTTATAGCACTTTGGGCATAGTTCCAAATTGTTCTCCAAAACTGTTGGATCAGTTCACAACTCTACCAACAGTGCATTTGTGTCCCTGTTTGTCTACATCCTCTCCAACATTTGTCATTTTTCCTTTTCTGTTATCCTAGACAATCTGATAGGTGTGAGGTAGTATCTCAGAGTTGTCTTAATTTGCAATAGTGTTTTAGATTTTTTATATGACTTTGAAGAACTTTCATTTCTTCTTTTGAAAAGGACCTGTCCATATCCTTTGTATATTTATAATTGAGGAATGGCTCTTATTTTTGTAAATTTGACTCAGTTTCCCATGTATTTGAGAAATGAGGCTTTTGTCAGAGAAACTTGTTGGAAAAAGCTTTGATATTACTTTATTGTCTCTTGTATCTTTTAGCAAAATGTAGTTTCCCTGATTATCTCTTTAATTAGGTCTGTTTTTTGCTGTTGTTTTGTCTGAGATCATGACTTCTATCCCCCCTTTTTTTTTACTTCAGCAGAAGCAGAATAGATTCTGCCTCAGCCCCTTATTTTAACTTTGTGTATGTGTCTTTCTGTTTCAAGTGTGTCTCCTGTGAACCCCATATTCTGGATTCTGATTTCTAATCCATTCTGCTATTTATTTACCATTTATGAATAAATCCATATCATTGACATTCACAGTTATGATTACTGTATATTCCCCTCAATCCTATTTTCTTCTCTTTATCTTCCTCTCTTTATTCTGTCTCTCCTTACAAGTCTATTTTCCTTTTGACTACTACTTCCATTAATCTGTCCTCCCATTTATCACCCCTTCTCCCCTTTCTTTTATCCCCTTCCATTCCTACTCTCCTTTTGGGTAAGACTGATGTCTATATATTCTTCCCTTTTCTAAATACTGATGAGAGTGAAGTTTAGATGTTGCCTCCCCCATTTTCTCCTTCACCATAAAAGCTCCTCCTTGCACACCTCTTTTATGTAAGATAATTTCCCCTATTCTTCCTTTCTACTCCCCCCCCCACCCAGTGTATCCTTCTTTCTCCCCTGTTAATTTTTGTGCTGTCTATGTAGAGTCCTTCTAATTGCCAAATAATGATTATGTTCTTAGAAATTATTTATATATCTTAAGGATTCATGATGGAAAGATGCCATTCCCATCCAGAGAAAGAAAGAACTGATGGATTCAGAATAGAGATCAAAGCATACTATTTTCACTTTATGTGTGTGTATCTGTCTTCCTTTGGGTCTATTTATTCTTTTAA
Source organism: Pseudocheirus occidentalis (assembly GCA_028646575.1). NCBI lineage: Eukaryota > Metazoa > Chordata > Mammalia > Diprotodontia > Pseudocheiridae > Pseudocheirus > Pseudocheirus occidentalis. The sequence continues at coordinate 25,415,008 of CM053601.1, read as the reverse complement.
ACCATTACTAATATGGAAATTTATTTTGCAATCATATAAACCTATATCATATAACCTATATAAAATCAATCATGTAATCTTAAAAAATTTTTTTATTGACTTGTTTGTTTACTTTTAGGTTACAAGATTCAGTTCTAGAATCACTTGAGTTTCAGATTTTCTCCCCTTCCTTCCTCCCCCCACCCCTGCCCCCACTATGGTGGCATACAATCATGTATAGGATCTGCAAACACTTTCACATTATACAATAGTCTGGTAATTGTATAATCTTTATCAGATTGCTTACTCTTTTAAGGAGCGGAGGGAGGGAGAAAAAGTTGGAACTATTCACAAATAAATGTTAAAAATTGTCTTAACATGTAATTGAAAAAATAGTTTAAAAATATAAAAAGAAATTATATATGTGCATGCATATATATGTACATATATTTGTGTTTAAAATATTCCAACATAGGAATAGAAACAATTTAAACTTACTGAGTCTTTTATGATTTTGCTTCCATATTTACCATTTCATGCTTCTTTTGAAAATTGTGTCTGAATGTCAGATTTCTATTCATGTCTTATTTCTTTTTTATCAGGAATGCTTGAAATTCCTCTGTTTTGTTAAATATAATTTTTCCCCTGAAGGATTACATTCAGTTTTGATGTGTACATTATTCTTGGTTATAATCTTAAATCCTTTGTCTTCTGGAATAAATGTTTGTGGATTGATTTATTTACTAATTTATTAGTAAATAGTGTTATTATTTACTAATAACAGCCTGGGATGACAATGATAAGTTTTATGTTGCATCCAGCACTAATCAATATTATTAAATCTGCTGCTATAGCTGTTATAATACCCTTTAGTCAGGGATGTACTCATAAATGTTTAATAACGGACTCCCCCCTAAAATGTACATAGGACACAATTTTAAATTTAATCTGCATATTTAACATTTTATCCAGCATTTCTTAAGCCTAGAACATATACAAAACAGTAAGTCAAGTCCTGGTCTATAACATTTATCAATGTCAGAAACATAAATGCTTACATTGAAAATTTAAGAATTAGCTTTTGTGAACTGGCTTGAGCAGGTTCCAGCACACCCCCGCCTTTAGAAAGGGAACAGAAATACTATTAGCTTTCTCTGTATTGCCTTTCTCCATATAAGTACCTAGTACCTACCTGGTACATAATAAATGTTAATAAATGCTTTTTATTTGACTAATATATTGATTGACTTCATTCCTGTCTCTTATTCTACAAATGTTAGCTGCTATATTTGTATGTCCTAGTGTTTGTGGAAAATTCAAAGGGATTTGTTAGAGTTAAAACCCGTGATCATTTCAAGTGTTCTTCCTACCTCCTAATAAGCACCCTTTCAGGATCCAGCCAGACAGCAGCTTCATTGGGCTAAAGGAGAGCTGGGATTTTGCTGGTGATACCCCAATAATAACACAGACACCATAACTCCAGTTGCAGTATTCCAGAGCTGCAATCTAGGGTTAACAATACAATTGTGAGTCCTTCAGTCACTTTTCTGGACCACGTAGACTTTCATTGTGGAGCTCGTTATCATGAGAACCAGTAGAATTAATGCCTAGTTTAATCATGGGTCATATTCATTGGAGCCTGTGAGTTAGATGGGATCACAAACTTCCACTTCTTGATTGGGGTAATGTGTCAAATGAGGTAATTTGTCTTGGGCCGTCCCATCACCTTCCTTTCCTTCTCCTGTGCCTCATCCCTAATTCCAATTGTTTTGAAGAAAATGTCATTAAATAAATAGAATGTGACTTCAGTTTTCTGTAGCCTAATTTGCTCGAGGCAAATGATGTGATATTTATTGTAGCTTATGCCTCTAATGTTTATTTCCTGAAGAAAATTTCTCTTCTTTCCCTCTGTTCTTTTTCCATTTGCCTCTTCTTTTTCCTTCTCTGTCTCATGTCTTTCTATTTATATTCCTATCCTTTCAGTATTCTTTCCTTCTTCTTCTGTTACATTTCTTGTTCTTGAGAGGAAGGGTCAGGAAGCAAGGGAAAGGGAAAACAAGATATGGAGACTTGCAGAGAGAAAAAGTGATAGAGATGGAGAGAGAGAAAAAATATGAAAGAATGAGAAAGGATGATGGAGGGAGGGAAAGAGAGAGAGAAAGAGAATGAAAGAGAGAGAGAGAGAGAGAGAGAGAGAGAGAGAGAGAGAGAGAGAGAGAGAGAGAGATTTATTGTAGCCCAGGCTTTTTGATCATGCCCAGTTTGCCTTCCCTTGATTGGCTGTGTCTTTAAAATGGTTGAAACTGAGATGTTCACTGTCTTTTCTACTATCTTTTCATCTATACTCTTTTCAGTTACCCTTATATTTTGTGCCCAACATGGATGCCATGGACTTACTGGCAAAAGGGAAAGGCAAATCCTGCCCCTATTGCCTCTCTTTGACTCTGGCTCCCAGTAGTGGTCCTGCTGATGTTTGTTTTTGTTCTATTACTTATCTTCAGTTTCCAGTGCTGGAGGTGATCTCCAAGGAACTGAGAATGAGCAATGGTGACTTTGGAGCCAGGGGAGCAGGTGGGGTGAAGCAGCTAGCCAACCAAGTGTGGCAACCCTGAGAAACCAGGGTGTCTGGGACTCAAGCCTTAGTGGGGTTTTGAGCTCAATACTGGAGCCATGCTCTCTGGGAACTGAATTAAGCTATGAACTAATCCTCTTCCCCACCACAGAGATAGAGGTGGTGCAAAAAGGGAAGCAGATTATACCTTTCATTTGTTGTGGAGGGGGAAAAGGTTAGAGATCTCTATTCTTCCTCCTTTTGAGCCGCCCTTGTGTCAATGTGGGTGACAGCTCTTTCTACACATAGAGACTCATCTGGCGTTGGTCCTCTGTTTATTGAATCTGTGTATACTTTAATGCTATATCACTGGGCACAGTGCATGGTTACAAAGATCGAAAAATATTCAATTACACAGAACATTGAAGGTAAGGTAACTTTTCATGTGCACTAGTTAACTTTTTTCCTTTAAGTACTTTTGGATAAAGTTAAATTAGTTTACTATATGGTGACCTAAATTAGCTTAATATTTGGTGACCTAAAACACATTTTCTCTTTCACCTCAGATAACACACCATGGTCTTGATAGTCCCAATAGCCTCAAAGGTAAAGTCAGCACCAAATTCAGTCATTTCAACCACCACCTGCTGGATGGGCTTCTTGAAATTCTGAGGATTAAGGCAATCAGTGACCCCGAGAGCTTTGGCCCTAGCAAATTTCCCTTCATTGATGCCAATGCCAATGATCCTGGTAACACCACCTCCCCTGCACCCCAGAACAACTGTAGAGCCAACACCTCCAAGCCCAAAGACAACACAGGAAGAAGCAGGGGTAACCTGTACATGAAAAACAGAAATTCCTAGTGAAACTTCAGTGCTGAATATGCCTGCATCTTCAAAGTAGAAGATATTTTCTTCGTAGTCAGTCTGAGTCTTTACAAAGCTACTTGCTTGACCATTTTGTTTGGTGCAGCCATGTCTTGGCCTTGATTAGGGAAAACCTCATTCACTGAACTGCCCATCAACACATGCTCACCTGTGCTGTATTAACAGCAACTCCATAGCCTGTGGGCACCACACAGGTTAATATGCAGACTTTCTCCAGGGTTGCAGCATTAATTTTTGCTGCTGATATCTCATGCATCATGGTGCATTTGGTACATGTGCTTGTTCCAAAAATGTTATGCACTTTCCTCCCTCTGCATGTAAATCTGGTAGTACCATCAAGCATCAATCCAACAGGGGCAATGTTACTAGTCCATGGAGACAGACAGACAGACAGACACAGATCCGCACAAAGACAAATGAGATCCATCAGCCATGGATAAAGATGTAAGGAGAATTAGTGTTAAGGAAGGCACTTACTTTTCGTTCAGGCAACAGTTGCCCTTGGTGTGTAAGTAGGAGTCACATTTTCAGTATTGAGGCAAAGAGGTCAGTATGACTTTATCTCCTAAGGGAGGAAAAGAGAAGAAATGGTCATCACTATGGATGGAGAGAAAAATTGAATAGTATCAAAATGAAATGTAGAGATAATTCAACAAGTTGTATACATTTGAATTTCATAAAAAATAACTCACAAAGGTGGAATGCAAGCTTGTCACATAACTTGTATTAACAATGCAAACATTCTTTACTTGGAAAAAGTAATTTTCCTCTTTACTTGGGCCATGAAAATGATTATATGAATGTAAGAGAAGCTATTCCTTTCTGGACATCAATTCTCTGGCATTTTAAGGCTTGCAAAGCCACTGCATGCTCAACAATGACAACACCTGTGAATTACACTCCTTGGAAAAGTTTCAAACTAGAGGCTAATGACTTGTGAGTACCCTCTTTTCTGCTACTTGATAATAAATAAAAAAAAACTATAACAGATGTTCACTGTCTTATATGATAATCTTTTTTGTTCTTCTTTGAGTATCGTCATGTTTGTATTTGTTGATGTTGTTAAATTTTGAATAAAAAAGATTTAAAAGTTTTAAAATTGAGGTGATCTTCTTGTAATCCCGCTACTTGTACCCATCACTTTCTTCAGTCCTATGTTCTCTGATTGCTTTCCTTAAATTCACTCCTACACCCTCATTCTCTAATCTCCCATCATTCCTTGTCACCTGGCTTATTTCCTACTAAACATGGCTACATATCCCCAATCTTTAGTAAGCCCTTACTTGACTCTACCATCTCCTCAAACCATCATTATCCTTTCCTCCCTTTTACAGACAAATTCAAAAGTTGTTTTATATTCTTTGACCTCCACTTTCTGTCCCTGTCACTCACTTTTCAACCCTTCCAATTTGACTCCAAAATTCATCCCTCAGGTGACCCTGCCCTTTCTTGAGTTGCTCCCTTACCAGCCAAATACAAAGGCATGTTCTTAAAACTCATCTTTCTTGGCTTGTCTGCAGCATTTAATGCTAGTTGACCTGTGACTCTTCCTGAATACTGTACCTTCTCTTCTCTTGGGGTTGTTGCTGTATTTTTCCTTCATTTTTGAAGAGAACCATGGCATTAGAGAAATGATAATGGGACTTGATGTGTGTGTGTGTGTGTGTGTGTGTGTGTGTGTGTCTTCTACTGGCATAAGATGAGGACTCAGATTGCTCAGTTTGTCTCTCATTGGAGGGCAACACCAGGCGTTTGTCAAGTCTACCAGCTCAAAATATGGCTTTGCTCCTTGTAAATAAATGATCCTCCCAAAGATACACACACACATAAATATAAATGTATGCACTTATATATATATACATATACTTAGATAACTATATTCACACATCTATAGAGACATATACATTGGTATGTATCTATGCAAGACCATACCGTACTTGTTTCTCTTCTGTTTCTTCAAGGGTATATAATATCTTCTTTCATAGGTCTGAAGGTTTATATTCTAGTAGAGGATTTGGCAAACTAATAATTTTCTAAGTCTCTTTCAGATCTGAATCTTATAATCTGCTTGTACATATGTTAATCTACTTCAAAAGTCCATTCCTTTTTGTAGAGAATATGATAATTATTGTACAGGGGTGGAAAGAAGTTTCTGACATCAGACACCATTTTGAGTTTCATTCTCACCTGGTTTCATGCTGCTCACCCCTTCTTCAATGCTTTTTACTTTCACAGCTCCTTTGTATCCCAAAATTGCAGGTAAAGGTTCTTGAATTTTTCTTCTAGAATGTGACTATCTGTGCCACAGATCCCTGAAGATAAAACCTGTGTGACAGTTAAATTACATCAGATACAGCAGAATATTTTCTTCCTATAATATTAGAGGTTCACTGTATTAATGTATACTTGTATATTATGCTTAAAAACTCCCCTGTAACAACAACATAAGTTCGATCTCTCTCACATATAATCCTCTTTCTTCTTCTATGTCTATCAGAATGTTTGTTTGTAAAACTGGGGAGTCAGGGACAGGTAGGTAGTCCAGTTCCCCTCAGGTGGTTGCTTTCCATCTTGATTCAGGTATGAGCAGGGAAGGATCAGAAAGTATGTGTTTCTAAAGAAAATCAACAAAACTTCTATTTGAAAATTCAGCATATTCTATTCTGGTTCTGGTGAATTTCCTGTATTTTCTCCAGTCCATTGATTGACACTTTTAGCTTGATCAGACAGATCTGACTTAATGCATATTATGGCAGATAAAATAGGTTACACATTCCACCCAAATGTTATTGTCGTTCTTGTTCATGTCTGACTCTTTGTGACCCCATTTAGGATTTTCTTGGCACAGATATTGGAGTGGATTGTCATTTCCTTCTTGAGCTTATTTTACAGATGAGAAAACTGAGGCTAAGAGGGTTAAGTGACTTGCTCAGGGTCACACAGCAGGTGTCAGTGGTCAGGTCTGAACTCAGATCTTCTGACTCTGGGTCTGAAGCTTTATCTGCTTCATTCTCTAGTTGCCCTGCCTGACCTTGTACTAGGTGCTTAATAAATGCTTGTTGAATGACTGAAAGTACAAGGCAGTGCCTAAGGGTATAGCACATAGGATCCCATGCTGTAACACGTACCTTTTATAGTCAGAGCATACAACTGGGAGGCAAGCAGAGTGAGTCTAATTTTCATTTCATGGGAAATCCCTTCAAACACCTGAAATCAGCTCTCCTGCCATTTCCCTCAAATCTTTTCTTCTTCAGGCTAAATGTCGCCAGTCCCATCTGCCGAACCTCACATGACATGAACTCAAGGCCTTTTACAATGCTGATTCTTCTCTCCTGTTGCTGTTTAAGCAACCAAACATGATTAGACCAGGGCAGAGTACTTGGACTTCGTTTCCATGATCATTGACACTCTGGCTCTCTTATTGTAATCTAAGATTGAATTAGATATTTTAGCTGCCATATCATATTGTTTGAATTACATTGAGCTTGAGGTCCGTTGAAGCCCCCAGATCTTTTTCATAGAAATTTCTTTCTAACTTTGTTTCCTCCATCTTGTACTACTGAAATTGATTTTTAAAACTCAACTGTAAGATTTTACATTTATACCTATTAAATGAAAAAAAGAATTGGAATTGAAGTTCAGTGTTCTGAATTATCAAGATCTTTTATCATCCTCATTCTGTCATTCAGTGTGTTATCTTTAACTCCTATATCATGTCACCTGAAAATCTCATAAGTATACTATTTATGCCTTCATTAAAGTTGGTCAAAGTGCTTAAATAGCTCAGATACCTGGGATATTCCACTGGAAACCTCCTTCCAAGTAGATATTAATCCATTATGGCTACTATGATGAGATTGTAAATGGTTTTCCTCAAGGAATTAACATATAAAATGAAGGAATGATATAGGATAATACAGAGTGGGATTAATAGGAAGAAGTGAGGGTTTTTTTTAAAGCATGAATGAAATAGGGGTATGTTTGTTAGCAGTAGTTAGTGAGAGACTGATGTTCAGTAAAAGAAAGAAGATGTCAGAGGGAATAAACAGAGGGGAGAAGATGTGGAACAATGGGATTAAGGGCAAATGTATAAAATTTGACTTGGCAAGAGAAGGAATAAGGATGAATCAGGTGATAGTGGAGAAGATATCTGAGTGTTGTTAGATGAGAAGGAAGGGAGAAGAAAGTACTTTTGGTGAATGCTCTGAATTTTCCAGTGGAATAGAAGATGAGTGTTTGAGGAGACAAGAAATGTTTTGGAATAGTTACTGTGGTGGGTAGAGTGAATTAATTAGGGAGAATTGCCTTAATGTAATGAGTGCTCAGTTGAGATCAGCTAGCACAGATCTGTGGTGGGCTCAGTGAACAGTTTCATCATTTCTATAGTACCATTTAGCAGTACATGAATAAAAGTTGAGGTAAAGTGGACATAATCCATGATTGGGTCTTGACAAAGTTGGTGGAGGATTTATGGGAGGAGACAGGAAAGATTGCATAGCATAAGAAAACACTGATAGATTGTAATCTATATTTTGTTTGCAATTTGCCATATAGTGTGCCAAGACCTGTGGTCTTTAAAAGTCACTGCTGCTATGTCTTGTGTGATTCTTATTGTGACACTGCCATATTTAATTTTTTTGTTTGTTTCTTGTTTTCTTCTTTAGTTGGAGTTTTAGAATTTGAGTATAATATTTCTGTGGGTTTTCTTTGTAGGATCTTTTTTAGGTGGTGGTCAGTGGATTTTTTTTCTATTTCTATTTTCCCCTCTTGTTCTAAGGCTTCAGGACAATTTTCTTTAAGTATTTCTTGCATTATTGTATCACGATTTAAAAAAAATTATAACTTTAAGATAGTCTGATTATTCTGTTTTCTCTTCTTGATCTGTTCTCCAGATCAATTGATTTTCTTATGAGATGTTTCTCCGTGTCTCCTATTTTTTCATTCTTTATGTTTTGTTTTATTTATTTTTTTTCTTGATCTCTTATAACTTCACTGGCTTTCTCTTGCCCAATTCTGATTTTCAAGGAGTCATTTTATTCTTTAAGATTCTAGATCTCCTTTTCTTTTTCTTTTTTTGCTTTTTGGAAGGGGAAAGGGTACCATCCCTTGCCACCAGTCAGCATTCTTTACCATTCACTCTCACATCAATGCTTTCTGTGGTGACTATTCCATCTTGGTTGATGAAAAAATGTCTGGTATAAGTGATGAAGTAGGAGGTTTAAGGTAGGGAATAAATCTGTGATTTAATTGGTATAGCAGACTGCAGGATGGTGAAACTCCCGCTACTAATGCAGGTTAATACCTTCCCCACAGTTCATAGTCTTAGAGAGTTGCCTAGAACACAGTTACATGATTTATGCAGGGTCACACGGTCAGATTTTGTCAGAAGTGGGATTGAAACTGGTTTTTCTGACTTCAAGAAGAGCTCTCTATTCAGCTGTCTTTCATGAGCAAGTAGCAAGTTCAATGCACAGAAGCTTTGATCTAGTCTGTTGTTTAGTTGTATCCAAATCTTCATGACTCCATTTGGGGTTTTCTTGGCAGAGACTCTGGAGTGGTTTGTCATTTCCTTCTCCAATTTTTCTTACAATTGAGGAAACTGAGGCAAACAGGGCTAAGTGGCTTGCTCAGGGTCACACAACTAATAAGTGTCCGAGGCCAGATTTGAACTCAGGAAGGTGAGTCTTCTTGACCATAGGCCTAGTCCCCTATCCACTATGTCACCCAGCTGCCCTTGGTAACTAAGTATCTAGAAAAAAATGGGTCAATATGTCTTACTGGAAAAATAAATATATAATGCATGCAGAACATTGTATCATTTCCTTGACAAGTATGGATGTTCAGGCTTTCATCTCACAAGTTTGGTGGAAATGAAGGTTGATGTTAACCAAACAAGAGATTATTTAATGAAGCAACTGTTAATTTCAAAGCGAGTAGATATATGTCTTTGAAAGTATCAACCTAATAGTGTTTGAGACCCATTTTTTTACATTTTTTCATTGTCTCTGTTTTTTCTCCTAAAGAACAGTAGCTAATGATGATGATAATAGTAAAGCTCAAGGTATTACAATAAAATTCAGGGATTTTTCCCCCCCAGAAAATAAAGACATCAGATTTGGAGCTCTTCCCAATCTGCCATCACCCTAGCTTTTCAGACTTTCCACTTCCTTCAAGGTTCAGTTCTGGTGTCACCTTCTATAGGAAGCTTCCCCTCATGCCCCTGGCTGTTGGGGTCCCAAGTAGTATAGCTTTTTGAGGGAAGAGACTTTTCTATTTTTAAATATCTTTTTATATTCCCTAGTGCTTTGCAGATAGAAGTGCTTATAAGATTTTTTGATTTGGATTGAATTGCTTATAATACCACTTTTGATAGTGCCCTGAGAGATGGCCCTGGACTCCATGCTATGCATATTGGTGGGAGATGTGAGTTCTGATTGGCTGAAAGAATGCTGACCCCAACACTGTTTAATGATAAAGAACTTATGTCAATTGCAGAGAGAGGACCTTAAGGGAAGCAGTCTAAAGAGAGAAGACATGGACTTTTTGACTGTTGGAAAACAATGCATATACAAGACTAAAATCTCTAAGTCTTCATTTCCTGAGACAGGAATTCCCATTGAGTTTTTAATCTTTGGGAGATAATCATAAATAACAACTTTACCTTAATTCGAACCTCTCTAGCCTTTGGTGGATCAACTTCCACCTCCTCAATAGACAAGGGAGCATTAATTGTCCAGGCAATGGCTGCCCTGCATGTGACAATCTGTAAAATTAATAAAATAGAACAAGATCCTGATATAAGCTGAAACTATGGTGGACGTGTCTTTTGCTCAATGCATGCTGGCTGTCTCTCCTGTTATTTTTTCAAACTGGGCGTGGTTTTCTAACCTGCGCATTATGGACAAATATAAAAATAAAGATCTGAAGGAAGGAAACAAGACCTTATGAAATGCCTACTATGTGCCAAATAAAGTGTGTAACAAATATTCCCTTATTTGATCCCCAGAACAGCCCTAGAAAGGTAGGTGCTATTATTATCCTTATGGGTGAGGAAATGGAAGCACTAACATTATTTGAATTCAGGTCTTTCTGACTCAAGGTCCAACACTCTATCCATTGAACCACTGAATGCATATTATATCATGAAAGTAGCCAAGGTACATCATTTAGAACACAGATTCCTCTCATACTTCCTGCTAGATGGATTTTGTTGAGGGTGATGGTTTTTCCATTGTGTCCTCCATACATCTCCACAATTGTTGTGCATCAGAAAGAGTAATAGATCAGGAATCTGAAAACCTGATTTCATATCCTGCCTGCATCATTTGTGAATGAGATTACCTTGAACAAGTTACTCTGCTCTCCCAGTCTCAGTTCTTCTGAAAAATGGGAATACTAGTCCTTGTTCCCTACCTCACAACAGGATTGTTGAGACCCTCAAAGACGTGTGCAGAAGTGTCTCTGTTAATTCTAATGTGCTGCATGAATGTGAATTATTCCTTTCTCTGGCTAAATGTTCAAGGGAGCAGAACTGAGAAGCAAGAATATAGATTTTTGTGGAATGATTGCTAGTTCTTATTCCATTCCAAAACTGAGAATACAGGAATTCATCACCATAGTATAAACATAAACATGTAGATGGTTTCTTTCATTGGAAGAAGTAATCCACTCAAAATGTTCAGAATGTTATATCCCCTTCATTTTATTCAAGGACAGGACCATTTGTGATCCTTTCTTTCCTTAGGGTTTCATTGTCTTTTAACAGTAAGGATTATTCCCAAACTTCTTATTCCCAAACTTGTTTTTGCCTAATAAATGTCTTACTGACCATTGGATAATAATTTTGGGCCAAGTTTGGTGAGAGTGGGTGGACCTGTGATTTTACCACTGTAGGCAAGATCTGAAACTCTCCAGCTACAGATTTAGCACTGTAAAAGACCTTTAGAAGTCACCTAATTCAAACCCTTCATTTTACAGCTTAGGGAAGTGAAGCCCAAAGTCACAAAGGTAGTAAGCGACTGAGCCAACCTTTGACACCCAGGCTCTCTGATTCCAAAGGCAACATTTCTACTTCACCTTGCCTGAAGCCTTGAGAAATTTAGTGATTCATCCTTGGATGCACCAGTAGTATGTATGGGTGGGCTTGAACCCAGATATTTCTGACTCCAAGCCTAGGCCTCTAGGTAGCCTCTCATGATAACATGGCAAAGTAGAGACAATTAGACTTAAAAACATTATTCAAAGTGTTTACCAAAGACTTTTTCTAAAGAGCAAGATTGTTTTCAATAAAATACCCATTTTAAAATAATTTGACTCACAAGAAATGATCAGGAATACACCAATGCATAAATGTCATTCTTGCATGTACAAGTAACAGTATGATTTGTATGATAAAGTTCTTTAGTTAATGAGACAACACACTTCTCTCTCTAGTTTATCTGTAAAATTGAAGTATGAGAATGTGTTTCTAGAAATACACTATCTACTTATCTTGCCAACAGTTTCCATAGAAAATTTAGCTCGCTTCTTTTTTCTACCTGAAAAGTAGCAGAGAAAAATAGAAATCTTCTGTCTTGCTGAGAGGAAACCCATTGCCTGTATTTATGGTTTCTGTAGACATCAAAGCTCTTTACTTCTTGCATATTGCATAATTGTACGTTCATTAAAGGAGGGAGCAAATGAGGAGATGAAAGAGGAATGAAAGAAATGATGGTGGGGTTACAAAGAAGTTGGGAAAGAGGTGAGGAAGAGGGAGAGTCTTGGTAGCGATTTTCTAGCTTGAAGAGTAAGATGGAGTGTAAGGGAGAATGCATTACATTCATGTACCATAATTTTTTAGTCATTTCCCAGTCAATAAGCATCCTCTGTGTTTCTACAACAAAAAATGCTGCTATAATTATTTGGTGTATATGGAGCTTTTCTTTTTATCTGTGATGTCTATAGGGTATAGCAGTGGAATCTCCAGGTCAAATGATATAGGCCTTTAGGTCAATTCATTTGTATTATGACAAACTGCTTTCCAGAATTATTTTATCAATTCACAGTTCCACCAAAAATATATTTGTCTGTCTTTTTTTTTTTTGCTTTTTGGAGGGCAGTTGGGGTTAAGTGACTTGCCCAAGGTCACATGGCTAGTTTTTGTGTTAAGTGTCTGAGGCCGGATTTGAACTCAGGTCCTCCTGACTCCAGGGCCAGTGCTCTATTCACTGCGCCACCTAATCACCCCTATTTATCTGTCTTTTGACAACCCCTCCAACATTGACTATTTCTGTTTTCTTGTTACCTTTGCCAATTTGCTGGTATGAGGTGAAATCTGAGAGCTGTTTTAATGTGCACTTCTCTCATAATTCGTTGTTTAGAGAATTCTTTCTTTCATAAGTTTGTTAATAGTTTTTTTTAATACTTTTGAAAACTATTCATCTTATTTTACTACTTTTATCTGGGAATGGCTTTTGATCTCATATATTCAGTTATGTGTCCGTGTGTGTGCATATGTGTGTGTGCATTCAAACTCTCATGAATATTATTTAATACAAGGTTTTTCCCAGTAAATTGCTTCCCATCTTATCCAGAATTTATTAATTTTGTTTGTGGAAAAGTTTTTCAATTTCACGAGTTCAAAATGGTCTATTTTAGGGGTGGAGCCAAGATGGTGGAGTCAAAATAGGAACTCTGTTTGGCTTTGCCTCCAACCACCTCCAATACCTAAAACATATGACTCTAAACAAATTTTAGAGCTACAGAACCAACAAAGTGAGAGAGAGAAACAAATCTCCTGCTGAAACCAGCTTAGGAGGCCAACAGGAAGGGTCTATTGCACCAAGCTAGGAGCCAAGCACAGTCCTGCGTTATCTGTGTGGTCCCAGCCCTGGGGCTGCCTGACTGGCCAGAGCAGAGTTCAAGAGAGTGAATCATCAGCGGCTGTGGCAGTTTCCAGACTTCTCAACCCATAAATTCCAAAAAGAAAGTAAAAGGTCAGTGGGGAACACTTTTGGAACCAAGTAATAGAAGAGCATGGTCCAGCCCCTGCCCCCAGGGCAAGAGGTGGAGGAGGTCCAGTGGCCGAAGCTCCTGCTGTGTGGTGCCTTTGGAGTTCCTGGCCTGCAGATCCAAGGGGCGTCAAGCGACCATTCAGAGGGTAATTGTTCTTGCTTTGATGTGCTTGGCTCTGGATCTCAGTCTTGGGTGGTGGACCTTGGGTGAGTGGTAGTCTGCCAGAATTTGGGGTGTCTGTAGAGAGAGGGCCCTCCTCAGCCCTCTGGCAAAATTTGTGAAAACCCTAGCAATTTGGAACTCTGGAAGCAGAGTTCTACAGTGGCAAAGAGCTCAAAAATCAAGTAATTGGCTGGCAAGATGAACAAGCAGAGGAAGCACAATTAGACCACAGAATTCTTTTTTGAGGACAAAAAGGGTCAAAACATGGAACCAGAAGGAGACAACAAAGTAAAAACTCCTGCATCAAAAGCTTCCAAGAAAAATATGAACTGGTTATAGGCCATGGAGGAGCTCAAGAAGAATTTTGAAAATCAAGTAAGAGAAGTAGAGGAAAAATTTGGAAGAGAAATGAGAATGATGTAAGAAAATAATGAAAAGCAAGTCAACAGTCTGCTAAAGGAGACCCCCCAAAATACTGAAGACAATAACACTTTAAAAAATAGACAAACTCAAATGGTAAAAGAGGCCCAAAAAGCCAATGAGGAGAAGAATGCCTTAAACAGTTGAATTGCCCAGATGGAAAAGGAATTGCAAAAACTCACTGAAGAGAATAATTCCTTTAAAATTAGATTAGAGCAAATGGAAGCTAATGATTTTATGAGAAATCAAGATACTATAAAGCAGATCCAAACAAATGAAAAAATTAGAAGGCAATGTGAAATGTCTCATTGGAGAAACCACTGACCTGGAATATAGATCCAGGAGAGATAATTTAAAAATTATTGGACGATCTGGAAGCCATAATCAAAAAAGAGCCTAGAAATCATCCTTCAAGAAATTCTCAAGGAAAATTGCCCTGATATTCTAGAACCAGAGGGCAAAATAGAATTTGAAAGAATTCAGTGATTGCCTCTCAAAAAAGATCCCCAACACAAAACACCTAGGAATATCATAGTCAAATTCCATAGTTCCCAGGTAAAGGAGAAAATATTACAAGATGACAGGAAGAAACAATTTGAGTATTGTAGAAACAGGATCAGGATAACATAAGATCTAGCAACCTCTACACTAAGGGATTGAAGGCCTTGGAATATGATAGTCCATAGGTCAAAGGAGTTAGTTAGAAGCCCATATGTTTGAAAAGTGAAGGGTCAAAGTAAAAAATAGAATAAGTGGGGAGCAGGATAGGATGGAGGGAAATATAGTTAGTCCTTCAAAATATAACTACTATGGAAAGATTTTGTGTAACTACACATGTACAACCTATATTGAATTGCTTGTCTTCCCAGTGGGGGTGGGTGAGGAGGGAAGAAGGGAAAGAATCTGGAAATCAAAGTCTTAAAAATGTTAAAAAATTGGCTCAAATTAAGCACAAATATGTGTGTATGTATATATGTATGTGTATGTATATATATGCATATATGTGTGTATATATAAGTGTATATGTATTTATATTGTGTATAAGTATGGAGACACCAGTATGCACATGCACGTGTGTTTACATGTACGTAGACATGTGTGTGCATGTATGGCTGTGACATTCAGGTATAGAAATCCATCTCGCCCTACAAGGAAGTTGGGGGTGATGGGGGAGTATATAAGAGAGAGCAGATTGGGGGAAGGGGTACTCAGTAGGCTTGTTATCTTGTGTTGGGAGTAAGGGAAAGATGGGGAGAAAATGTGTAACTCAAAATCTTGTGGAAATGAATGTTGAAAACAAAAAATAAATTTTAAAAACCTATCTATTTTAGGTCAGGGAAGGGCCTGAAGTCAGAGCTAATAAGGCATGGCAGGACCTTAGATCAAATGTTAACAGTGATCTCTTTCTAACCTCTTTCCTGGCCTTATTTTTAAGCACATATCATGTAATTATTAAACTAGATTGAGAAATTGAAGAGGTGGCTGGGAGAATAGAGCCTTTTATATTTTCCTATCCCCAAGGATTAGCATGTAGGATGTCCCTTTAAATGTGTCTGAGAAACCTGGACCATTTGTATCCCCAGCTCTGTCCTCAGAAAGTTGGGCACAGTTCTCTTCTACACTGGCTGATACATCTTATCCCTGGCACACTTCTCCTCGTTATCAATTAAGGTGCTCATTTTTCATGTGAGGGTAATTCCTCTTGAGCTCTTAACTTCCTCTTGACACTCTTGTTTTCTCCCAATTCCTCATTCCTTTACCTCAGCAGCTAAATTTGAGTTGCCCCAGCTTGATGTCCTCTGATGCACAGGCTATATGGCCCTGAGAGTAGGGGGTCCTTGGTCAGCTCAACCTGTTGAATATTTGATGGAGTAGCTCTGACTCAGCTCCTTGGTCTGAAGCTTTAAGAATGTACAAGAAACTCCTATCACCTGAAAGTCTCCTATCCACCCTGTAATTAGCATTAGTGCCACTGCTGGAGGCAAGATTAAGGGAGAGTCTGGCACACCTTTATGCAAGTGAACTCTGGCTCCTGTCTATCTGACATGGTTAGCTTGGTCAGCTATTCAATTGTCCTGAATGTTTGGCAAGGATGCAGATAATAAATCTAGGTGAATAAAATTTTCTATGAATCAATTATACCATGATGCAGAGAAGAGATAATCAAGCTTGAAGACAGAAGACCTACACTTAAATTTTAGCTTTAGTATCTGTGAGTTATGTGACCCTCAGGTGGCAGTTTCTGAACCCTTTGTCCTTCATTTGTATAATGGGGTTAATCAGATTGGAATTACCTCCATAATTGTTGGGTTGTGAGGAGGGAAATACTGCTCTGGTGCTATGGATATTGGCCCACTGTGATCCTGTTTTTGAGGGGGCTCCTTAGAGGATCTACTCAACATACTAGGAATGTGTATCTGGAACTTTGACTAAAAATGGCCTTGTATTTATTTTGTATATCTAAGTTTAAGAATGTACAGCTATATTTACGTTATAAAAGGG
>CM053601.1:25381707-25398014 GCA_028646575.1 Pseudocheirus occidentalis | reverse complement strand
ACAGCTAAAACTATATTATGTCTACTTCTATTTATCTGTTCTTTCTCTGGAGATTGATAGCATCTTCCTTCATAGGACCTTTGTAGTTGATCTGAGTAGTTATAATAGAATACTTAATTGTCCATAGTTTTTCAAACGATGTTGCTGTTACTGTATTTAATGTTCTCTTGGTTCCACTCATTTTACTCTTCAATACTTCATTCAAGGTTTTTGATGTTTTTCTAAAATCAACCTGCTCACAACTTCTTAAAGCATTGTAGTAGTCCATCTAATAATATCACACAACTTATTCAGTCATTCCTCAATTCATGGGCATCCCATCAATTTCCTGTTCTTTACCACCACCAAAAGAACTGCTATAAATATTTTAGAATTACGGGTTCTTTTCTTTGTTCCTTAATCACCTTGGGGAGCAGACCTAATAGTAGTATTGCTGAGTCAAAGGGTATGCACAATTTTATAACTTTGGGCATAAATACAAATTGCACTCCAAGCCTCAGTGATTTTGAGAGGTAGCCAATTCTTTCCTTTTGGGAGTGTCAGATACTAGATTACCTGGATTGATTAGGTGGGGCAATGTATTTTTAGTATAGTAGTACTTTGCACAATGTATTGCATAATAAATGTTTCACTTAATGATTTCATGACTTAATAACATTGTGAACTAATTAATAGAATGTCTGACCCTCACAAATGAGGACAAATATTAGGGAGCATTAAAACCAAATTTTAATGTATCTTGTTCTCTTGATTTTCCATTTTTTGTTGTTACGTATTTCCTAGAAGTTCTGAAAATAACTTCTATTCATGGAAACTGTTTTTACATTTTTTACAAAATATAAACTAGAATCACAGAATGACTTAGAACTGAGGTAGATTTGAGATCCTCTACTCTGACTCTCTCATTTCATGTGCAAGGAAACTGAAGCCCTTAGAGATTAAAATGAGTTAAGAAAGAATAAAAACAGGGACCAAAACGTGCTCAACACCAGCCTCAGTCTTCATCATTTACCCTGTGCTGCCTCTCTAAAGTTTTAAGTGTGATTAGGAGCATTAATAGATACAGAGGAGACAGAGAGGTGGTGGATTAATGGGGAAGATAATGTAGCGTAGATACATTAAAAATGGCATTTGATGGAGAGCAGAAGTCTTAGGGCTAAATGGAGTAGCTGAGAGCAATGTAGTGAAGTGTCTCCCACTAAACCAACCAAGAAAAACAAAAAAAAACCCTCCCAACATATCTAGAAAATACAGAACACCAAATCCTGATGTGGAAATGCAGGAAAAAGTCACAATGAGTCATTTTTCCATCTCAGGTCAGCATAGGGAGACAGACAAAAATTTAAAATTCCTGGGGATGGGGCAGGTTGGTGGCATCATCCAGCAGAGAACTATGGTCCCAAGGAACAGACTGTGAACCTGGTCAAGGGGCCGTTTCTAATCCATACTGGGTCACCACCAGACCCATAGGAGGGAATCACCATGGGGACAGGCACCAATTGGCAGCTTTGTCACCTACCCTGTTCGGGGTCACAGATCCAGGGTGGAATAAAACTCTAAGAGTGAGAAGTGAGATGGTGAACTTTTGCTAAATTTAAAAAATGAAGCCAAGGACTTGACTATATTGCCTGATTCAGATGAAATAACCATCCCTCAGATAACTCCTCCTCTGCCAAGAGCAGTATCAGAGTAACATTCAGTTTGTACTGATCTATTATGGACAAGAGGGTAGAAAAGTCAAAAGAGCTATGATATTTGGAAATACTACAACAGGTAAATTGTTTAACCTCTCTGACCTTCAGTTGTGTTGTCTGTAAGATGGGGATAATACTGGAATTAGTGATCTCACAGGATTCTTGTGAGGAAAGTGCTTTGTAACTTTGAAACACTACATAAATGTCAACTCATCTGTCATGATGTAAATCTACAGTATACTGTTATTTCTTATTTACTCAAAATTTGGAGCTGAAAGTGCTGCTTTAGCAGCTAGGAAATGTGTATACTTGGCCTATAGACATTGCTGAGTGATAAAGCAAACCAGAATGTAATTGAATATTATTGTACGATAAGAAATCATTCTTCTGAAGATTACAGAGAATTACGTTGACACATAAGCAATGCAAAATTGAGCAAAACAAAGAAAGCAATATTCAATGACTACAATAATATAAATGAAAAGACCTCCCTTCCTCCCTTTACCCCACAGTAAAAGCTGTATAATTAAATTCTTGGTGTTCCCAAAGAAGAAATGAGAAAAATGCTCCCTCTTCCCTTCTTTAAAGTGGTGGTAATCTAGGTCTTGAACACTGCATATACTGGTATGCTTGATGATGTGCTAATTTTGCAGAACTTCTTTCTCCTCCTCTCTGTTTCTCTTTGTTACAGAGAATGGCTCTCTGTGTAGGAGAGGGTAGAAGTATACATTTGGGAGTTAAACTAATGTAGAAAAAGATAACAAAAATTCAAATGAAAAGGACTTCTAGCCATAAAATTCCTGCTAGATTAGGGGTGACATTATTGGCCTAGCAGTCAGTGTAATACTAGGGTATCTATTTTTTTCTTGTTGATTTCTTCAGATTTCTCCTTTCTTTTGTCCTCTTACCTATATTTAAAGATTCCCTCTACCGGCACCATGAAAGACTTCTTAAATTCTTGTGAGATCACAGGCTTTCTCTCTTGGCAAAGGAAAGGTCAGATGTCCAGTCCCCTCCACCTATGTATCAACACCTTTCCCTTCCACCTTCAGACATTTCCAGTACTGTGGCCTCTCCTATGATTGGTGAATCCCTGTCTAAGTTCAGATTTCTTGCCCAGGACCTGGACTGAAAAGGCTGGCTATCTATTTTCACATTCCTATTGACTCTGCTCATGACTCTCTTGACTTTGCTCCGTACTCCACTTTCTCCTCTGGTTGCCTTGTGTGTGTGTTGGCATCTCCCATTAGATTGTAAGGTTCTTGAGACTAGAAGCAGTCGACTTCTTATTTACTTGTATCTATAATCCTAGCTTTTAGCACAGTGCCTGTCACATTGGAAGCACTTAGTAAATTCTCTCTGCCCCAATGAAAACTCCTCCTTTCTCAGGCACATACTTCCAAAAATGCATCCTTTCCAGGTGCGTCCAGTGAACACCAGATTGGGATCAAAGGTGAGCAGTTCAGATGCTGGAGGATCACCAACGACCACACTGGTCCCATAGTTCATATGACAAGAAGCCAGGGCCTCAATCTAATATACAAATGAAAGAGAAAATATGGTTCTTATGGTATTGATCAGAACAAGAATAGATCTATGCCTTGTTTTATTGCAACCAGCTAGCACAGTATCCCAAATGAATGAATCAAAAGGAATATATTTGCAGGGAACTGTGCTTGTTATATGAAACAAAACAGTCCTTCTCCTCAAGAATCCTGCATTCAACATGTATGTGAAGGACATCAACCTATACACATATAAGTATAATTAGAAAGTAAATTAAAGGTAATTTGGATGTTGGAGTAAGGGGAATGTTTTGGCAGATGGGAACATCAAAACAGTCTCCTGTTGGCAGTAGTGTTTGAACTGAGATTGGATGTCCAGAAAGTACATATTTTCCATGAAGTATTGATTACTTGTAATTACTTGTCTCCTTGAACTCCGAAGATAATGTTGCAGAGCTATACTTGACTCTGGCAATGTAAATTTAATCATACACTTCAGATATTCTTGGTCAATTCTAAATTTACAGATTGATAGATGAATGAGCAAAAACTGCTCTCAACTGCTATGTCTAGCCAGGCCCAGACTATGCTTCACAATATAACTGTCTTTGCCAATTGATATGCATCTCTTCGATTTCCAGTAATTTGACACCACAAAAAAGAGCTGCTATAAATATTTTAGAATATTTTAGACACCAGGGGCCACCCACCTCACACAAGAATCTTTGTATTTACAAGACCACCAGGAATCACTCACTTTACCAACCCTAGCTACATTGTTCTTCCCTTGCTCAGAGAAAATAACCCCATCGATACAACTATTGCTGTTAGAAATAATGTAAACATCAATGACTCTACTTGCCATCCCCTCTGAGTCAGCTGACCAGGATACCCTTTCTTCACTCCTCTATG
This sequence comes from Pseudocheirus occidentalis, assembly GCA_028646575.1. Lineage (NCBI taxonomy): Eukaryota > Metazoa > Chordata > Mammalia > Diprotodontia > Pseudocheiridae > Pseudocheirus > Pseudocheirus occidentalis. Next base: position 25,393,903 of record CM053601.1, on the reverse strand, counting down.
TATGTTATTTCTGCCTAGTAGAATGTAATTTCCTTGAGTACAGGTAGTGTCTTGCTTTTTTATTTGCTGTCCAGATCCTAACCTAGTACTTGTACCCAGTAGGAGTTTATTAAGTTCCTGCTGATTAATTAACACTGGTTTATGTAAATTCAGTATTTGTCCAGATCATAGCTACATTCTAAGGACTCTCTTAATGAATTAAACCATTGAGAGGTGGCCATTGCTCAGATTTGAGCTGGGATTGAACATTCTGTCCTGGCTCTCAAATTCTTCTTTCTACCTACTGATTACTTACCATGGTATCATGGTGCCCGATGGCCTCAAAGGTGTACCGCACAGAATTGTCAGTCATTTCCTTCAGGACTTCACTGATGGGCTTTGTGTAATCCTTGGGGTTGATGCACTCAGTGGCTCCTACAGCCTTGGCCCTCTCAAATTTGCGTGGGTTGATGTCAACTCCAATGATCCGGCTGGCACCAGCTACCTTACAGCCTATAATAATGGAGAGGCCAACTCCTCCCAGCCCAAAGACGGCACAAGTAGATCTAGGGGTGACCTATGGTGATGAAAAAATACTAGCCTTTAGTAATTACTGATTGATCCGGTAAAACTGATACAATAATTAGTCTGGGATAATGTAACTAGCCCAGTTTAACCATTGGTAAACTGCTTCTGGTAGTAATACTGTGAAGGAATGAGAAACATAGGAGGCTTAGAGATACATATACATACATACATATACATACATACATACATGCATACATAGATACATCTTAAGAAGTAATGGCCTGTTACGTCAGAAATTTCATCTGTAAAAATACATATAGGCACTTCTAAGGGGGAGAATATGCAAACTTTTTGTTCTTACAAGTAACCTCACTTATATCTTTATCAAACTTCCCTGATTCTCCTCCTTACACTCCTCTACCCTGTCCCTGGTAATTTGAGAAATTCCTCTTTCTGAGTTCAAATCAACAAGAAAGGTACTCCCAATGTAGAGATCATGTCTCATGCATAATTGATTTTTTTTGTTGGATTCTTGCCTATGTCTTATTATAGGGCTTCATGGGGAAATCTGACCCCGAACATTAGAAGCCTTTTTCTAGGTCTTTTAACATTCACTGAGTATCAGCATATCCCTTCATCTATCAGATTCTTAATCCTCTCACCCCCCGCCGCCTCCCCTCTACCACAATATAACAGTCTTTGCCAATCAGAAGGAGTTAGGGGTTTTTTTTGGTGACATCTTTCACTATTTGGTGATGTCATTCACAATAAACAAAATTCAAATGCAATAAGTATTAATTAGGCATGTATTATATGTAAGCACTGATCATAATGTTTAGGACTCTGAGAACCAAAGACATTTTTAGCATTTTATGCACCCACTATACTTGCAATCCTTCTAGAAGCTGGGACAGATGTTACAATCACAAACAACACTGAGTTTAATGCTCTACTACAAGGAAACCCCAGAGCAATGCATGCATTACTATCCAGACTACCAAGACCATGGATTGTGGATAATTCCATGTCAATGAGTTAAAATATCCAAGTTGAAAATTCCTCAGTTGACTTAATCTGGTCATGATCTTTTTCACAGCTAAAATATTGCAAATAATTTTTATGTACTTATGTTATTATTAAGATGTTGCCACTGTAATGACAAACAAGAGACAGGGCAGGATTACATTCCAGCTAGGGGAAGAGCCTGTACAAAATGACAGATTTAGGAACTAGAAGGTAGTGTGTAAGGAACTGCAAGTAGGTCAGTTGAACTACACTGTATAGTATAGGAAAGGTAATAATACATAATAAGCCTTGGAGTACAGGTCATAAGTAGACTCTGAAAGGCTTAGGTGCTGAACGGGAGTTAGCATTTTATCCTAAAATTAATGGGATCACACTGGAGTTTCTTAAGTAGGAGTGAAATGTTCAGTTCTGTAATCTAGGGACACTTCTTTGGAAGTTTTGTGGAGAACAAATTAGAGAGGAGACACTGGGAGCAGAGACACAGATTAGGAGACTCTTGCGATCTAGGTGCACTTAATAATCACATTTAAGTTACTGAACTCTTGGTGCATCAGGGAAATGCTAACCTGGATATCCAGAATGTGAACCAGAAACCCACACTGTACTTTGCTGTTGAACAACAACACACTCAAATAGTCAGGCTTTTGATTTGTGCAGTTGTTTAAATGGATATTCAGGATAAAGGTGGGGATATTCCCTTTCATGAAGCTCTGAGATTTCATGCTTTATCACATCTCTGCCAGCTCCAAGATCTGCAGGATGTGTGGAAAATAGATAACAGTCCAGGAATCATCCAAAAATACATTAATAATAGGCCTTTGTACACAAGGGGCAGAGAAAGAGGCACCATCTATTGTACGCTTCCAGTAACCAATGGAGCTGACCTTAGAATCTGCAATAAGAAAGATCAGTTTTTACTTGATTTCTGCCTTGATCTTAACCTCTGCAAAGCTAAGTGTCCCAAAGAAAAAGTCAGTGGGCAGATGGATTCACAGAGCCCTCCTACGGTCAGTAATGATTCAGAAACTTTAGAGGAATGTATACTATGCTCTGTGTTCTATGCTATGATACTCTTTTTGCACCATGGGGACATATTGCTACATGGTGCCTATGTTCTCCACATGTCAAGAAATGCTTCATCTGTAAAGAGCAATTTCAGTCTAGAGCAAAGATAGAAGAATGTGTGATATGCCCTAAAGCTCTTGTTCACTTTCAGTCTTCTTGGCCAAATGTGTGCTTTTGAGAACTGAGCTAACCTGAGGAAGAAAAGTGTGCAATATCAGGCAAGAGTTGAACAGAAAATACCTTTCATTATGTGTTATGGTGGCAAAGGCTTTGATGACATGACAAGTGGAAACATTCCAGCTTTACAGGACAAAGACAACACCAATGTCAAAGCTGATGTGCAGAAGTTACAGTGACAGTTACAAGATATTAAGGAGCAGATATTTTGTCCTCTGTGTTTGGATCTTCTGAAGAACATGATGTTCCTCTGTAGCAGCTTTGTCAAGACTGAATGGGTGAATGGTCTATTTGCTGCAAAACCATTGAATGAAGGATCCTTTTGTATTAAGTGAGAAATAGCCGTGTGTTTTGTTAGCTAAACGAAATTTAAATGCATTTGATAAGGCAGTTCTAGTGAAATGCTATATAATACTATAGCATCTGTACTACATTATAATTACTCTGACTGCTCCATAACCAAACAAACCACACAACAGTGTTTGAACAGTTAGTTTAAAATTTAGATCAAACCGATCTTGGCCATAGTGAATTTTCAAAAGGTTTTTACTCCAAAAAACAAAAAGATTTATTAAACCGTTCTAAGGTGATTTTAAATCTGATTTTCATAACATTAAGTTCTGAATTCCCATGTACTTTGAACTTTCCATAAAGATGATACTGACAAAAAAAACTACTCCAGACATGGGACCGCACATTTTGAGAATAGCTCCAGGAATATTTAATCAAGTAATTTAAAAAAAATTCTGAAGAGTATGAAGCTGCTTAGCATGTCCTACTGGAAGTTTGAAACCAAATTATGGCTAGGAAGTGATTTTCTAGTGTCATTGTCCCAGCCTAATTGGATAAGTGGGCAAAGGAGATGGTGCTGCCACTGTCTCTTTTAGATTATTTTGTGATGCTTAGAAGATATAATTTCTTTGGTCCTCCTTCCCAAACACAACCCTGTCAAGGCCCCTGTCGAGTGGATTAAATACTGTCTACCATCGTGCAAATCACTCTTCTATTTTACTAATGTGATTCATAGTAATAATAGCTTCATTACTTCAGTTATATGTATGAGGTAAGATGGAGGAAATCTTGTATGGATTAATGAAGAATAATAAGTTTAGGATATTTTTTAAACAATGTACTTTCATTGGTTTTACCAGTGGGGTAAGAGAAATATTTTAAAGTACTATTTCATGAAGGTTATGCAAATTTTTCCTTACCAGATATTGAAAGTTTTTTCAAGACTTAAATTAATGAAGATGCTTAGTGTCCTATAGTAGGTACAAAAAGGCTACAGTGTGGAGAGTGACCAACCCCTCCCTCAAAATTTTGATTGACAAATGAATGTCCAGGGAAGCTACACCCATTTGAACCAATGCTTTTTTCTCATCAGATAGCTTTTCCCTGCTATGACTACATAAATTTTATTTTGTGAAATGTCAGATGCTTTATAATTGTCTCATTTCATTTTTGTCTTAAACCTGAACTATCACAATAAATCTGACTCGGGAGTATACTACTGTAAGCAGCCAAGACTCATGATCCATTGGGCACAGCTTTTCAAAACCCAGGGCAAGTTCTTTGGCACATCCATGAAGACTATTCTAAGGAACTAGATAGTTGATATACCAGAAAAAGCTGTCAATTTTTTAAAGAGCTGGACAATTGTTGTGAGGGGCTTGAGAGGAATTTTGCAAAGGAATTTCAAACATATCAACATCGAGTTCAGTCTTCTTGGAAAAAATTTTTTAAATTCCAGATTGACAAGTAGTGTAGAAATGAAAAAGAACTAGAAATGCTTCACACATTCTGTTGTCATGTGTTAAACATGAACAGATATATTACCATGGATTTTTGGTATAGGATAAAGTCTATATGCTAACTTCTCTATTACCATTGTTAACTAAGATTTTGACTCATTTTTTGAAATCAGAAAATTCTTGGGTGGAAAATCTATCTGAAGAGTGAGCATGATACCAAAGGTTTCTTGTATCGTTCCTTAAGCCCAAATGGATTGTTAATTCTTAAAGGAAATTATTTTGAACTTCTATTAAATTCAGCTGCCTTGACCCAATAGGCCACAATAATAAAAAACAAACAATCTCCCCCCCAAAAAAATTAGAAAAATTTGGAATGGCATCTATGATTCTGAAAAATGTATAGGGCAGCAGACTGATGAATTAATAGAAAAGGATGTCCAGATCTCAAAGGCTGTATCCTGAGGATTCAACACTTACTCAGATATTATGATGAAATACTTTTGGTCAGAAAAAACCCAGGGCTGGCCACATCCCTACCACACTGACACCTCGGGGTAAGACTTCACTCATGACATTGAAGTGCAAGCAATCCCACTTTTCAATGCATTGAATGATAATACTCACATTTGCCTTCTAATAAGAATTGCCTTGGCCCCTTCCTCATTAGACTATGAGTATCTGATGATGTGGACATAGAGAAACACAAATGTGTTTGTACAGTCAGGACCCCTTTGAAGTGGCCTTTCATGCTACCTTTTGTTAAACTTTTCTGTTCACTACAGAACAAATTCGACCAATTTCTTCATTTATTTCATCAAGGAGAACCTAAAATTCATTGTTCCATTTAGAGTTAATGTCTTCCTTTTTGCTGTGCTTTCCTCTTCTTTTAACATTAAGAATGTCCCGAGGGTTTAATTAAGCAAGTCTAATAATATATCCACTTATTGGTTAATAAATAAGGACATCTGTTACATACCAACAGCCAAATTGAGGTTTAAAGAGGGTCTAAACATTTTGTGTTTGGAATCACTATCTTACGGCATAACAATGTCACAGAAGAAGTTGAAGTGCCGCGCGCCATCATAAGCACGTCACATTTTATTTCTATGGTTATCACGGCAAAATAATTCATCATTAAATAGACAACCTATTGTTGGGGAGAATTTCCTTATGTAGCTAGGCTGGCCCATGGATCAATATGTTATCAGGACTATTCTAGAAACATCTCCACCAAAGCAAAACCTTCTGGTACTGACTGGGGCTCTGTTTATTTAGTCCTTGAGAACCCACAGCAGCCTCTCTTGACATTCTTCATCTTTTGTTATTTTAGATGAATTTTGTTATCATTTTTTCTAGCTTTATGAAATAATTCTTTGGTATTTTGATATGGCATTAAATAAGGAAATTAATTTGCATGGAATTATCATTTTAAATTCTAATTAATAAATTTATTAATTAACAAAATTTAAACTAGATGAATTTATTAGTATATTATGTATAACTAATATAATTAACATGTTAACATTATTTCAACTAGTTCTTTGTTTGTTTGTTTGTTTATTTGTTTTTTTTTCTGATTCCCTAAGTACACCTTCATATTATCTGCACAGAGTCATCCCGTTATTTCCTCATTGTCCATTCTCATTCCTCTGATCATCATCTTACCGCGGCAGTGTTGATCGCAGCCCCATATCCAGTAGAGAATGCACAGCCAAACAAGCACACCTTCTCAGGAGGAGCAGCAGCATCAATTTTCACAACTGAACTTTCTTCCACTACAGTGTACTCAGAGAAGGTGCTGGTGTTCATGAAGTGGTAGACGGGTTTCCCTTTGCAGGTAAATCTGCTAGTGCCGTCAGACAATACTCCCCTACCTGTAATACTATTTAATGCAACGAAACCAACAGAAAATTATTTCTACTCAAATATTATTAAGTCATGGAGGAAATAAATGAAATCTCATGTAAAATCAAAGAAACTCACTCAAGCTTCTCACAGTAATTGGAATTAAGGCTTTTGCAGGCAGAGCAAAGTCCACACTGTGGAACAGTAAGCGGGATGACCTTGTCTCCTAGAAGGGAAAAAATAATGATGAAAAACATTGTCCAGTAAGAAGTTTTAAGAACACCAAATTAATAAACATTTCACAAGTGGGCTATGGAGAGTAGGGACAAGATGGCAGAGTACAGACCACAGGGAAGCTAAGCTCTCCCAACATTCTCCTCCAAACAACTTCTTAAAATTTAATTTTTAATCATTTTGAACTTAAATAGAAGACCAAAAGGAGAACCTTTCCACCATCACATAAAAAGATTTCATATAAAACCATGAATTTGACTTCTCACTCTTTTTTTTTATAAAATATATGATAAACATTACACATTTTCAAGTCTACCCTGCTTTTTTATGCTTCCTTCTAAGTGGTCTTTCATTGTCTTCTGTCTACTTTACATTTTTCTTTCTCCCTCCCTACCCACAAGCCCTAGAAAAGTAAAACCACACCAAGCACACTTCTATTTGTAAGTTCTTTCTCTGGATGTAGACAGTATCTTCCAGCATATGTTCTTTGTACTTGTACTCAAAATTATTTATTCACTCAAAGTCATTCTTGAAACAGACTGCTGTTACTGTGTACAATGTACTCTTGGTTGTGCTCATTTTACTCTTCATTATTCTGTGCAAGTCTTTCCATGTTTTTCTAAAATCAGGCATCTCATCATTTCTTCTAGCTCAGTAGTACTCCATCACAATCACACACCACAAGTTGTTCAGCCATTCCCCAAATGATGGACATTCACTCAATTTCCAGTTCTTTGCCACCACAAAGAGAGTTGCTACAAATGTTTTAGAACATATAACTTCTTTTCCTTTTCCCCTAATCACCTTGCAAAATAGAACTAAGAGTAGCATTGATGGATCAAAAGGCATACTCAGTTTTATTTCTCTGAGCATACTTCTAGCCTGCTCTCCAAAATGGTTGGATCTGTTCACAGCTCCACCAACAGTGAATTAGTATTAGTTTTTCCACATCCCTTTCAACGTTTGTCACTTTTCCCTTTTATCATTTTTAGCCAATCTGTTAGGTGTAAGATGATATCTCAAAGTAGTTTTAATTTTCATTTCTCTAATCAATAGTGATTTTAGAACATTTTCATTGTTTTGATTTCTTCATCAAAAAGCTGCTGTTCATATCTTTTGACCATGTATCAATTGGGGAATAATATTCTTTAATGTTTGACAAAGTTCTTATATATTTTAGACATGAGACATTTATCTAAGAAACTGTTTAGAAAAGTTTGCTTCCAATGTTCTGCTTTTCATCTAATCTTGCCTACATTGTTTTTATTTGTACAAAAACATTTTAATTTAATGTAATTGAAATTATAGAGTTTGCACTTCATAAAACTTTATTTCTTTTTTCTTGATAAATTGTCTATCGATAAATCTGACAAGTAATATATTCCATATTCTTCAAATTTTCTTGTAACATCTCCCTTTATAGCTAGGTCATGAATCCATTTTGACCTTATCTTGGTAAATGGTGGGAAATGCAAATCTATCCTCAATTTCTGCCAGACTTTCCTCCTTTTCCAACAATTTTTACAAAATAATTCTTTTCTCCAAAATTTAAAACTTTACATTTGTCAAACACAAGACTACTATAATCACAAATGCATTATTTGTCTGTTCTGTTCAACAGATCCACCTTTCTATTTCTATACTGCTACTACACAGTTCTGATAATTCTTCTTACACTCAGTTTTATTAATCTCACCTTTATCTTTTAGGATTTCCAATTTGGTGTTCAATTCAGGATTTTTAATATTTTTTTAAGTTTTTTTAAATTGGATCCCTGAATCATTGCTCTGATTTTTCTCTATTTCATTGATATATACATTTTTCTTCTTATTAATGCTTTTGCTGTGTTCTATACGTTTAGATATGTTGTCTTATTGTTGTTTTCTTTAATGAAATTATTACTTGCTTCTTTGACTGAAAGGTTAAGTAACTTGCCTGGGATTCCATAGCCAATTTATGACAAAGGCAAGAGTTTCACCCAGGTCAAGTCCAATTTACCACTGCTTCTTTTAGGCACAGCAGCCCTTTTTGTGGTAGCAAAGAACTATCTACAAAATGAATACCCTTTGACTGGAGGACTGTTAAAAAATCTGGTATATTAATATAATGTAATATGATAATACATCAAGAAATGAAGATGAGGAATTCAGAGAAACATGGGATAATTTATTTAAGGAAGAGAATTTTCCTCTCTCAAACCCAAGTTTATGTCACAATGTATGAATGATATGTTAATTAGACCAGAGAGATAAGTTTACAACCAGATCCCTTTATGAGGTGTGTAGAGGTTTGCTGTTGTTTTTTTAAGTCATCAGGAAGCAAGTAGATTGATGAGCAAACTAGTTAGCTATGGCTCTAAGTAGTTTGAATAACTGAGATCTGGATGAACTCACAGTTGCAGAGGTGGAAAAATTATAAATTCAAAATTCCTTTTAGAGGAGATTAGAGTTTAGGGAGAGGAAATAAAAGTGAATTTCACTCTGCTCTGCCCCATTCTCACCCCTAAGTCCATATTTGCATGAAGCTTTAAAATGGAGCTGCTTAACCACTAGGAAACCCTGAATCTAACAGGGACTAGAAACATATACATCCTACAGATACATAGATAGATAGCATCCTGAGGGAGGCAGCAGTTGCAAGATGTATTCCCTCCTTCCTCAACAAAGAGAAAATGAGTCTGTTAAGGAGAAGCATCCCTGAGAATTCTGCTGAGCAATCAATCTGTCCAACAGAGATGTTGACCCAAAGGGGAAATATGTGAGAACTCTATGAAAAGAGAAAGGGTGTCCACATCCTGTAGAAATAAGAGTTAAAATGACCTTTATCACATGTGTAAACTACATGTAAACCTCACTGTCATTATATTCTAAGTATGAACCTACTCTTTCCACATACAAGCCATGTAATTGTGGGAAAGAGTGCCCCTGCTTAATGAGGCAGAGCAAGAATATTTTGTTATTTCTTTTGTTACTCTTTAGTCCCTCCTTTTCTTACTTAGCCATTTCCTAAGAGTTAATTTTGTGTGTGTGTGTGTGTGTGTGTGTGTGTGTGTGTGTGTGTGTGTGTGTGAACTAACGGCAAATGGAGAAAAAAAAATCTTCATGGGAGAAGGGTGGGTCTCCTGGGCTATGGCATTGACAGTGCAACCCCAAAGGGTTATTCATAGGACCTGTGGTATTAGTTAACTTTTGAAAAATATTCTGGAAGCAGATATTACATGTGTATGGATTGATATTGGATAAAAAAAACCACTTTGAGAAGAACAATAAGTACAACCACAATAATGTAAATGAAAATACCAGTAAAAGGAAGCCAAAATCTCTATACCTCTTGACTCTGGAAAGGGCAGATCATTGCATTTATAGGGCAGATTCTTGCATTTATTGTTGAATGTGGTTACTTTGGCAGTCCTGATTGCTTAATTCTTTTTCTGTTTTGTTGTTCAGTCATTTCAGTCATGTCTGATTCTTCATGACCCGATTTTGGAGTTTATCTTGGCAAAGATACTGGAGTGCTTTGCCATTTCCTTCTCCAGTTCGTTTTTACAGATAAGGAACTGAGGTAAACAGGGACAAGTGACTTACCCAGGGTCACATGGTTACTAAGTATCTGAAGTCAGATTTGAACCCATGAAAATGAGTCCTACTGATTCCAAGCCCGGTGCTCTAGCCAGCTAACTGCCTTGTTCTCCTGTTGGGGTTTTGGATTGGAACATACCTAGAAATTACTATGCTGTAGAAATGTAAGGCGTTGATAAAACTAATCATTATAGACAGACCCTGTTAGAAGAGGAAGGGTGATCTACTTCAGTTCTCTTCGTTTAGAATGTACATTGTGGCTAACATTCCCATACTTCAGAGGATCCTTATTTGTGTGTGTGTCTGTGTGTGCATGTGTCTGCGCATGTGTGTCTACATGTCTTTGTGTGTCTTGTGTGTATGTGTCTGTGTGTCTGTGTGTGTCTGTGTATCTGTGTGTGTACTTTGACAGCATGTAAAGATCATGGATTCATTCTCAGAACAATATTTTGAAATGCATAAAATAAAATAGTTTTAGGATTCTGAAGTAAACCAAATTATATTTAAATACAGTTACCAACACATGTAAGAAACAAATTCACACATCCCACCTTAAAAGCCCCTCTCACCTGGTTTCACTGTGATCACATCTTCTCCAATACTTTCTACAATCCCAACTGCCTCATGGCCTCCAACTACTGGGAACTTGGCAGGCATGGCTCCCGTGGTTGCATTGTTGTCTGTGCGACAAATGCCTGTAGCCAAAATCTACACGGACAAAGAAAGGCAACTAAACCCAGGGTATAACAAGACATTTTGGAAATAGCAGGAAGGGGACATTTAAATTATTCTTCACTCAACTACTGTTGTATAGGGATAGTGCTTACATTGTGTTGAGTTCTTTGCCTACCATTTAGGAAATGGTCCCTGTTTGGAAGTAGCTGACATTTTGAGAGAGTATTGCTCAGTGTGGTCTCCACATTCTACATGCAGTGAAATGCAGAGTGTTCAGGTAGGGGAACCAGCCAAGGTATGATTGATCATCTCACCAAGGAATCATATGATAATACCTTAATTTTTTTTTTCCCAGTAGACAAAACATGGAATGACCTAGAGAGGTAGGTCAGCAGAGAAAGGGGCTTTCTCTGAAAAGTCTTACGAGTGTTAATTATCCAAAATCCATGCATGAAGCTGCAAAAACTCTTTGATCTCAAACACTTTTAAGGTAACAAGAAAACATTAAACTAAAATTTACAATGATTCAATACTCTAGAAAAAATATAAAGGGTTATGACTTAAATTTTTGGAAGATGAATCATGGAACATGACCACAAATGGAATTAGAAAGTATTTTTGGAGGTTAGGTAAGTGGGATTATACTTTTTAAATGAAAAATAGTGTCAATAAATTAGCATTATTTTATAAAAATTCATTTGAATTGTTATTATAAAAGTGAAACACCTCAGTTGTAAGGGTTCATCGCATTTTATAAATTCCAAGTCAATTCAATAAATATTTATTAAATTCCTGCCAAATGAAAGGCACAATTATAAATGCTAGATGTATAAAACTAAAAGAAAAATATACCATCTCTGCCCTCAAGGAGCTTACATTCCACTGAGGGATATAAACATAAAACCAAACACAAAATATAGGCTAAGTAGATAGAGACCATAGTGCTTACATTTGGTCAATGTGTTCCTAATATAAATCAATAGAAAAACTTTTTGGCTAACTGAATTCTAGAAGATTTTATAAATTTCAGTGTTTGCTCAATAAATATTTAACAAGAGAAAGAGATGCCAAAGTGTTACTCAAATATGTATGTGGAAATGTGACCTCATTAATGACATGCTACCTCCAACAATGTAGATTGCAACCCATCCAAGTGTACCCACCATATCATATGATATTATATAATACCTGTTAATATTATATTATGTGATTCCTGTCTATGTCTTCCTGTTTGTCCCACCCGATGTCCTGAGGTCCTAATGGAGCACCCAGGAGCTGTCCCTGGCTCTCATTATATGCTCAAGACATATTTGTTTTAGATCATGCATTTCCCCAGTG
>CM053601.1:25342206-25381207 GCA_028646575.1 Pseudocheirus occidentalis | reverse complement strand
TGAACAATTCAATGAGAGAGATTGTCTTGCTATTATATTAGCAACCAATTACTCCCTCTGGGTCATTGCATGTGTTTTCTACTGGGAAAAAAATTAAGATATTATCATATGGTTCTTTGATGAGATGATCAGTTATAGCTTGGCTTGTTCCCCTACCTGAACACTTTGCATTTTGCTGCATGTAGAATGTGGTGACCACACTGAGCAATACTCTCTCAAAATGTCAGCTCCTTCCAAACAGGGACCATTTGCTCAGTGGTAGGCAAAGGACCCAACACAATGTAAGCACTATTTCTATACAACAGTAGTTCAGTCTAAAATAATTTAAATGCCCTTTCCTGTTATTTCCAAAATGTCTTGTTGCTCCCGTTAAGCGAGTTAGTTATCAATAAATTGATGATCAGTACTTTTCTTTCAGTAACTAAAGACACCTAAGGGAAATGATGAATGCCTTAAATATTTTTTTTGAAAGGGAATGCCCTTGACAGGACAAATCAACCCTGATTGATTTAAATGAGGAGATGGGCTAAAAGTCTTCAGCTCTTCTTGTTCAGAACTTGGCTTTATCAAGAGATTCAACTACCTCCAGCAATCTGGTCTGGGGAATCGATCTTCACCTAGGCCACTCTGGTTGGTTTTCTCTTTCATGACCTGAGTGGGTTGACCAAACTCCAATGAAGGGATACAAGGACATTGACTTATTCCTAAAGGGCAAAAATTCACCAAGATTATATTCTGTGTACATTCTAAACAGGAGTAAGGTCTTCTAGTTGGGTAGAGTCCCATCCAAGATAGGTGAGCGAGTTCCCTGGGGATTAGAGCAATCTCATCTATCAGCCATATTGTTCATAAAAAGGGGCTGAGCCCTAAATTTAAAAAACAAAAGAAAAAACAGGATCTTAATTAGTAGTTGGTTGCTAAAAGAATAGCAAAATAATTTGTCATAGAATTGTTCAACTGTGAGTCACAAGAGAAGAATTTATAATGAATATCTGATAGAAGAATTCAAAATGGGTATCAATTAAAGGGCAATGGAGAAGTGAATGTTAGCTGAGAGCAGAGGATCCCCTTGAATAGAGGGTGTCATTAGGGAAATGCATGATTTAAAACAAAGATGTGTTGAGCATATAATGAGAGCCAGGGACAGCCCCTGGGTGCTCCATTGGGTCCTCAGGATGTCAGGTGGGACAAACAGGAAGACATAGACAGGAATCATATAATATATTAACAGGTATCATATAATACCATAATACTGTGGGCCCACTTGGATGGGTTGCAATCTACATTGTTGGAGGGAGCATGTGATTAACGAGATCACATTTCCACATACATAACTGAGTAACACTTTGGCATCTCTTTCTCATGGTAAATATTTATTGAGCAAACACTGTAATCTATAAAATCTTCTAGAATTCAGTTAGCCAAAAAGTTTTTCAATTGATTGATATTAGGAACACATTGACCAAATGTAAGCACTATGGTCTCTATCTATTTAGCCTATATTTTGTGTTTGTTTTTATGTTTCTATCCCTCTGTGGAATGTAAGTTCCTTGAGGGCAGAGATAAGGTTGTTTTCTTTTAGTTTTATACATCTAGCAATTATAATTGTGCCTTTCATTTGGCAGGAATTTAATGAATCTTTATTGAATTGACTTGGAATTTATAAAATAAGATGTACCCTTACAACTGAAGATGTTTCTCTTTTATAATAACAATAAAAATGAATTTATATACAATAATGCTAATTTGCTGACAGTATTTTTCATTTAAAAAGTGTAATTCCACTTGCCTAACCTCCAAAGTACTTTTTAGTTCCGTTTGTGGTCATGTTCCATGATTCATCTTCCAAAAATTTAATCATAACCCTTTATATTTTTTCTAGTGTATTGAATCATTGTAAATTTTAATTTAATGTTTTCTTGTTACCTTACAAATGTTTGAGATCAAAGAGTTTTTGCAGCTTCATGCATGGATTTGGGATAATTAATACTAGTAAGACTTTTCAGAGATAGCCCCTTTCTCTGCTGACCTACCTCTCTAGGTCATTCCATGTTTTGTTTACTAGGAAAAAATGTTTACTAGTAAACATTTACTGGGAATTGTTTACTAGGAATCATATTATCATATGATTCTTTGGTGAGATGATCAATCATACCTTGGCTGGTTCCCCTATCTTAACATTTTGCATTTCACTGCATGTAGAATGTGGTGACCACGCTGAGCAGTAGTGTGGTCAGCTCCTTCCAAACAGGGACCATTTGCTAAATGGTAGGCAAAGAACTCAACACAATGTAAGCACTATCCCTATACAACAGTAGTTCAGTCAAGAATAATTTAAATGTTCCCTTCTTGCTGTTTCCAAAATATCTTGTTACACCCTGGGTTTAGTTGCCTTTCTCTGTCTGCATAGATTTTGGCTACAGGCATTTGTCGCACAGACCACAGTGCAACCACAGGAGCCATGCCTGCCAAGTTTCCAGTAATTGGAGGCCATGAGGCAGTTGGGATTGTAGAAAGTATTGGAGAAGGTGTGACCACAGTGAAACCAGGTGAGAGGGGCTTTTAAGGTGGGATGTGTGAACTTCTTTCTTACATATGTTGGTAATTTTATTCCAACATAATTTGGTTTCCTTCAGAATTCTAAATCTATTTTATTATATGCATTTTAAAACATTATTCTAAGAATGAGTCAATGGTTTTTACACACTGTCAAAGTACACAGACACACACACACGAGTAAGAATCGTCTGAAGTATGGGAATGTTAGCCAGGATGTACATTCTAAATGAAGAGAACTGAAGTAGATCACCCTTCCTCTTCTAACAGGGATCTAGTCTATAATGATTAGTTTTATCAACGCCTTTCATTTCTACAGCATAGTAATTTCTAGGTATGTTCCAATCCAAAACCCCAACAGGAGAACAAGGCAGTTAGCTGGCTAGAGCACCGGGCTTGGAATCAGTAGGACTCATTTTCATGGGTTCAAATCTGACTTGAGATACTTAGTAGCCATGTGACCCTGGGCCAGTCACTTATACCTGTTTACCTCAGTTCCTTATGTGTAAAAAACAAACTGGAGCAGGAAATTGCCACGCCCTCCAGTATCTTTGCCAAGATAAACTCTAAAAATGGGATCATAAAGAATCAGATATGACTGAACAACAAAACAGAAAAAGAGTAAAGCAATCAGGACTGCTAAGGTAACCACATTCAACAATAAATGCCACAATTTGCCCTATAAATGCAATGATCTGCCCTTTCCAGTGTCAATATTTTTTTAGAGGCATAGAGATTTTGGCTTCCTTTTACATTATTGTAGTTGTATTCATTGTTGTTCTCAAAGTGTTTTTTTTTATCCAGTATCAATTCATACAAATTCATACTTCCAGAATATTTTTCAAAAGTTGACTAATACCACAGGTTCTATGAATAACAATTTGGGGTTGCATTGTCAATGCCATAGCCTTCTCCCATAAAGATTTTTTTTTCTCCATTTGCCATTAATACACACACACACACACACACACACACGCACACACATGCAATTAACTCTTAGGAAATGGCTAAGTAAGAAAAGGAGGGACAAAAGAGTAACAAAAGGAATAAGGAAACATTCTCTCTCTGCCTCATAAAGCAGGAGCAGTCTTTTCCACAATTACATGGCTTGTCTTTGGAAAGAGTAGGTTCATACTTGGAGTATAATGACAGTGAGGTTTACATGTAGTTTACACATGTTATAAAGGTCTTTTAACTCTTATTTCTACAGGACTTGGACACCCTTTCTCTTTTCATAGAGTTCTCACATATTTCCCCTTTGGGTCAACATCTCTGTTGGACAGATTGATTGCTCAGCAGAATTCTTAGGGATGCTTCTCCTTAACAGACTTATTTTCTTTTTTTTGTTGTTGAGGAAGGGGGGAATATTTCTTGCAACTGCTGCCTCCCTCAGGATGCTATGTATCTATTTATCTGTAAGGTGTGTATGTTTCTGCTCCCTTCTAGATTCAGGGTTTCCAACTGGTTAAGCAGCTCCATCTTTAAGCTTCATGCAAATATGGACTTAGGGGTGAGAATGGGGCAGAGCAGAGTGAAATTCACTTTTATTTCCTATCCCCAAACTCTAATCTCCTCTAATAGCAACTTTGAGTTTATAATTTCTCCACCTCTGCAACTCTGAATTCATCCAGATCTTGGGTATTCAAACTACTTAAAAGCATAGCTAACTAGTTTGCTCATCAATTTACTTGCTTCCTGATGACTAAAAAACACAACAGCAAACCTCTTCACACCTCATAAAGGGATCTGGTTGTAAACTTATCTCTCTGGTCTAATTAACATATCATTCATACATTGTGACATAAACTTGGGCTTGAGAGAGGAAAATTCTCTTCCTTAAATAAATTATCCCATGTTTCTCTGAATTCCTCATATTCATTTCTTGATGTGTTATCATATTACATTATATTAATATCCCAGATTTTGTTTAACAGTCCTCCAGTCAAAAGGTATTCATTTTGTAGATAGTTCTTTGCTACCACAAAAAGTGCTGCTGTGCCTAAAAGAAGTAGTGGGAAATTGGACTTGACCTGGGTGAAACTCTTGCCTTTGTCATGAATTGGCTATGGAATCCCAGGCAAGTTACTTAGCCTCTCAGTCAAAGAAGGAAGTAATAATTTCATTAAAGTAAATTACAATAATAAGACAACACATCTAAACCCATGGGATACAGCAAAAGCATTAATTAGAAGAAAATTCATATATCAAAAAATGGAGAAAAATCAGACCAATGATTCAGGTACGCAATTAAAAAAAAACAAAAAAAATTAAAAATCCTCTACTGAACACCAAATTGGAAATCCTAAAAGTTAAAGATTATATTAATAAAATGGAGAGTAAGAATAATTATCAAAACTATCTGGTACCAGTCAAGAAATAGAAAGGTGGATAAGTTGAACAGAACAGATATACAATACACAGTACAAATGATTATAGTAGTCTTGTGTTTGACAAATGTAAAGTTTTAAACTTAGGAGAAAAGAATTATTTGGTAAAAATTGTTAGAAAACCAGGAAAGTCTGGCAGAAATTGAGGATAGATCTGCATTTCCTACCATTTACCAAGATAAGGTCAAAATGGAAACATGACCTTACTATAAAGGGAGATGTTACAAGAAAATTTGAAAAATATGGAATATATTACTTGTCAGATTTATGGATAGACAAACAATTTATCAAGAAAAAAGAAATAGAGTATTATGAAGTGCAAAACCTATAATTTAAATTACATTAAATTAAAATGTTTTTGTACAAATAAAAACAATGTAGGCAAGATTAGAAGGAAAGCAGAACATTGGAAGCAAACTTTTAGAAACAGTTTCTCAGATAAATGCCTCATGTCTAAAATATATAAGAAGTTTGTCAAACTTTAAAGAATATTATTCCCCAATTGATAAATGGTCAAAAGATATGAACAATAGGTTGTGATGAAGAAATCAAAACTATAAAAATGTTCTAAATCACCATTGATTAGAGAAATGAAAATTAAAACTACTTTGAGATATCATCTTACATCTAACAGACTGGCTACAATAACAAAAGGGGAAAGTGACAAATGATGGAAGGGATGCGGAAAAACTAAAACTAATTCACTGTTGGTGGAGTTGTGAACTGATCCAACCATTTTGGAGAGCAGGCTGGAATTATACCCAGAGAAATAAAACTGAGTATGCCTTTTGACCCAGCAATGCTACTCTTAGTTCTATTTCCCAAGGTGATTAGGAGAAAAAGAAAAGAAGTTATATGTTCTAAAACATTTGTAGCAACTCTCATTGTGGTGGCAAAGAATTGGAAATTGAGTGAATGCTCATCAGTTGGGGAATGGCTGAACAACTTGTGGTGCATGATTGTGATGGAATACTACTGAGCTAGAAGAAATGATGAGATGCCTGATTTTAGAAAGACATGGAAAGACTTGCACAGAATAACGAAGAGTAAAATGATCACAACCAAGAATACATTGTACACAGTAACAGCAGTCTGTTCCAAGAATGACTTTGAGTGAATAAATAATTTTGAGTATTATAAATACTCAAATCAAGAACAAAGGACGTATACTGGAAGACACTGTCTACATCCAGAGAAAGAACTGATAAGTAGAAGTGTGCTTGGTGTGGTTTTCCTTTTCTAGGACTCGTGGGTAGGGAGGGAGAAAGAAAAATGAAAAGTAGACAGAAGACAATGAAAGACCACTTAGAAGGGAGCATAAAGAAGCAGGGAACATTTGAAAACAATGTGTAATGTTTATTATATTTTTTATTTTAAAAAATAAAACAGAAGTGGAAATTCATGGTTTTATATGAAATCTTTTTACATTGTGGTGGAAAGGTTCTCCTTTTGGTCTTGTATTTAAGTTCAAAATGAATAAGAATTAAATTTTTAAAAGTTGTTTGGAGGGGAATGTTGGGAGAGTTTAGCTTCCTTGCGTTCTGTACTCTGCCATATTGTCTCTACTCTCCACAGCCCACTTGTGAAATGTTTATTAATTTGGTGTTCTTAAAACTTCTTACTGGGCAGTGTTTTTCATCATAATTTTTTCCCTTCTAGGAGACAAGGTCATCCCACTTATTCTTCCACAGTGTGGAGTTTGCTCTTTCTGCAAAAGCCTTAATTCCAATTACTGTGAGAAACTTGAGTGAGTTTCTATGATTTTACATGAGATTTCATTTATTTCCTTCATGACTTAATAATATTTGAGTAGAAATAATTTCCTGGTGGTTTCACTGTATTCAATAGTGTTACAGGTAGAGGAGTATTGTCTGACGGCACTAGCAGATTTACCTGCAAAGGGAAACCTGTCTACCACTTCATGACCACCAGCACCTTCTCTGAGTACACAGTAGTGGAAGAAAGTTCAGTTGTGAAAATTGATGCTGCTGCTCCTCCTGAGAAAGCATGCTTGTTTGGCTGTGCATTCTCTACTGGATATGGGGCTGTGATCAACACTGCCGCGGTAAGATGATGATCAGAGGATTCAGAATGGACAATGAGGAAATAACGGGATGACTCTGTGCAGATAATATGAAGGTGTACTTAGGAAATCCTAAAAAATAAACAAACAAACAAACAAAAACTAGTTGAAATAATTTACTCCAACCAACTTGTGGGCTATAAAGTAAAGCCAAATAAATCATCAACATTTCTATAGGTTACCAAAAAAGGGCCCCAGGAAGAGATAGAAAGAGAAATTCCACTAAAAACAACTTCAGAAAATATAAAATATTTGGGAATCTAACTGCCATGACAAACCCAGAAACTATAGGAACACAATAATAGAACATTTTTCACACAAAATCAGATCTAAATAATTAGAAAATTATTAATTGCACATGGATAGGCTGAGAAATTAATTTAATTAAAATTTCATTAATAATATAATTAACACATTAATTATATTAGTTATACATAATATACTATATATTAATTAATAAATTAATCTAGCTTAAATTTTCTTAATTGATAAATTTATTAATTAAAATTTAAAATGATAATTCTACCTAAATTAATTTACTTATTCAGTGCCACGTCAAACTACCAAAGAATTATTTCATAAAGCTAGAAAAAATGACAACAAAATTCATCTAAAAGAATAAAAGATGAAGAATGTCAAAGGAGGCCACTGTGGGTTCTTAAGGACTAAACCAACAGATCCCCAGTCAGTACCAGGTTTTGCTTTGATGGACATGTTTCTAGGACAGTCCTGATAACATATTGTCTTTTCCATGGGCCAGCCTAGGTATATAAGGAAATTCTCATCAATATTAGGTTGTCTATTTAATAATGAATTATTTTGCCATGACAACCGTGGAAATAACATGTGACATGGGCTTATGATGGCATGTGTCACTTCAGTTTCTTCTGTGACATTGTTATGCAACAAGAGAGTGATTCCAAACACAAAATGTTTAGACCCTCTTTAAACCTCAATTTGACTGTTGGTATGTGACAGATATCCTTATTTATTAACCAATAAGTGGATATATTATTAGACTTAATTAAACCCATTAAAATTAATAAAAATTAAATTAATTAAACCCATTGGGACATTCTTAATATTAAAAGAAGGGGAAAACACAGAAAAAAAGGACATTAAATGGAACAATGAATTTTAGGTTCTCCTTGATGACACAACTAAAGGAATTGGTCTAATTTGTTCTGTAGTGAATAGAAAAGTTTAACAAAAGGTAGCATGAAAGGACACTTCAAGGGGGTCCTTACTGTAGAAACGCTTTTGTGTTTCTCTATGTCTGCATCATCAGATACTCATAGTCTATGAGGAAGGGGGCAAGGCACACACATTCTTATTAGAAGGCAAATGTGAGTAGTATCATTCAAAGTATTGAAAAGTGGGATTGCTTGCACTTCCAAGTCATGAGTGAAGTCTTACCCCAAGGTGTCAGTGTGGTAGGGATGTGGCCAGCCCCGGGTTTTTTCTGACCAAAAATATTTCATCATAATATCTGAGTAAGGGTAGAATCCTCAGGATACTGCCTTTGAGATCTGGACAACCTTTTCAATTAATTCATCACTCTGCTGCCCTATGTATTTTTCAGAAACATAGATGCCATTCAAAATTTTTCTGATATTTCTGGTTTTGTTTTTTAATTGTGGCCTATTGGGTCAAGGCAGCTGAATTTAATAGAAGTTTAAAATAAATTCCTTTAGGAATTAACTTAGCCATTTGGGATTAAGGAACAACACAAGAAACCTTTGGTATCATGCACACTCTTCAGATATATTTTCCACCCAAGAATTTTCTAATTTCAAAAATGAGTCAGTCTCTTAGTTAACAATGGTGATGGAGAAGTTAGCATATGCAGATTTTATCCCATATCAAAAATCCAGGAAAATAAATCTGATCATGTTTAACACATGTCAACAGATGGTGTAGAACATTTCTCGTTCTGTTTAATTTCTACATGACTTGTCAATCTGGAATTTTAAAAATTCTTTCCAAGGAGACTGAACTCAATGTTGATATGTTTGAAATTCCTTTGCAAATTCCTCTCAAGCCTCTCAAAACAATTGTCCTGCTCTTTCAAAAATTCTCAACCTTTCCTGGTATATCAACTGTCTGGTTTCTTAGAGTGGTTTTCATGGATGTTCCAATGAACTTGCCCTGAGTTTTGAAAAGCTGCACCCTAATGGACCACAAGTCTTGTCTGCTTACAGTACTATAGGCCAGAATCAGATTTGTTGTGATAATTCCAGCTGAAGACAAAAATGAAATGAGACAATTAGAAGGCATCTGAGAGTTCACAAAATAAAATTTATGTAGTCATAGCAGGGAAAAACTATCTGATGAGAAAAAAGCATTGGTTCAGTTGGGTGTAGCTTCCCTGAACATTCATTTGCAAATCAAAATTTTGAGGGAGGTGTTGGTAACTCTCCACACAGTAGCCTTTTTGTACCTACTGTAGGACACTAAGAATCTTCATTAATTATCCCAGGTTTAAGACCTGGAATTAATTAAGTCTTGAAAAAACCTTCAATATCATTTAAGGAAAAATTAGCATAACCTTAATGAAATAGTACTTTAGAATATTTCTTTTAACCCATTGGTAAAACCAATGAAACTGCACTCTTTTGAAAATATTCTAAAGTTATTATTCTTCCTTAATTCGTACAAGATTTCCTCCATCTTCCCTCACACATATAACTAAAGTAATGAAGCTATTATTACTATGAATCACATTAGTGAAATAGAAGAGTGATTTGCACGATTGGTAGATAGTATTTAATCCAATCAACAGGGGCCTTGACAGGGTTGTTTTTGGGGAGGAGGACCAAAGAAATTATATCTTCTAAGCACCACAAAATAATATAAAAGAGACAGTGGTATGTCTATGCCTAGTTATCCTCCTATGCCCAGTTATCCAATTAGGCCAGGACAATGACATTAGAAAAGCACTTCCTAGTCATAATTCCTAGCCTACTTCCAGTAGGACATGCTAAGCAGTTTCATACTCTTCAGAATTTTTTTTTAAAAAATTACTTGATTAGATATTCCTGGAGCTATTCTCAAAATGTGCGGTCCCATGTCTGGAGTAGTTTTTTTTTATTTCAGTATCATCTTTACAGGAAATTCAAAGTACCCGGCAATTCAGAACTTAATGTTATGAAAACCAGATTTAAAATCACCTTAGAACGGTTTAATAAATCTTTTTGTTTTTTGGAGTAAAAACCTTTTGAAAATTAACTATGACTTACATGGATTTGATCTAAATTTTAAAATAACTGTCCAAACACTGTTGTGTGGTTTGTTTGGTTATGGAGCAGTCAGAGTAATTATAATATAGTACAAATGCTATGGTATTATACAGCACTTCACTAGAACTGCCTTATCAAATGCATTCAAATTTCATTTAGCTAACAAAACACATTGCTATTTCTCACTTAATACAAAAGGATACGTCACTCAAAGGTTTTGCAGCAAATAGACCATTCACCCATTCAATCTTGACAAAGCTGCTACAGAGGAACATAATGTTCCTCAGAAGACCCAAACGCAGAGGACACAATATCTGCTCCTTAATATCTTGTAACTGTCACTATAACTTCTGCACATCAGCTTTGGCATTGGTGTTGTCTTTGTCCTGTAAGGCTGGAATGTTTCCACTTGTCAGGTCATCAAAGCCTTTGCCACCACAACACATATTGAAAGGTATTTTCCATTCAACTCTTGCCCAACACTGCACATATTTCTTCATCAGGTTAGCTCAGTTCTCACAAGCACACACATCACCAAGAGGACTGAAAATGAACAACAGCGGTAGGGCACACCATACATTCTTCAATCTTTGTTCTAGACTGAAACTGCTCTTTACAGATGAAGCATTTCTTGACATGTGGAAAACATAGGCATCATATAGCAATATGTCCACATGGTGCAAAAAAAGTATCATAGCATAGAACATAGAGAATAGCATACATTCCTCTAAAGTTTCTGAATCATTACTGACCATAGGAGGGCTCTGTGAATCCACCTGCCCACTGACTTTTTCTTTGGGACACTTAGTTTTGCAGAGGTTAAGATCAGGGAACAGATCAAGTGAAAACTGATCTTTCTTATTTCAGATTCTAAGGTCAGCTCCATTGGTTGCTAAGAAGCATGCAAAGAATGGTGCCTCTTTTTCTGCCCCTTGTGTACAAAGACCCATTATTTATGTGTTTTTGGATGATTCCTGGACTGTTATCTACTTTCCACATATCCTGCAGATCTTGGAGCTGGCAAAGTTGTGATAAAGCTTGAAACCTCAGAGCTTCATGAAAGGGAATATCCCCATCTTTATCCTGAATATCCATTTTAACAACTGCACGAATCAAAAGCCTGACTATTTGAGTGTGTTGTCGTTCAACAGCAAAGTACAGTGTGGTTTGCTGGTTCACATTCTGCATACCCAGGTTTGCATTTCTGTGATGCACCAAGAGTTCAGTAACTTCTACGTGATTATTAAGTGCACCTAGATTGCAAGAGTCTCCTAATCTGTGTCTCTACTCCCAGTATCTCCTCTCTTATCTGTTCTCTATATGGCTTCTAAAGAAGTGTCCATAAATGACAGAACTGAACATTTCACTCCTACTTAAGAAACTCCAGTGTTTTCCCATTAACTTTAGGATAAAATGCAAACTCCTGTTCAGCAACTAAGCCTTTCATAGTCTGCCTCTGACCTATACTCCCATGCTTGTTATATATTATTCCCTTTCCTAGGCAATATGATGTAGTCCAACTGACCTAGATACTGTTCCTTACAGATGATCTTCTAGTTCCTAAATCTGTCATTTTGTACAGGCTGTTCCCCTAGCTGGAATGTAACCTGCCCTGTCTCTTGTTTCTCATTAAAGTGGTTAACATCTTAATAATAATATAAGTACATAAAAATTATTTGCATTATTTTAGCTGTGAAAAAGATCACAACCAGAGTCATCTCAACTGAGAAGTTTTCAACTTGAGTATTTTAACTCATTGACATGGAATTATCCACAATCCATGGTCTTGGTAATCTGGATAGTAATGCATGCATTGCTCTGGGGTTTCCTTGTAGTAGAGCATTAAATTCAGTGTTGTTTGAGATTGTAACATCTGTCCCAGCTTCTAGAAGGATTGCAAGGATAGTGGATGCATAAAATGCTAAAAATGCCTTTGGTTCTTAGAGTCCTAAACATGATCAGTGCTTGCATATAGTAGATGCTTAATTAATGCTTATTGTATTTGAATTTTTTCATTGTGAATGACATCACCAAGTTGTGAAAGATGTCCCCCGCCAAAACCCCAAAACTCCTCCTGATTGGCAAAGACTGTTATATTGTGGCGAAAGGAGGCCGGCGGTTTGGGGGGTAAGAACCTGATAGATGGAGGGATATGCTGATACTCAGTGAATGTTTAAAGACCTAGAAAAAGGCTTTTAATGCTTGGGACAGATTTCCTCATGAAGCCCTATAATAAAACATAGGCAAGAATCCAATAAGACATAGGCAAGAATCTAAGAAAATAATCAATTATGCATGAGACATGATCTGTACCTTGGGCATACCCTTCTTATTGATTTGAACTCAGGAAGAGAAATTTCTCTAATTGCCAGGGACAGGGTGAAGGAGTGTAGGGAGGGGAATCAGGGAAGTTGTATTAAAGACATAAGTAAGGTTACTTATGTAACAACAAAAAGTTTGTATGTTCTCCCTCTTACAAGTGCCTATATGTATTTTTACAAATGAAATTTCTGAGGTGACAGAACATTACTTCCTAATATCTATCTATGTGTATATATATAAATATAAATATATATATATATGGGGGGTGAGGGTGTGGGGGTGTGGGTGTTTGGGTGTGGGGGTGGGTATGTGCATGTGTGTACATGTATCAGTATATATAATCTCTAAGCCTCCTATGTTTCTTATTCCTTCACAGTATTACTACCAGAAGCAGTTTACCAATGGTTATACTGGGCTAGTTACATTATCCCAGACTAATTATTGTATCAGTTTTACTGGATCAATCATTAATTACTAAAGGCTAGTATTTTTTCATCACCATAGGTCACCCCTAGATCTATTTGTGCCGTCTTTGGGCTGGGAGGAGTTGGCCTCTCCATTATTATAGGCTGTAAGGTAGCTGGTGCCAGGCGGATCATTGGAGTTGACATCAATCCACGCAAATTTGAGAGGGCCAAGGCTGTAGGAGCCACTGAGTGCATCAACCCTAAGGATTACACAAAGCCCATCAGTGAAGTTCTGAAGGAAATGACTGACAATTCTGTGCGGTACACCTTTGAGGCCATCGGGCACCATGATACCATGGTGAGTAATCAGTAGGTAGAAATAAGAATTTGAGAGCCAGGACAGAATGCTCAATCCCAGCTCAAATCTGAGCAATGGCCACCTCTCAATGGTTTAATTCATTAACAGAGTCCTTAGAATGTAGCTATGATCCAGACAAATACTGAATTTACATAAACCAGTGTTAATCAGCAGGAATTTAATAAGCTCCTACTGTGTACAGGTACTAGGCTAGGTTTTGGAGATTCAAATAAAAAAGGAAGACAGTACCTGTTCTCAAGGAGATTACATTCTACTAGGCAGAATTAACATATATAAAGGAGTGAAGAAAGGGTATCCTGGTCAGGTGAGTCAGAGGGGATGGCAAGTAGAGTCATTAATGTTTACATTATTTCTAACAGCAATAGTTGTATTGATGGGGTTATTTTCTCTGAGCAAAGGTAAGAAAAATGTAGCTAGGGGTGGGAAAGAGGGTGATTCCTGGTGGTAGTATAAATAAAAAGGTTCCTATGTGAGGTGGGTGGCCCCTGGTGTCTAAAATATTCTAAAATATTTATAGCAGCTCTTTGTGTGGTGTCAAATAACTGGAAATTGAGGGGATGCCCATCAATTGGCAAAGACAGTTATATTGTGAAGCACAATCTGGGCCTGGCTAGACATAGCAGCTGAGAGGAGTTTTTGCTCATTCATTTATCAGTCTGTAAATTTAGAATTAACCAAGCATATCTGAAGTGTATAATTAGATTTTCATTGCCAGAGTCAAATACAGCTCTGCAACATTATCTTCGAAGTTCAAGGAGACAAGTAATTACGAGCAATCAATACTTCATGGCAAATATGTACTTTCTTGACATCCAATCTCAGTTCAAACACTACTTCCAAAAGGAGACTGTTTTTGGTGTCCCTACCTGCCAATACCTTCCCCTTACTCCAACATTCAAATTACCTTGAATTTACTTTCTAATTATACTTATACGTGTATAGGTTGATGCCCCTCACATACATGTTGAAGGTAGGATTCTTGAGGAGAAGGACCCTTTTGTTTGGTGTAACCAGCACAGTTCCCTGCAAATATATGCCTTTTGATTCATTCATTTGGAAGACTGTGCTAATTGGGGGCAATGGAACAAGGCATAGATCTATTCTTGTTCTGATCAATACCATAAGAACCATATTTTCTCTTTCATTTGTATATTAGATTGAGGCCCTGGCTTCTTGTCATATGAACTATGGGATCAGTGTGGTCGTTGGTGATCCTCCAGCATCTGAACTGCTCACCTTTGATCCAAATCTGGTGTTCACTGGACGCACCTGGAAAGGA
This sequence comes from Pseudocheirus occidentalis, assembly GCA_028646575.1. Lineage (NCBI taxonomy): Eukaryota > Metazoa > Chordata > Mammalia > Diprotodontia > Pseudocheiridae > Pseudocheirus > Pseudocheirus occidentalis. The sequence goes on along the minus strand of CM053601.1, from coordinate 25,366,555 downwards.
TGCATTTTTGGTGGTATGTAGCTGAGAAAGGAGGAGTTTTCATTCAGATGGAGAGAATTTACTAAGTGCTTCCAATGTGACAGGCCCTGTGCTAAGAGCTAAGAATATAGATACAAGGAAATAAGAAGTCAACTGCTTCTGGTCTCAAGAAGCTTACAGTCTAATGGGAGATGCCAACACACACAAGGCAACCAGAGGAGGAAGTAGAGTACGGAGCAAAGTCCAAAGAGTCATGAGCGGAGTCAATAGGAATGTGAAAATAGATGCCCAGCCTTTTCAGTCCAGGTCCTGGGCAAGAAATCTGAATTTAGACAGGGATTCACCAATAGGAGAAGCCACAGTACTGGAAATGTCTGAAGATGGAAGGGAAAGGTGTTGATACATAGGTGGAGGGGACTGGACATCTGACCTTTCCTTTGCCAAGAGAGAAAGCCTGTGATCTCACAAGACTTTAAGAAGTATTTCATGTTGTGGGCAGGGAGAGTCTTTAAATATATATGAGAACAAAAGAAAGAAGAAATCTGAAGAAATCAACAAGAAAAAAATAGATACCCTAGTATTACACTGACTGCTAGGCCAATAATGTCACCCCTAATCTAGCAGGAATTTTATGGCTAGAAGTCCTTTTCATTTGAATTTTTGTTACCTTTTTTTACATTAGTTTAATTCCCAAATGTATACTTCTACCCTCTCCTACACAGAGAGCCATTCTCTGTAAGAAAGAGAAATAGAGAGGAGGAGGAGAAAGAAGTTCTGCAAAATTAGCACATCATCAAGCATACCAGTACCTGTAGTGTTCAAGAGCTAGATTACTGCCTCTTTAAAGAAGGGAAGAGGGAGCATTTTCTCATTTCTCCTTTGGGAACACCCAAGCATTTAATTATACAGCATTTACTGTGGGGGAAGGGGAGGAAGGGAGGTCTTTTCATTTATATTATTGTAGTCATTGAATATTGCTTTCTTTGTTTTGCTTAATTTTGCGTTGCTTATGTGTCAACATAATTCTCTGTAATCTTCAGAAGAATGATTTCTTATCATACAATAATATTCAATTACATTCCTGGTTTGCTGTATCACTCAGCAATGTCTATAGGGCAAGCACACATCCTAGACTGCTAAAGCAGCACTTTCCGTTCCAAATTTTGAATAAATAAGAAATAGCAGAATGCTATAGATTCACATCATGACAGATGAGTTGACATTTATGTAGTGTTTCAAAGTTACAAAGCACTTTCCTTACAACAATCCTGTGAGATCACTAATTCCAGTATTATCCCCATCTTACAGACAACACAACTGAAGGTCAGAGAGGTTAAACAATTTACCTAGTGTAGTATTTCCAAATATCATCCCTCTTTTGACTTTTCTACCCTGTTGTCCATAAAAGATCAGTACAAACTGAATGTTACTCTGATACTGTTGGTGGCAGAGGAGGGGGTATTTGGTTATTTGTATCAATAACGTGATATTCACAAGACCCATGGTGGTTATGAATATGCTGGTATAGTTTTGAATCACAAAATGTAGCAAACTCTCCACATGGAAGGCAAAACCAAAGTCTTTATTCAGAAACCAGAACACTGAGTCCCCAAACCAGAAGGACAAGTCCCAAAACCAGAAAGCCAAAGTCGTTATAGTGGTCACAAAGTTGATACAGGTAATTAATGCGGTGGACTCCCACATTCCCAAGCCTTCACAAATAGAACAGGCTCCCTCAAGCAAGGATCCCTCTCAGACTCACAACAGTTCCTGAGCCTGGTCCTTGGAGGTTCTCAATAGAAGCTGCAAAAGGAGGATCTCAGCAAAAGGCGCAGTCTCCAGGTGGTGACTGAGAGAAAATCTGAAGGTCCTCCTGGTTCTCTTCCAGATATACAGTATAGCTCCTCCCTGTTCTGCCCCTTCCTGGTAAGGTGTTAACTACTCCCAAAGAGTTAACTTGAAAGAAGGAGCTAAGTGCCTTTACTAGGTGCCAATAGGAAGAGGCATGGAAGATCTTCTGATTTCATTAACATTACATTATTTCATCTGGATCAGGCAATATAGTGAAGTCCTTGGCTTCCTTTTTAAATTTAGTAAAAGTCCACCTTCTCACTTCTCACTCATTTATTTATTTATTTTTTTGCTTTTTTTTTTTTTTTGGAGGACAGTTGGGGTTAAGTGACTTGCCCAAGGTCACATGGATAGTTTTTTTGTGTTAAGTGTCTGAGGCCAGATTTGAACTCAGGTACTCCTGACTCCAGGGCCGGTGCTCTATTCACTGTGCCACCTAGCCACCCCTCACTTCTCACTCATAGAATTATATTCCACCCTGTATCTGTGACCCTGAACAGGGTAGGTGAAAAAGCTGCCAATTGGTGCCTGTTCCCATGGTGATTCCCTACTATGGGTCTGGTGGTGATCCAGTATGGATTAGGAATGACCCCTTACTCTGCTAGGTTGATGCCACTAACCTGTACCATCCCCAGGAATTTTAAACCTTTGTCTGTCTCCCTATGCTGACCTGAGATGGAAAAATGACTCCTTGTGACTTTTTCTGGATTTCCACATCAGGATTTGGTCTTCTTCTGCTTTTTCTAGATATGTTGGGAGTGGTTTTTGTTCGTTTGTTTGGTTTGGTGGGAGACACTTCACTACATTGCTCTCAGCTACTCCATCTAGCCCTAAGACTTCTGCTCTCCATCAAATGCCATTTTTAATGTATCTATGCTACATTATCTTCCCCATTAATCCACCACCTCTCCTGACTTCTTTGTGTCTATTAATGCTCCTAATCACACTTGAAACCTTAGAGAGGCAGCACAGGGTAAATGATGAAGATTGAGGCTGGTGTTGAGCACGTTTTGGTCCCTGTTTTTATTCTTTCTTAACTCATTTTAATCTCTAAGGGCTGCAGTTTCCTTGTCCATGAAATGAGAGAGTAAAACTAGAGGATCTCAAATCCATCTCAGCTCTAAATCATTCTGTGATTCTATTTTATATTTTGTAAAAAAAAAAAATGTAAAAACAGTTTCCATGAATAGAAGTTATTTTCAGAACTTCTTGGAAATATGTAACAAGAAAAAATGGAAAACCAAGAGAACAAGATATATTAAAATTTGGTTATAATACTCCCTAATATTTGTCCTCATTATTGAGGGTCAGACATTCTATAAATTAGTTCAGAATGTTAAGTCATTAAATCATTAAGTGAAACCTTTATTATGCACATACATCCTGCAAAGTACTACTATACTAAAAACACATTGCCCCACCTAATTGATCCAGGTAATCTAGTATCTGACACTCCCAAAAGGTAATTATTATCTACCTCTCAAAATCACCCAGGCTTGAAGTGCAATTTGTATTTATGCCCAAAGAGTTATAAAATTGTGCATACCCTTTGACCCAGCAATACTACTATTAGGTCTGTTTCCCAAGGTGATCAAGGAAAAAGGAAAAGAACCCGTATGTTCTAAAATATTTATAGTAGTTCTTTTTGTGGTGGTAAAGAAGTGGAAATTGAGGGGATGTCCATCAATTGAGGAATGACTGAATAAGTTGTGTGATATAATTAGATGGAATATTACTATGCTTTAAGAAGTTGTGAGCAGGTTGGTTTTAGAAAAACATCAAAAGACTCACATGAAATAATGAAGAGTAAAATGAGCAGAACCAAGAGGACATTATATACAGTAACAGCAACATTGTTTGAAAAACTATGGACAACTAAGTATTCTATTATAACTACGCAGATCAGCTACAAAGGTCCTATGAAGGAAGATGCTATCAATCTCCAGAGAAAAAACAGATAAATAGAAGTAGGCATAGTATAGTTTTACCTTTGTGTGTGTGTGTGTGTGTGTGTGTGTGTGTGTGTGTGTGTGTGCATGTGAAGTGGTGGCCTTCTCTATTGCAGGGTGGGGAAGGAGTGAAAGTTCAAAAATTGAAACAAAAATTAAATTGCATTTAAAAGAATAAATAGATGGATACATTTTTTAAAATCACACAGACTTACAAGCTTCAAAGTATTAATATTTTTAATTATACATAAATGGAAACTCATAAGACTTGCATTTGAATCCAAAGACTGTAGCAATAAACCCAAAGTGAAAAAACAACCTTCTCTCCCAAGAGACTTGCATAGTCCTGGATTTGGCTAATGTCACTCAATCCCATTGATGCTTCCAGTTGCAAATTTCCCTGTAGCTCATTCACCCATTCTTCTCAAAACCTCATTTATACAGAGTTGCCGTAATACCAAACTTTACATGAGAGGGCTCTAGTGATGGTAGGGCATATAGGAACCTTTTTATTTTTGTGTTTCTCTGCCTTTAACCCAGTAGTTTGCTGGCAACGATTGAACAACCAGCTCTTAAAAAGAAAATGTGTTTAGTCTGGATTTTTGGATATTTTCTCCATCTCTTTCTTAACACAATCAACAACACCAAAAAAACTCCACATTTGTAGTGTCTGCTCCTTTCTGAAGAGTAAATCCTCATGCTCAAAATGTAAAAACTGGCTCCAGTGAACCCTTCTGATCTGAATCAGCATGCCCCAGCTTTAATCCTATGTAGGCTCACAGGGAGTGATTTCTATTTGCCTGATCTCTGTTGTCTACCCAGGCAGTGTCACTCTCCATCTCGGCAGAACCTCCTGCTCAACTTCGGCAGTAGGCAAGTTTCCCACTTTGTCCCTAAATGTTCCTATAGTTTCCCATCTCTTAGAGTAGTTGGGATGGGTTATTAAAATAATCCAGGTCTATTTTCCTAACTATCTGTAGAGAGAGAGGGGAGAAAAGACCAAGTACTGGTGTAGTCAGAGAATAATTTGCAATCTCTATTGCCTGATCTGCTGGGGTGCCAATTTTTGTCTCGGGCAAATGGTGAAAATTTTGCACTACCTAACTTACAGGACTGTTGTGAAGACCACACAAGACAATGTATGGAGAGCACTTTGAAACCTATCATTATAAGACGTCAAAAAAAGCACTAAATAAAAGGGAAACTATTGAGATAAAACCCAGAAAATGATATTAGCTTTATCATATAATCTAGTGCAGTATAGAGGATCCAGACCTACTGGTTAGGCAACCGAGGAACACATCTGGCTTCCCTGAGCTTTAGGTTTCTCTACTTTAAAATTCTGGTATTACCTCCATTACAGGGTTGTTTGAATATGACTATTTTGTGAATTCTGAAGCCCTATAAAATAAATGTGTTATTACAGCTTTTATCCAAGTTCCCAGACAGCATGGTCAGTGCAGAAAGAGGTTATACAGAAAAGGTTTCTTGGGCAAACTAAGATTTTGGTGAAGGACATAATGCTCAGGAAAGGATCTGATCTACCCCTGCCCAGGTTACCCTTTTCTTGTGAAATATATCTTTTATATACTGCAGATATGTCGTTAGACTTTCCTTTGATGCAAAAAGTCAAGATTTTATAAAATAAAAGTTGTCATATTTAAGTCTAAAGTGAAATATACTTTAATATTCAATGGATCTATAATTTCATCCATTTGGGCATGCAACCAGTACACATAGAAACACAACCACACACACACACACACACACACACACACAAACACCTTCTCATCTTGTGTGGTTATTGTCCATTTATTTCTCTAGACAATGCTCTTATTTCCACTCAATGCTACACTATTAGAGGGTAAGTTCTTTGTGCAAAATTGTTGTTGCCTTTCTTTGTGCTTCCCAATGCCTGGCATATAGGAAGCACTTAATAAATGCTTGTTGACTGACTGACTTTTAATGGTTTATAAACTAAAATACTGGTGATTAATTTTTTTAAGGTTGGAAAACCAAAAGTGCCCTCCCAAAACTAGTCACTGACTACATGGACAAGAAATTTGACTTGGACCATTTAATAACCCATGTTTTACCATTTAACCAAATCAAAGATGGATTCGATATGCTCAACAAAGGAGAAAGGTATGTGTTTTATGTTTATAACACTCAAAATGCAATTTGCATAACACAGAATTTGGAAAGAATCATCTTGTTTTTATGTTTCTTTTTTTAATTTGACTTCCACAAAATGAAAGTCTGTGTAGGATTAATATTACATTGTCCCAGATGAACATAATTTTCCTTTGCATTTCCAAACTTTTTTTCATTCATCAAATCTGTTAAATGTTCTTTCCCTCAGAAAAATGGAAGTCTGCTTTACTGATGGCGCCTGGGTGCTGGGTAGCACAAAGAGGTCTAGACATAGGGTCCAATAATTTGGGTCCAAATCCCAGTCCTGTATCTTGCTAACCATATGACCTTTGGCAACTATGTCTCTCTGGTACTCAGTGAGCACCTTTCTCTTTAAAGTGATGAAGCTGTGCTTGATAACTTCTATGGTCTCTAAGGCATCATCTTACGAGATAACCTCCTCTGTGCATATTGACATTGAGAGATCTTGGCCTTGAATCCCAAATGCTGGGAAGAAGATGAAGACAGAACATGGATATGAGTAGTGAATGACTTAGGGTTATACCCAAACTGTCTCACTAGACCCTGGAAATAGCACAAGAGAACCTTTCTATACAACATGTAGCACATGAAATTTCTCAGACAAAAAGAAATACATGATGGTATATGAAGTGTTATGAGGGGACATAATCTCTTCAATTTTAATCTCAAAGACAAGCACTAGGATAACAGAGTGGAGACAATTGGATTGCTTTAAAGGCATATTTTTCCACCCCCATGTCCTCATGCCTATACTTCCTCATAGCAATCTAAGAATCCATTTTGCCACAGTGCTCCCTCTCCCATCATGCACTTCTCTGGGTCCCTGTGGCATTATAGGTTACAAGGATAAAAGGTATTTGTGGTTCATTGTCAAAAAGCAATTTCCATTGAACTGAAAATAATCATGTTTTCTTCCTGTTTTTTTCTTAGTCCTCATGCATTCTTCTCTAGCCTTTATCTCTTCTTTTTATGCTGAACTTAGAGAGTCTGATCACAAGGGATAGACAGAATATGTGCACATGTGTAAACTGGTCTAAAACATTACTAAAAATCGTTTGAATATTCTAAGCAACCAGTGCCATTTGGAAAACATTTAAATTTAGACAAACTTGTTGTCTCCTAATTAATCAATTGTTTGGCCAAATGATAGGATCAAAATAACATTACTTTATAGTTAAGAGGGGTCTCAAGGATCATTTAGCGTAACCCCTTCATTTATGATCAAGAAAACCAAAACCCAGGGAAATTAAGTAATGGCATAATAGTTATGGAACAGTCCTGGTATCTATCTTCATCTGAGATTGTGTATAGATACAAATACCATTACATTTGTCATTTAGTATGGCACAGTAGACAATTAGACATGGGTTGGAGGAATTAATAAGATGGTGATGATAAGGAGTGGTATAAAAGTACAGAATCTCTTTGGTTTTGCTCTGTGAAAAGGAAAATGATAAGTGCTGGAGAAGATGCATTGTTGGTGAAGTTGTGAACTGATCCAACCACATTGAAGAGCAACTTGGAACAATGTCCAACAGGCTATAAAGCTATGCATACCTTTTGATCCAACAATACCACTACTAGGTTTGTATCCTACAGAAATTGGAAAGGAAGAAAGGAAGAAAGAAAGAAATAAAATAGAAAGAAAGAGAAAGAAAGGAAGGAAGGAAAGAAAGAAGGAAAAAAGAAAGAAGGAAAAAGAAAGAAAAAGAAAAAAGACCCACACGTACAAAAATATTTATAGCAGCTCTTTTTGTGGTGGCAAAGAATTAGAAATTAAAGGGATGCCTATTGATTAGGAAATGGCTAAACAAGTTGTACTACATGAATGTAATGGAATACTATTGTGGTATAAGAAAAGATGAGCAGGTGGACTTGAGAAAAACCTGGAAAGATTTACATGAAATGATGCTGTGTGAATTGAACAGGACCAGGAGAACATTGCACATAGTAACAACAGCATTGTTCAATGACCAACTATCATAGACTTAGCTCTTCGCAACAATACAGTGATCCAAGACAATTCCAAAAAGCTCATGATTGAAAATGTCTTTTTTTTTTTGCTTTTTTTGGGGGGGTGGAGGGAGAAGCAGGGGCAGTTGAGGTTAAATGCCTTGCTCAAGGTCACACGGTCAGTAGGTGTTAAGTGTTTAAGGCTGGATTTGAACTGAGGTCCTCCTGACTCCAGGGCCAGTGCTCTATTCAGTGTGCCACCCAGATGGCCCATGACTGAAAATGTTATCCACATCCAGAGAAATAACCATGGAGTTTGAATGCAGATCAGAGGGTACTATTCTCAATTTTTTCTGCTTTTTTCTTTCTTGTGATTTTTCCTTTTTTTCTTAGTATTCTTTTGCAACATGACTAGTGTGGAAATATTTTGCTATGATTGTACATGAATAACCTACATAATATTGCTTGCTGTCTTGGGGGAAGGAAGAGGGAGAGGAAGAAAAACATAGAACTCAAAATCTTCTAAAAATGAATGATGAAACTAAAAAATAAATTAAAAAAGGAAAAATTGGTCTATGACAATAAGACGAGCAAAAAGTATAGAGAAGAGTCAATGAAACCCGACAAGTGAAGGTTGATGAATATAAAGAACTCCCTTTAGGGGCGGCATTGTCAAAAACCAAAATTATAACATAGCCTCCTTTCTGCCAATTCACCTAAGTACAAGTCAACTTTTTTCAAAAATGTATTTAGTTGTAATATTCTTTTCTTTTTAAATTTTGAATTCCAGATTGGTTCCCTCCCTTCCACACCCCCACTCACTGAGAAGGCAACCAACATCATATCAATTATTCATGTGAAGTCAGGTCTATCATATTACTCATATCAGCAAAATAAATAAATAATGTGAGAAAATTACACTTCAGTTTACACTCAGAATTCTTCAGTTCTCTCTGTGCAGGTGGATAGCATTTTTATTTCATCATGAGTCCTTTGGATTGCCTTGGATCACCTTATTCATCAGAATATCCAAAGGTTTCTCAGTTGACCATCATTACAACATGGCTGTTACTGTACACAGTGATCTCCTGGTTCTTCTCATTTCACCTTGCAAAAATCTCATCCAGGTTTTGCTATGTTTTTCTGAAACCATTCCCCTTGTCATTTCTTACAGCACAATTCTGCCCCATCACAATCATACACCACAACTTGTTCAGCCAGTTCCCAACTGATAATCACCCTCATAAATTTCAATTCTTTGCCACTACAAAAAGAGATGCTAAAATGCTTTTGTACATATAGATGCCTGTCCTTTGATCTCTTTGGGGTACAGACACAGTAGTGGTAGTGCTGGGTCAAATGATATGCAAAGTTTATATCCTTTGGGCGTGACATTCAGATTACTTTCCAGAATGGTTGGACCAATTCGTAGCCACACCAAAGGTTTGTGTACCAATTTTCCCTCATGCTCCTTAGCATTTGTCATTCTGATGGGTGTGAGGTGGTATCTTGGAGTTGTTTTATTTTGCATTTTTCTAATCAGGAGTGATTTAGAACATTTTTTTCATTTGACTATGGAGAGCTTTTATTTCTTCTGAAAACTGCCTATTCATATCCTTTTACCTTTTATCAATGGGGAAAATGGCTCTTATTTTTATAAATTAGACTCAATTTCTTATATACTTGAGAAATGAGACCTTTATTAGAGACACTTGCTGTAATTTTTTATTGATATTATTTCATTGTCTATGGTACCTTATAGCAAAATGCAGTTTTCCTGATGGCCTCTTTCAATTAGATCTAATTTTGTTTTTGCTTTCTTTGAGGATACGATTGCCACCCCTGCCCTCTTCACTTAAAATGAAGCTTAATAGACTGCTCCAACTCATCAATACAGTTCTGTCTGTGTCTTTCTGTACCAAGCGTTTCTGTTATCTACAACACATTATTGGATTCTGGTTTCCAATTTATTCTACTATCTGCTTCCATTCTGTGGGTTAGCTTATCTCATTTACATTCATGATCACTAACTGCATTTCTCTCCATCCCATTTTCCTGTATTCATCTTTCTCTTTTTATTCTGTCCCTCTCCAAACTCTGTCTTCCTTCCAACCACTGCCCCCTCTAACCCACCTCCCCTTTTTATTCTCCCCACCCATTTCTCTTTTTCACTCCCTCTCCCATGTCTGTATTGGGTTGAATAGATTTCTATATCCAACTGAGCGTTTGTGTGTATATAGGTAGATACATAGAGACAGAGAGGTAGAAGTAGATATAGCTATATATGTGTGTATGTATGCATATGTATATGTCTGTGAGCATGTTTTTCCATCTTTGAATCTATTCTGCTGAGAATGAGGTTTAAGTATTGCCTGCCCCTGCTCTGTTTTCCCTTCCTTTCTTACATACCTACTTTATGTGAGAAAATTTACCCTATTTTACCTCTCCTTCCTGCTATGACCATGGTCCCTCCTCCATCTTAGAACTGTGACCCACACTGGTCATGGGTAATGGAGTTGCCAATCTACATCAGCTTTACCAAATGCAGAAAAAGGGTTCCCCAATCTCTTTATGATTAGTTGTCTGACACACTAACTATCTCTGAACTGAGAGCCCCTGAAGCTTCTACTGTTGCTGCTACAGTGGCCATGTCTAAGACCCACAGCTGGCGCACCTGTCATACTCCAGGCTTTCACCCACGCTGGTGTCACAGATTTCTCCTGAAGACTTCCTAAGTTGTTAGTATGCTGGAATTGATCACTTGATCACAGTTCTTACCTTTTCATAATTGTTTGTTTTTATAGTATCAATTGTTATTGTATAAATCGTTCACCTGGTTCTTCTCACTTCATTCTGCATCAGCTCATACAGATCTTACAAGATTTTTCCAAAACCATCCTCTTCATAATTTGTTAGAGCAAAATGGTGTTCCATCATATTCATATACCATAACTTGTTCAGTCTTTCCTCAACTGATGGGCATCCCCTTAGTTTCTAATTCTTTGCCACTGCAAGACTTATTTTAAATATTTTTGTACATAAGCATTTCCTGGAAGGAACTCATCTGTTCCTACTCTCCCATTTGAGAAGTGTAAAAACTGAGTCCCACTTTTACATCTAAAACACACGTCTTTTTAAGACTAGGGGAAATGGCCTTTGTTCTCATGGACCCCCAAATATCCTTTAGCTTCCTGACTGCCCCCTCCCCAGCCCCTAGGTTTGGCAAATTGCTCTTTCAGGTTCATCATTCATTTAATGAGCAGTAGTTCATTTGAAATGAAGTGGCAGTATTTAATTTACTATCTCTGTGCACACTAAAGAGTAAGGTGTATAATAAGTGGGCCCCAATGTTAAATTACCCTTTTTGAGAGATATAGAAATAAGCTATTAACAGAAACATTTTCTCTTTCTCTTTCAGCATTAAAACAGTCCTGACATTTTGAACTTGGAATTGATAGGAGATACCTGTGGATCCATCAGGATCTCTTTCTCTGGTGTTTCTCTTTCATATAATAAGCATAAAGTGTATATGGTAATTCCATGTGGTAAGATACACGACAGAAATTAAGTATGTTAGAACAAATAAATACAATTTCTGAAATTAATGTTTAACATGGTCACTAACATGATATAATTTACCTGGGATAGTAGTAGGGTAATGGTAACTGGTAATATTATAATTGTTGATATTTAATCTGAAGAAAGTGGTTTATATTGGACTAGAGATCATCAGATAAAAAGATATAAGCTCTTCTCACATTTTATTGAAGTGGAAATTTTAATGGAAATGATAATATCCATGCATCAAATTAATAAGAGCATGAAGAACAGCTCCTTCCAGGATACTCATCATCCATTTCAAATGAGCTAGGCAAGATTTATGGGGTGATGCTACCGTAATACTTAACCTGGATATCATCCTTTAGATGAAGTATTGACAATGAAGCTCTTATAAAAACTTTTCAAATTGTATTTTCACAATATACAAATGTGTTACATCTATTTACATATATACGAACATATACAATTTGTACACTACACAAAAGCCCACATCTGTCATCTCTCTTGTTTTATCCCTTTGTTTCAAAGAATATGAATATTTTTTAGAATCTCTTTTAAAAAAATAAATTGAATTCATGAAATAAAATAGATCATTTTTCATACGCTACACCCTGCTTTCTTCAATTAAGAAACATGAATGTACATTTTAAAGAAAGTAAAGCACTTGTTCCAATTCAACAAGCATTTATCTAGTATATTTTGTATACCATGCTCTCTAATATCCCCTGGGGACACAAAGTAAATAGTGATGATAATAATAATAGTAATAATAATAATGATAGTGATAATAATAATAATTCCTGCCTTCAGAGAGCTGACAGTATTTTCATACATTTCATGTATTTCTATGATTCATTTCAAGCAACATTGTAATAATTTAATGTAAATTCTAAAATGAGTATGGAGTGAGATTATACAAAGACTGAGTGTGAAAATTTAGAAAAAAACGTGTATTTGGTATTTTGAATTCAATGATAAAAATATTTTCCAAATCACTTTTTGAGAATTTCCAAATGAATATGCAGTTCAGTGTTAATAAAGCCAATTGTATATTGATATACCTTTGCTGATATGGATGTAAGTTCTTCTAAATGAGAAATTATGCTTAATATTTTCTTTTTACATTTTTCTTTCTTTTATTTTTAATTTATGAAATAAAACATTTTCATAACATAGTAGAATGAAGAAAAAGATGATTGCACATAAAATTGCAAATCAGTTATGTACAAATTCCTTTTTAAATGCCTTTTAAATAGATAATAAAGTTATTGCGTAACATTTTTCTCTTTTTTTCTTCCCTCCCAATGTCTACCCTAAAGATGGCTACCATTAGATATAAATATGTATGTATGTACACATATATATAAAAGCAAATATTACATATGTAAAAATCGTTCTCCACATACTTCTTTTTTTTTTTTTCCTTTTTGATTTTTGGAGGGCAGTTGGGGTTAAGTGACTTGCCGAAGGTCACATGGCTAGTGTTTGTGTTAAGTGTGTGAGGCTGGATTTGAACTCAGGTCCTCCTGACTTCAGGGCCAGTGCTCTATTCAACGTGCCACCTAGCCACCCCCCTCCACATACTTCTATGTAATAGCATGTTCCTTCATAGGTCTTTCATAGTTAATTTGGTCAAAATGACTTACCCAAAGTTGTTTCTAACACAATATTGCTTTTACTGTATACAATGTTCTCTTAGTTCTGCTCATTTCATTCTTCATTATTTTGTGCAAGTCTATTCATGTTTTTCTAAGATCACCGTATTTTGACACAATTAGTTTTTTTTAAGCATGTGTCTTTTGTTTTATACACTTGATAGCATCAATTGAAGCCTATCGAAGAGATCCAATACACAAGAAAGGTTCAGAACCTTTGGACTGCAGAACTCTTGCTTTTTTTTCCTTTTCTCATTCTTTCTTTTTGGAGGGGGGGGAAGGAAGGGCAGTTGGGGTAAGTGACTTGCCCAAGGTCACACAGCTAGTAAGTATGTCGAGTGCCTGAGGTCAAATTTGAACTCAAGTCCTTCTAATAGCAGAGCCAGTGCTGTATTCACTATGCTGCCTAGCTGCTCCTGAACTCCTGCTTTGTGTTAGATTTACACATTTCGATATCCAGTCCTATGCTATCTTCTCTTCCTGTTTTGAGACAGTCCTCTGGCATAAGGGAGTGCCCCCTGGGAGGATGTAGGGTTCATCCATTGACCCTCACTTTCTACACATGGCTCACAGTGCCATACTCCCCTGATGTAAGTGTCAATAGATGAAGTCCTTGTTTCGGGTCCACACCTAAGGAAAGGCCCATTGACCATTCAGAGACGTAGAAAAACAGCCCCTTGATGGGTTCAGGTGCTGAAGATAATATATAAAACAATAGGAGTCAAATAAATGAAAAGCTTATTTATAGTAAGCAATGGGGAAGACGGTGCTGGAGGGAGGGAAGAGAGATGACAGAACCCAACATACATTCCAGGCATACACTAACATAGAGAATAATTCTCATAAGCCCAGCTCTGTTGAGGAGGACAGAGACCTGCTTCCATTCAACAGAAAGAGGGTGTTCTAAAGTGCCCATCTGAGGATGGGGACTCTATACTCTCATTCTGGGTAACCCCTGCTGAGTTTCATATTAAGAGTTAATACAAAATATCGGGGGTGGGGAGGGTGTCATCAGGAGAAAAAAACAAACTGGCAGTAGACAAAATATTATTTGGGGGTAACAGCTCTTCTAACTTTTGAAAAATATTATCAGTATTTCTCCATGAATAGCTTCTTTAATTTTGCAGCCTTCTTTAAAGGGAAACTGTCATGTTGGTCCTCAGACCACTAAACCTCATGTAATAACACTTCCCCTTCAGTGTTATATCTTTGATCCTGTGACCAAGAAGCCAGTGATTTTTCTGAGAAGTTTTTTCTAAGACCTCAGATCACAAACTGAGGAGAAACTGGGAGAACTGGAACCCAGCTTCTTCTCCTCTGACATGGTCCACAATAGGAGCTTTGCTTACCCAGTCCTTCTCAGCAAACTTGCTACTCCCCAATTCTCGAGTTAAATTTGGATGCTTTACTCTGCACACCTTCTTTAATGTATCCCATAAAATATGTCACAAACCTTCAGATGTTGCTTGGCAGCAGTCCCAGGACCTGGGATTTTTTGTTGACTTCATGGCTAATATGAGAGAACAAAATGCCACTCAAAAGACAAAAAGAATGAATGGAGTCTTGCACTACATTAGTAGAAATTGGTTTGGTCTTTATATCTCTACCACATAGTAGTCCAGTTTCTCACATATAATAGGTGCTTAATAAATTGGATTGGGAGGTGAGAGTTCCATTGTACTCTGTGCTGGACAGCTCCCAGCTGGACTTCATATTCAGTTCTGGGCACCACATTTTAGGAGGACCATGTAAAAAGCTGGAGCACATCAGAGAAGTGTGATGACAGTAGTTACAGCACTTGAAGGTGTCACATGAGACTACATTTAAAGAAATGAGACTATTTAGCTGGAGAAAAGAATATGGAGGGCACTGGGCACTATATAATAGCTATGTTCACTAGTCGTGTGGAAGGAGGATTAATTCATTCAGTCTGAAACCACAAGGGAGAATAAGGAAGTTATGCAGAGGCAGATTATGGATTGATACACAAAGAATTTCCTAATGATTTTATTTAATTAGCATGAATTTTAGCCATGACAATTTCATGTGGAATAAAAGCTTTTATGAGCTATTGGGGACCATTTTCCATATTAATTAGTTTACTTTAATTAATGAGATTTCCTATGTCTTCCTATGAAATCTTATTTATGCCAATCTTGCTTCCTGTTCAAGGATTCTTTGACACCTCATTTGAGGCTAGAGTGGTCTTCCCCACCATCACCTACTATATACATTGTGCTATGAGCAAATATGGGAGATGAAACTAAATAGTTTCTGCCCTCAAGAAGGGTACGTTCTATTGGAGCAGGCATCTCTCACAGCATATTATATAGGCCACTACTTTCTATCTCCAATTCTTTAACAAATTCATTGTGTGACATTGAACAAAAACCTAAAACCTCTGTGAACCTCAGATTCTACTCTCTGCAAAATAAGGAGGCTAGTCTACATGGTTTCTGTGGACTCATAGGATCAGAGATTTTAAGCTGGAAGGGACCTTATAAACCATCAAGTTAAATTCTCTCATTTACACATGTGAGGAAACTGAGTCACAGAGCCAGTAAGTGATTACCTAATATCACAGAAGTCATAAGTGTCTGAGGCAGAATTTGAATTCAGGTCTTCCTGACTCCCAGTTCAGTACTCTATCCCCTACATCACACTGTTTCTCTTGGTTATAAATCCAATGAGTTCCATTCTACTTATACCTACAGCCAGCCCTTGGTGGATAAATGTGAGCTATACATAAGATTACATTAATTACTTCCCTTTGATACCCCTCTCAGGTTACAGCAGTATCTACCCACTGTGTTCCTCTCAATAAAAAGTTAAAGATAATTGTTAACACAATTTAACCTTCCTCAATTTGACAGTTGTGGAGACCTCTTGTGGAGGAAATGGGGAAATTTAGCATAGAAGAGAGAAGATTCTGGGAGAAGGGTGAGAAGGAAGGGTCATGATCACTTCACTCAAGAACTTGTGGAAGAAAGGTTCTTGTGTTCTCGTTGACCCCATAGAGCTGAAGTCAGAAGGCTTGATATCAACAAAAACTTTATTTAAAAAATAGAGCTTACTAAAGGTGGATGGATTGCCTCAAGAATGACTGAGTCTCCTTAAAATTCAAGCAGGCACTGAATGACCATTTGTAGGAGGTGTTGTAGTAGTGATTCTGCTCTTTTATGAGCTGGACTAGCTGACCATTAAGTCTCTTTCCAATACTCAATTTGGGGATTTTATAAGACCCCCGTCTAAGCTATACTTATTTATAGGCAAATGTCTTTGCTGAATTTTCTTGTTAAGTCAAACAAACTTGATCATTTCATCACCCTGAGTCTGTTTCTAGGTGGCATAATGCCTATTGGATACTCTCTGAGCCTCAGTTTCCATATCTGCAAAAATGGAGATAATAAGAGCACCCACCTCACAGAGTTGATGGGAGGATCAAATTTTTATTTGTATACACACATATGCACATATTACATATGTATATATATGCTCACACATATATGTACATATACACACACTTATATGTTAATGTGTCTTTGTAAACTTTAAATCTCTATATTAATAGTAGCTATGATCAATGTTAATTATCTGCAGAAGGAGGTTCATAATCCTTACATTATTCACCTCTCAGGGATATTATCAAGAATGTGTTGCATGAAAGTGCTAGAGATGTGAATTATTAGAGAAACTTTGTACTTACGAGCAACACTTAGATGCCAACTCCTTTCATGAGCTCTGTGAACAGCCTGCTCTGGCTTCATGCCCAGTTGGTGGCACAAGACATGGGAAGGTTTGTGAGGCATAGTTGGGAAGGCTTCAGCTTGTTTTGGAGCATAAGTATGGGCCAGGTTGCGTGACAAAGACTTGGAGGCACACCAGGGCTTAAGCATACCCTTATGGTTTGGATCTCATTCTTGGCAATCATCCTCAAAACGAGATTAACAGATACTTGACTCTGTTGGGGCAGAGCTACATTTATTCTCCCTTTAAATTTTGCCATCCTAATGAGAGCCTTATTTTGGAGTTTTTTGGGGGGGGAAGAATACTAGAGATCACAAAGGATCAACAACAACAACAGTATCCTCGGTAACTACAGTAGATCCAGTAGATCCAGTTCTCAGAACTGGATCTAAAAAAAAACTTAGATATGATTGGCTTAACCCCAGCCAGCAAGGGTAGAAACAAGACATTGTTGCAGTGACAAATTGAGGCTCAATATTAAGAACATATTCCTAATAATTAAAATGATCCCAAAATGAAACAGGCTGTCTCAAATTAGAGGTAGAAGACCTCATTTAAGGTCCTAAAGCAAAGGTTTATTTGCCACTTGTCAAATACAGAGTAGAGATTTTTGTTTGGGTGTGGACTCTTAGGTTCCTTCCAACTCTGGGATTCTGTGATTCAGTGACAAGGAGGAGAATCTCAGAATAATTGTGTGAGTGCATGGGAGGATCAGATGAAGGCATTTCTGGTTTTGTTTTTGTTTTTAAGGATGGGGGAGATCAGGACATGATTATTGGCAGTAGAGAAGGAGCTGGTAGATAACAACACATTGAGAAAGAGGGAAAGAGGCAGTGATCAAGGAGAAATCCCAGGAGGAGACAAGAGGAGATGGCATTAAGGGCATAAGTAGAGAAGTTGGCCTTGGCAAGGGGAAGGATCGTTTCATCTTCCAAGATAGGAGAAAGGAAGAGATAAAAGTGAATGTGTGTGTGTGAGAGAGAGAGAGACAGACAGACAGACAGACAGACAGAGACAGACAAACAGACAGAAACAGAGAGAGAGAGAAAGAGAGATACACAGAGAAAGACAGACACTTTCAGACATGAGAATTCTGGAGCAGCAGGTTTGCTGAGAAGGACCAGGTAAGCAAAGCTCCTCTTGTGGACCTTGTCAAAGGAGAGGAAACTGGGTTCTAGAGAGATACAGAGAAGGATTTTGAGGTGCAGTGTATGCAGGATTGTGGTAGTGACAACTATGGGGGAAATACATACATACATACATGATACATTTTTAGCCCTCTGGAAAAAAAATATGTTCATTATAAACTTTTAAGTTTAATCTGCATTATTAGCATTTTCTTCATGCTTTCTTAAGTATATAAAATCAGTGCAACAATTAATCAAACCCTGATTGAAATCTGTTTGCTCTAATCCGAAAGAATAAGTGGGTCAAGCAAGAAATCATAGGAACAATAACTTCATGCAGGATAATGACAATAATGAGCCAACATAACAAAATTTATGGGATGCAGCAAAAGCAATTTTTAGGGGAAGTTTTATGTCCCTAAATGTTTACATGAATGAAATAGAGGAGATCAGTGAATTGAGCATGCAACTAAAAAAACTAGAAAAAAATAATTTAAAATTCCCAATTAAGGGGCGGGTAGGTGGCACAATGAATAGAGCACCAGCCCTGGAATCAGGAGGACCTGAGTTCAAATCCGACCTCAGACACTTGACACACTTACTAGCCGTGTGACTCTGGGCAAGTCACTTAATCCCAATTGCCCTCCAAAAAGCAAAAAAAAAAAAAATTAATTTAATTTAAAAAAATAAAATAAAACGCCCAATTAAATATCAAACTAGAAATACTCAAAACCAAAGGAGAGATCAGTAAAACTGAAATTTAAAAAGCTATTGAACTAATAAATAAGACTAAGAGTCTGTTTTATGAAAAGAAACACACAATAAAATAGACGAACCTTTGGTTAATTTGATTTTTAAATTACCAGTATCAAAAATGAAAAGGGTGAATTCACCACCAATGAAGAGGAAATTTAAAAAAATAATTAGGAACAATTTTGTCCAACTGTATGCCAATAAATTTGACAAGCTTAGTGAAATGGATGGATATTTTAAAAATATAAATTGCCCAGATTAGCAGAAGAGGAAATAAAATCTTTAAATAATCCTGTTTCAGAAAAAGAAATTAAACAAGTCATCAATGAACCCTCTGGGAAAAAAATCTTTAGGGATGTAAATTCAGATGGATTTACAAGCAAATTCTATCAAATATTTAAAGAATAATTAATTCCAATACTATATAGACTATTTGGAAAAATAAACAAAGAAGGAGTTCTACCAAATTCTTTTTATGATATATATATATATATATATATATGTGTGTGTATATATATATATATATGTATGTATATATATATATATATATGGTATGGATAACTAAACCAGGAAGAGTCGAAACAGAGAAAGAAAATTATAGACCAATTTCCCCAATGAATACAGATGCAAAAATTTAAAATAAAATATTAGCAAAAAGATTAAAGCAACTTATTACAAGAACAATACACTATAACTGGATAGGATTCAAACCAGGAATGCAGTACTGGTTCAATATTAGGAAGACTATGAATTGAATTGACCATATCAACAAGGAAACTAACAGAAATCATACGATTATCTCAAGCACAGAAAAAATTTTTGGCAAAATATGACACCCATTCCCACTCAAAACACTAGAGGGCATAAAAGTCTTCCTTAAAGTGATAAATCACATCTACCTAAAACCATCAGCAATCATTATATGCAATGAGGATAAGCTAGAAGCTATGATTCAAAGTGATACTAGAAATGTCAATATCTGTTGTCATATTTTGATCATTTGTTCTAATTTGTAGGATATGGGGTGAAATTTCAGGTTTCTTTTGATTGGGATTTCTCTTATTATTAGTGATTTAGAGAGTTCTTTCATGTGAATATGTCTCCTTTTGAGTACTGTACTGTTTATTCATGTCCTTTTACCATTTATATACCGGGGAAAGGCTCTTAGTCATTATATTTACTAATTGTTTATGAATCCAGATACTAAATCCTTATCAGAGAAATTTAATATGAATGTTTTGATATTGCCAAAATTGCCCTAACATGGCCCAATAAATAACATATTTAGTGCAGAAAATATCGTGTTTAAAATGTTATGTGAAAACATTACATTCAGTGCCTTGCATCTAAAAGATGCTTCATTAATGTTGTATTTGGGTTTTGCACAGTTGTGTGTGCAATGAAATAAGTGGTATAGGAAGATATCCTTATGATGAGCAAGGTAGCTAGGTGATAGAGTGGACAGACACTAAGCCTGGAGTCAGGAAGACCTGAGTTCAAATCCAGCCTCGGACACTCACTAGCTGTGTGACCCTGGGCAAGTCATTTAACCCTGCTTGCATCGGTTTCCTCCTCTGTCAAATGAACAGGAGAAGGAAACAGAAAACCACTTTAGTATCTTTGCTAAGAAAACCTCAAAAGGGGTCACAAAGAGTAAGACATTAACTCAAAACAATGACATGATTGACAGAGAAGGTTATATCATAAGATAGGAGAGTAATAGTAAGTTAGAGTGATGTCCTGATACATATTGAATATTAAAAGACCTAGAAAGCTTCCAGTGCTTTTGGTAGATTTTTCCATAGAGATTCTGTGAGAAGACATGGGCAAGAATCCCATAGAATGATTAATTATGGATGGGTTGGGATTTGTACCATGTGAGTTTCCACATTACTAAACTCATGGATTCATTGTAATCCACTGACAAGCAAGAAGCAATCAATCAATAAACAATAATAAATCAATAGGTTTTTAAAGGTCTACTGTATGCCAGGCGCTGAGCTAGGTCCAGGGACCTACTAAGAGAAGAAAGCAAACCATTCCTGCCCCGAAGGAGCTTACTTTCTATTAGGGGAAATTACATGTGCAAATATAATGGATGTTATGTTGGCACAAAACTTGTCCCGATACATTTTTTGATAGAGAGCCAGTCACTCCGGGGAAATCAGGGAAGGCCTCATAAAGACCCAAGTAAAGTTACTAGAAACAGTCAGATGGTTAAATATTCTACATTGAACAGCGCCTATCTGTTTGGTTTAATAGAAAATTTCTCTGTCTTGATCTCTGATTTGCCTGTGTTATTAAACTCTTTATCATTTCAGTTACCTAGGTTTGACAATGGTTAGAGAGTCTCACAAAGAGCTGAATTCAAATCCTGTCTCTGACACCAGTTAATTGTGTAATCTTGGACCAGTTATTTAGCCTCTACGTGCTTTAGTGTCTACATCTATAAAATGGGGACAATATGTACCTCCTGCATTTCCTGTGATGAATAATGTGACATAATATAGGAAAGAATGAAATCTGATGGGATAATGCTGAAGAGTCCCACATCATAGGTGGCACCATTAAAAGGGAAATTTTAAAGTAACCTCAGTTCTGCCAACTCTATTCTTGACTTTAGATCACTTTCTCCTGTACCTGGTTAGCCCCAGTAATTAGAAAAACAATAAAGAATTTGGAATTTGGGGGGGGGGGAACTTTGGTAGTCACCTAATTTTTTAAATTAATATTTTAATTAACCCAAATCTGCCTTCTTCCTACTTCCCCACATCCAATTGTTTAAAAAAGTTTAAAAATATTTTTTTTACAAATATGTATAGTCAAGGAAAACAAGTCCCTACTCTGTCCATGTCATTCACACACATACACACACACACACACACACACACACACACACACGTTTTTCTGAAAGCATTCTGCTCTTCATCTCTTATATCACAACAGCATTCTATCACAATTGTACACCACAGCTTGTTCAGCCATTCCCCAACTGATGGGCATCCCCTCAATTTCTAATTCTTTGCCACCACAAAAATAGCTGCTATAAATATTTTTGTATATATGAGTCCTTTTCTTTTTCCTTTGATCTCTTTGGGATTCAAGTCTAGCAGTGGTATTTCTGGGTCATGGGGTGAAATAATATTTTTAAGTTCTATGAATGAACACAGAAAAACCTTAGAGGGCTTAGAAATGTGTCAGTTCAACCTTGCTTCATAAGTCCTTCAAATTAATGTCATTTTTTACAAGAAAATATTTCTGTCTCATGAGGACCATAAAACAAAAAGACAGCAAAACATTTAAAGACCTCTGTCCAACTTCTGTTCCAAT
Source organism: Pseudocheirus occidentalis (assembly GCA_028646575.1). Taxonomy (NCBI): domain Eukaryota; kingdom Metazoa; phylum Chordata; class Mammalia; order Diprotodontia; family Pseudocheiridae; genus Pseudocheirus; species Pseudocheirus occidentalis. The sequence goes on along the minus strand of CM053601.1, from coordinate 25,344,475 downwards.
TTAAAGCATGTTAGTCTAACCTAATGTCCAAGAAGTTTGGACTGATAGATTTTATCACCCTATGTAAATATTCTGTGACCCTTGAAAAACAAAGGTTCTTTTACCTTTGCTGGGGAATGGTTCCCTCTGCAGAATAAAGAAAGGGACTGAAGGTGGCAGCAGCACCCTTCTAGAGGGGCCATCTCTGAAAGAGCTAAGCTGTCTTCATCATGAGGGTCTATCAGAAAGCATCAGGAACTCTTCCCAACAGCTGTTTCCTGCAGGATACACCTCAAGCTCTTCTTCCAACTGTCTCCTTTTTCTCCTCTTTTCCGTCCTCTTTCCTTCTTTTATTTCTCATTTTGTTTCCTCTCCTTTATTCTCCATTCTCCCATTTATTTTCTTCCTCCTCATTCTTTTTATTCTTTTTCTTTTCTCAGTGGAGTTTAGGAATTTAAATAGATGAACATGAGTGTTGGTAACCCTGATCAGACTCTCAGGTAAAACTAACTTTTTCAAGCATACAATGGGGAAAAGAGCCAGACTCTTACTCAGCTCACTACATGCAGCTCCAGCAGATTTGTAGATCTGAGAGAAGAAAACCCTAGACAATGTTCCAAGCTTTCCATCTTGTTCAGAAAACCCCATATCACTCAGAGGTTTACAAATAGCATATGTCCATGCCCACCACTGCTTCAAAATGGACATCATGACATCATCCTTGTTTTGGAAATTCCTTGATATCTCTTAGAGATTTATCTTAGATGGTGAATTATCTCCTTCCTGTTTTTAATGAACTTGTTTAAAAAAAAAAAACTTTTCCAAATGATTTAGTTCAGCTCTGGGGACTGTGACCTATCATTGTTAGCTTGATTTTTGCCATTCCTTGAAAGTGACCTCCTAAATTCACTTTTAAAATGAAAGTAAATTTACTTTCATCAAGAGAAGTAACTTGAAAGTGAATTTCAACTTTCTCCATCATTCCAAGAAGCAACAGTCAAAACGGAACATGAAACCCCTTATTGGTTGAAGATTGGAAAAGGAGTATAACAAGGTTTCATATATGTACATTCATATATATGATATATATAATATATGACATATATCACATATATTTTACACATACACACATATATACACATGCATCTATACAGACATATGTATGTGTGTGTGTGCGTGTGTGTGTAGTCCCCTTATTAATTTAACTTGCAAAGAGTACATCATGCAAAATGCCAGACTGGGTGAATTAAAATCTGGAATTAAGGTTACTGGGAGAAATATCAAGCATCTGAAGTGTGCAGACAATACCTCCCCTATGGTAGAAAGTGAAGGAGAATTAAGAAGTTTCTCGAGGAGGGAGAAAGAGGTGAGTGCAAAAACTGGCTTGAAGTTTAACATAAAAAAAACCTACCATCTTACCATCACTTCCTGGCAAACAGAGGGAGAAGAAAGAGAAGCAGGGTCAGATTTTATAGATCACTGCAGCCAGCAATTGTAGCCATGAATTTAAAAGACACTTGCTCCTTATAGCACATCTGGACAGCATACTAAGAAGCAGAGCCTTGCCAACAAAGGTCCATATAGTCAAAGTAAGGCTCTTCTAGGAGCAATGTATGGCTGTGAGAGTTGGATTATGAGGAAAGCCAAGTGCTACAGAACTGAAACTTGCAAATTGTGGTGCTAGAGAAGACTTTTAACAGTCTGTTTATGTAGTATCTACAATACTGTAAGGGGAAATATATTGAAGGACACAAGATTTTTCTGATCAGATCATTGCAGGGGCCAACTGACTTCAAAAGACTGTTAGTGAAACCTAAGTCCTTCCTCTAATAGAGAGGTCTCAGACTACAGGTGGAGAACAGTCAGTGTGTTGGATTATTTTTCTTAATTATTGTTGTTAGAATGAAAGCTGGCAACAGGGATGGAGAAGGTGAATGGTCAATGGGAAATGACAGTAATAAATAAAAGCACTAATAAAGTATGTATTTTTCAAAACATATTTTGTTTTTCATATCACACTCTTATCTGGAGGTAAAATCTTTCCATCTCACACATAGAACTCTCACTTACAACAACAACAACAAAAATTAAGCAAAATCAATGATTGTATTTGACAATATATGCAACATTCTGATGCATTAGCCCTATGGCTCTCAGTTGTTAAGATGAAGGGATGTTCTATCATGTCTCAGATAGTCCATAGGTTTTTATTTCTAGTTAATCAAAGACTAACATCTTTTATTGGTCTTTTCACTTTTTATTGATTTTTAAAGCTTTGCTTAGTTTTCTT
>CM053601.1:25325253-25341706 GCA_028646575.1 Pseudocheirus occidentalis | reverse complement strand
TGTGTGTGTGTGTGTGTGTGTGTGGAGAAAGACAGAGAGAGACAGAGAGACAAAGAGAGGAAGGGAGGGAGAGAGGAAGGGAGGGACTGAGGGAGGGAGGGAGGAAGAGACAGAGGCAGGGAAGGAGGGGGAGAGGGAGAAACAGAGGGAGGGAAGGAGGGAGGGAGGGAGAGAGAGAAACAGAGAGAGAGAGAGAGAGAGAGACAGAGGAAAGGAGGGAGGGAGGCAAAGACAGAGAAAGACAGAAGGGAGAATGAGGCAGAGACAAAGAGACAGAGACAGAGAGAGAGAAAGTTGGAGCCTTTCATACTTCTTCATCCTCTTTAGGAAAAGAAAGCCTAATCTGTGTGAGCTAAAGCTTTAGGAAAAGCTAGCACAGCATTCATGACAGAGCCATTGGAAATATTGCTCAATTCACAGGAACAAAACTTACATAATCATGCAAAGAGATCACAGAAAAGTCAAAATGGGATCTCTGCTCTGGATGCCACCTGAGGATAGTCCTCAAAGAACAGAGTTAGTGTGTGTTGCCTTCAGAGAAAGGAGTGGATTACTTTCGGGGGTACCGAGGGAAGAGACAGCAGAAATACAATCAACAGTTAGGTACTGCTTCTTTCCCCGTGCCCTATCACCAGGCCAGTGCTTCTGTAATAGGAACAGGGTTCAAATCCTGCCTCTGACCATTGTGATCTTGGGCAAGCTCTGCCTCCTCCCCAGCTGAAATGCCACAAATTAAAATGATCACAAATTATATCATCTAATCTCAGAGGTGAGAAAAGCATTAATTTATATCTCAAAGATCAGGGATTTCCATGTAGAAGCTCACTAAAGTGATGTAGATTGCAACCTTTTACACACCTGGAAGGGAAAATTCTTTTTTAACAGCATTTTATTTCATTAATAGATGTGGCCCTGGTCTCCTATCTTCTCCTCTGGGAGGATTTATGACTGTAAATGTTTAACAGCTAGTGCGGGAAAGGGGAGGAACTGAAATGTACACAGAAAAAACTGTTAAGTTTAATCAGCACTACAAACAAGGCCAATGCAACCAAGATAAGAAGGGTAGTGGAAAGCTGAGAAACAATTTTTATAGCCAGTGTTTCTGACAAAGGCTTCATTTCTCAAATATATAGAGAGCTGAGTCAAATTTATAAGAACACAAGTCATTCCTCAGCTGATAAATGGTCAAAGGATATGAAGTTAGTTTTCAGATAAAGAAATTAAAGCTATATTTTGTGAAAAAATGCTCTAAATCACTAATGATCAGAGAAATGCAAATAAAAACAACTCTGAGGGACCACATCACTCCTATCAGATGGGCTAATATGACCAAAAAAAAAAAAAGGAAATTGATAAATGTTGGAGAAGTGGGAAAATTGGAACACTAATGGATTGTTGGTGGAATTGTGAACTGATTCATCTATTCTGGAGAGCAATTTGGAACTATATCCAAAGGTCATAAAACTATGCATACCCTTTGACCCAGCAATGCCACTACTATGTCTGTATCCCAAGGATATCATAAAAATGGGAAAAGGACCCACACATACAAAAATATTTATAGCAGCTCTTTTTGTGGAGGCAAAGAATTAGAAATTAAAGGGATGCCCATCCATTGGGGAATGGCTAACCAAGTTGTGGTATATGGATGTAATGGAATACTATTTTTCTACAAGAAATAAGGAGCTGAAAGATTTCAGAAAAAACCAAGACTTACATGAACCAATGCTAAGTGAAGTGAGCAGAAACAAGAGAAGGTCGTACGCAGTAAGAAACACGTTGTGCAATGACTAACTTTGACAGACTTAGCTCTTCACAGCAATGCAGTGATCTAAGACAATTTTAAGACTCATGTTAGAAAATGCTATCCTAATCCAGAGAAAGAACTGTGGAATCTGTACGAAGATCAAAGCATACTATTTTTTCTCTTCCTTTCTCATTTTTTCCTTTTGTTCTGATTCTTCTTTTACAAAATGACTAATGTTGAAACATGTTAAATATGGATGTATAAGTAAAGCCTATATCAGATTGCATACCAACCCCAGGGAGGGGGAAGGAGAGGTAGAGGGAAAAATTTAGAACCCAAAACCTTATAAATGTGAATGTTAAAAATTAAAAATTAATTATTTTTTAAAGGAAAAAAGTTGAATTAGCATTATTAACATTTTTTTTCAGTCACTTTCTTAAGTCTAGAGACTAGACTATCAACAAAACAAAACAAATAAATCAAACCCTGATTTGTAGTGTTTTAGATTTCCAAGAAAATGTTGATCATTGTGGGAACTGGCCCCAGTCCACCTCTGCTTCCAGGGCTGGTTAATGAGTTCTTTAGACTTTCACACTGTCAAGACTGTTAGCTTTTATGCAGCACTTTCAGGTTTGCAAAGCATTTTACATGCATTAATTCATTTGATCCTCAAATCAATTTTCTGAGATAGGTACTATTTCCATCCCCCCATTTTACAGATTAAGAAAATGGGGCTGAGAGATTCAATTATTTGGCTAATGTCAAAAGGCCAGTAAATGGCTGAGATGGGATTTGAACCCCTCTGATGACCCTTAGGAAAAAAAAACCATACAGATTGCTTGTTTGTTTTGTTTTTTACTCAATGCCTGTTGGTAGAAGATATTTGTCCTCTTTCCTCATTCCCAGTCCACTTCAATCAATCCTTACTACTACCAACTAGAGTTAGTGTTCATGGGCCCCGTCCCCAGTCTTCAACCACAGTGATAGCATATTGTCTCCCTACTGTCCCCAGTCTTAAATCAGAGTAGACAAAATTCCACACCTCAGAATTTTAAAACTAGGACCAATGAAGTATTTTCTAGTGAAAAAAAAAATTTTTTATTAAAGGAATGAGAATGGTCTTCGCCATTCCCTGAAATCTAACATGGATGACAGCCTGGTTTGTATTGACAAGGAGAATTGGTCACCTAGGAAGCAGAGAGCCTGATCCAAGCTAAATGGTATAACTTTGAAACATTGCCCTCAAGTGTTTCCCTGACTTCTCGGTACTTGTCTAAAATTGCCTCACATCACTCAAGAGAGAGATTTCATTCCACACCGAGTTATCATTTAAAATGCAAATACTCCTGAGGAGAGGACACACTGTTTTAAATTTACTGTGTTCTATAAATGGGTTCTTAGCAGATCTTTTCCTAGAAGCCAGTTTTTGGTGGGATGGAAGCAGGAAAACACTAAACTCTTACTGGAAAGAAATGAAGAGCATATAACAGAGGGGAGAAAGCAATAAAGACCAATTTAATCTAGTGAATGTCTGTTTTTGTTTAGAACTGGTCCTATCTCTCATAATTTCTACCTCATTAAGATCCCTGTATGAAGAAGCAATCACAGTCTCTGTAATGGAATGATTAGCTTAGGGGACATTAACTCTAAGGCTTTATCATTTTCTTTGACCTTGAATTCTAGTGTGATGTGAGATGCTATTTAAACTGTCCCATCCCTCTCCTTCTTCCCATACATAAACTCATTCTTTTCTTTCATGGAAACTATCCAGTCATTAAACAGTAAAAGGACACTTGTCTTCTGAGGTCTTCCAAGGTCTATCATTTGGTTTTGAACGTAGCAATTAAGGCAATCCAGATGTTGCAATAGATAGAGGAGCTGAACTTGCTGTTCAGAAGCCCTGAGTTTCTAGATAGCCTCAGACCCTTATGCATTCCTAGGCAAGTGACATAATCTCTGTTTGCCTCTTCTTAGCACCTGTCTGTCAGAGTTGTTGTAAGATTGAGATGAGATATTTGTAAAGTCCTTTTAAAACTTTAATGCCCTATAAATGCTAGTTCTTAATATTTAAAAGGCAAACCCAAATAAACATGGGCTTTGTGTCAGAAAGTGTCCTGCAGACACACAGGGCCATGCTATTCTTTGTAGGGTAGGGCTCATTCTCCAGATTTCTGGAGTTTGGGGAAATGAGCAGAAGGGATTTAAACCGGACACTCACATTAAATGATTTCACACACAAATTTTTCCCCTTACATGCTAATCTTGTCAAATCTATTTACTTACATAAGCTTCGACATCTGTGTCTGAGATCCAGAAAAAGTTCTTGAAAGTTTAAATTCTTACACAACTGTTAAGGATTACTGATTCACTTTTACAAATTGAACCCAGGGCCATGTTAAAGTTTCGAAAGTCTTCAGGCCAAGGGATATGACTCAGCAGCTATAGCATTTTTAAATATTAAATTTTAGCCTATTTTTTCAGATGAGAATATGCCTTTTCTCTCTCCCTCATATCCTTTCTCCCTCTTCCTCCATTTAAAAAGCAAGAAAAACAAAATGTCCAATTAAAACATGATTACCCAAGCAAAATAAACTTGGGCTTTGGGCAGGTCCAAAAAAAGTGTCTTAATCTGTACTTTGAATTCATGGCTTCTTTATCAAGAGGTCAGTGGCAAGTTTCATCATTAGTTCTATGGAATCATGGTTAGTCATTGAGTAGATCAGAAGCGCTAAGACTTTTGAAGTTGATTTTCTTTATATTTGTTATGTGAATTGTCCTGGTTCTGCTGACTTCAATCACTATCAGTTTATTCAAGTCTTCCCAGGTTTCTCTGAAACCATGCCCTTCATCATTTTTTTCTTGCTTTTTTAAAAATTTGTTCTTAGTTTTCCACATTCACTTCCATAAGATTTTGAGTTCCAAATTTTTCCCCATCTCACCCCTTCTCACACCGCAACACAGCATACAGATTGATATAGTCTCAATATACACATTCATCTTAAACCTGTTCTCACATTGTAAAGAAGAATTAGAACCAATGGAAGAAACCTGGAGAGAAAAAAAGAGAGAAAATAATATGCTTTCATCCATATTCAGATTCCATAGTTCTTTTTCTGCTTGTGGACAGCATTTTCCATCATGGAGCTGTCTTAGATGCTTGTATTGCTAAAAAGAGATAAGTCTAGCAAAGTTAGTCATCATAAAATGTGGCTGTAACGGTGTACAATATTCTCCTGGTTCTGCTCAGTTCACTCAGCATCCGTTCATCTACATCTTTCCAGGTTTTTCTGAAGTCTGCCTGCTTGTGATTTCTTGTAGCACAGTAGAATTCCAGACATTCATATACCACAATTTGTTCAGCCATTCCCCGACTGATGGGCATCCCCTTGATTTCCAATTCTTTGCCACCACAAAAAAGAACTGCTATAAATATTTTTGTACATACAGGTCCTCTTCCCATTTGTATGATCTCTTTGGAATACAGACGTAAAAGTGATATTGTTGGGTCAAAGGGTAGTTTTATAGCCCTTTGTGGTTAGTTCCAAGTTGCTCTCCAGAATGGTTGGATCAGTTTACAATGCTGTTTCAAATTTCTCATATCTTCTCCAATGTTTATCATTTTCCTGTTTTATCATGTTAGCCAATATGATAGGTTTGATGTGGTACCTCAGAGGTGTTTTGATTTGCATTTCTTAATCAATAGTGATTTAGAGCATTTTTTAAATATGACTATAAATAGCTTTCATTTCTTCATCTGAAAACCGTCTATTGGTGTCCTTTGTCATTTATTTATCAACCATTTATCAACTGAAGAATGACTTGTATGCTTATAAATTTGACTCAGTTCTCTATATATTTTAGAAATGAATCCTTTATTAGAGACACTGGTTGTAGAGACACTGGTTGTAAAAGCTTTTCCCCAGTTTTCAGCTTCCCTCCTAATCTCAGTTGCATTGGCTTTGTTTTGCAAAAACTTTTCAATTTAATATAATCAAAATCACCCATTTTGCATTACATAATATTCTCTACCTCTTATTGGGTGATAAATTCTTCCCTCCTCCATAAATCTGACAAGTAAACTATTCCTTGTTCTCCCAGTTTGTTTATAGTATCAGCCTTTATATCTAAATCACGGAACCATTTTGGCTTTATTTTGGTATACGACTAATGTTGGTCTATGCCTAGTTTCTGTCATACTATTTTGCTTTTTAAAATTAATTAATTAATTTTTAGTTTTCAACATTCATTTCCACAAAATTTTGAGTCACAATTTTCTCCCCATCTTTCCCCTACCCCTCACCCCAGAATAGCAAGCCTACTGAATACCCATTCCCCAATCTGCTCTCTCTTCTATCCTTCCCCATTCCCCCTCTGACTTTCTAGTAGGGCAAGATGGATTTCTATACTCTAGTGCCTGTATATCTTATTTCCCAGCTGCATGTAAAAAATATTTGTTTTTAAAACTTTGAGTTCAAGATATATTCCTTTTTCTCTCCTCACCCACCCCCCTGAGAAGATGAGCAGTTCAATATAGGTAACTACATGTGTAGTTACACAAAACATTTCCATTTATTGTGAAAGACTAACTATATTTCCCTCCATCCTATCCTGCCCCTCACTTATTCAATTGTCTCCTTTGACTCTATCCCTTTTCAAAAGTGTGTGCTTCTAACTACCTTCTCCCCCAATCTGCCCACCCTTCTATCACCCCTCCTCTTATCCCATATCCCCCCTATTTTCTTGTAGGGTAAAATACCCAATTAAGTATGTGTTATTCCCTCCTTAAGCCAAATTCAATGAGAGTAAGGTTGTCCCATTCCCTTTTAGCTTCCTATTCTTCCCCTCCATTGTAACAGTTTTCTCTTGCCTCTTTTAAGTGAGATAATTTACCCTAATCTATCTTTCTCTTTCTCCTTCTCCCAAAAAAATTCCTCTCTCACATCTTAAATTTTATTTTTTAGATATCATTCCTTCATATTCAACTGATCCTGTTCCCTTTGTATGTATATAAGTACACACTTATACACACACTCACATATGTATTTATATATACATACACCCTCCTATACATACATACACATGTATGTATGTATACATATATGTACATATATATTCCCTTCAACTATCCTCATACTGAGAAAAGTCTTATGAGTTACAATTATCATTTTTCCATGTAGGAATGTAAATAGTTCAACTTTGATAAGTTCCTTATGATTTCTTTTTCCTGTTTACCTTCTCATGCTTCTCTTGCTTCTTGTATTTGAAAGTCAAATTTTCTGTTCATCTCTGTTTTTTTTCCATTAAGAATACTTGAAAATTATCTATTTCATTGAATCAACATATTTTCCCCAGCATTATACTTAGTTTTTCTGGGTAGCAAAATTTTTGAAATTCCTGTTTGATTCTTGGTTTTAATTCTAGCTCCCTTGACCTCTGGAATATCATATTACAAGCCCTTTGATATCTTAATGTAGAAGCTGCTAGGTCTTGTGTTATCCTGACTGTGTTTTCACAATATTCAAATTACTTTTTCCTGACTGCTTGCAGTATTTTCTCCTTGATCTGGGAACTATGGAATTTGGCTATAATATTCCTAAGGAGTTTTCTTTTGGGGATCTTTTTCAAGAGGCGATCAGGGAATTCTTTCCATTTCTCTTTTGCCTTCTGGTTCTAAAATGTCAGGGAAATTGTGCTTGATAATTTCCTGAAAGATGATATCTAGGCTCTTTTATTTTTATAATGGCTTTCAGGTAGATCAATAATTTTTAAATTATCTCTCCTGGACCTATTTTCTAGTAATGAATGGTTTTTCCAAGGAAATATTTCACATTGCCTTCTAATTTTTCATTTGTTTGGATCTGTTTTATATTATCTTGATTTCTCATAAAGTCATTAATGTCCAATTTCTCCAATCTAATTTTGAAAGAGTTATTCTCTTCAATGAGTTTTTGAAATTTCTTTTCCACCTGGAAAATTTGACTTTTTAAGACATTCTTCTCCTCATTGGCTTTTTGGGCCTCTTTTGCCATTTGAATTAGTCTACTTTTTAAGGTGTTATTTTAAGGTGTTATTTTCTGTGTTTTGGGGTTTCCTTTAACAGGCTGTTGACTCACTTTTCATGATTTTTCTGCATCATTCTCATTTCTCTTCCTAATTTTTTCTTCACTTCCCTTATTTGATTTTCAAAATCTTTCTTGAGCTCCTCCATGGTTTGTGACAAATCCATATTTTTCTTGGAGGCTTTTGATGCAAGAGTTCTGACTTCACTGTCTTCCTCCTGCTCCATGCTTTGATCCTTTTTGTCCCCCAAAAAAGATTCTGTCATTTGTTTGTACTTCTGGTGCTTGCTCATATTGCCAGCCAATTACCTGAATTTTGAGCTCTTTGCTGCAGTAGAACTCTGCTTCCAGAGTGGAGAGAGCTTTGTCCCAAATTGCTGGGATTTTTGTAACTACTGGAGCTATTAGAAGGGTGCTGTCTCTACTGCCCCCACAAGCTCTAGCTCATGGGTCACATACCCCAGGACCAACACCCAAGACCATGATCCAGATCCAAGCAAGTTAAAGCAAGAGCAATTACCCTCTGAATGGTCACTTGGTTCCCCCCATAATCTGCAGGCCAGGAGCTCCTAAGGCAGCCATGTAGAGCTACCACCACACCTCCACCACTTCTCCATACCTTACTCTTCAGTCTACCCCTGTTCCAACAGAGTTCCACACTTACCTTTTACTTTGCCATTTATTGGCTGAGAAGTCTGGAAAACAACACAGCTACTGTTTATTCACTCTCATGAAGTCTGCTCCAGCAGCAGCTGGTCAGGGCCACCCTGGGCTCAAACCTTGTGGCTCCTGTGGGACTGTGCTTGGCTCCCAGCATGTTGCAATAGACCCTTCCTGTTGGCCTGCCAGGCTGTCTTCAGCGGGAGATTCGTTTCTCTCTGTCACTCTGTGGGTTCTGTAGCTCCAAAATTTGTTTAGAGTCATTTTTTTACAGGTATTGGAATTATTTGGAGCCAAGAGCCCACGCCAAGTTTGTCCTTCTAGTCCAACCTCTTGGCTTCACCTCTGTCATACTATTTTCTAATTTTCCCAGAAGCTTTTGTAAAATAGTGAGTTCTTATCCCAGAAACTGGGATCCTAGGGTTCATCAAACAGTAGATTACTATAGTCATTGACTACTATGTCTTGTATAACTAATCTTTTCCACTGATCCACCATCCTATTTCTTAGCCAGTACGAAGTAGTTTCAGTACCAAGATTGCTGCTTTATAATACAATTTAAGATCTGGTATGGCTAAGTCACCTTCCCTAGCATTTCTTTTCATTAATTCCCTTGATATTCTTTTGTTCTTCTAGATGAATTTTATTATTTTTATTTTTATTAATTAATTAATATTTATTATTATTTTTCTAGCTCTATAAAATAAACATCAGTTGTTTGATTGGTATGGCACCGAATAAGGAAATTAATTTAGCTAGATTTGTCATTTTTATTATATTAGCACAGCCTACCCATGAGCAATTGATGTTTTTCCAATTATTTAGAGCTGACTTTATTTGTGTGAAGTCTTTTGTAATTGTGTCCATAAAGTTCCTCAGTTTGTTTTGGCAGGTAGACTCCAAAATATTTTATGATGTCTACAGTAACTTTAAGTGGAATTTCTCTTTCTATCTCTTGCTGTTGGGCTTTGTCGGTAATATATAGAAACGCCAATGATTTGTGTGGGCTTATTTTATATCCTGCAACTTTGTTAAAGTTGTTTATTATTTCAAGTAGTTTTTTACTTGAATCTCTAGGATTCTCTAAGTATATCATCATATCATCTGCAGAAAGTGATGGTTTGTTTCTTCTTTGCCTATTCTAATTCTTTCTATTTCTTTTTCTTCTCTTATTGCTAAAGCTAATGTTTTAGTGCCAAATTGAACAATCCTTCACCATTTTTTATGGCACAAGAGTATTCCATCACATTCAGATACAATAACTTCTTTATTCACTCCCCAATTGATAGACACCTCCCCTGTCAGTTTCCTATTCTTTACATGAAAAGAGCTGCTATAAATCGTTATGACATGGTCCTTTTCCTCTCTCTTTTATTTCTTTGGACATATAGATCTACTGTTGTGGTTGGGTCGAAGAGTATGAACAGTTTGGTAGGTTTTTGGTTTTTGCATCATAGACACAAGGCCAACTAATCAAATGACCAAAGCTACCAACAGTTTGGTAGCTTTTTGGTTATGGTTCCAAACTGTTTTCCAGAATGGTTAGATCAGTTCCACCAAAGTCCATTAATATAACTGTTTTCCCACAGCTCTACCAGCATTTGTCATTTTTCTTTATTATTAACTTTGTCAATTTGATGGATATGAGTTGGAAACTCAGAGTTGTTTTAATTTTTATTTCTCTAATTATTAGTGATTTGGAGTCTTTTTTAAAAATATGACTATTGATAGCTTGTGTTTCTTCTTCTGAGAAATGACTGTTCATATACTTTGACCATTTATCAATTGGTGAATAGCTTGCATTGTTATAAATTTGAATCAATTCCCTTAGAAGTGGAATCTTAGATATGAGACCTTCATCAGAGAACCATAATGCAAATATTTTTTCAATATATCTATTTCTCTTCTAATCTTAGCTGAATTGGTCTTGTTTGTAATTTTTAAAAAACTTTATGTAACCAAATTATCCATTTTACTTTTTATGACACTTTCTGTCTCTTGCTCAGTCATAATCTCTTCCCCATCCATAGATTTCACAGGTAATGTCTTCCATGTATCCCTAATTTGTTTGTGATGTCATCTTTTATGCCTAAATTATATAGCCATTTGGAACTTCCCATGATATAGAGTGTGAGATTTTGACCTAAATCTAGTTTCTGTCACATTGTTTTTCAGTTTTACCAATAGATTTTGTTGAATAGTGAGTTCTTGCCCCAGTAGCTGAGATCTTTGGATTTATCAAATACTAGTCTGGTGTTTCTTTGCTGTTTATTATGCATCTACCTTCTTCCACTGATCAGTTTGTTTATTTCATAACTTGTCCCAAATTGTATTCATGAGTACTGCTTTGTGGGATAGTTCAATATACATCCCTGTTAGGTCCCTTTCGTTTTCACTGTTTTTTTTTTTATTAATCCCTTGAAATTCTTGACCTTTGTTCATCTAGATTGATTTTGTTATTATTTTTAACCCCTAAAGTAATCCTTTGGTTGTTTTATTAGTATGGTTTGAATAAACAAATTAATTTAGATAGTATTGTCATTTTTGTTATATTGATTTGGTCTACCCATGAGCAATTAATATTCCTCTGATAATTTTAATCTGTCCTCATCTGTGTTTATATCGGATCTTAGTCAGTCAACATTTATTAAGTGCCTACTATATGCCAGGCATTGTGTTAAGTAAGCTCCTTGAGAGCAGGGGCAGTCTTTTGACTCTTTGTATCCCTAGTGCTTAGCAGGTTGCCTGGTAGGCACTTAATAAATGTTGATTGATTGATTGACCCACATGCCCTCCTTAAAAAGTGGTTCTGGGAGGAGCACTCCAATCAGTCCTCTAATCAGAGAGGCTAAAGAGGCAGAGGGTACTGATGAGGGGTGAATTTCAGGGATATAATGATCTTGCAAGACAAGAAATTGTTGGGGTATTATGGAGAAGTCTGGGAATACAGCTGGGTGGGAAATGAAGAAATAACTGACCTTGGGTCTATGATGCAAAAAAAAAAAAAAGTTAAGACCCCCTGAGCAAGAGGAACTCTGGAAAGTAAGCAAATTTACTCTGGAAATTCTGAAATTTTTTTCAAGGTTGTCCTTCACCACCTGGAAATCCAAAGCAGTCCTTCCATTTAAAAACTGCTCATTCAGCTATTTCTGGATGATTATGCCTGACTAATGGGCTGTCCATACTCTCTCCATATGGGAAACAAGAAGTGAGGTAGTTAATAGGGAAAAGATAATGTGAGAAGTAGCAAAGGGTTGTTTCCATAGAGCTGCAAAAATTGTTGAAATGGGGATACTGATAAAAAGTGAGGTAGAGGATCACACAGTAGCCTTGGGAAGAAGTTGGATTCCCAGTTCCCATAGAGCTCCTGATAATACTAAAAGTGAAATAATGTAAAATAAAAAGAAGTTGGTAGCAATAGGTGTATTGGACCAATTAGAAGGCAGACAGTGGCCTTAGGACACTCAGGCTCAGATAAGGACACATCTAGGTTAGACTGGTGAAGGCAGGGGGGTCAGTATTCTGGGGTTGTTACTGTACTTGCATAGTGAACCACATATATTATGTATATTATCTAACAGAATTAGAGGCTCATTAGTAATAATGTATGGTAATAGGAGAGATATACCCTGAAGAGAATAAACCAATCAATCCTCTAAAGGGAGTGTCTGTAACAAACTACTGTATAAAACTGACTCGGCCTTTGTACCTGGGCCATCTTTTCACAAGATGGAAGGGGTCCACTTCTGGCCAGAAGCAATCAATTCCTTTGGGTTTCTCCCTAATAAATTTCTTTTGCTATCAGATTTTTTTTGGTATCAATTGTGTTTTATTTTCCTAAGTTGGCATTTCCAACAGATAATTATAGTAGAGATTAAGCTAGAACCATAGAGTCATGGAGCAGAAAAGATCCTAGGATCATAGCTTTAGGGCTGGAAGAAATCAGAGGTAATCAAATTCAAGGCCCCCCTTTTTTACAGATGAAGGAACTGAGGACCATAGGTGCTAAGTGACTTGTCTAAGGTCACACACAGCTAATAAGCATTTCAGAATGGATTCAAAGCCAGGTCTTCCTAAGTCCAATATTTCATCCAATGCACCCCACTCTCTCTAAAAACATTTACAAGACATCTTGTCCGACTCTGCATTTTATAAATAAGATGAGTCCAAAAAATGTGAAGTAACTTATCCCAGGTCTCCTAATTGTTGGATCTGAGACTCAATCCCAGGTTTTCTAACTCTAAGCTCATTGCTCTCTTCCCAGTGTAACAACACCCAATGGCCAAGTGGTTAGGGAACCCTTTTCTACTAAGAAAGAGCCAGCCTTTTCCTGTTCTTTCTCACTCTCTAAGTCTCCATGGAAGGATTCCAGAGAAAATCATTGAAAACTAAGTATGGGCCCAGGTTGGTGGCACAGTAGATAGAGTGCGGATCTTGGAGTCAGGAAGACTCATCTTCCTGGGTTCAAAACCAGCCTCAGACACTTCCTAGCTGTGTGACCCTGGGCAAGCCACTTAACCCTATTTGCCTCAGTTTCCCCATCTGTAAAGTGGGCTGGAGAAGGAAATCACAAACCACTCCAATATCTTTGCCAAGAAAATTCCAAACGGGGTCAGAAAGACACAAATTTGGCTGAAACAACTGTACAGCTCATATCTGGGGCCTCCCTCAAAGGGAGGAGGAGGGTGAGGTCTAGAAAGCTATACAGTGAATAAAGTAGACTTGGGATAGGACACAAAAGGAGCACAGAAACCATAAAAGGTTCACAAAGGACTTTGTCCCGGTAACAAAGATATGAAATAATAACCTATAACTTTTATTATCAAACGAGGTAATATTTGTAAAAAGTCCATTACGCGACACATAGCACATGCTACACAAACCTTCATTCTTCCCTCCTCCCTTCCTCTCATACTCTTCAAAGAGGCTGATACTTAAATACCAAAATACAAGCCATTGTGGAAAGGTTCTGAACGATCCTTTTAATTTCACTGTGGTTCTGCATTGTCTGAGTAACTCTCCCAAGGTTCAGACCCTCTAACAAACTGGGGCCTAACTGGGACTTGAGCTCCGGGCAGCCGGCCTTGTCTCCTCCAAGAAGCCTGGTGGTAGCCTGGGGGAGCTACCAGTCCCTCCAGCCTCTCAATGACCACAGGTCTCTCCAGTCCAATGCTCCCAATGCTGGAAATGAGACAGCATCGCCATCTGGTGACTTATACTCAGGGAAAGAAATGCAAAGCAGAAGGGGCAGCCGAGGCTTAGAGCATCAACAGAGCTCATTTCTCCACCACTGCTTCAGGGATTGTGAACAGGAAGGACAAATTCCTCCTCCTATCCCCATTTCCATGGGAAGTCCAGTGAGGATTGCCAGAGACCCAAAGTGGGAATCAAGAAAGAGGAACGTGAGAATAAGAGCAGAATCTCTGCCATGAAAGTGTACTGAGCGCATTACCCTGCCCACTCACTCAGAGGCTGATGGTCATTGTCTCAGTCTCTCAGGGGCGGCTATGTAGCAGGGTGGACAGAACACTGGGCCTGGAATCAGGAAAACCTGAGTTCAAATTAGGCCTCAGACACTTAGTGACCTTGTGACTCTGGGCTAGTCATTTGACCTGCTTAGCCCAGTTTCCTCATCTGTAAAATAGAAATAACACTAGTGTGTTATTATTCCAGGGTTGTTGTGAAGACCAAATTAAAAAATAATTGTAAAGTGCTTAGCACAATGTTTGGTACACTTATGTAGTAAGTATGATATTCATGTTAGCTATAATTATTAATTTTTTTTTTACCTCACAGATGTGTAAAGGTCTGGTTGTCTAAGATCTTTTATTAAGGTATTCACTAGAAATGGCCAGAATATGTATGTTACAGGAAGGGATTTGGCCCCAGAAGGAATGGCCACCATTGTACTGTGTCGCACAATTTTATAGCATTTCTTTCTCTGTCTCTCTGGGTCTGCGTCTGCCTGTCTCTGTCTCTATTTCTCTGCAACACCCTCAAGGCTTTAAGGGTGATATTTTGGGACCAAGATACTTGACAGTCCTGGGGATTTTAGAAGGAAAAGGAAACAACTTTTTACTTAAACTATTAAATTTAAAATATTCTGAACTCTACAAAACTTGAAAGGATTCAAAGGACAGCTTTACTGTCTTTTGGGGAGAGATATTTCAAAGGTGCAGAGATGCTAAAAGAGAAGGAGGTTATTTATATCCAGAAGACGAGCCGTAGAACTTAGGATAAAGTACTGAGCTCTTTCTCTACGTTTCTTTTTCATGGAACTCATTACTGAAAACGAAGAGGTCAGAACTCTGAGTGCTGTCGTGAGTAACTGTGACTGCAGAGGATTTATAACGAAGCATGCTTCCTGTCTCTCCTTCTCAGACACGGCCAAAGAACCGATGAATTTGATACAATGGAGTTTGACATTGGGGACTTGAGAGTAGGGATGTGATAGTGATATGACCAAGAAAAGTACATAAGAACACCTTTTTAAAAATGAAGTTGTTAAAGACTGTAGGATCATCTACCAGATTTAAAGCTTGGAATTCTAGCTGCAGACTCGGCTCTTTTATACTTTGAAATATAATGTTCCAAGACCTACATGTCTTTCAAAGTAGAAGCTGCTAGATCTTGTAAAATGTTGATTGAATTTCCACAGTATTTAAATTATTTTCTTGGGTTTTTGCAATATGTTTTCCTTAACCTAGGAGTTTTGAAACTTAACTATGACATTCCTATAAGTTTTTCTCCTGGGATCTTTCAGGTGTAAATGACTAGTCATTTTGACTGTCATAAATACATAAATTAAAAATAAAAGACTTATGAAGAAAGATAGTATCTGCATTTAGAGAAAGAACTGACAAATATAAGTATGTAAAGAACAATTTTACATATATATGGATGTGAGTATATATACACACATACACTCACAAACACACACACACACACACACACACACACACACCCTATTTATGTCTAATGGTAGCCATCTCTGGGGAAGGAAGGGAAAAAAAGAAATTTACATGATAACTTTGTTGTATATTTAGAAGGAATAAAGAGCTATAGATGGTAGACTTGTAGTTTCATATACAATCATCTTTTTTATTGTACTATTGTAGAAATGCTTGATTTGTTCTGTGAATTAAAAAAAATATTTTTATAATGTTGGGATTCTGAAAGTGCTGAATGTGATTCATTTTACAGGGCTGCTTATCTTTCTTCCCAGGAACATATCTGCTGAATGAGGTCTTAGATATTGTCTCTTTAAGTCCCCTTTCCTATGGAGAAGTTTAGTACTTAAAGGGCATAAAATGTTTTTTTCTATAAAGGAAAAGCATCAAGACACTGATGCTGTTATAGATTAACATGAACATTTTGAAGCCTGAAAAGAATAGAAAAAGAACTTTAATGAAAATCACTTACAGTATGTATATGTGTATGTGTATAAGTATGTAGGTATTCATAAATATATATATATATATACACATATATATGGAAACATACTTTTAGGAAAGTTTTTAGATGGGATTGAAGAACTTTGGAGCAAAAAATTAATTGTTATATTACTATAAAGACTGAAGGAATTTCACTGTGGTGATCTTTTTCTAGGAATCTAAACCTACAGCTTATCAGCTAATAGGGGAGTTTGGAGAGAACAATCAAAGCCAGAGAATGAATAGACATTCATAGCCCAGGTGAGAGGTGTGAGTGGTCACTATCCCATCTCACTTATGGCTTTGGAAAGGCTATGTTGTAGTAGGTAAAGACCAAGACATATCTTTTGTCATTGTGGTAGCTTTTATTCTTTTTTTAAAATTATATATAAGTAGAAAGGCACACACACATTTCATGCCTTCCCCCTTTTAATGCCTCTCTTTAAAATATAACTGATGTTTCATGTAGTCACATAACAAATGCTGAAAAATGCAGCATCCTCCCTTCCTTGGAGAGGTGGGAGACTGCAATTTTTATAAAATTTGCAGTATTG
>CM053601.1:25296149-25324753 GCA_028646575.1 Pseudocheirus occidentalis | reverse complement strand
TCTCCCAATCCAGGGATATATGTAAAGTATGTAGTTGATTCAGGCAATCAGAACCCTGTCTGTTGGTCTTTATTTCTTTGCTTTTATTTTCTCTGTTTGTATTTTCTCTGAAGTTCAGGGTGCTGACTTTTCCTTTCAATTAATGAATGTAATTTACAAAAATTGTTAAATGATGAGATTTGGGTTTATTAAACAGTAGATTACTATAGTCATTGACTTCTGGGTCTTGTGTACCTTATCTATTCACCAGATCCACTACTCTATTCCTTAGCCATTACCAAGTGGTTTTGATAACTACTGCTTTATAATACAGAATAGAATCTAGAATGGCTAGGCCACCTTCCCCAGCACTTCTTTTCATTAATTCACTTCATATTCTGGACCTTTTGTCCTTCCAGATGAATTTTGTTACTATTTTTTCTAGCTCTATAAAATAATTTTTTGGTAGCTTGATTAGTATGGCACTAAATATGTAAATTAATTTAGGTGTCTGAAGACTTTCACACCTTTGGTGGTTACTAAGTTAATTAGGCACCAAGTCTTGAGGGTTGTAATGCCTTCTGACTCTGAGCCTATTAGCCAAAAGTATATATATATATATGTGTACTACGAGGTGAGATTTTGCTTTGGGAGTTCACTTATGTGAAGGACCTTATGATTTCCTGCATGGGACTATGAGTAGTTGTTTGTTAAGAGTCCCCAGACTACTCAAAGATCTCTGCTCTCAGTCTGGTGGTGTACGTAGGTGGTTGTATTACTTTGTTCAGACAGGAGGAGCCCTGTCTATTGAATCTCTGTGCTAATTTCTCTGCTTGCATTTCCTACTTATCTGTAATTAAAGTGAGATTGTTGACCTCTTTAAAAGTTGTCTTTCTTTTAGCAAAGCAGATAAAAAAAAAACCTGTGCTAGTATATCATCCTGAGCATGCTTGGTGCTTGCTACTATAAAGACAAATACAGCAAATTCTTTTCTTGAGGCCACAGGTTACAAGGAGAAGAAAATAGTCATTCTTACCTCAATGGCTCAGTTCATGGCACTGGATGGAACTTCATCCTCTCTGTATGCAGAGTGGAAAAGGGCCACAACAGAAGGAAAGGGAGACCATCTCAGTCTGGCAATTTTAAAGACACAGTCTGTTTTTGGCTATGTAATCCTACCCATGTGGTAGGAGAATACAAGACATTTTCTTTCAGAAGCAGGATGCCCACAGTTAAGTGATCTGGGCATGTTCCAAAGTCCCAATTATGTTTTTCTTCCATTTAAAGTGTGTTTTCCCCAGCAAATAAGCAAGGAATGTTTTTAACAAAGTCTTTGTCTGAAAGTCAGGACAGTGTTTCTGGGGAGGCATAAACGACAAAAATTCTTTCACCTTCTTCTCCAGTACTATTCAGTAAGGTCTCAAGATGGCCAACTCAGTGCATGTGCAATTCTACATGTGAAGATGAAAATTACAATTATCTCCCAATATAAAGTCTTTCAGACAAACAAAATAAGGAATATTTCATAATATTTATGAAATATTTCTATGTGCTTAGCCTTAACCTTACAAGGTCTTTTTCATTCCCTTAGGGAAGGAAAGATCAAAGAAAAAGAAAACTGATTTTCCATCTCTGACAGAAACCTAGTCCTCCCTGAAGTTTTCCAAACAATATGGAACCCCCACCGCCCCAGGAATCTGGGACCTACATTCAATTTGGTACCACCTCTTTTTTTAAATTATAAATTTATGTATTTTTAGTTTTCAACAACCATTTCCCCAAAATTTTGAGTTACAATTTTTTCTCTCCCCATCTTTCCCTACACCCACCCCAAAATAGCAAACCTAATGAATACTCCCTTTCTCCAGTCTGTTCTCTCTTATATCCTCTACCTTAACCCCCTAACTTTCTAGTAGGGCAAGATGGGTTTCTATACCCCAGTACCTGTATATCTTTTTTTTTTTTTTTGCTTTTTTTTTTTGGAGGGTAGTTGGGGTTAAGTAACTTGCCCAAGGTCACACGGCTAGTTTTTGTGTTAAGTGTCTGAGGCCGGATTTGAACTCAGGTACTCCTGACTCCAGGGCCGGTGCTCTACTCACTGCGCCACCTAGCCGCCCCGTTCCAGTACCTGTATATCTTATTTCCCAGCTGTATGTAAAAAAAAACAAACAATTTTTAAACATTTGTTATTAAAACTTTGAGTTCCAGATTTTTGCCCCTTCTTCCCTCCTCACCTACCCCCACTGGGAAGATAAGCAATTCAATATAACTTGTATGTGTGTAGTTACCCAAATCATTTCCATAGTAGTTATATTGTGGAAGACTAACTATATTTCCCTCCATCCTATCCTGCCCCCCACTTATACATCAACATTCAAATGCCCAATTTACATATATATATATATATATATATATATATTTATATATACATACATCCTCCTATAAATCCATATATATTCCCTCCAGCTATCCTCATACTGAGAAAAGTATTATGAGTTACAACGATCATTTTTCCATGTAGGAACATAAATAGTTCAACTTTAATAAATTCCTTATTATATCTTTTTCCTGTTTGCCTTCACATGCTACTCTTGCTTCTTGAATTTGAAAGTCAAATTTTCTATTTAGCTCTGATTATTTTTCATCAAGAATGCTTGAAAGTCCTCTGTTTCATTGAATGACCATATTTTCCCCTGTAGCATTATACTCAGTTTTGCTGGGTAGGTGATTCTTGGTTTTAGTCATAGCTTCTTTGACCTCCAGAATATCATATTCCAAGCCCTTAGATCCCCTAATGTAGAAGCTGCTAGGTCTTGTGTTATCCTGATTGTGTTTCCACAATACTCAAATTGTTTCTTCCTCACCGCTTGCATTATTTTCTCCTTGACCTGGGAACTCTGGAATTTGGCTATAATATTCCTTGGAGTTTTCTTTTTTGGGATCTTTTTCAAGAGGTGATCAGAGAATTCCTTCAATTTCTATTTTACCCTCTGATTCTAGAAAATCTGGGCAATTTTGCTTGATAATTTCTTGAAAGATGGTATCTAGACTCTTTTATTGATTATGGCTTTCAGGTGGACCAATCATTTGTAAATTATCTTTCCTGGATCTATTTTTCCAGGTCAGTGGTTTTCCCAATGATATATTTCACATTGCCTTCTATTGTTTCATTTGTTTGGATCTATCTTATAGTATCTTGATATCTCATAAAGTCATAAGCTTCTAATTGCTCCAATCTAATTTTGAATGAGTTATTTTCTTCAGTGCTTTTTTAAAATTCCTTCTCCTTCTGGCAAATTTGGATTTTTAAAGCATTCTTCTCCTCATTGGCTTTTTGGGCCTCCTTTTCTCTTTGAGTTAGTCTATTTTTTAAAGTGTTATGTTCTTCAGTATTTTTGGGTGTCTCCTTTAGCAGGTTGTTGACTCACTTTTCATGATTTTCTTGCATCATTCTCCATTTATCTTCCCAATTTTTCCTCCACTTCTCTTACTTGATTTTCAAAATTCTTTTTGAGCTTCTCCATAGCTTGTAACCAGTCCATATTTTTCTTGGAGGCTTTTGATTCAGGAGTTCTGGCTTTACTGTCTTCCTCCTGCTCCATGCCCTGATCCTTTTTGTCCACTAAAAAAGGATTCTATCATCTTTTTGTGCTTCCTCTTCTTGCTCACATTGGCAGCCGATTACTTGACTTTTGAGCTCTTTGCCATGGTATAACTCTGCTTCCAAAATGGAGAGAGCTATGTCCCAAATTGCTGGGATTTTTGAAGCTGCTGGAGCTATTAGATGGGCACCCTCTCTATAGCCCCCCCAAGCTCTGGCTTACTGGTCACACACCCCAGGCCCACCACCCAAGACCATAATCTGTATCCAAGCAGGTCGAAGTAAGAGCAATTAAGCTTGTGCCTCCTCCTCTTCTCACTCCAGGGGTAGCAGCTGTACTGTGTTCTCCCTGTTTGAACAAAGTTCCACACTGACCTTTTACTTTGTCGTTTGTATTTGTGGATTGAGAAATCTGGAAATCTCTATAGTTGCTGGTGATTTACTCTTGTGAAGTCTGCTCCAGCCATGGCTGGTCAGGGCCACCCAGGGATTATAACCGTGGCTCCCAGCTTGGTATGATGAACCCTTCCTGCTGGTCTGCTGGATTTCCTTCAGTGGGAGATTTGTTTCTGTCTGCCACTTTGTGGGTTCTGTAGCTCTAAAGTTTGTGTAGAGTCATTTTTTACATGTATTGGAGGAGGTGGAAGCTGGAGCGGCATGGAAGTCCTGTTTCTACTCTGCCATCTTGGCTTTGGCCCCGGTACCACTTCTTTTTCAAATGAGAAAACTGTACTGAGTGGTTACTCTTTTGTGATTCCCTCAGTACATACAATTGGGGTTGCGACAAAAACTGACCCTTTCCACACAGGGTACAGCAGCCTTTTCACCATCCCTGTAGCATAGGTGATCCCCATAGAATTACAGGTAATTTCTTCTGAATTCCTTATCCCAAAAGACATCTGAAATTCCCCTGTCTTTGCTACTTCCCAAAGTGCATCCAATCGAATCACAAAGTTTTCCAATAGGACAAGAAGACACATAGACTCAATGAAAGAAACAACAAAGACTGTTAGTTACTTTGAATTGAACAGATGTTCTTACCCTAAGGAGTTGTAAGGCCTGTGCTTTCAGGAGAAAGGCGAGCAGTTTGGGTTTGTGCAAATACAAAAGGATAAAAGGAACATTTTTATTAGGCAGCATCAATGTAGTAATTATAGATTTCTCACTTTAAACTTATTATCAGTATTTATAAAGGACTCTAAGATAGAACATATCGATGCATCAATACTTCTATGGAATTCTATGTTACAGAAGTGTCACTATTTAAAGTCAATGAAAACTTTACAAAATTACATCAATAGACTTGATTTTTGCAGAAACACATATAGCTCAGTTCCATTTAACCTCTTATCAATCAGATTAAACTTTACAAAATAATATTTACTTCAAAGGTATACTAACAAATATACAAAATAACTTCCAACGTGTAGTACAGAAGCCCCACCTCATGCCACCTCCTATTTGGGGGAAGGGAAAGGGGATTAGGTTCACAGGTTAGCTTAGTTCCTATGGAGAATAGACCCAAGTTCCCAGTGCAAAGCTCCTATTGGGCTAGTCTCAGGCACCCTGGCTTCTCAGAGCTGCTTCTCAGATGTAACCTGAAGACCCGGGTCCAATGTCACCATGGTGGGATGATTGTGAGTCTAGTCAGGATTCTACATCCTGCACCTGAAATGGAAAAGGACAGATGAGACAGGATAAACAGAATCCCTAAGCTTATTTTTAGGACCCTGGTTCCTAAAAGATAAGGAGGTGTTAAGTAATTCATTTTCCCTCACTGGTTTAGTTAATGGAGTTCATGCTGTGAGTGAACTTTTACCTTCTCTGGACAAAGAACAGGAAATGAACACATAGATAAAGGAATGAGACTATCCCAGTTTAGTAGTTTCAAAGACACAGCCTGTTCCGTCCATAATCAGTTGAAAGAGGTTAGATGGGTGAGAATCCATGTGGTAGGAGAATGCAGAATACCTCTCAGAAGCCAGACGCCTCCGTGTTAAGTGATCCAATGTCCTAGTAATATATTTTATTATATATTGTAATTTTATACAACTTCTCCCATTTCTGTTTGCTGTTTGGTTTGGATAAATGGGTTTACTGGCTACCCACTATTTGTGATAGTCTTTTGTATAACCAACTTCAATGGAAAGGAGCCACGCTGGCAAATGTGAGGGGGCTACCTTCTCTCTTAAGAGTGATCAGGAAATGGGCTTTTGTTCTGAACCTATAGTATTCCTAGGCTATAAATATTAGAGAGAGGCAAACAAATATAATTCTAGACTAATACTTCTCTTAGAGATAGATGAGGGAAAGAGCAAATATCCAGCTAAAACCCTTCTTTTACTCCCCTCAGGGTAGAACTTCTGGTCCCTCATGGAGAGGGAGGGGCTAGATTGCAGAAATATCTTTCCATGAAATCCACAAACCACATTTATGCAGGAGGACAACTCAAGTAGGACAAGGATCCTATTTGAACTGGTATGTCCTATACTAGAAATATTCATAGTTGAGGCAACTTTCTCCAAACAGTGATTACATGTTGTTTTTCAAAGCTCTGTATCTGGAAGCAGATGCTTTGTTATTGACTCTTCTTCATGCCCTTTGGGTAAATAACTTTTACCCTGTGGGTCTCAGTTTCTTCTTCTGTAAGGAGTAGAGGATGTCTAAATTTCCTTCTAGCTTCAAATTCTTATGATTGAGAACCCAGGTTCAAATTCTGCCTCTGACCTTTACAACTTATGTAACTTTGGGCAAAACATTTAACTTCCCTGGGTCTCAGTTTCCCCAATGGTATAAGAGGGGATTGGTAGTCCCTGAGGTCCCTACCATTCAGTTTGGGAATTTAAAAAAAATAGAGTTTGAAGTTGCCAGACTAGCCAGTTTGAGCAAAGGAAATGGTGTCTGGAAATAGATAAAATATGAGGTGTTACCAAGACCCCTTTGAAAAGACCTGGGGCCCCCCAAGTTCTCTACCTTTATTTTTCAACTAGTGCTGCTCACAGCCTAGGCTTCCAGCTCTAGAGAGGAGTTTGGTGGGGGAAAGGGGAGTGTAGCAGTGACTAGTCACCCACTCCCAACTTCTCCTGCCAGTATAATGGGCAGAATGCCACATAATTTCATTTTCTCTGTTCCTCCCTTGGAACACAATTTCCCCTGGATGACCCTAGGAATACATCATTTTGCCAAGTTAAAGTACCATTAATTCACAAAGTTTTTTTTTCTTTTAGTTAGAGGAGAATCCAATGGTAGAAATTCAGAGATTGTGGGAAATATGTGATAGCTACTCTCTTTATGATCCTATTCTGGGGCTCTGGATGGAAGAACAGAGGGACTGAACTGGTTGAAATGATTCCTATGATACACTCAGTCAACAAACATTATTAATCATCTACTATTTGTGAGAGACTGTTCAAAGCACTGGGCTTACAAAGACAGGCAAAAGACAGTCTATGCTCTCAAGGAGCTCACAGGCAAATGGCAGACTGCCATATATATATGCCATGGCAGTGTAATAATGAGTATTCGTATCATTAAATTTGTATGCAATACAGGGAAAATGCACAGCTCTCCTGGATCATTTTCCTACCCTAGATGTATTGGGAAGCATTCCTGTATAATTTGAACCTTACCTAGTTGTCCAATGAGGGACTCATAGGAACTTGAGAGCTAAGTGGAGAGAAATTGGAATTTTTTGTTGTTGTTAAGGACCATGGCACAGGCTTGGGTGCTTGGGGAAAGAGGACAATCTGATATCAGTAACAAGATCCATTGGGAAGTGAAAGGTTCTTTGCTGACTCCATGATAAACTTCTCTAAAGTCAGAGGTTGATGGAACTATGGCACAATGGAGACACTTCTGAATGGAGGTACCTGTTGAGATGGTATATAAAGAGATCCATGTCATTCCTTAGTCCCCTCCCTCCCCAGCCCTGCTATTTCATTGGCTTAGGGAACTCCTGATAAGAAAATTCCATATGCCAATGCAGAAGGTAACTTTTCTCCAACTTATACTCTTAGAAAGTTGCTTAGACCCCTAAGAGATCTACATACCACAGCTCATGGAGTAGAAGACTTAGTAGAAGACTTAGAAAACACAAAACTTAAGTTCCAATACTACTTTAGACATTTAGGGCAAGTCACTGAACCTCCCCCAGTCTCAGTTTCCAACTCATACAATGAAGGGATTGGACTCAATGGTCTTTTTTGGGTTAGCTTCTAGCTTGAAATCTATGTTCTATGACTTGTCCGGTGTCATTTAGCCAATATGTATCAGAGACAGGACCCAAACCTAGTCTTCTTGACTCTGATGGTGGTTGCCTATTTACTAGGTTACTTGCTTTCTTCACGTCTGCTTGTTTTGACAGGATGACCATGACAGAATTGGGATGGTGCCTACAATTGAGAAATGTTTTCTTTGGCAAGGGCTAAGGATAAGAGGGGAAGTACATGTTGAAATTTACAGAGAACTTCATAGGAAAGACTCTGGAAACCATTCCTCAATAAATAGTCAAAATGAACTGGGAGTTTTCAAAAGAAGAGCTGCAGTCTAACAATATAAAAATACTCAAAATCATCAATAAGATGAAAATTGAAATAAAAATTAAAAAATGAAAATTAAAGCAACTCTTAGGTTCCTCTTCACATATATCAGATTGGTAAAGATGACAAGATAGGAAAATGGCATAATTTGGTTGGTAGGGCAATGAGGAAACACACAAATGCACTGCTGCTACAGCTATGGATTCATGCAGCCATTCTGGAAAGTGATTGGCAACTGTATCCCCAAAGTCACCAAACTAGGTGTACCCCTTGATCTAGTGATGCCCCTACACCCCAAAGAGATCAAAGACACAGAGAGCAATGGCTAATCAATGTGCACAAAATATTTATAATACAATTACTAGAATAGTCTTAATGAAAATACCATATTTATACTATAACAGAGACTGTAGCTCTTTTACACGATAATAGATAAATCTATAATATAAGTTTTGGTTCACTTTAAAAATTACATTTTCTTGATATCTTTTGTTTTTATAAGATCCAGTTTCCCAGTATACCCTATCTTGTCTCCTCTCTTCCCAGAGAGTCATCTCTTAAAATAAAGAATAAAAAAGATAGAAAAAACTTTAGCCAAACTACACACTTATGAAAAGTCCAACATTATATGCAATGTGCCACACCCGTAGTTCTTTGTCTCTCCAAAGAATCTGGGGGAGGTGCTTTCTCATATGTTTTCTTTATGGCCAAGCCTGGTTAAAAGAATTTCAAAAGATTTGTTTTTCTATTGCTTTATTATTGTTTTTTTTCCATTTTATTTATTCCATTTCCATTTATTTTATATTTATTTTATTTTTCATTTGATTTCCATTATTTAATTTATTTCCATTTTCCATTTTATTTTTCCATTTATTTATTTATTTATTTATTGAACTCATTCAATATATGTTGTTTTCTTCATTCTGTTTATTTTATTGTATCTCTTCATGTAAATCTTCCCATGATTATATCATTATATTCACCATTTTGTCACAGGACAATAATATTCCATTACATTAATGCATCATAGCCCACTTTGCTATATTTTGGTCAATGGGCATTTATTTTTTTTCTAGTCCTTTACTAGTACAAAATACAGTATAAATGTTTTGGTGTATATGATGCCTTTCTTCTTGTCACTGATCCTCTTGGGATCTATATCTAGTAACAATCTCTGGGTCAAAGGGTATTGACATTTCAGCCCCTCTCTTCACATGACTCCAGGTTGCCTTGCATAATGGCTAGATCAATTCATAAATCCACTAATATTATGCCTATCTTTCCACATTCCCTCAAACCAACATTGCCTATTGTTATCTTTATCAATTTACTGAGGGTGAAGTAAAACTTCAGTTATTTTGATTACCAGGTTTTTTTTGTTTGTAGCAAAAACTAGAAACTAGTGGGAATTCATGAACTGAGGAGTGACTGAACAAATTATGATGCATATGTTTGCATGTATTTATGTATGTATGTGTGTATTATGGATATATCTTAGTATTCTCTTCAATTGTCATTCTCAGAGGTAAAATAACACAGTGGGGTTAGTTTTCAGGCACATTTGACGCTCTGGGGTACCTAGTTTATGATTTAATTGTCTTTTTCTCTTTCTTGATCACTTTCTTGGATGTTCTTTCTCTGGCTGCTTTATTGATAATATCTGGAATCAAGGCAAGTAAGCCCCTTTAAGGCATTCTGTCAAATATTCAGGAATCATGTCTCCCTCTCCTTTCATCATAGCATGAAATGTAAGGCTATCCCTCTGCAAAACTTTGCTTGGGTGGCACTGAGTTACATATTAAATAATGGAATGTTATTATGCCATATGAACAATGCAGAACCAGAAAAACTTTCACTCAGACTAAAATAATGTTTAAAAAAACTGTGAAAGATGTCAGAATTGGATGCAGTGATCAATTATGATTTGAAGGATGCCTCCTATATCTTGGGAGAAAGGTGGCAGACTACAGATGTGGAATGAGACACAAATTTTCAGAAGTGGTCAGTTTTAAAATTTGTTCTTGTTGGCTGATTATTGGTTATATAGGAGGACTTTTGCTCTGGTAGAGCTGAGATAGTAGGATGAGCTTGTGGGTAGAGACAGTGATGAAAAAATAAGAAAAGAATGCCAATGAGATATTTTTTAAAAATGCATAGGAAAAAAGGAGAAGAAAGTTCAGAAAACACATAGTCAAGCAGTACAATTTTGTTAACTACCGTGTTAAATTCAATATGTGCTCTAAAAAGAATAACTCACAAACCACACATAGCAGAAATTCAGTTTTACCTGAATTCTTTTTCTGTTCATTGTTTATTGAAGTGTTCATGTTTGTTATATTAATAATACAATATGTTTTAAGTATTTTTAAAAATACAAGGCCGTGGGGAACCATATGAGGACTAACAGCTTCATTGAACTGTATGGGAAAAGTGATGATGGGGAATGGTGTTAAATTCTTTCACCTGAACAGTTGAGGAATTAGGAGAGGCTACAACTTGCTGAGAACCCAATTCAACAGAAGAAAATGCCTAACTATAGAGCAAATATTCGTATCCAGAAGTTATTTTCCATGAATTCTATTTTTTAAAAATTGTAACTGATTTTATTTTACCTTTTATTAAATTAACAATAATTTATTTTCTCTTCTCTCTAATTCTCCTTAGGAAAAAAAAACACCAAAACCCTAGTAAAAATAGTCAAGTAAAACAAATTCCTGAATTAACCATGTGCAAAAATAAATCTCTCATTCAGCAATTTGAGACTATCATGCATCTGCCAAGAGGTGACTAGCATAATTCATTATAAGTCCTCTGGACTTATGACTGGTAATTGTATTGATCATATTTATTGTCTTTCCAAGTTTTTAAATAAAATACTTAAACTTGTTATTATGTAAATTGTTTTACTGGTTCTGCTTACTTCGTTTCATTTGTATCCATTCATACAAGTCTTCCCAAGTTTCTCTGAAACTATCCCTTTCATCATTCCTTACTGAACATATGTAATATAATATACTCCATTATATTCACATCCCATGATTTGTTTAAGCTTCTCCTCCCCCCCCCCCATTGATGAGGACTGATAATGCAGTTTTTTGCTACTACAAGAATTGCTATAGATATTTTTGCACATACAAGTCTTTTTTCTTTTTCTTTGAACTTTTTGAAATATAGGCCTTTTGGTAGTATTACTGGGCCAAATGGGTTTATGGGGTTCAGTGACTTTTGGGGCATGGCTCCAAATTGTTTTCTAGAAGCACTAGCAGTGGATTAATGTACCCCTTTCTCCACAATCCCTTCAACATTTGTCACTTTCCTTTTTTGTCATCTTTGAAAATCTGATTGATGTAAGCTAGAACCTCAGAGTTTATCTAATTTCTTTTTCTCTAATTATTGGTGATTAGAACAGTTGTCCCAATTTGCCTCAGTTTTCCCAAATATAAAATGGGGGTACAATAGTACCACGTTGCAGGATTATTATGAATCTCAAATAAGATAATTTCTGTAAAAAATTCAAATTATGTAATATTTGGAAAAAAATAAACCACTTACTACAGTGTCTAACACATAGAAGGTAATACGTAAATGTTGATTCCCTTCCTTCTTCCTTATATGTTCTAACGTGTTTATAATGTGACCTTTTTGGATTAGCTATATAGTCATTTAGTTTGAGTTGTTGGTTTAACCCTAATTTCTGTTAGACTGATTTCCAGTTTTCCCAAACAGTTTTTTGTTAAATGGGGTATCCCTATTTCAGGTCTGGGTCTTTGGATTTATTATTTGTCTTTCTTATAATTTCCTTTGAAAATTTTGACCTTTTGTGTCTTAATATGCATTTCATTCGTATATTTTTTCTATCCCTAGAGCAGTGGTTTCTCAACCTTCCTAATGCTGTGACCCTTTAATACTTGTATGTGGGTATATCTGCATGAGAGTGGACCTGCCTAGAGATGGATAGAGGAGGGGTGTCTCAGTTCCTAAGACTATTGGAAATATGTGTTTTCCAATAGTCTTAGGTGACTCCTGTGAAAGGGTCGTTTGATCCCCAAAGGGTTCATGACCCACAGGTTGAGAACCATTGCTCTAGAGAATAATAACTTGGTGATTTAATTGACAGAAAACTGACTTAGTAAATTAATTTTGATAATATTGTCATTTTTATTGTGTTGCCTGCCTATGAGATATTAGTATTTTTCTAATTTTTTAGGACTGTCTTTGTGTAAAGAATATTTCATAGTTGTATTCATATAGCTCCTATTTCTCTTGGTAGGTACTTATAAATCCTGTATTTACTTTGAATTGAAGTTCTCTTAATATTGTTTCCTGCTGGGTTTTGTTGATATTAAACATGAATTATGATGACTTATTTGGATTTACTTTATGTCCAATAACTTTGTGGAAGTTAGTGTTTCAATTAATTTTTGGTTGACTCTCAAGGTTTTCTAAGTGAAATATCCTGCCATCTGCAAAAGTGATAATTTTGTTTCCACTTTGGTTATCTTATCCCTTTAGTTTCTTTTTTGTTTTATTGTAATATATAACTGAAAGATTAATGATTGATCAATGATCAATAATCAATATTGTAAGTTCTTCCATGTCCTCTGTGTGACCTGTGAGGACTGCCAAAAACACTAACTCCAATCCTGAGAGTTATTGGAAGAAGGAAATAGCTAAAGTCAACAAGCTTATGAGACTGGGAGCCTGACCAAGCTCACCCTTTTCTATGATAAAGAAGCACCAAGTTCTCACAAAACATACTTCATATAGGTAGGAACTGACATCCACCTTGGGTTTTGGCCAAATCCAGGGGCATATTGTCTACATTCCATATTTCTGTCTTGACTTTGTGCCTTCTTTGTTCCAACTAGTAACTAAAGAACTGGACATACTGTCTGACTTTGGTGGCTCACCCAAGGAGAGGATGCTCTGCCTGGGACTTTCCCAATCAAGACCCTGATTAGCTGTCCAGAGGCTCCCCAGTTGGAGGGATCAGGAGTTGGTGCTTCCCTGAATTGGTGGTATTTTTATTTCTGTTATTCTCGGTATTTTACTGCTTATCTGTGTAATGTTGCTTATTTTATGTCATTGTTGTTATCAAAATCACTGTCCTTCTATTCCTATGCTTATCTGATTGTTAATTATTAAATGAAGCTTCTATTTCCTTTGGAGGGCACATCTTATCATAGGAGTGAATCTGAACCACTTTCCCATTAATTCTACAAATTAGCTCCACGAACAAGATTTGCTGTACAATATGCTGTTCTTTAAGAGAAATAGTAAGCCTAAAGTATGAGATATGCATATACCTTGGTGGGAGGAGTTGCCTTATTCCACAACAGCAAGAGAAGGGGCAGTTGGTACCGCACCATGTGGGGATTGGGCGAGTTGGTGAAACAAGTCACCCCCTTATAAGTTACTGACTGTTGGAAACACATACCAACTGAAAAAGGGACAGAGGTAGCAGGAATTTGTAGGAGGGGCTGGGCATTGTTAACTGCATATAGGAAAATTGGGGAGGCAAGGAATAAAGTGGCAGAGGATAAAGTTATCTTGGAAAAAGAATGGACTGAGTTACAAAACAAGTTGTCCATGTTGCAACGTCAAAATTTCATTTTTGGTGAACCAAGTTTGTAACGATCAGAATGCGGCAGAGAAGGGAGTAGTAAAGGTGGCACAGTTTAAATGTAAGAAGAGAAAAAGAAAAGTTAATAAAAAGAAAATGCTCGCAGTCATAGCTACTGCCACTGTCAATCGGGATCCAGACAAATGGGATGGAGATATTTGGGATGATACTGAGGTTGAGAATATATTGGATGATGAGGCAAGGAAAGACCATGAGAGAAAATACCCTGATGATGAGGTGAATGCTCGCTTGATTACGAGAAAAAAAGAGAGAGTAATTGCAGGGAGAGAACCAAGTATTTAAGAAAGTTACTGAGAATTTGACTCAACAGGAAATTACTGACATAATAAGTAGATTTATGCAAAGACAGGGGAGCTCCTCATTGCTTGGTTAGTATGGATAAGTGACAGTGGAGCAGGAGGAATATGGCTAGACACAAAAGACTGTGCAAAATTTATTGGAGTCCATAGTAATCCCTTTGCGCAACAAGCAATTAAAGAACACAGCTTGATTCCAGGACCCCGTTGGGATACGACCTTATTAGTCTTGGTTGCTGAAGGGTGTGCCAAACAGTATCTGACAAATTGAATATGGCCCAGGGGGGATCTTCTCTGGTATTCACTTCCCTGGACCATCAAAAAGGGGAATAGGACAAAGGCCGAGCCTCAGTATTAGAAGTCAGGAAAAGGGATTATAGACCTCACATTGATTTGATCAAATATTGGAAGAATGGTTCCCCTACTGTGGCCAAAGCCCTAATCGCTACTGGAGCAGGGAAATCCTCATAAGTATAGACATGATACTTCTATCACTATTATTGGATTAAGGGGGAAAGAAATTCCAGCAAAATAAGTCAAAATAATGATGAAAATAGGACAATTGCCTAAATGTATATATTCTATAGTTATTGTTCCTATACCAGGATATATAATTGGAATAGATATTTTAAGGGGCATGATCCTCCAAACTTTACCTGATGGAAAATATTGATTTGCTGTTAGGAACATAAGTATTTCAGCTATTCTAGTAGGGAAAATACATATACCCCCAGTTCATTTGCCAGAACCAATACAAAAGGTCACTATGAGGCAATATTGGATACTTGGGGGCCAGAATGAAATCACTGCCACCATTAAAGAATATGTAGATGCTGGAATTTTAGCCCCCACGACTTCAGAATGGAATAATCCAGTTTGACCCATACGTAAATCTGATGGTACTTGGAGAACGACTGATAGTAGATTATAGGTGATTGGTCAAGGTTGTTCCTCCTCTGTGTGCTGCAGTAGCAGATATTATTACTTTGATTGAAAAGATTCAGTCCTGTATGGGACGCTGGTATGCAGTGATTGATTTAGCAAATGCCTTCTTTACTATTCCCATAGATTCCCAACAATAGAAACAATTTGCTTCTGCTTGGCAAGGCAGGCAATATACCTTTATTGGGCTCCCCCAAAGGTACTTACATAGGCCCACTATTTGTCACAGAATTGTGGCTGAGCACCAGCATAAGTTAAAACTATCTGGAGTCCAATTAGCACATTGCAGAGATGACATTATGAT
Source organism: Pseudocheirus occidentalis (assembly GCA_028646575.1). Classification (NCBI taxonomy): domain Eukaryota; kingdom Metazoa; phylum Chordata; class Mammalia; order Diprotodontia; family Pseudocheiridae; genus Pseudocheirus; species Pseudocheirus occidentalis. The sequence continues at coordinate 25,309,449 of CM053601.1, read as the reverse complement.
TCAAGGAGCCAATGAAATGATAAAAGAAAAAACTTTATAAGAAGTGATAGATCATATGAAGAAAAAGGGGTGGGAAATCAATCCAGCAAAAATTCAAGGGCCCTCTCAATCTGTTAAATTTTGGGGTATACAATGAAATCAAGGTCATACGAAGATGTTGCCAAAAGTGCGCCAAAAGATCCTGAACTTTGTCACCTGCACCACCAAAAGGGAGTCTCAACAATTTGTAGGCCTCTGTGGATACTAGAGGGTGCATATTCCCCATTTGAACCAAATATTAAGTTCCTTATAAAAAGTGACCCACGAGAAATATGTTTTTGAATGGGGCAGAGGAAGAAAAGAGAGCTTTTGAGGGAGCAAAAACAGCTATATGAATTGCCTTGGACCTTTGGTCCATACAAAAGAGGCCTGTATAATTACAAATATCAGTACATGAAAGATATGCTAATTGGAGTTTATGGCCAAAACAAGGAACAAGGAATGCTCTTCTAGGATTTTGGTCCAGGAATCTCCACCTGCTGTGGAGAATTATGCCCCATTTGAGCAACCGTTATTGACTGTATACTGGGCATTAGTTGAAACAGAATACATAACATTGAATCATAAAGTTTTACTCTGAATTATTTGCCTATTATTCCTATTCCTATAATGAATTGGATACTGGGAACCCTAACTCCGACAAAATTGGACAGGCCCAGGAGGCTGGCATAATAACATGGAAATAGTATATACAAGACAGGGCCAGACCAGGGAAAAATGGTATTTCTAGTTTGCGTGAGGAAATAGCTCAGATAGATGCCAGCAGTGATACAGTAATTTATCAGACCCCATTAGTGAATTCATCAGTTCAATAGAATCAAGGGTTTGGTACCTTAATCCCACAAGGACAAAAACATGCTTGGTTCGCAGATGGCTCCGCTAAGTATATTGGGCAAAAACACCACTGGAAGGCTATGGTAAATAATCCCATGACCAAAGTTACCTTAGAAAGTGTAGGGACTGGGGGATGTAGCCAATGGGCTGAATTTGTAGCAGTCTATTAGGCTCTGAAATAAGAAGAAAAAGAGGAATGCCACATATTTACAGATTCATGGGCCATAGCGAATGGCCTTGCTACCTGGCTGCCCATATGGCAGCAAAAGAATTGGGAAATACATGGAAGGGAAGTATGGGGAAAGCAAATGTGGGTAGATAGATGGGATACTGTATAACATATTAATGTGTCAGTCTTGTAAATGCTCATACTCTAGTGAGCACCAAGAAGCGTGAGCATAACAGTCACATGGATCAGCAAGCCAAGACAGCAAATCTTCAGATAATGGATCTCATCTCCATCAACAATGATGATGTAACTTTGGCCAACTGGATACATGTTACTGCTGGACATCTTGGTCCACAAACCACCCTTTTCAATTCTAAGAGAGATGGTGGATAAATGTGAATTATGTCAATTATTTAATGAAAGACAGGTGCCCCTGTCAATAACTGGATAATTGGAATGGGGTACCTTAACTGCTCAAATTTGGCAAATTGATTATATAGGACCACTCCCTTTAAACAAAGGGTGTCAATGTGTGTGTACTTATGTGTACTCGGGAGTGCTAGTGGCCTGTCCATATAAAAGAGCCACTCAAAATAATACCTGTAGGACTTTGGACATAATAACTCTATACTATGCTCCTCCAATGCAAACACAGAGTGACAATGGCTCTCATTTTAAAGGTAAGGAAACAGAGATATATTGTAAAAGGCATAGAATGGATATATCATATGCCTTATTATCCCCAGGCTGCAGGCCTCATAGAAAGGATGAATGGATTATTAAAAGAAAAATTGAAAAAAACTAGGTAATAATTCATATCAACATTGGAAAGAGAATTTATTCAAGGCACAGCAACAGTTAAACAATAGGCCTCTGTGGAATGGCACACCTTTATCCTGAATGATGACTCCTAATTTGGAAACACATGCACAGGGTGTACAGAATCTCCTTGCCAAGGCATAGCCTGATCTGCAGGCTATGACCTATATACCATGGAAGATGTGTGGATAGATCATCAGGAGATTAGAACTTACAACTCCAGGATAGGTATTAAGATACCAGCTGGGTACTATGGGCATATTTTACCATGCTTTAGTTTGTCAGCACAAGGAATACATATACTAGGAGGAGTCATTGACTCTGCTTATGTGGGAGAAATTAAAGTAATTCTGCAGAATTTAAGTTCTAAGCCTTATCAGACCACTAAAGATAAGAGAAGAGTAATCATTCCATGTTTAAATTCTGAATGAAATAAGAAGGATGTGCCACCTCCTGTCAATACCAGGACTGGAGGTTCTGGCTTAACAAACATATATACTAAATATATATCTTCATTGGCTCCAAGGTCTGGGTGAGGACTAGGCCCACAGATAGACCAAAGGCCACAGAATTTGTAGCTGAAGGACAAAATAACACCATGCTTGTTTGTTATCCTGGTGACTCTACATTATATGTCACTCCATTAACTCATGTCTTTCTACATGAATAAAGTGTTTTGAAGGAACCTTCTTGCTGGTGATTGCTTTGTGTAGAGTTTGGACACTTGGATATGAACGTCAACACCTTAATACCCAGATGATCTGTTTGAGATGGTCTTAACTCATCACAAAACTGGCAGCAAGATGACTTTACCTGTCCTCCCAACCAGGCATGTCATATTGCCAACTGGACAATACTCGCATCTAATGCGACAGCGTGGAGGACTGTTGCACCAGTGAGAGCTGCAATCAGGGGTCATGACAATTCAAACTGTAACTAATATCTCTTGTTGTATAGCTCTGCTCCCCTTTTCTTTACCAATGGAGCAAAGGATTGTTATATTGAAGGCTATAGAGAACTGTTCTACTTGGATTATTCATAATAGCTCAGACATGATATGCATAAATGACACCTACCAGGATCTGTTTTTGATATATACCAATGCTTTTGTGATAGTGAACTGAACTTGGTGGGTGGATTACATGAAGATATTGAAAGGAAAAACCCCCATTGTACACCCACCAGCTATTGTAAAAGTACCTAAGAGCTGTATGAATGTTACCCAGAATACTCAAAAAGCATTTGATACATTTCAATATCACTTTTCCTGATTTGATCTCTTGTAACAGAATAAAGAGATGCTCTTCTTGGTGGGGCAGGGACTGGTTTGGGTATAGTTAACTCTACAGATCTTGAGACCCTGTCCAGCAGACTGCACAGTGCTGGACAGGATGTATCTCAAGCTTTGACCATAAATGCTCAGTGGCTACCCGCAGTGATCTTCCCTCACCAATGAACCTTAGATTATGAAAGCCAATTTTTAAAGTTATTCAACACCTCTATAATTAATGAGTTAAAGATAGATACTAATGTCAATATATTGTTCAAGTAGGCGAAATGCTGCCTGCAAAACTTTTAGTCTATTGCAGAAGGCGAACGTTATTGATGACAAGGGACCCTGAAGTATGGAGAAAAACTTTTGAATAGTATATCCCTGGAGAAAATTGGGTCCAAGACTCTATCACTGATATAAAATATATCAAATTAGCATGCACTGGAACTGTAGTCCATTGTAAAGATGGTGCTAATGATACACTCTGTCAATTTTATGCTATACCTTTCGTCTTGTATGATCACTTTGCTTTTCTTCATATTACTGGATGGTATGTAGATTCTGAAAACTTCCCTCATAACCTAGAAGACTGTGTAACTTGTGATAAAGGCTTGATGTGTGGGATGGCTACTAGGCAGATGGAGCCTTTCCTATTAACCATTCCTTTCATCTATGTTATTTAACTTATATTAATTATTATTTCCACTGTCTAATTTTTCTATGCTATATGAAATTTCTGCTCAACATATGTGTCTTGTTACTAATAACCAAACTGACTTGGATTTGATAGGACAAAATGCCCCCTTTTCAGGATGTATGTCCAACCTCACTCAGTTTTCTCCACACACACACACATACACGCATATACATATATATGTATACATATATACATACATAGATACAGATATATAGAGATATAGAGATAGAGATAGGGATATATATATAGAGAGAGAGAGATAGATATACACACACACATATATATAAAACTTTTAATTGATATATTAGCTTCTTCTAAAGAATTACAAACTATGTTACACTATAATCAACAAGCTCTTAATGAATGTAAAATACACTCACATATTATCAGGCAAACTAACAGAAGCTTCACACCTAGTAACTTCTGACACTAATCATTGTTGAATGATTTCTTATTTAGATCTGTAACTGCCCAATGTTATTTTACCACTCTCGCTAACCCTTTTTTGTTATTCATTACTGTTTTGGTGGTTTTATGCATTTGCAATTTCTACATATTTCATAAAATAAGATATACGTATACCAAGTTAACCCCTAAAGTTGTAATGGCCTATAGCATAGATATGTCAGAACTTAAGGCCAAATGAAAGACATAATGATTGATCAATTATCAACATTGTAAATTCTTCCATGTCCTCAGTGTGACTCATGAGGACTGCCAAAAACAGTAACTCCAATCCTGAGAGTTATTGGAACAAGGAAATAGCTAAAGTCAACAAGCTTGTGAGACTGGGAGCCCAACCAAGCTCCCCCTTTTCTTTTATGATAAAGAAGGGTGTTTTGGGAAAACAAGGCCAAGTTCTCACAAAACACACTTCATATAGCTAGGAACTGACATCCATCTTGGGTTTTGGGCAAATCCAGGGTCGTATGGTGTACATTCCATATTTCTGTCTTGGCTTTGTGCCTTCTTTGTTCCAACTAGTACTAAAGAACTGGCTATAGTCTCTGACTTTGGCATCTCACCCATGGAGGGGATGCTCTGCCTGGGACTTTCCCATTGGGACTCTGATTGGCTGTCCAGGGGCTCCCCAGCCAGAGAGAGTAGGAGTTCGTGCTTCCCTGAATTGGCGGTGTTTTCTATTTCTGTTATTATTGGTATTTTACTGCTTATCTGCATAGTATTGCTTATTTTGTATTGCTCTTATTAAAATCACTGTCCTTCTATTCCTGTGCTTATCTGATTGTTAATTGTTAAATAAAGCTTCTATTTCCTTTGGAGGGTGCGTTTTATTGTAGGAATGAATCCAAAACATTTTCTCATTAACTTTACAATAACATTTACAAAATTTTATCAAATAACAGTAGGGACAAATGGACACACTTGCATTAACCCAATTTTATTGGAAAGGTCTTTAATTTGTTCACATAACACAATGCAAACTTTGGGTTTTAGATAAATGCTACTAGTATAAAGGAAAGGTTGATTTATTCCTATGCTTTTTAATGTATGGGGTGTTCAGAGAGAACTGGGACCTCTGGTATAAGCCCTTTTCAGTGCTGTCACATCTCACCCAGTTCTCATTTATGGCTTTAAGAAGTTGTAACATGCACAGTGACTGTGTCTTGATAAACTGTTGGCAGATGATTAAACCAGGTTAAAGGTAACTGATAGGCTTCAAAGTTGTTGGATGACTGGGTATGTATGTTTACCCTAAGGATGTAAACACTTCCCTAAGTAGAATAAGAGAATGAGAGCAATGTGTTTCAATGGTCATGAAAGTACTTGAAGCTTTAGAGTTTGGTTGGACATTGAAGATGCCAAGGTCATCCAATACATCCAGGGCCACTGCCAGTTGTCTTGACTTTTTTCCCTGCCACTGGACTTTGAAGAAGCCTGTAAGAGAGAGTGAGGCTTATTACTTTGTTCAAATTTGTCTCACTTAAGGCCAATTCACCCATGAGTCAAGACATCCCTTCATGATGGCATTGGTCATCTTTGAAAATGGAGGAAGAACAACAGTGTTTTAAGCCAAAATGTGTGTTATATTTTGTGAATAGCTTTTCTATATCTATGAAATCATATAAATAACTCTATATTCCTGATATAAATATAATCTGGTCATAGTTTTTAAATTTTTGAAAAAATTTTTAAAAGATTTAAAAAATTTTAAATTAAAAAATTCTGAACTTAAGGGGAAAAAAAGCATTTCCATAATAAAGTGCAATAGAAAAAGAAATATTGCACCTGAAACTGCAGATCTATTATCTACAACTTGCTATTCCCTTTTAAAGATGCAGTATATGAATTTTAAAATCTGTTCTGAGAAAGGTGGTACAGTAGATAGATGGACAGACTTGGGGTCTGGAAGCCCTGTATTCAAATTCTGCCACAGACCTTGACTATTTGTGCAACTTGGGGCAAATTACTTCGCTTTTCTCAGTCTCCGCATTTTCTGTAGAATATTGATAATAACACCTCCTTATAGGAGTGTTTTAAAGAGCAAACATAACATACTGCATGAACCATAGTGGAACAGATTTCTGTAGCCTCTAATAAGATTTCTATTTGTTTTCTTCCATGAGTAACTGAAGCTTGCTGTAAAAGAATTTATGGCTTAACTTTTGGTTTGGGAACCTGACTCCATTTTGTTCCATATTTACCATTTGGGCCTGTATGATTCCCCATATAAACTGTCATACCCACTCATCAAATAACTTTGAAGCCTATCAGTTACTCTTAGCCTAGTTTGATCATCTGCCAACAGTTTATCAGGGCACAGTCACTGTGCACATTACAACTTCTTAGAGCCATAATTTATATGGGACCAACTGCAACAGTTGGTTTTCCTCACTGACTTTCTTTGCTGCTTTAATTGTTACAGAAAGATATGACTCCTAAAAAGAAAGGATTTCAGTCTCTGGAATATCTCCTTTCCTTATCTAGCCCATCACGTAGTTCTGTTTGATTTAATGAAACTAACTGTACTAACAAGGGCACATCCTTTTTTTTTTTTTTTTTAGCTCTTCTAGCTAATAGGACACACTGTCGGTAACAACCATACTTTATTTCTTTGTATAATAAGCAACCATCTTTCCCTCCCATTTTGTCTATTATATATTATTACATGCAATTTTATAAATGCAACTGGCCAAATTGTGAAAGAAATACATTCTTATGTGGATGAGATATGTTATACACATAGACTCTGAATGAAGAACAAACAATAATTTGTGAATAGCAGTAGCTGCCCCAACCCAGTGTCCCCAGACACAAATGGTTCATTCCAGTCAGACAATGCTCACCTATTCATCTTCCTTCCTTCCTTCCTTCCTTCCTTCCTTCCTTCCTTCCTTCCTTCCTTCCTTCCTTCCTTCCTTCCTTCCTTCCTTCCTTCCTTCCTTCTTTTCTCCTCTCCTTCCTCCCTCACTCCCTCTGTCCACATGGGGAATCATGCATTTACATGTGAGTGCTCTGCCCCAAGGGAAGTTGAGTTCTTGAAATACAGCTCTAGAAAAAACAGACCTTTGGTAAGGTCCAATGGGATTTAAATAAAGCTTCTTGAGTATTCCTTAAACCCAAATCATTCTGGCTCTCACTGATGAGCCAATAATAAGTCCCAGTTCAAGCCTCTGTTGGTCATTGTTTTGGTTTTGATGGCCCAGAGTGAGTGGCAGATAGCAATTGTTAAGGGTTTTCCTTCCCCAAACTTTTTTTTTTTGAGTAGTAAAAGAAGCCACCTTTTGCCTCATTTCTTACCTAGTCTTAATCACTGAATGGTTTTTGCCTCATATAAACTGAGACCTGGGAAAGACCTTAACTTAAAAAGGTCAAAGTCTCCCAATATATCTGGGACCATTGCCAGCCAGCCATCCCTGACCTATGTCTTGCCACTGGACCCAGATGGCTCTGGAGGAGAGAGTAAGACTGCTGATTTTCTACTGCTTTGCCTCGCTTAAATCCAATTCACTTGCAAGTCAAGACATAACAGTCCTGATATCATAGTCTTTGAGAATGAAGGACAAACAACAACAACAATGAGTGTAATAAGGCTATTTTCTCTAATTTGTTTTGTCTTAATTGATATCTCATTGAATCTATGTCTAAATTCATGCAAAGAAGTTTTTTATCTTTTGAGCTTTTATCTTTTGTGTGCTTGTAAGGGGAGTTGGTGACAACATTCTTGATAACACAAAATGAAAGTTCTTAAATAGAATGACAGGGACCCTAAATGATTTATTGCTCAGGCATGTTTCAGTTGTTTTCAACTCTTCATGACCCCAGCCGCTCATTTCTTTGCAAAGATATTGGAGTGGTTTTGCCATTTTCTTGTCCAGTTCATTTTACAGATAAGGAAACCGAGGCAAACAGGGTCATGTGACTTGCCCAAAGTCACACAGCTAGTAAGTGTCTGAGGTTGGATTTAAACTCATAAAGATGAATCTTCCTGAATCCAGACTCAGCACTCTATCCATTGTGCCACTTAGCTGCCCACACTCTAAATGATGCCTGGGTTTTTTGTATTCTTCAAGCTCTTTGGGCAAGGGGGTTACAGGAACATTGTTCTAAGTTTATTGTTATTCCCACATGAAATTGGACTTCAGTTTGCTTCATTTTTCTAGTTCTCTGCTCCCTAGTGATGAATTTGCTCATTTCTCCCTCTGTATAGAGAGCATATTGACCCAGAGGGGATGGGATAAGATATACATGTGATATTCAAAATACTTGAAAATATTCCATGGAAGGCAAAGCTGAGACTTTCCGTAGGAAGGTAGCATTGATCACATTCACACAGCAATGCTTATATTCCTTATATGCCTTTCTGACTCGTACTCAGGATCTGGAGAGGCAGTTCTTGAGTTGGGTCAGGCAGCTGATGATCCCTCCAGGGGGATAGTTATGAAGGGTGAAGAGGTCTTTTGGTGAAAGTAGGAGCCACTCTCTTCTCTTACAGAAGACCAAAAACTCATTTATTAATTCCCGTTAGGGCCTATGCATTATGCTTTCCTCTTAATCTTCTTAGTGGTGAGGTGAAATCAGAAAGGATTTCCATCAGAGGCTTAAGAGAAGGCCAAGTGAGTTCTTCCAGAATGAAGGGGGTGTATTTTCAGAGCATGGTGTAGGGTGGCACTCTTGATGGGAAATACAACCAACTGTAAAATCCTTGTGACCAAAAACAAGAGGTGATAGAATAAAAGCAGGAAGTCCTGGTTTGGGTGAGGAATGCAAAAGGCCCTAGCAAATATATATGCATTTAATTCAGCTCAGAGAAACTGGGCACTGTTAGGTACAATCAATGAAATGAAAAACTTAGGTGGGTACCAGTTGAATTAATGATGCAACTGCATACAGATGTGTATTTAACTTAAAGCCAAAAAAAGAGGGGAACTAGGATTTAGGTAATTTTAAAAATCTGCTTTCCAGGGATCTTGTTTTAATTCAATTCAAGTATTTCTTAAGTTCCTTCTACATATCAAATGCTTTGTATCTCTTCGAGGTTCAAAGATGAAACAGGAATCTGTTATTCAAGGAGCTTACATCTTACTGGAGCTACAGAACCTGAAAAGCTGTAAGTAAATATGAGACATGAAAAATACAAGGCAAAAATTGTAGGTTGTGTTTTGGGGGGGGAGTGGTGGTGAGGCCAACTCTGAAAACAAGTGACCAAAGAGTCACAGAGGTTATGCAACCACTGTTAGCTCTGAAAATACCAAAGGGCTTATATAGGTTATCACAACCAGAGTTACCTCTAAGAAATAAAATAAAACCAAAAGGCTAACAGTGATCATAAGCAAACAGCTTTATTCCATTGAAGGAGGGAAACTAGACACATGTGCTGGTGCCTCCTAAAGACCAGCTTTAGTGAAACCAATCCTTGATACATATAGCAGTGTGACCAGTGAGTGGGAGCTGTGACAAGGAGGGACCACGTTAACAGTGAGGCCAGTTTGATTCATAACAGGGCTTCATAATCAGAACATGGTTCCTACAAGTCTTTGTCCAAGTTTAGGGATCACCTGAAGCTGGACTGAGAAAAATTCTGGGATTTAGCTGTGGCAGAGTTCACCTGGAGAGTGAGTGCAAAGGATTGTTGTTGTGCCAAGTTCAGGACACACCTTGCTTGCTGGGTCTTAGCTTTGGAAAACAGGGTGAATCATACTGGTAACAAAAAAAAGAGGAGTATAAAAGAGAGGGGGTGGTCTTGGCACATAGATCCTGACAGGGAGAAAATGCACACTAAGAAAGGCCTCGGGTGAGGGGTGGCTTTTGAATTAAGGACTGGAAGGAACTAGTGACTTGAAAAGGAAGAGGAGGAAGGGGGATATCCAAGGTATAGGGGACAACCTCTAAAAGATATGGAGGCAGGAGATGGTATACCATCCAAGCAGAAAAATTAATAGGTCAGTTTAACTAGAAAATAGAACTCAGGAAGAAAAGAAAGCATAAATAGCTTGGAAAATAGGCTTAGGGTTAGGACTAGGGTTACCCTAGAGTCTAGGTAACACATTGCCTTAATAAAAGGATTTGTTCTGGAAAACTTGGACTCAGTCAAAAGGCCTCACCCAAGAACCTAGAAGGCTACATGTGGCCTCAAGGCCACAGGTTCCCCACCCCTGCCCTAGATGTCCTAGACAGGAACTGAAACTTTTTCAGAGACTGGTGGGTAGACCTTTGGTTTACAACTATCCATTTGAAGGCTATATTTGGAAGGAATGGAGAAGAGAGACTAGATTCAGGGGGACTTGTTAGAAGATTATGGCAATTGTCTAGGCAAAAGTTGATGGTGGCCTGACCTAGTATAAAATTGATAAGACATAGAAACTCTTTGGATCTGGAATCATCTTGGAGAGAGTAACATCATTGACAAATAGGTTTGGAAGCCATATTTCAAGCAGACAAGGAGTCAGTAAGAGGTGAGAAAATGCAGACACTGAGTGTAGACAGATATTCTGGGAATTTGACTATGGAAGGGAAGGGAGATCTAGGATGATAATAAAGAGATTATAGGGCATAATGAAGAGGTTTAAAAATTTGGGGTAGATTCGAACATCATGGGTAGTAAGGTAGGAAGAATGGAAAATTAGGGAGAGAAGAGGAAGTTTCTGGAGGAGATGGGGAGGAGATGGCCCTTCTAGGGCCAAGGGCATAAGGAGGGGAGCATTTAGGATCCAACAAGATGGCTTATGTCGAGCTCTTTGCCAACCCTAAATTGCTGTATAAATGTTAGGGGTAGGGACTGTGCTTTTGATTTCATTTGCACAGAAAGACTGCCTTGACCAACATTTTAGATGCCTGCCCTTGTTCATTAACATCAGCCACTCCCTTTGAATTCCTAGTGCTCTACAAGGTTCAGATCACTTGACAAGTCTGCCAGAATATTCCTGTTTATCAGTAATCTCTCTTCTCACATGGTCATGTAATCTTGTCTGTGTAAATACACAGTGTTCCAAAAGTCTTAGTCCAGTTTTAAGACTTAATAGCTTAAATTTGGATTTACTCCCCACACACATTTATTTATTTTATGGAATAAAAGAAGCATTTCCATAACATAGTATGATAAAAAGATGATTGTATAAGAAACTAAAAATCTATTATATGTTACTTGCTATTCCTTTTAAACACATAATAAACTTATCACCTAATCTTTTTTCTTTGGTTTTCTTCCCTCCTCCACCCCCAGATGACTACCATTAGGCACAAATAGATGTGTGTGTGTGTGTGTATGTGTGTGTGTAAAACTATTCTATACATACTTCTACTTATCAGTTCTTTTGCCTTTATTAATTTCTCCTTTATGGTTAATTTGGTTATTTGTAAGTCAAAATGACTTATTCACTCAAAGTCATTGTTAGAACAATATTGCTGTTACTGTACAGAATGTTCTCTTGGTTCTGCTCATTTCACTCCTCATTATTCCAGGCAAGTGTTTCCAGGTTTTTCCAAAGTCCATCTGCTCCTCATTTCTTCTAGCACAATAGTATTCCATTACATTCATACATCATAACTCATCCAGTCATTCCCCAATTGATGGGCACCCACATGATGTCCAATTCTTTTCCAGCACAAAAAAAGTTGCTATAAATGATTTTGTACATGTGGGTGGATTCTCTAAATTTGTTCAACTCGTGTTTCTTTTGAGCTACTTCAATTCTACTTTGCTCGTAGAACAAAGCACCTTCTTTGGTGAGGGTACGCTATGTTCAGTGGTCTTGTGCCAGTGTCTCCCATGTCTCAAAATCAATTCCAAAATTCTTCCTTGAGAGTGTCCTTGTATCACTTATTCTGATCACCATGTGAGCACTTGCCTTGAGTGAGTTTTTCACAAAGTAGTATTTTAAGCAAACCAAAATTTTCCTTAAAAAGCACGTCCTACCATGTGATTCCCTGTCAGCTCGAGTGACTTCCTGTTGCTTGTAGTATAAAATATGAATTCCTCTATTTAACACTACACAACCTAGTCTCAGCCTAGCTTTATAGTCTTATTGTACATTATTCCCTTTCCCCTTCTCTTGTGACTCTACAGCTCCTTTCTCCTCCCCTTTGCATCAGCCATCCCACAGGTTTAAAATGCACTCCATCATTTCTGCTTCATTGAATCTTCTTCTCCTCATCCTCCTTCTCCTTTTCATCCTTCACCTTTTCTTTCTGCCTCCCTCTCCTTCTTCTTCTCCCTTCTTCTTCTCTTCCCTTCTTCTCCTCCTCTTTAGTTCTCCTCCCTTCTTCTTTCTTTACTTTAAGAGGCAGCTCAAGCACTATTTTCTTCATGAGGTTTTTCCCAATCTCAATTGCTAATTCCCTGCCCCCAACAACCTTGTGTCTAGTTTATTTGTATGTATTTGTTTCTATTCACTTTATGTTTGCCATATATATGTGTGTGTGTGTATATATATATATATATATATATATATATATGTATGTACGAATGTATATTCTTGTTGCCTCTCCAATTAGAAAGTATACTCCTTATGTGGAAGGATTATTTAGTTCTGCGTACTTGTACTAGGTCCCCAGAATCTAGTATAGGGGAATACATGGTAGACTAATAAGAAATGCTTGTTGATTAATTGACTGGTCAGTTGATAGAATGATAAGCAGTTGACCCTATATTGCTTGAATAATTCAGAGGAAGCTGAAGGGTTCAGGTTCAGATGAACCTGAAAATTTCTATTGGTTCAAGGTTCTTTGAACACAGTTCATTTTTACTTTGAATAGAGTTCCCTAAAATAGTCCTTCTTAATAACCTTTCTTTTGCCAAATATTCTTGCTATTAATAATTATATAGAGGATGTTAGCTTGTGCCTTTTTACAGAAAGCATCTTATTCAAAAAACAAGCCCCAAAGTGGTAGGCGATTCCTTTGTAATGTGTTTTTTAAAAATGATTTATTTTATTTTGATTTTAAAAAATAAAAGTAGCATCCCATAGCAGTAGAACAGAAAAAAAGATGATTGTACACGAAACTACAAATG
>CM053601.1:25278381-25295649 GCA_028646575.1 Pseudocheirus occidentalis | reverse complement strand
AGAGAGACAGAGAAAGAGAGACAGACAGAAAAACAGAGACAGAGACAGGCAGACTGACAGACACAGAGAGAGACAGAGAAAGAGAGACAGACAGAAAAACAGAGACAGAGACAGGCAGACTGACAGACACAGAGAGAGACAGAGAAAGAGAGACAGACAGAAAAACAGAGACAGAGACAGGCAGACTGACAGACACAGAGAGAGACAGACAGAGAAGAATCATTGAAGAATATAACAATATTTGAAGCTCTAGTCAAGTCTAGATCTAGTCTCATGCAAGAAAGAATAATACTCCGAATTATTGACCCACACTTGTGCTCTGGGTAAAATTCTTTAGCTGGAGGTTCCGCGCTGTGGTTCATCCTTCTAGTGTTCAGGGTTTAGGTGTGCTGGTAGTACAATTCCAAGCGTGCTTTTCCCTTATGACAGAGATTCATTAGCAATTTGAGATTCACAGGCCCAAAGACAGGTTTGTAATGGTATATCACTTAATATTTGAATCTCAATCCTTCTCCTTTTCCTTACCCTAAGCAGACCACTTAATTTCTTAGTACCCACAGACAACACTGAGAACCTGAGAGGCAGAGCAGATGTGAATCTGCATTGGTGGAGGGAATTTCCTTTTGGGGAATTGCCTATACCAAAGAAATCTCTAACCTTTCCTAAAGGGGAAAAATTAGTCCTTATTAGGAATGTCAGTACCTTAATTCGAACTTCATAAACTTTTGGTGGGGCAACTTCTACTTCCTCGATGGAAAACAGTTGCTCCTGGCCCTACGACACAGCAGCTTTGCATTTAATTATCTAGGAAAAGAGCAAGAACTTATTAATATACCCTGGAAAACTCCCTTGCAAGAAGCATTGTACCTGGATGGGCTGCTGTGCTAATGTTGCTATCAAGCCCAATACTTCTTTCATGGATTTGCAAATTCAAAATTGTGAAGCTATTATTCTTGAAGAATTACCTTCCTCTTCGAAGTATAGAAGCATTAGTGGGAGAGTCATTTTGAGAAATGAAAAATAAACTTGTAGCTTTCAGAGAACCTATCAATCCCAAAACAGAGGAAAGGAAGGACTGTGCAAATCAGAAACATCTCTGAGAAGCTGAGCCTGGGGGCTGATTCCCAGGCAGAGCTGACTTCCTCTCCTATGGCCAGCATTTTCTCCTTGCTTTGTGTCTAGGTCATGAAACAGATTCAGTTGGGTTAAGGGAAATCTTTTAAAAATGTAAATACTGTTGATCTATCTATCTATCTATCTATCTATCTATCTATCTATCTATCTATCTATCTATCCATCCATCCATCCATCCATCCATCCATCTATCTATCTACCTACCTATCTACCTGTCTCTTTCCATATATCTATCTGCCTATCTGTGTCTATCTGTCTCTCTGTTTATCTTCCTACCATCTATCGCTTTCCATTTATCTTCCCTTTTATTATCTATTTTTCTTTGTATCATCTTTCTGCTTACCTCTTATCTGTCTCTCTTTCTGTTATCTTTCTATCCATCTGTCATCTACTTCTCTATCTATCTATCTATATCTATCTACTTACCATATCTGTCTATCTGTCTGTCTGTCTGTCTCTCTCTATCTCTATCTTCTATCTGTCTATCAACCATATCTGTCTGTTTATCTATCTATCATCTATCTATCTATCCATCTATCCATCTATCCATCTATTTATCTATCATCTATCCATCCATCCATTCATCTATTATCTCTAAATATAACACATATTATATACAAATAAATGTATAATATATAAATATACATCATGTTAGTTTGAATTCACATAATCAGCTTTTTTGTCTTTTAGTAACTGGACTTTTAATCACAGAGTAATGATACATCTTTTTGGACCACAGAACCTTTTGTACAGAGTAGCCTTGGTTGGGGTGGGGGAGTCAGTGCTACAAGTTGCAGTTTTCAGGATCTGAGAGCAGGAGTACGATGGTAAAAGTTTCTTGAGTATGGACAAGAGGGGATTTAGAACATAGAAACTCTGGAGAAAAGACACCATAGACCTTGTCTATCTTAGAATTTTCCCCATGGAGGATGCCTAACCTATGTGTTAGGCAGGTTCTCAGGGAAAATGATGAGGAACACTCTGTATTGAACCAAGCATCCTGTTCTGAGTGCAAGAGCCAGAGAAGAGATTTATTTACTTATTCATTCACTCACTCATTCAGTTATTTATACATTTTTGAAAACAATAAAAACCATATTCCTTCAGTTATGGGCAAAGGAGTGGAGAAAGGACCGGCCTCTCCATAGTCATTGTGGTCATAGGCCTCGTTTTTATCCTGTAACAGGGAAATTTCCCACCCAATATTCCTGCTGAATGCTTGCTTGTCTAGACAGACCTACCTCTCCTGAAGACATGCTTCCCCAAATAAATAATTGAAATACTAAGGGATTGCAGAGTTCCTAACAATCTCTATTTTGTGTTGAAGATAGAGCGAAGTGAAGATAGCACTTTCCCTATACTGCTCGTCTTGCTTCTTTCTTGGTTCCGTCAATTTGAAATCATCCAATCAAAGTCTGGACAGTCATGTTGTATGAACCAGCATGTCTTCACATAAACCTTTCTGTCTCAAAGCAATGACTTCAAAAACATGACTCAAGAGCCTTCAAGCCCTTTATCTCACAGTCTGGTCCCACCTTCTTCCAATGTTTTAAGTTTAAGGGGAGGAGAGAGGAGGGAAAGAAAGGAGAGGGGAGGAGAGGAGAGGGGAGGGGAGGGAAGGGGAGGGAAAGGGAGGGAAGGGAAAGAAAGGAAGGCTCCAATGATATATTGTATCTAACAGAGCAGTTCCACAGTGACTATATAGGACAAGGACTTCCTCAATTCATTTCCAAATTGTAGGTAAAGGACCATGCAAAGAAATCTTGTTTAGCAGAAGATGATGGGTAAACTGCATACCAAAACATATCTATAGCCCATAGACTCTAGCAGTTCAATAAAGGTCAGTCTGCAAATATTCACATGGGAGGGTCACCCATTTTAGCACCAATGCAATATTCACAGCACTGATGGCAACTATGAATATGCTGGCACAGTTCTGACTCACAAAATATAACAGACTCTCCATATATAAGACAGAAGCAAAACATTTATTTGGACACCAGAAAACCAAATCCTAAAACCAGAAAGCCAAATCCCAGCACCAGAAAACTAAATCCATTATAGCAACAAAGAAATTAATACACCCTAACATAGCAGGAAGTCACACCATCCTTTAGCCTTCCCACAAACAAACACTCACAAGCCAAGCCATCTGCTTGCCTGCATCCTCTCTCTCCCACCATGCCAGCTGCTGTGATTCACTCCCTGCTCCACCCATTCAGCAAATTCCTCCCACCACAGGCTCCATGTTATTATATTCGGTCTATTAGGGGACAAAGAAGATCTTCAAATTCCCTTAGGTCTACTAAGGGGCAGTGAAAGTCTTCAAATTCCCATTACCATTACACCCTCTTTCTTTTCTTCCATGAACAATGAAACTGTTGATAGGAAAGACAGCTGGAGGTCACATGATGGGCCCATGCATAAACACTATGGGTTAACTATGAAGTTTGGACTTGTAGTTCAACTGCCTCCATTCCTAAATCAACATCACTCCAAGCAGAAGTGATAAGCACCTTACAGAATAGGTAACAGGTGTATAACACACAAAGAATTAATAAAACAAGCAAAATTATAATAGGGTGAATAAAGAAATTCTATATAGCGTTAGGGCAGCACCCATAATCTTTAGGAGTTTGTCAAACACGTCCTGTGTATCTCTCAAACAGTCGTTTATGGATCAAGGCAGGTGTGTGGAAAATTTCCCTTTACCATCTCCAGGCTCTAGGTCACTTGTGGAGATTCTCTAGGTAATACTGCTAGTATAATTTAATGAAATGTGACAAAAATCTAATCATATTGTCATTCCAGTAATTAATTCATGTGGTGAAAACTGGTTCAGACTTTATAAATCTAATGCTATTAACAACAGAAGTTATAAGAAGACCAAATTAAGAACCCACAATTCCAAATCCTGTATCTGATATGGACAATGCCATCAACAGGCTGAAGGAAGAATCTTAAAAATATCCATGAGGGCCTGACTTGGAAAATTAGCTTAAGTTTAAGAGGTCTTTGCTTCCTTTCTCCCCAAACAGTAACTTATTTTATTATTCATTTTAAAGCGTGACATATCCAATTCAGTATTTAGCAGTTTTCAAGCATTTTGATTCTCTTTTAAACAGCTCAATTCATAATACAACCGCATTCAGATTAAAAGAGAAGTTACTGTCTGAAGCCCTGTCTCACATGTCTTAGATTGGCTAATATGACTAAAAAGAAAAATGTTGGATGTTGGAGGGGATGTGAGAAAACTAGGACACTGATGCATTGTTGGTAGAGTTGTGAACTGATTTAACCATTTTGGAGAGCAATTTGGAACTATGCACAAAGGGTTATACAAAACTCTGTATTAACTTTGATCCAACAATAACACCATTAGGTATATATCGGGGCGGCTAGGTGGCGCAGTGAATAGAGCACCGGCCCTGGAGTCAGGAGTACCTGAGTTCAAATCTGGCCTCAGACACTTAATACAAAAAAAAAACTAGCCGTGTGACCTTGGGCAAGTCACTTAACCCCAACTGCCCTCCAAAAAGCAAAAAAAAAAAAAAAAGGTATATATCACAAAGACATCCCCCAAAAGGGAAAAGGATCCATTTGTACAAAAATATTGATACCAACTCTTTTTGTGGTGACTAAGAACTGGAAATCAAAAGAATGTCCATCAATTGGGGAATGGTTGAACAAGCTGTAGCATATGATTGCAGTGGAATATTATCGTGCTATAAGAAATGACAAGTAGGATGGTTTCAGAAAAACTTGGAAAGAATTGCATGAACTGATGCATAGTGAAGTAAACAGAACCAGAAGAATATTGAATACAGTAATAGCAATGTTGTTTGATGAATTGTAAAGACTTAGCTATTCTCAGAAATACAATGATCTAATACTATCCCAAAGGACCGATGGAACATACCATCCACCTCCAGAGAAAGACCTGCTATTGTTTGAGTATAGACTGAGGCATGCTACTTTTCACTTCCTTCCTTTTTTTCTTTTATTCCTGGCTTCTTATACAACATGACTAATATGGAAATGTTTTACATGTTTGCATATGTATAGGTTATATCTGATTGCTTACTGTCTCAGGAAGGGGGAAGGGAAAGAAATGGTAGGAGAGGTATAATTTGGAATTCACAGTTTTAAATAAAAATGTTAAAAAATTAAAGAGAAGTTACTCTTCTAATGTTATACTTGTAATGCTCTCTGTCAATCATTTTTCAAGTTAACATTATTTCTGATACAATGGTTTCTGCAAACTCACAATACAAGGAAAAAAATAGAAATAATTGTAACATCAATACCATGTTTTTAAAACATGAAACAAAACTTATTGGCAGTATGATGACATCAATTAAGTTGAATGCATTTCCAAATTACCTTACATAGAAAAATTATTCGTATTTTTTATCACTTTTAGCTTTCTATACTAATTGCATTCAAGATCAATATAGAGTAATTTTCATACAATTATGTTATTACCAAAACATACTTAACAGCTAGGTGGTACAGTAGATAAAGTTCTGTGCCTGGAATCGGGAAGACCTGAGTTCAAATCTGGCCTCAGATATTTATTAGTTGTATGACCCTGGGCAAGTGACGAAACCCTTTTTGCCTGTTTCCTCATCTGTAAAATGAGCTGAAGGAAATGGAAAACCATTCCAGTGTCTTTGCCAAGAAAATTCCAAATGGGGGTCACAAAGAATCATATGTAACTGAAACAACTCAAAGACAGATTTCTCAAATGATCCTAGACTGCAAATATATCTAGACCAGCTGATGGCTCCGCCTAGTGGAGACAAAGGGAGACAGCGGGGCGGAGTGGGGCAGGTGTGTAACCAGTGCAGGTGGGCTAAGGGTGGTGCCCACAATTTATCTGGTTCTTCATGGGGCCAACCCCATTGATAATTTGGAGGGCGTTGCCCCTTTCTAAAGGCCTTTAATTTTCCTGCAAAATCTCTTGTTTTGTGCCTCTCCCTTTCCAGCTTGTTATTCTTACAAAGTGGTTCTTAAGAGTGCCACGGCCTTTGTTTTCTGAGAAATCCAAATTACATAAGCATGATAATTAGAGGCAGTTTTGGTCTGAAAATTCCACCCAATGGTACCAATAATCCATTTTGTCTAGACTCTAGACCTATTTTCATTCCAGTCTTCCAGTTTTAGAATTTCAGATTTGTCCTTGACCCTTTCATCTCTTTCCTTCCCCGTAAAATCAGCTACCAAATCCTATTGATTTTACTCAAACAATAACTTTTGCTTTAATTATTCATGCTATGAAGCTGGTGAATTTCCAAAGGAGCTGTTGCTTGCCCTCGGGGGAGAGTCAGATGTTAAAGTTTCCTCATCATCTAGGAGAAGAAGAAAATGGACAGGTCACCAAAGCATACCTTAGTCTTATTTTTTTTTTGGAGGGGGGAAGGTAGGGCAATTGGGGTCAATTGACTTGCCCAGAGTCATTCAGCTATTTTTTGTGTTAAGCGTCTGAGGCTGGATTTGAAGTCAGGTCCTCCTGACTCCAGGGCCAGCTGAGTCTTTTAGTCAGGAGTTTAAAGATTATATGGAGGAGAGAGTCAGTAAAAAGAGGACCCCCCCCCTCAAGTCTTGCCAAAGTTAATTAGCAATAGAACCAGACTAGAAACAAGGTCTTCAGACTCCTGTTCTAGGGCTCTTCCTAGTTACACCACGGTGTGGGGGTGTGGGGCTTGGTTTTTCTTTTGTTTTGTCCTGTTCTTAGATGGCATCAAGATATTTAAGTGGAAATGTCCAGGAGGCAGTTAGAGTGCCAGGGCTAGAGCTTGAGAGAAATACAGGAATCCTCAGCTCATAGCGAAATGAAAGAGTTCACCATAGTCACAGATTCACGGAAAGGTAACTTAAGTATACTCACATTACAAGTATCTATTGAATTAATTCATTCAAATGTGCTCATTATTAAACTCATCACCAAGTTCTCTTGTTTTTCTTTATTTTCTTTATATATATATATTAATATAAATTTTACTTATATTATTTTATTATTTATTCAAAATATTTCTATATTGTTTTCTGAACAGTTACTGTGAGTCTTGGCACCAGAAGCAAATTTAATTAAATGAGAGTGGGAGTCATTAGAGAGGAGAGTATATTCAAGGGCATTCTGGAACCAGCTCACTTTGTTGTTATTGTTGAATTGTTTCAGTTCTGTTCAACTCTATGTGACCCCATTTGGGGTTTTCTTGGCAAAGATGCTGGATTGGTTTGCCATTTCTTTCTCTAGCTTATTTTTATAGGTGAAGAAATCTGAGGCCAAAAGAGATTAAGGGACATGTCCAAGGTCACAAAGCCAAATTTTTTCACTCCTGTATTTATACTCTTTCTACCATCCCATATGGATTTCTTCATTATAATTGTAATTATAATTTTCATGCAATATTTGAATTTTGTTTCCTTGTTTTTAACCAGACTTGTGACTTCATAGGCCAGTGGTTCTCAGCCTTCCTAATGCTGTGACCCTTTAATACAGTTCCTCATGTTGTGGTGACCCCCAACCATAAAATTATATTATTAATAATTATATAATTTATAATTATATTATATGCTGTATTATCTAATTATATTATCATAATAATTATATTATATAATTATAATAATTACATAGTTGATTATATGCTTTGTATAATTAATTAATAATTATATAATGCAAGTCGTGGCATTAGGAAGGTTGAGAACCACTGTCATAGGGAAGGGACACATCAATTGATAAGCTCCTTCCGCCCAAGCAAATCTGTACCTGCCCTGAAATTTCTAGTGCATGAGACCTGTTTGACAAACAGAAAAGTTAAGTGACTTGTCCAGGGTCACACAGATACTACATGTTTTTCAGAGGCAGGATTTGAATGCCCAACCTTCTTGACCAGCACTCCATTTAGTGCACCATGCTATCTCTCTTTGCCTTCTCTTTTGAAGTCCTACTGCCTGATTCAATGTCGCATATGCCCCATGGCTATGTAACCATAGTATCCTACCGAGTTCAAACTGATCAGTTGCCAGCAGAGTTATGTTCCTATTTAATCAAGCTGTGATTTGCTGAAACAAGTAAACAGTTGTTTTCTCTTAATTCTTTAAAATTATTAACTTAAAACCAAATAATGACTTACAATCTCCAATGAAAGGTTTACGTTGCAATGATTTCAGTTACTAGGACGATGATTTGCAATTTTATTGCTTATTTAACTAAACAAGTTCCTTTATTAAATGGGTGGCCCCCTTGAACTGGGAGCAAAGACACTTTATTAACTCTATCAGTGAGGAAATTGTACTTTGGGAGGGTCCACTGGATGTAGAACATATTATTAAGTAATGAGTAATTAGTAAATAATTAATGAGAGAAATTAGTGATAAGAGAAATAAAATAGTCTTTGTCCTCAGAGAGGATAAATTAAGAAGGAGTCGTAAGGTTGGTTGACCTCGGCAGGCAGAGAGGAAGCCCTACTCAGTATTTTGTGGTCTCTACTTTGAAAAAAATGATAAGGGTGAGCTACTGGAAGTTAGGTCTAAAGGCACAGATGGACATTTGCCAGGCTTCTCAATGGAGGTAATCCAATCCTGTGCACAAAGTCAATAATAATATATGAGATGCCTACTGTGTGTCAGGCTTGGGCAGTGGTACAATGGATAGAATGCTATCTGTGGAGTTAGGAAGACCTGAGTTCAAATCTGGATTCAGACACTACTGTGTGACCCTAGATAGGTCGCTTAACCCTATTTGCCTCAGTTTCCTCATCTATAAAATGTGCTAGAGAAGGAAATGGTCAACCATTCCATTATCTTTGCCAAGAAAACCCCCAAAAAGAAGTCAAGAAGAATTGAACGTGACTGAAAACATGACTAACCAACAACAACATACGGGGGCTTAATGCTAAGTGCTAGAGATACAAAGAAAGACCAAAAATAGTCCCTGCCCTCAACGGGCTTACAATCTAATGGGACGGATGACTAGCAAACAACTATGTATAAACAAGCAACAGAGAGGATAACTAGGATATAAAACAACAAAGGAAACTTGAATTAAGAAGAATTGGAGGCAGGATACTTATTTCATTATTTCATTCATTTCAATTATTTTGAAATAAATTCATTATTTCATTTCAGAATAGCTTATTTCATTAGCAGAGGAAACTCCCAGTGTGGAGATTCCCTCCCCCAATATAGGTAACAGAATCTTGGGGAGTTGCCTGGAACCACCAAGAGCCTAAGTGCTTGCCCCTGATGCAATAGACTGAAGTGGAGCCTAAAGGCAGATCTTTCTGACTCACTATAGCCTTCACAATGCCTATCTATAGAAAAATTCATGAATGAGACAAATACCTGGACTATGTCAGTGGTGTTAAATTCAGATAGAAACTGCAGCCACTAAATCATACATAAGAATGCCTGCAGTCCTTGCATATTGACTGCCTTAGAAAACCACACACCATCAATTCTTAACATTCACCCGGTTAGCTTTCCTGACCTCAAGCATTGGTGTGATACTATTGATAACCTCATTTCCGCTTTCATGTTGGCAGCCACACGCATTTGCAGCTATGTGCTGCAGAGAATAAAATAAGAGACCTGATGTGTGCAAGTGTGTGAAGAGGCTGGCATCCTACTAGGCACCCCACAGGTATCGTTTACCCCATCATTGTCAAGAGCTCCTCATGCATTTCTTGCATATTTTCATTGTTTGCATTTTAAAACTCAAGCTGTGTTGCAATTATACCGCCCTTCCCCCCCAAAGCCTAGTTCAGGATCTTTGGGTTCTAAGTCCAGCAGTACAAAGCCAGTGATGTGGCTTAGTGAGAAAAATAGCGATTCTAGGTAAACTTGGTGGAACATGGGCAGCTGCTGTTGGCAGAAAATTTGGTGTTAATCAGTGATTTATTTTTTCTGCAAAAAGGGGGAAAGTATTTTTAAAAGTGTTCTTCAGTTCACTCCAGAAAGTGCTAAAGTAACCTCTTAAGTGCGCATTGAAGGAACTGGAATAAAAAAAAAAAAAAGGAAAAGCGGCAAAGTTTGTGGATAAATGACAGGCTGGTCTCCTCTGATCTCTTGCCTGAGTTTACACACCCTGCTGTCTGTGCATCTGGCCTGGCAGGAGTTCCAGCTTGGACCTGAGCTCACTCAAGGCATGTGCGTTCAACCACAAAGCCTAAAGAGAGATTAGAGATTAATTAGAGATTAGAGAGATTAGTTCTTGTGATATCACCTCCCCATCCTCCATCACCTCATTCCTGTCCTGCATTGCTTCTCCTCTCCCCTGCATTTTGTAGATTATTCCATGGTTACTGTATTATGAAAGTGTATATTATAAGAATTCATGTCTTATTATAAATGATTGTATTTCCAAAAAGTATATTTTCAATGATTTCTAGAAAAAAGATTAGTTTTTGGCAGCGTGGGAATCTAACCCACTATTTTCCAAAATTCACATTTTAAACTTTTGCATCATTTTCTAGCAACATCACCCCCCCCAAAAAAATTAAGGATTGATGATATTATCTTTGTCTTTATTGTATTTTTATTCATTTTGCCAACTATTTCCCAATTACATTTTAATCTAGTTCAGAATATCATAGGCCTGAGTGGGCCATGGACTATGTGTTTGGCACCTGTAAATCATTGTCTCTTTGAAGATGTCCACAGTTCTGTTAAAAATGGAAAGAAACGGCAAATAAATAAGACTTGAGTGAACACAAGGAAATGCTGGAGTAAACAAAGCCAGATGAGGCTCTGCTGGAGAGGTTTACTTAGCCAGAAATTTCCTCCTCTAAATTAACATTTTCTACAAAACAAAATGAATAATTAGGAAGCATTTTTTTAAATGCATGATGGGGCATCTAGGTGGCACTGTAGATGGAAGACTGGTCCTGAAGTCAGGAAGACTTGAGATCAGATCTGGCCACTGAACTAGCTATGCAACCCTGGGCAAGTCACTTAACCCTGCTTACCTAAAAAAATAAATAAATAAAAAAGACATGATGAAACAGAAGCAAATAACTGAAATAGATTTTTTAAGATACCCCCCCCCCACAAATGCAATTTTTTACCTGGCTGATTAAAACAACAAAATTATGGAGCCTTTTAGGCAAATTTCTTTCATATAGGATTTGTCTTTAATTTTAAGGGGTCTTAGTTTTACTCATGTGTAAAGAGAGTAGGTTGGACTAGATTAGAGAATTCCAGATATGGAAAAACCTTTGATTTTAAGATGTAAAAAATCGGAGATCATAGAATCATGGTTTAGCCTTGTCTTATGTCCACAAGGTAGATTTATAATGAAGAGTCTGCTTTCTGTAGATTCTGTAGATTTAGCACTTAGAAGGGTAATTATGAAAAGATGAAAATGCCCAGCATCTGGGGAGAAAAACTCTCCAACTCTTCAGTGGGTTTGGGGGTGGGATGGGATGGGTAGAGATTCCAGCCCTGTGCTAAGAAAGGTCTCCTTTGATTCCCATTTGAGCTCTAAAGATAAAAATACACACCAGAGATAGTGAAATAATATCAATACTAAACATATATTCACCAAGTGGTATAACATCTAAATTTTTGAAGAAGTTGAATGAGTTGTAGGAGGAAGTAGATAACAAAACTATACTAGTGGGAGACCTCAACTCTTCCCTCTCAGAACTAGATAAATCTAACAAATAAATAAACAAGAAAGAGGATAAGGAAGTGAATAAAATTCTGGAAAAAGTTAGATATGATAGGTCTTTGGAGAAAATCAAAGGGGAATAGAAAGGGGCGTACCTTTTTCTCAGCAGTACATGGCATCTACACATAAACGGATTATGTAATAAGATATAAAAACCTCACAACCAAATGCAAAAAAGCAGAAATAGTAAATGCCTCATTTTCTGATCATAATGCAATAAAATTGCATTCAGTAATGGAAAATAGAGATTAAAAATTAATTGGAAATTAAATAATCTATTCCTAAAAACAAGTAGGTCAAAGAACAAATCATAAATATAATCAATCATTTCATTAAAGAAAATGACAATGATGAGACAACATACCAAAATTTATGAGCTGCTGCCAAAATTTATGTCTCTAATTGCTTGCATCAATAAAACAGGGGAAAAGCAGATCAATGAATTGGGCATGCAACTAAAAAACATCAAGAAAAAGAACAAATTTACAAAAATATAAGTCATCCCTCAATTGATAAATGGACAGAGGATATAAACATGCAATTTTCTTTGGATAAAAAAAATCAGAACTATCTATAGTTATATGAAAAAAATGCTCTAAATCACTCTTGATCAGAGAAATTCAAATTAAAACAATTCTGAGGTGCTACCTCATACCTATCAGATTGCCTAATATGACAGAAAAGTAAGATGATAATGTTAGAGGGCATGTGGGAAAATAGGAACACCAGTGCACTCTCGGTGGTGTTGTAAACTGATTCAACCATTCTGGACAGCAATTTGGAACTATGCTGAAAAGGTCTATGCTGAAAGACACATCCTGTCCATATGTATTGCCCTGGGTGAGTCACTTAATCTCTTAATGCTCTAGGCTACTCTTTAAGACTATAAATTCTCCCTTATCACACTATCTGCTGGTTTCTCCTGCCTCCTTCAAGACCCAGCTCAAATACCACCTTCTGCAAAAAGTCTTTCCAAGTCTCTCTACCCCCATTTGCTAGTGAATTCTCTCTGAGATTGCCTTCCATTGACATGGTGTCTATCTTGCATCTACCCAGTTATTCCCATATTATCTCCCCCACTAAAGCATGAGCTTCCCAAGGGTCAGAACAATCTTTTTGCCTTTTGTTCTCATGCCAGTGATTGGGACATAATAAGCTTGTTGACCAATGAAGAAGTTATAGAGGAGGGTTAGAATCAACATGGCAGAGTAAAAGCAGGAACTCATCTAGGCTATTACACCAACCACCTCCAATACCTGTAAAAATATGACTCTAAACGCATTTTAGAGCTACAGAAGCTACAAAGCGACAGAGAGAAACAAATCTCTGACTGAAGGCAGCCTGGCAGGCTGATAGGAAGGGTCTATCACACCAAGCTGGGAGCCAAGTACAGTTCTGCATGTGCTGCACAGGCCCAGACCCAGGGCATCCCCTTACCAGTGGCACATACTGGCCAAAGAAGACTTCAGGAGAGTGAATCACAAGCAGCTGTGGCAGTTTCCAGACTTCTCAACCCATAAACAACAAAGAGAAAGTAAAGGATCAGTAGGGAACTGTGTTGGAAGTAGGTGGAGAAGACTGTGGTCTAGCCCATGCCCTGGGATAGAGGTGAAAGAGGCACAGTAGCTGCAGCTGCTGGCTACAGATCATAAGGGGACCAAGCAACCATTCAGAGAGTAATCACTCTTGCTTTGACTTGCTTGGATCTGGGTTGCTGTCTTGGGTGATGGTCCTGGGGTGAGAAATGCCAGGGTGCCAGAGTTTGTGGTGGCTGTAGAGAGGGCACCCTCTTCATAGCTCTGGCAACCGTAAAAACCCCAGCCCTTTGGGACACAGCTCTCTCCAATCTGGAAGCAGAGTGGCAAAGAGCTCAGAAGTCAAGTAATTGGCTAGCAAGATAAGCAAGCAGAGGAAGCACAATCAGACCACAGAATCCTTTTTTGGGGACAAAAAGATCAAAAGATGAAACCATAAGAATACAACAAAGTCAAAACTCCTGCATCAAAAGCTTCCAAGAAAAATATGAGCTGGTTACAGGCTCATTAAGGATTCTGAAGGAATTCTGAAAGGATTCTGAAAATCAAGTAAGAGAAGTGGAGGAAATATTGGGAAGGGAAATGAGAATGATGTAAGAAAATCATGAAAAGAGAGTCAACAGCCTGCTAAAGGAGACCTAAAAATACACTGAAGAAAATAACACCTTAAAAATAGACTAACTCACATGGCAAAAAAATTAAATTAAATAAAATAGACAAACTAAAAAAAAACAGCCAGTGAGGAGAAGAATGCCATATAAAGCCAAATTGGACAGATGGAAAAGGAATTTCAAACACTCACTGAAGAAAACAGATCCTTCAAAATTATATGGGAGCAAATGGAAGCCAATGACTTCATGAGAAATCAAGATACTATAAAAACAGATCCAAACAAGTGAAAAAAACAGAAGGCAATGTGAAATATCACATTAGAAAAATTGCTGACTTGGAAAATAGATCCAGGAGAGATCATTTAAAAATTATTGGACTACCTGAGAGCCAGGTTCAAAAAAAGAGCCTAGAAATCATCCTTCAAGAAATTCTCAAAGAAAATTGCCCTAATATCCTAGAACCAGAGGGCAAAGAAGAAATTCAAAGAATTCACCAATCGCCTCTTGAACAATATTCCAAAAGGAAAACTCCTAGGAGTATCATAGCCAAATTCCAGAGTTCCCAGGTCAAGGAGAAAATATTACAAGCTGTCAGGAAGGAGCAATTTGAATATTGTGGAAACACAATCAGGATAACACAAGATCTAGCTGCTTCTAAATTAAGGTATCAAAGGGCTCGGAATATGATATTCTGGAGGTCAAAGGAGCTAGGATTAAAACCAAGAATCACCTACCCAGCAAAACTCAGTATAATGCTTCAGGGGAAAATATGGTCATTCAGTGAAATAAGGACTTTAAAGCATTCTTGATGAAAAAAACAGAGCTGAACAGAAAATTTGACTTTCAAATACAGGTAAACAGGAAAAAGAAATCATGAGGAACTTATCAAAGTTGAACTATTTACATTCCTACATGAAAAAATGATAATTATAACTCATGAAACTTTTTTCAGTATGAGGATAGTTGAAGGGAATATATATGTATGTATATGTATGTATAGGAGAGTATATATGTGTAGAAATGCATATGTGAGTGTGTGTATATGTGTATACATGTATACATAAACAGAGGGTACAGGATCAGTTGAATAGGAAACGGTGATATCTAAAAAATAAAATTAAGAGGTGAGAGAGGAATTTACTGGGAGAAGGAGAAAGGGAGAGATAGATTAGGGTAAATTATCTCATATAAAAGAGGCAAGAAAAAACTATTAAGATGGAAGGAAAGAGCAGGAGGGAATGGGTCAACCTTATTCTCATTGAATTTGGCTCAAGGAAGGAATAACATACACATTCAATTGGGTATCTTACCCTACAGGAAAGTAGGGAAGGGAATAAGAGGAGAGATGATAGAAGGGAGGGCAGATTGGGGGAGAGGGTAGTTAAAAGGGACAGAGCCAAAGGAGAAAATAAAATAAGCGGGGTGTGAGATAGGAGGGAGGGAAATACAGTTAGTCTTTCACAATATAACTATGGTGGAAACATTTTGTATAACTACACCCATACAACCTATGTTGAATTGCTTGTCTTCCCAGTGGGGGTGGGTGAGGAGGGAAGAAGGGAAAGAATCTGGAAATTAAAGTTTTAATAACAAATGTTAAAAAAAAAAGAAATTATAGAGAAAGTGGTGACGCAGGATGGTAGTGGGATTTCCTTACCCAGTTGTTCTCTATGTCAGCCCAATCAGAGATCCAATTTGTATTCCATCCTAATTTTATCTTAATAGAAGATAAGATAGTGTGGATAATTACTGGCATTGTTTTCAGAATCTTATGATCCTATTTGTATTCCATCTTAATTATATTTTAATAGAACATAAGATTCTGTGAATAATTATTGGCATTTTTTTTTCAGAATCTCATGAAGATAACTTGGAGAACTGTATTTTTATTTTTGATAAAGAATGTTCACTAGATGTTGCTACTCCAGAAATAGGGTCCCAGCCTCCAAGCTATAGATTAGTCATTAAAACAAGGGGACTTGCCAAAGACAGTCCTGGAAAGGAAAATATATGTTGTAGATAGACCTTTAAGAAAGTGCTTTTAAAATGGCTGTACCTAAACTGAACTGATGGAGAAAAAAAGGCCATGAAGAATGAAGCCCGAGGTTGAAGTTCTAGACCAATCATCCACAAGTTTACTTCTCCCATTTAGTTTTGTGTAAACTGAAGCTTCAGTGTGGCACATCTTGTTCTCTGGGGTCCAGTCTAATCATGTATTAAATGAGAAGGACTGGACTGATCCTTAAAGCCTTTCCCAGTTGTATACTTTTTTTTTTGTTCTTCTAGTTTCTGATGTTCCTCAGGCAGTTCAGCAATTGATCCCTGTAATGTAATGGGATGTAAGATCTTCCTGCACATTAATAGGCCTCATGTGGAACCCATTAAGGGAAGCTTGCTTAGAGGAGGTTTCCATGTAGGAAGGCTTTCACACCTTTTGGTAATTTCTAATTAAGCTCTGAGTCAGTCATGAGGGTTGTGATGCCTTCTGGCTCTGAGAAGTGTATACTCTGAGTTGGTAGTTTCCTTTGGGGGCTTGTTTATGAGAAGGATCTTGTGATCCTTATGGTCAAGATTCTTAGTGGCTGTAAGTTCAGAGCTCCCTGACTGCTCAGATGTAAAGGCTCTCTCAATCCAGGTATGTATGCAAAGCATATAGGTGATTCCAGCAGTTAGAACCCTGTCTCTTGGTCTTTATTTCTCTACTAATATTTTTCTCTGTTGGTATTTTCTCTGACTTTTCCCCTGAACTAGTGAGTGTAATTTTTTTTTGCTCTTTTTTTTTTTGGAGGGCAATTGGAGTTAAGTGATTTGCCCAAGGTCACATGGCTAGTTTTTGTGTTGTCTGAGGCCTGATATGAACTCATGTCCTTCTGACTCCAGGGCCGGTGCTCTATTCACTTCACCACCCTAGTGAGTGTAATTTAAAAAGATTGTTGACCCCATAAACAGCTATCTTTCCTAGTAAAGCAGATCTAAGAACCTGTGCTAGCAGCCATTCTTGGAATGTATGTCAGGGTGGTTATTGCCACAATGCCCTTTTCCTAGAGCACAAAAAAAGTCTAAGGAAAGGGATCTAGAATTTAAAGTTCTATAATCAAATGTTAAAAATCTATATCTATCTATCTATAGACAGATAGATATATAATTGTTATTATTATTATTATCAACTACATGCAACTGGGAATTAAGATATACAGGCACTGTGGTAGGGAGATCCATCCTGCCCTACTGGAAGGTCGGAAGGGAGAGGGGGAGGAGGACACAGGAGAGAGTAGATGGGGTGAAGGGCTATACAGTGGGATGGCTGCTTCAG
>CM053601.1:25243699-25277881 GCA_028646575.1 Pseudocheirus occidentalis | reverse complement strand
AAAAAAAGAAAAAAGAAAACGGATCCATCAGCTCATCAGAATTGAAGTAATTTTTCCCTGGGGCATATAAACAATGTTAAGGCCTTGGTCAATATTAACAGAATAGATGAAACCAAACTGTCCCATCCCACTTGGGTCACCTTATCTAACACCACCAGCATTTCTCAGATCCTGACTATACTTGTCTTGCCTCTTCTATGTTAAGTAAAACTTGCATTTTGATGGCAATTTGTCTATATCTAAGTAAAATTTTAAAAGAATTGTAACCTTCTGGGGCGGCTAGGTGGCGTAGTGAATAGAGCACCAGCCCTGGAGTCAGGAGCACCTGAGTTCAAATCCGACCTCAGACACTTAACACACACACACACACACACACACACACACACACACACACACACAAAACTAGCCGTGTGACCTTGGGCAAGTCACTTAACCCCAACTGCCCTCCAAAAAGCAAAAAAAAAAAAAAGAATTGTAACCTTCCACCTACCCTTCTTTCTGAGAGGCAACATAACAGAAAAAACAAAAGATTCTAAGAGGTTGAGATAAAGGAGTGTGTTACAGGCTTCTGAGATAGCCAGGGAAAAGGCACACGGGTGGGAAATGTAGTCCTCCCGTAGATGGGGAACAACACAAAGATCAGTTTGACTGGTCCATAGACCATGTGAAAAGGAGTGATGTGTGAGGTTTTTATTTGTTGTTATTCAGTCATTTGGGTCATCTCTGACTCTTCAGGACCCCATTTGAGATTTTCTTGGCAAAGATACTGGAGTGGTTTGTCATTTCTTTCTCCAGATCATTTTACAGATGAGGAAACTGAGGCAAACAGGGTTAAGTGGCTTTCATAGGGTCATACAGCTAGTAAGTATCTGAGACTGGATTTGAATTCATGTCTTCCTAACTTCAGATCCAAAGTTCTGTCCACTAAACCCCCTAACTACAATGTGTAAAGCCAGAAAGGTAGAAAAGGTCAGGTTGTAAAAAACTCTAAGTCATAAATAGAGTTTACATTTGGTCCTACAGATAACAGGAAGCCCCTAGAGATTATTTGAGTATGATGGTCAGATTAGTGCTTTAGGAAAATCCCTTTTAGCAGCTAGCCAGAGGATGGGTTAGAGGCAAGGGTAAGACATGAGGTGAGAACAGTTAGTGAGCTATTGGTCCAGGACAGAGGGAATAAAGACGAATTTAGCATTGGTTGAAGCAAGTCAGGGAAGTGAGGTGGTGCAGTGGTTAGAACACTGGCTCTGGAGTCAGGAAGACCTGAGTTCAAATCCAGAATACTTATTAGCTGTGTGACCCTAGGGGAGTCACTTAATCCTGATTGCCTCCAAAAAGAAAAAAAAGGAAGTTGTGTGCATAGATTATTAATAGATATTAATTAAATTTGTAGGAACTGGTAAAGTCAACATAGAAAATATGGATACCCATTTGCATATGGATGGTGATCCAGTTAATTAGACTCAGAAGGAAGTGTCAGACAGAGAGGAGGACTTTCATGAAACTCTACAAAGAAGGTAGAGTAAGTTATGGATTTATTATTATCTGCATCAAAAGAGGAAATTTCCATACCCCACACTGATGGAGTCTCAGGTCCACAACAAAATACAACCTTCCAATTACCAATAACACATTTTGGAAAATGGGTCCTTTCATTAAGAGCATCAGGCAAATCTCTGAATCTATAAACTGCAGAACAGCACTTCATCTACATCCCTAGGGAAGGTTCCACATTGTTTGTCCCCTATTCTGATTAAATCTTAAATCTAGAGAAAATTCTGCCCCCTCTTTCTGAGAATGACAGGAAAAAAAAAACATGTTGCACTTATCCCTTCTACACCATGACTTTCCCCATCACATTTTTGCTGACTCTGGGGTTGGTATAAAAAATTAAATGGGAATTTTGAGGGAGTTTTGCAGAATCCACGGACAAAAAAGCCAGCAGAAACACAGAAAAAGTCTTTCTGCTTAACATTGACCTATGTGTATCCCATGACCAAATACTTAACCCAAATTTTACAAGGTACTGTAAACAATCCATAAAAGAAAAAGAAAAAACAATTCAGAATTTTTCTCTGTTATAAAGGGAGGACTAAAAAATTGTACACAGATTTTTCAGATTGTGGGAGCATAAAGCTTCTAGCCCCTGTGATGTGGAAGGGAGAACTATATATACCAAAGGCCCACTTGGGTGCTTCACTACAGTCTGAAAATGACTCAAGATTCTATCATTGATTCTTATCTAATTGATCTCACCAAGGTGGAAAGTCTGCTCGAGGGGCCAACTCTGTGGCTATCAACTGAGGACCATGAAGGAATTCCTCATCAAAGGACTGTTAGATCTTAGAAACCAATAAATGTGTGATGAATGTACTCTACATCAGTGAAAGAAGTATGCACATGAACAGAATGCCATATCTCTCAAAATAGGAAAGCGAAAAGGGAATTTGGGTCATCTATGACGCGTAAATACTGTACCCAAAAGGCATTGGCGGTGGATTAACTTCTATATGGGCAGGGGCTGGAAAAGTATTATGTTTAATTTCCCTTCCGGAAGAATTCATATGCATATGTTAATTTGGAAATGTTTAGAATTAATTTTAAACATGCAATTCAAAATGGTGAAAAGGCATTTATTTTTTTTCTGTGACAGTCAGTCCTTGTAGTATTTTTTTTTCTAATTCCACACTCTCCTTTTCTTTTTCCATCAGATTATTTCACAGTGCCTTTTGGAATGAATTGGGAAAATACCCAATGCATATGAAGTCAGCTCCTTGAGGGCAGGAATTACTTCATTTTTGCTTTTGTATCCCCAGTAACCAGGATAGCACCTGACACATAGAATAGGCCTTAATAAAGGCATGTTGAACTGAAAGGCATCATATATTTTACTTAAATTAAAAATACATGTATCTGTGTATGCAATACATATGCATGCCTATATATGTACATACACCCATATATTTTAAATGGAAGCAAATAAACAATCATATGATAAGACGTTATTTAACAGATTAAATTTATTTGTAAAAAGTGTATTTTTAAAAGTATCCATCTCCTTTGATGCATGAAGAGAAAAAGCAAAGGAGAAGTCATGTATACGCTTTCTGTGGAATAAATATAACTTGAAAAATCTTTTCAGATTTATTGTAGCACCATCCAATGCTTAGCATAGCTTCCTGGAAGTAGATGATGGGAATCTCTGAAGGAGTAGTCTTTTAAGATCTTATTGCTTTTTATACAAGAAAACTGAGATTCCATTTAAAATTCCTACTTGAGTCAAAAGTAATGAACTTACACTTTTTACTGATGTTCCAATCCAGGAAAACCTACTTTCTACAAATTAAAAAATAACATTAATGCCCTGCTACTACCTCAGGTAAATTGAATTATGTCAGTGATAATGTTAATCCCTTATTTTAGAAAAGTTTATTCCAAGGTACTTAATTTCTGGTTTGTGTTCAACCCATGTCCCATCAGAATTATATAAAAGTGAAATATCGGAGAAAGAGCCAGCTACCAATGGATCCACATGTACCTCCCCTCTCTTAGGAACTCACAGCAGAAGGACTGTTCGAATGCTGAAATAGAAAACATAAGATCCTGTTAACATCTTGTTTCTATGTTTTCTAATAAAGAGTAATTTAGTACAAGATCCTGAGTGAAAGTATGGTGTGCCTTTCTAACTAGTATGCACATAGATATAGTAAATGAAGTATTTCTTTAGAAAAATGCTGGGCATGAAAAACCAAATGGCACAGCCCAGTAAGTGAGAAGTTTTAGAAGTCTGAGATACGTAGGAATCTGTGAGGCCTGATGACATTTCTACTGGTCTCAGGGTCCATTATGAAAGATATGTCTTAGATCCAAAACTAGGGCTCGGTTTTCACACATGTAAAATGAAGGGTCTGGAATAGTTGAATTCTAGATTCTGTCCCATATCTAAATGTACCATCCATGAGCCTTTGCTCTCCATGAAAATACAATGCATAGCTAATGATGCTCTTGGCAAAGAAGAGGAACTGGGAGAGGTTTTTCTTATAAAAATTGGGTTCCTTTTCCCCCATTCAGATAAGAGATTATAGTCTCTTACATGAGATGCTGTTAACTGCAGGTGGAATGTTGACATTCAAGATGGGAACCTCTGTCCCCAGAATTGCTGGCCATTAGCTAGGCTAGAAAGACCAAGATTAGTCAACTCTCCTGCTCAATTTCCTCTTCTATAAAATGATGGGACTGGGAAAAGTTACTAAATTGTGTGTACTATCTGAGCCAGTGATGTCACTGATAAGTCTACACCCCAAGGAGAGGAAAAGGTCCTTACGCACAAAAGCATTTATAGCAGCACTTTTTGTAGCAGCAAAGAATTGAGGAAGAAATGGTAGCCCATTAACGGGGGCAATGGTTGAGCAAGTTATCGTATAGGAATATTATGCAATAGCATCATGCTGTAAGAAACAATGAAGGGGGATGGTTTTTGAGAAACTCTGGGACACTTTTATAAATTGACATTTAGTGAAATGAGCAGAACCAAGAAAACAATTCACATAATAACAACCATATTGTGAAAACAACTTTGAAAGACTTAAGAACTGTGATGAGAACATTCCAGAGGACTCGTAATAAACCATGCCACCCATTTCCTGACAGAGAGGTGAGAAATAAAACTGAGACAACATTTGTGGACGTGACCAATAGAAAAATTGATTTGGGGTGATCCTACAAATTTGCTCCCAGGATTTTGTTTTACTTTTCTTTTTCAATTTTTTGGGGGGGGAGATAAAAAGGAGGAAAAAAAGAGTTAATTTTTTAAAATTTAAATAAAGCCTAATTCATTCACCATTTGTATCCACACTCACTTTCATCTTCTCAGGACTATCAGGGTTTAACATCAATAATTCTCAGAGTTAGTACACACATCAGAAGTTATCACATAAGATCATAACTGAGAACTTTAGACATGTTCAAGGCCAACACCATCACTCTTCATAGGAAGAAAGGATTGCCCAGAGACATAAAGTGACTCACCAATCATGACTGGTAAAGGGTAGGATTGGCATTTAAACCCAGTCATTTGACTCTATATTTAAGATCATTTCTACTACACTGAACCCAAGTGACATCATCAAAGTGAACTCCAATTTTGTGAAAGAAATAGGACTTAATAGACCCAATGAATGAAAAAAAACACAAAATAGCAAAGAAAATATATGCTCATCTGTGTTAATGAAAGATTAATCTTGCAAGGATTTTTATTTTATGGAAGTCTCAAGTAGAAAAATATGTGTACAAGATGATCAAATTTATAAATACTATATTATACAAATTCCATTTCTTGGATGACCAACATATAAAACACATACCTCTCTCCTTTGCGGAGTAGATCAAATCCTTCGTTGATTTTGTTAAAAGGTAAAACATGGGTTATTAACGGATCCAAGTCAAATTTCTTTGCCATAAAATCAGATACTAGCTTTGGGATGTCATCTCTGCTTTTCCAACCTTAAAAAAATAAGCACAAGTTACATAATTTTAAAAAAGCAGTCAATAAACAAACATTTATTAAGTGCTTACTATGTGCTGAGCATGGGGCGGGGGAGAGGGGCATAAATGAAAGCAATGAGTCTCTGCACAGACTTTACATTTCCATGGTCCTTCAGAGCACTAGGTGAATTGACTTGGCTAAGCAGGACTTACAGAGTTAAATAGGTAAGAACTGCCCAGGATGGGAATGTGTGTATGTGTTGGAG
Source organism: Pseudocheirus occidentalis (assembly GCA_028646575.1). Taxonomy (NCBI): domain Eukaryota; kingdom Metazoa; phylum Chordata; class Mammalia; order Diprotodontia; family Pseudocheiridae; genus Pseudocheirus; species Pseudocheirus occidentalis. The sequence goes on along the minus strand of CM053601.1, from coordinate 25,272,131 downwards.
AGCGGGGTGCCATCTGCCCCAATGAATGGAACTAACAATCTACCAAACATTTAAGTGTATTTCCCTTTAGACTTAAATATGATTATCTTTATTTTGTATGACTTCTTTTTAAAATAAAAAACCTCTAATGACATTCTTGAAGTATACAAAAGATTTGTTTTGTCAACAAAAGGATAAAGTGAGGGGGGCAAGTTCTTTCATGACCATAATGTCCTTTACCAACTAACAAAAGGTTTATTCCAACCAAGAAACCTCACTCTGTATTGATCATGTCCTTTAGGGACTTAGGTAATAGAAATAACAGCTTATATTTATTATAGATCTCTTTATATTTTATAAAATACTTATATTAAAACAATTTAGTAACCTATTTAGTTATTACTCCTCCTTACCCACCCACCCCCATTTTGTGATCCAGCAACACTGCTCTCCTCGGTGCTCCTCTGTTAAGTTAAATTTTAAGACTTTTTGTGCAAGCCAGTGTTGTAGAGCTGGTCTCCTAGGAAAGGAGACCAGTGCCATCTGCTGGAGGACAACAGACCTGCCAAACTCTAGAGCAGTGGTTCTCAACCTTCCTAATTCCGTGACCTTTTAATACAGTTCCTCATGTTGTAGTGACCCCCAACCATAAAATTATTTTCATTGCTACTTCATAACTGTAACGCAGGATGTATTTTCATTGTTACACATTGAACCCACAGGTTGAGAACCGCTGCTTAGAGGATAGTGAGCTAACAGAATAAAAACTAAGCACTAGGAAGTAGAGACTGTGCACCAATGATAAAATGACCATTACCTCCTGGAAGTTTAGGAGAACATAAGGAGAAAGACAAAACCAGGAAACATAGATGAAAAGCAATTACTAGTGATATTGGGTGGGTACAGAAGAACAATACAAATCTCTTAAGGGAGAAAGTTAAGTACTTTGGTTCTATTGTTTGGACTCAGATGTAAGTCCTCAAATTTTCATCAATTTGTAAAAACAAAACTACTAATGTTTTGGCTTTTTTTTTGCTTTTTAGAGGGCAGTTGGGGTTAAGTGACTTGCCCAAGGTCACACGGCTAGTGTTTGTGTTAAGTGTCTGAGGTCGGATTTGAACTCAGGTCCTCCTGACTCCAGGGCCGGTGCTCTATTCACTGCGCCACCTAGCTGCCCCAAAACTACTAATGTTTGAAGTTTGTAAGCCTATGTTTTTGTAAGGGGTAGCTGGTGATCTCCCTTATATACTAAATTTCCCAGAGCATCGAGGTGGAGATTTGAGCCACAGAGACCCCTGAAGTATAACCAGGACCCTTCTTTTCTAGGGAAACTGACACATGTTGAATTTCTAAGTTTCTCAAGGGCAGGGATACCATAGATGCTTCACTTAACCACATATTGAACTTAGAGAAAGTCAAACCCTTAATGACAAGGACAGGTAATTAAGGAATATCATTGGCTAAATTTTCATGTATTTTACTTTCCCCTTTCTCCCATTTTATCATTTATTTCAAGGAAATGTAGGATTTTTTTGGCCTGGAAACTTTTTTCTGCATGGTACAAAGTATTGATTAGTATCACAGAATTTTTAAAGTTGAAACAAAATGAAGAGGTCATCTCTCTTATTTTACAGAATAAGAAATTGCAGCCTCTTTGGGGTTAATGGTAAAAATGACTCAACTTATTATTAGAAAAGCAAGAACTGGGATCAAAATCTTCTCAAAATAAGCTCAGCGCTTCATCCCCTATATCAGATTACCTCTCTGAGACTTCAAGGTTGGATTACTATCCACATTAATAGAAATATTTAATTAATAGAAATAGAGAAGATAGGAGAAGTGGTACATTTGATGGGAAAGATAATGTGATGCAGGTACTTTTAAAATGGCACTGAACAGAGATCAGGAACCTAGGGCTTTTACAGTATGGCCTATCCCTTGTCAAATGACACTTCCTCTCTGTCCCACCCCACCCTCCTGCCCCCTTCACCAGAAGCAAAGTAAAGTTCAACCTGTACTACTCAATCAGGGACAACAGAAAAATCAACAAAATGCTAGTCTTCAAGGTAGGAGACTGGTTTTGAACCACAGGACCTGATGTTTATGAAAATGACAATGGACCAGTTGCTTAAACTCTGTGACCTACAGTGGTGTCATTTTAAAAAAGTGAATAAAGCCAGTATTAATTCTCTCATGGGATGGTTGTAAGGAAAGTGCCTCGTAACTTTTAAATACTGTATAAACGGGAGTTACTATAGTGAAAGTCAACTCATCTCCCTTAGTATGAATTTACAGCCTTATGTAATTTCTTATTTATTCTCATTCAGGAACTGAAAGTCGACTTGGCAGTCTAGGAAATGTGTGTACGTGGCCCTATAGACATTGCACAGAATGTTAGAGCAAAGCAGAACTTCCAGTCATAAGCATAAATGTAATTGAAGATTGCAGCACTGTAAGATATCATTAATATGGAGACTATAGAGAATCCTATGAAGACTTATATGAAACTGATGCAAAATAAACAAAACCAAGAAAACAATATACAGTGATAACAAATGTAAATGAAAAGAATGCCCCCCACTCCACCCCAGATATACATGTACAAAACAGAATGCTTCATAATTAAAATGCCTAAGCTTGGTTCCAAAAAAAGAGGAAAGAAAGGACAGCTCTCTCTCCTCTTCGTAGAGGACTACAGGTATTCAGGTAGCTAGGTGGCTTAGTGAATATAGCCCTGGGCCTGGAGTTAGGAAGATGTGAGTTCAAATCTGCCCTCGATACTTACTAGCTGTGTGATTCTGGGCAAATCACCTAACCTCTGTTTGCCTTAATCCACTGGAGAATGAAATGGTCTTAATTAGGTGAACTTCTCAAATGCAGGTAAAATAATTCAATAAAAATTAAAAGGGAAGGGAAGGGTTTCCATCAGAATATAAGTTCCTTGAGAAAAGAGACTTTCTTCCCTTTTCTTTTTCTTCTTGTATTTGTATCCCCGCGCTCAGTACAGTTCTGACACACGTCTGAATGAATTTCTCCCATTTCTGGACCACATACCTCCAAAAACACACCCTTTCCAGGTACGTCCAGTGAACAGCAGCACAGGATCATAGGTGAGCATTTTAGATAATGGAGGAGCTCCTACAACCACACTGGTCCCATAGCTTGCATGACAGGAAGCAAGAGCATCAATCTGAAGCATAAACGAATGTGACAATTTAGTTATAGTATCTATTGGAATGGAAAGGACTTGAGGTCTTGTTTCATTGCCACCACTTGGCACAATCCCCCAAATGGATGAATCAACAAGCTTCTTTTCAAAGTTTACTATTTGCCAGGTGCTGGGCTAAATAATGAGTATATCGAACATAAACAGTTCCTACCTTTCAGGATCCTACATTCAACATGTATGTGTATGTGGGGGAGTGGGGAAGGGCTGACATGTTCACTTAGTAAGTATTAAAAAAATCTAGAAAGTCAACAATTTGAGATAATTTGGGTATTGGGGTATAGAAAAGATGCTAGCAGCTGGGGGATCAGGAAAAGCAACATGAAAAAAAATGTGTTTAAGGTGAGATTTAAAGGAAACTTGCCTTTCTATGAGGCAGAGATAAAGAAGGAGCCTGTTTCAGGCACGAAGAATCATCTATTAAAACAAATTGAAGCATGACCCACATGCTTACTTAACTTTGATTTCTTGTGTAGTGAAACCTATTTTGAATATTGTAAAGACCCTGCAGTTCTTAGTTTTCCCCCTGGAGGAGGTTCTAAATCTATGGTCCTATGACCCTACCTTCTGTTTCCTGCCTCCAGGAGGTTTGGAACTCCAGAAATTAGCCCAATACTTGTGCATGCTCACTCAATTCTTGTTGGCTGATTGAAACTGGTTTCTACAATCACAGCTTTTGTCTGGGGGAATATCTGTGTCCTAAGGACTCTTAAGTAAATCAAACTATTGAGGTGAACTCTATCATTGCTTAGATCTGACCTGAGGTTGACCATTTAGCTGTGGCTCCTCCCCAATCCTCTATACCTGTTTACTACTTACCATGGTTTCCAGGCGCCCAATAACCTCAAAGGTATATCCAACAGAATCGTTAGTCATCTCACACAATACTTCATTGATGGGCTTTGTGTAGTCCTTGGGGTTGATGCACTCAGTGGCTCCTACAATCTTGGCTTTATCAAATTTGTCTTTGTTAAGGTCAATTCCAATGATCTGGGAAGCACCAGCTGATTTACAGCCCATGATAACTGAGAGACCAACTCCTCCCAGCCCAAAGACAACACAAGTAGATCCAGGGGTGACCTATAGTGATGAAAAAAGGTAGAACATTAGTAATTAATGATTGTACCAATAAAAGCGAGATTGTAATACATCTGGAACCTTGAGAAATGAAATCTAGAGCATGACTAGCTTATTGTAGCCACTGTTAAACTGATTCTGTTAGTGCTACTTTGAAAGAATTGAAGACATAGGCGATACAAATACTAGAACAGAACACTCCGCTCTTACCTATCTGCCACTTCAGAAACTTTCATGAAAGGAAACACATGTAAGTACTTACGGAGAAAGAATTCATAGCCATGTTATTATCACAAATAACTTGATTTATTTTTTTATCAGACATTCTTTGATTCTCCTATCCCAATGTTTGATTTCTGTTTATCCCAAGCACCTTGTCCCAATATTACAACAGATCCATGAACTCAATAATAATGGTACTCCTACGGTGTAAATCACAATACAATTGTAATTGATCATTCTGCCATGTTGTTTGCACAGTCTGTATGGTAAAACCTACCCAATGCCTTGAAGGGCTTTCTCTAGATCTCTTCACATTCAGTGCAGACCCACTCTTCAGTTGTCTGTAATCAGCCTTTCTCACCTTGTAACTGGCCTATCTTCTTTGTCAATCATAAATTTTCTCAGTGATATCTTTTTACACCAGTATTGGACACAACTGGACAAAATCCAACAAATTCAAATAGAACAAACATTAATTAACTTCATGGAAGGCAGCAAAAAGATAGTTTGGGAAAACAGAAAGTCAAGGAGTTTCATTCGTTTTGATAACTGAATAGATTATTATTGAGTTATTCTAATATGATTTTAAAGCTGTTCTCTATAGCATTAAGAAGTGAATAGCTGGTCCTCTGCAGGCTGAGCTGGGGAGAAGGATCTCAGAGGGGCAGACTCTTACAGTTTTCCAGGTCAGAAGGCAAGCCTACAAAGGGATTAAGGGTCAGGCCCTGCCCTGGGGACCTGCCCTTTCAGAGAACTAAAAGGCACAGGGGGCTTGGAATCCCAGGTGGGATGGGACCAGGCAGAGCCTCAATGGCTCCAGACCCAGACATCTTCCTCCAGTTGGTTCTCTGCCCTCCCTGCTTCCCCTCTCTCCAACTAACACACACACACACACACACACACACACACACACACACACACACACACACACACAATCTAGAAAACAGATTGACTACCTGATACAGGGCAGAGGGAACCTTAGGAAGGTTGGGGACAGGGAGGGCTCTGGGATGGAGCTACCAGGAAATGACCAAGGAAACTCTGAGGCTGGGAGACCAAATAAACCCAGGAATTCAGCCCTTTGGGTGAGGGCTCTGAAAGAAGAGGGGGCAGGGCAGCAGGTGCCCTGGGGAAGAGGAGCACAGGTGGGGTTGAGAGGAAGACATTCTAACCAAGCTCCTGGCAGGGAGCTCAGGGACACTGCAGAGACAGAAGGACTCCAGGGGCACACTGAGCCTGGGAAAGCAGGAAGACTGTGTTCTGGGGTCTAACTGGGAGCTGGGGAGAATTCCTGGGACCCTCTGGAAGAGCTTAGGCCTGGAATTCCTCAAGGGATACCAGACACAGGGAGCAGGTGCCTGGAATCTGATCTTGATGTGGATACAGATGGTGGCCTAGGGGGTAAACAGGATATTAGGAATTGCTTTTCCAGTCCTTTGTGAGGCCCCTCCTGAGGAAGCCTCATTCTCAAGCTCATCCTGCAACTTGAGAATATCCTAAATTCATTTCCCCCTTAACTTGAAACACCATAAAACTTACCTTCTATGGAGAGAACTCGTTTTGCCCCCTTTGATTTAAACTTTAATCTTTGTCTCTCTACCTCCACCTGTCCTTAATCTTTAACTACCATAAACTGTAAAACTACATCATCATCCTGAACATCTGCAGGCCCCATAGCTTTCTGTCTATATAGGCCTACTCCCCCCCAATACCTCTCATATGCCCCACGCCCACAGCAAAATCCTTCCCTCTGATTTCACCTAAATAAAAGCTCTCAATGGTTAGAGAAAAAAAAAGGTGAATAGCCACTAACATTAAACCATCCATAAAAGATGGTTCTGAAATAACAATTAGTGTATATGTGGGACCAAGAGTTTTTCAAGCAACTCCAAGAAAACCTAGTAATGTTTTTTTAATCTTAATCATATTATATTGTTTAGAATGGGAAGTTTTAAATCAAAATCATACCTCAGAAGGCATTTTTTTTCCTGGCACTGTCTCTGCCTAACTCAGGCCTGCACAACTTGTGGCCTGTCAAAGGATTTTGGATGGTCTGCAAAAAATGTACAGAAAAACATTCTCTACATTTTTTTGCGGGTGACCGAAAATCTTTGGTGTGCCCATAGGCCTCTTTCTGCCCATGGCCACAGATTGTGGAGGCCTGGTCTAACTGAATCACTGACCAGAAGAGATGTACTAACTGAGTACCCACAAAATACAGTTCTTTTAGACCTCCTTCCCAAACACCAACCAGCTCAAGATCCCAGTTCAGTGGACTACATACTTTCTATTATACTATCATTCACCACACACATTCACTGGGCTAGCTATTCCTTAAAAGACATTGAAAGGGTTTTAAAGACTTGATTCAGAAGATTAAGCCTGAGAGAGTTGACATAGATTCTTGGTATCCTACAGAAGGCCCCAAAAAAAGAAGGCATAAAGGGTCACCATTCTTCCCTCATAATTTTGATTGCCAGATGGGAAGAGGTAAGCTGCACCCAACTGAACCTATGTGATATCCTTGATAAATAGTTTTCCCTCCCATGGCTAAATAAACCTCTTTTTATCTGTTATATGTTCTGCAAGTGTCCTATTTCATTCCAATCCCAAACATTCATTGTTATAGATTTGGCTCAGGCCTGAAACTTCTAGGGTTTGTGGTCTGCGGTGCATGGACTTTGAAAACTCACAGCTAGATTTTGGGCCCATCCGTGACCAGAAAGAAAATTATTTTAAGCAACCACACTGTCAACATCCTAGAAGATGTTGACTTCTTTCTGCAAAGCTGGGCAGTTACTGTGAAGGAATGGGACATCTGACAAAGAGATTTCAACCATAACAATGTTGAGCCCAGTATCCTTGGGAAGAAGTAGAGGAAAATCTCCAGGTGGACAAATATTGGGAAAAGGAACTCTCCACACTTTGCAACATTGATAGTCATATGCAAAACTCAATCAAAGGCATTACCCTGAGTGATTGGTAAAGGATGCTTATGGGGCAGCTAGGTGCCACAGTGAATAGAGCAACAGCCCTGGAGTCAGGAGAACTTGAGTTCAAATCTGGCCTCAGACACTTACTAGTTGTGGGAACCTAGGCAAGTCACTTAACCACTGTCTCCCTCAGTTTCACCAACTGTAAAATGGGGATCATAATAGCAACTACCCCATAGAATTGTTGTAAGTATTAAATAATATTTGTAAAGTGCTTAGAATAATGCCTAGCATATAGTAGGTGCTTCATAAATGCTTGTTCCCTTTCTTATTGATTATTGGATCAGGATGTCATATATCAATACCCAAATTAAGCTCTATAGAGTATCTAAAAACTGTGTGTTGCTCAGCACTCTCGGGCCCAATGTTTAGCACTGTCGTACCACCACTGCAGAGAGAGATAGCTACCATACTAGGACAACCACCATTTTGTATTAAATTTATTTTTCAGGGGTTACTATGGCAAAATAATTCAGCATCACATGGTTAGCCTACTGGAGATGAGATTTTCTGTACCTAGATAGGCAGTTGTATGGAAGACATAATTGGTGTGTTAGTAGGATTGTACTGGAAATGTTTCCTCCATGGCAAAACCACTAGACCTTGGGTTCTGCTGGAATATCTCTTATGAGCCCACAGTCACCTCCAAATTAAGGAGATGTGTTGGAATATACTTGATGGAGGAAATTTTTAGTTTAAAAAATTCATACCCACATTGCCTGATCTACACAAAATGTAACTTTCTGAGATCCAAATGGAGATTTTATTGTGTATTCTTTTTATTTTATAAACCATACTTCTGACTTGTAGCAGAAACTTATTATGGGTGTTGACTCCCCCATTAGAATACAAACTCCTGTAGGACAGGGATTAGCTTTCTTTTCTCTTTGTTTCCCCATATTTTGCTCATGGTGACTGCTTAATAAATGTTTTTTAATTTATTCATTTATTCACTTATTCATTCATCCATGCATGTATGCATTTCTTTTGTGACAAATGGGAATTCATCCAAATCATTATATAATGTATTAGGCATTGTTATATTATTAATATTATTATTGTATTATATAATATATTGTATTATTAATACATAATACTGTATTATTATTGTATTATATAACATATTATATTATTACTACATAATAATGTACTATTCCTAATGCCAAAATCATCTGAATGAAGAATAAGAATTTCAGATTATCTGAAAGGTTTTGTCTCTATAGCTTTGTATTTGTGGAGACAGAGGTTTCTTGATGATTAACTGTGCATTTAATTATTCATTCAGGTGTCTGGTATGGTGTAGACAGTACCTGAATGTAGCTTGTGTTTTGAAACCTTTAGTGTCTGGCCAAATCTTTATCGAAGAAAAGTGTTTTTCATGAGAACGAAGTCATTCATATCCTCACCTTGGCAGTCTTCACTGCAGCTCCGTAGCCAGTGGAGAATCCACAACCAAACAAACATGCTTTCTCCGGAGGAGCAGCAGCATCGATTTTAGCTACTGAAGTTTCCTCCACCACTGTGTACTCAGAGAAGGTGCTGGTGTTTGAAAAGTGATAGACGGGCTGCCCTTTGCAGCTAAATCTGGTGGTGCCATCAGACAATACTCCCTTGCCAGTCAAACTATTGAAGACATTAAAGGCTCCAGTAAATGAATGCAGCTTAACGATTCATTAGTAATGGGACAATTAGAATGAAATCTTAGTAGAAAGGACACTCACTCTATCTTCACACACAAATTACCATTAGGATTTATGCAGGAGGAGCATTTTCCACACTGTGGCAGGAAGAGGGGAATGACCATATCTCCTGGAAGAGAAAAGATAATGATATGAAACATTGCTTAGGAATCACCTTTTCAGATAGTCAAATTAAGAAATATTTTTTGGGGCAACTATGTGACATAGTGGGTACAGCACCAATTCTGGAGTCAAGAGGACTCCGGTCAAAAGGACTGAGTTCAAATCTGACCTCAGATACTTGACCCTTACTAGCTGTATGGACCTAGGCAAGGCATTTAGCCTCAATTGTCCCCCCCCTCCCTGCTCCTGTATATCTATCCATATATCATATCTGTGTGTGTGCGTGTGTGCGCATTGGGGGCATTTACCATATGCAAGGGACCTATCTTAGGTGCTTGGGGATTGTATGATTGTGTTTGGGATGATATAAAGAAGTACAGAATGTGGGCTCTGTCTATAAGAAACCCCACTCTGGGTATAGACAATGCTACTATGTTATAGGAAACGCGTGTTTTATTTATTTAAGTTTGGAATAAAATAAATAACATTTAGGTAAGCAGTAGAACTAGTATTTAACACTCAGATCCTCCATAGGGTCCTGGTCATCCCATAGAACAAAACAAATAAACAAATGCACAAATACAAATTACCTAAAAATCTCTCTCTCTCTCTCTCTGCCTCCCTCCATATACATATATAAACATATACATATATTTATTTATATATGGGAGGTACATGTATATGCATATATATTATATATATAGACTTCACAAAAATGGAAGTAATATATAAACAATGCTCTAATAATTCATGGCTTAATCAACTAAGTAATAAAATATATTCAGGCAGATAGGTAGATAGACAGACAGACAGACAGACAGACAGACACAGATAGATAGATAGATAGATAGATAGATAGATAGATAGATAGATAGATAGATAGATAGATAGATAGATAGATAGATAGATGGATGGATGGATGGATGGATGGATGGATAGATAGACAGATAGATAGATAGTAGATAGACAGATAGATAAAAAAAGAAACCATACTCTGGGCATGTGAGTTGGGAGAGTAGCCCTGAGGGATGTTACACCATTAGAGACAATTATTCTACAACGTATATTTTCAGAGAATTCGAGAGATTAAGCACACAGACTCACACAGCAAATACATACTAGAGACAGGACATGAGTTCAGGAGATCCCAGCACAGAAGCTGGCCATCTACTGACGACACCTCTATCTACCATTTCTCATGGGCATAGCAGTGCTTTTTGCCATATCAGAAAAATGGGCACAGAGTAGATGCCCTTTGATTGGGGTTGTTAAACAAAGTATAGTCTATAAATATAATAGAATTTAATAATGCTGAAAGAGATGAGGGATATGAGGGATTTAGAAAAATATGGAAACATCTATGTGAGGGAAGGGAGTTCCCACCTCAAGAAAAACACACCCCAAACCCCAAAACATTAGCTGATGGTTCAGAATGTGGTCACAAAGTGGTAATTATATGTTATTATATTATATATATACATATATACATATATATACATATATATATGTAATTATATGTTACCTAGAGATGAGTCTACCCCCTTTATGATATGTGAACACCTGTCTTACTAAGTCTAGAGGGGAGTAAAGTGATTGGATGTACAAAGAAATTAGTCACACTGAGGCAACCGAGTATTGAAATGGATCACTTAACTTTAATTTGCCCCAATTTCCTCAACTGTAAAATGGACAATAATACCCTTACTCCTCAAGGATCAAATGAGATAATATTTCTAAAGCACTAATTACAAATCCTGGTACAAAATAAGTGTTTAATAAATGCTTGTTTCCCTTTGCCCTATTTTCTTATCTTTCTCTTCTTCCTTCTTTCCCCTCCTCTCTGCCCCCCATTCCTTCCTTCCTTGTTCCTTCCCTTTCCTCCTTCTTTCTCTTTCCTTCCTTCTTTCCTTCCTTTCTTCCTTCCTTCCTTCCTCCCTTTCTCCCTGTTTTCCTTCCTCTCTCCCTTCTTTCCTTCCTTCCTTTTTTCCTTCTTTCTCTCCTTCCTTCTTTCTTCCCTTCCCCGTTTTCATTCCTCTCTCCCTTCTTTCCTTCCTTCCTTTTTCCTTCTTTCTCTCCTTCATTCTCTCCTTCCTCCTTTCCTCTCTTCCTCCTTGTTTTCCTTCCTCTCTCCCTTCTTTCCTTCCTTTTTTCCTTCTTTCCCTCCTTCCTTCTCTCCTTCCTTCTTTCCTTTCTTCCTCCCTGTTTTCCTTCTTTCCTTCCTTCTTTCCTTCCTTCTTTCCTTCCTTCCTTCCTTTTTTCCTTCCTTCTTTCCTTCCTTCCTTCCTTTTTTCCTTCCTTCTTTCCTTCCTTTTAGCCAGAAGCTGCTTATGGAATAGATACTATTGGGTTGGGGGAGAGGAAAGAAAGAGAAGTGTCTGAGTCTATGTCTCTGAAGAGACACACATTCCAGACAGATATGGGTATAGGGAGATAGTCACCTAGGTGGGGTAGGGAGTGAGAAGGAGCAATTTCAAGGACTGTGACCCCTATCAATAGAAAAGAAAGTAGGAGCAATCATTCTGGAGAGCAATTTGTAACTATGCCCAAAGGGCTACAAATAATTGCATACCCTTTGCCCCAGCAATACCACTTCCAGGGCTGTATCCCAAAGAGATCATAGAAGTGGGAAAAGGACCCATATGTATAAGGATATCTATATCAGCTCTTTTTGTGGTGGTAAAGAGTTGGAAATCAAGGGGATGCCTATCAGTTGGGGAATGGCTAAACAAGTTGTGGTATATGAATGTAATGGAATACTATTGTGCTATAAGAAATGAGGAGCAGATGGACTTCCTAATAACCTGGAGAGATTTATATAAACTGATGCTGAGGGAGGAAAGCAGAACCAGGAGAACTTTGTACACAATCGTAGACACATTGTATGTGTGACAACTAACTTTGATAGACTGGGCTCCTCTCAGCAATGCAAGGTTCTAAGACAACTCCAAAAGACTCACGATGGAAAGGATATCCACATCCAGAGAAAAGAACTACGGAATTTGAATGCAGATTGAAGCAAACTACTTGCTCCCTCTCTTTTGTGTTTTGTTTTGTTTCATTCCTCCTTTCTTACTGTTCACTCCATTGGTTATAATTCTTCTTTACAACCTGACTAATGCTTAATGTAAAGTTATTTGTAGAGCCTATATCAGATTGCATGCTGCCATGGTGGGGGAGGGGGTAGGAGTGGGAGAGGAAGAAAATTTGGAACTCAAGGGATTATGGAACCGAATGTTATAAACTAAAAGTGGATAAACAAATTTAATAAAATAAATTTTTACAAAAAGAAAGTAGGAGGAAGATGGAGACCAGTCCCTGAGAAACCAACCTAATAGTCTGCCCAACAAAGGTGCAGAACCCAAGAGGAAATGCATGAGGACTCTATGAAAAAAGACCTTCCAGGTTCTATAATGTCATGAATTAAGAACTGTTTTCATCACGTGTGTGTCCTACATGTATGCCTCATTGCTGTTATACTCTAAGCATGAACCCACTCTTACCATGGACAGCATCATGTCTATTCATGAGATAATGTGCTCCAGGTTTATTGACAGAGGAAGGCTTATTATACCTACTTTTCTTGCTCTGACATTTGAATAGTTGCCTTACTCAATCTTCCTCTACCTCAGGAGGTTCTTAATCTTTTTATATGTCTTGGACCCTTTGGGCAATCTGACAAAACCCATGGACCCCTTCTCAGAATAAGGTTTTTAAATGTATAGAATAAAATACACATAGGATTACAAAGGAAACCAATTACATTAAAATACAGTTTCATGTGCAATAATAATTTAATTATACTGTTATAAATGTTTTATTCCATAAATTAAAAGAAAAAAGAGTTATAAAAATTGTTTTTGAAAAACAAATTAAAAGATCCTATTTAAAGACCCTCACCTGGTTTCACCGTAGTTACCCCTTCTCCAATACTCTCTACAATCCCACTTCCTTCATGTCCCAAAATTACTGGAAACTTGGCAGCCATCACTCCACTGTAGACATGGTCATCTGTACGACAAATCCCTGTGGCCAAGATCTACACGGAGAAAGAAAGATGACTGAATCCTGGAGGTAATAAGACATCTTGGGCATAGCAGGAAGGGATTACTTAGATCATTCATAAGTAAAATACGGTTTATATTTAAAGACAATCCTATCATTATAAACATACCAGGGCTTCCTATTGTGTAGGGCGCCTTGCCAAATTTAAAGTTCTTGTCCTAAGGGAGCTTTCATCATGAGGGAGTATGACCCAGCAGGGCAGTGGTATGTCATATGAAGGGGTATGCAGTGCTCAAATGGAGGAACTAAACCAGGAATGGTCATCTCACCAAAGGTGTACATGATTTTGAATATTTTTAGCTTTTTACATCTCACAAAACATTTTCCCTTGGGATGATCTCATGGGGTAGGTCAGAGGAAAGTGAGCTTTTTCTGAAAGTTCCTACTAGTATTAATTATCCCAGTGCTAGGGGCAGCTAGGTGGTGCAGTGAATAGAGCACTAGCCCTGGAGTCAGGAGGACCTGAGTTCAAATCTGGCCTCAGACACTTAACACAAAAATTAGCTGTGTGACCTTGGGCAAGTCACTTAACCCCAACTGCCCTCCAAAAAGCAAAAGGAAAAAAAACATTTTAAAAAATTATCCCAGTGCTAGGCACGAGGAACTGTTTGTCACAAGGTTGACAAGCAGCGAAAGATTCTTAGACATTGTTTTAAGATAACAAAAAAGTTAGATTGAAATTTAAAGTAATTCTAAACACTAGAGAGAATGCAAAGGACTATGGTTTAGATTATTGGAGTATTTATTAAGGTATGCAAGGCAAAGTGCCAAATATTAGGGATATAAAAATAAAACCAAATTGTTCCCGGTCTCAAGGAACTTACCTCCACTGAGAGAAAATTAGTAAATATAAATGAGCAAAAATAAAATACTAAATGAATATAAATAGATTAAAGGTGATGGAGTGGCCAAAAATAACTGGAGAAAAGTGATCAGGAAAGGTAGTACTTGAGCTGAGCCTTGAAGGGGGCTTAAGATTTCAAGAGGAAGAAATGAGGAAGGACTGTATTCCAGATGTAGGTCCTATGCAATTACATGGTGGTGGGAAATGTAACATTATGTAAAGAGGAGAGAAATTAGGTCAGTTTGGCTGTAACAGAGCATACATTAAAGGTAACAATGTGAAATCGGTCTGGACTGATTGTTTGGAGACAAATTTTGAAGGGATTTAAATGTCAGTCAGAAGAATGCTGTATTTTATCGTAAAGGCTCAAACTTGTTCAGGACAGTGATATGGTCAGATTGAGGCTTTAGAAATGTAAATTCAGCAACTGTCTGGAGGATGAACTAGACAAGGGAGAAACTGTCTCTGTGATGGGACTATAGCAATAGTCCAAGTAGGAGGTGAAGAAAACCTGAACAATTATGTCATGAATGTAAACAGAGAGAAGGGGACAATTTTGAAGAATATTGTTGAGGGAGAATCAAGGTTGTTCATAGGGGATAAGGAAAAGGGAGGAATTGGGCATGTCTTTGAGTATGCAGACCTGAGTGACTGGAAGAAAGGTGGCATCTTGATAGAAATAGAAGTATTAATAGAAAGGATGGTACCAGGGTGGGGGGGAGATAAGTTTGGATTTGTACTTGTTGAATTTGAGAGGTGAATGTAATATCCAAATGGAGAGAAGCCATTGGTTTACAGGAATGGAGTTCAGAAGCTAAATAAGAGTGAACACAGTAAATGAATTTTCACAGGATTTGCATACAGATTTGTGAACACATGGGAGGTGATGAGGTTGTAATGAAAGGAGGCAAGAGGACTCAGTGTAGAGTCCTGATAGAAAGCAGAGCTCCCAGATCCAGAGTGAGAAATGGGTAATGAATTTCCACAGGAGACTGAGCAGGAGCTGTCAGAGGGGAACCAGGAGAAAACAATAACCAGGAAAACCCCAGAAGAGAGAATGTATTCAAAATGTAGATGTGGGCAGTAGTGTCAAATGCTATTGAGAAGTCATAAAACCTAGGCACCAGAAACGACAAGTAGATTTATCAGAAAAGAGAATAACCACTTCTGAACAATAGAAAAATATTACAAAATCATAAAGAACAAGCTTGGTGACAAGAGATATGAAAAGACTGCTCTCTTCTACCCCCCAAGTCCTTTGCAGAGTTAGGGGCTCCCTCAATGTGGAACATTGCATGATTTTTTCCCCCAAAGACTGATCTCTTTCTCTAAATAGTTTCTCTTGCTATTTTAAAATTCCTTGTAATAAGAAAACTATCTTGGAGGGTGAGGAAAGGGATACGGGAGAATGGAGGTGTTGTAGAAATAAAATGGATTAACGAAATCTTTTTGAAAACAGAAGGTCCATAATGAAAACAGAGTATTTAAAAAAAACAACAACATTGATAGTGTGTTGGAGTCAGAGTGTGAAGAGCTGAAAAAGGCAGGAGATGAGGAAATAGAAGCAACAAGTATCAACAGAATATGAGAGGGAAGAGAAAAGGAGAGACAGAGATAGAGGAAAGAGAGAGACAGAGAGAGACAGGAAGAGAGACAGAGAGAGGAGAGAGACAGAGAGAGAAAGAGAGAGAGAGAGAGAGAGAGAGAGAGATTAGAGAATAGAAAAGTCAAGTTTGGATTTTTAAAGGACTAGGAAGTTTGGGAATGTTTGTAAGCATCAGCTAAGGAGCTACTGAATAATGAAAAAGTAGAAAGTGAAGGATGGGAGCAGCAAGCTCTCAGAGGAGACAATATGGACTGAGATCAAGGGCACAACCAGGAGGGAAGGGGGTTGATCTTGACAAAGAGAAAGGCAATCTCTTCCAGGACCACAGCAAAAGAAGCTAGAATGGGGTATGATGTGGAGAGTATTTCAGGAATAGAATCAAAGACCAGAAGAAGTGTACTAAAAATAGACTCAAAATTTTCAATTCAGTATAAGGCTTTTATTTTCTTTTTTTTTTTAATTTTATTTTATTATTTTTTTTTAAGTTAACTTGTTTGTTCACTTTTAGGTTACAAGATTCTGTTCCATAGTAAGGCTTTTATTTTCAATAAAGTAAAAGTATCCTCTGCTGAGAGAGAAAATAGGATATTGCATTGTAGGTAGCTCTTGGACAAAAAAAGATGGTTTGGGATATATATATCTTCCAAACCATCTTTTTTATATGTATTGTATATTTATGTACATATATATACATATTTTTTAAGTACACGGTCAATCAAGGCAGAATAAAAGGATTGTTGTGCAGAAGGGAAGGAAAGCAGTCATGATTAGAGAACAGCAATTTGGAGTGTCCTCAGATGGCAGAGTTGTGTGATTCATCGTGCTAGGATTTCACAGCATGAGAGTTCAGGGAG
Source organism: Pseudocheirus occidentalis (assembly GCA_028646575.1). Taxonomy (NCBI): domain Eukaryota; kingdom Metazoa; phylum Chordata; class Mammalia; order Diprotodontia; family Pseudocheiridae; genus Pseudocheirus; species Pseudocheirus occidentalis. The sequence continues at coordinate 25,255,466 of CM053601.1, read as the reverse complement.
GAGAAGCCAACACTGGCCTTAGGCCAGGGTTCACTACCTTAGAAGATGATGAGTAAAGATAGGATAATGGGGCAAGGAATCCAAGTATAGAGGACAGTGTATATATGTTCCCAAAGTCAATTAATAGGAAATATTTCGTGTACAGCTGAGTCTGAGGAGATTCTGTAAAAAAAAACCCAAAACATTACTTTTCAATGTTATCAAGGTGATTATTCAATAAATATTTAACAAGGGAAAGAAAGATGCCATGGTCCAGCACAAATACGCAAGCAAAATCTGTGTTTCATGGATCTAGATGTTGCCTCCAACAGTGTAGATTACAAGCTGTTCAAGTCTGCCCAGCTATGGTCCTATGGGAGCTCACAGGGGCTGTCTACCTTGCTTTCACTGTGGAATCTGCTTGTTTTCTTGTTGGATCAAACATTTCCATGAGGAAATTTCTTTATTAATCTTCCTTCATTTATATTTACATAATATAATGTTCCTTTATTCCTTATTTCAGAGATCCTCTGCTCTCAGCCAACATGCAGCTTTCCATCACCTTCTGTTTTGAATTTTTCTGTCAGATGTTCATTCTAAATTCTTCTGAGTCTAATCTTTTGTGACTCACAGCTGAACAACAATTCTGATATAATGCTGGTTTCAATATCAAACAGTTATATAACACTTTAAGATTTCCAAATGGATTTTTAAGGCATTTTAAGTCATTTGATCAACACAACACCCTTGTGAGTTTGATGCTATTTTACAGATGATATAAATAAGGCACAGGGAGCTTAAGTGACTTGGAAAGTGTCTCAGGTTGGATTCAAACTCAGGTCTTCCTGACTCCAAGTCTTATACTCTGATAAAAAGAAATGAATTGAGGATGATTCTGAAATTCCAACAATAACAGGAAAATTCCAGAACAGGGGTGGGTTTGAGGGGGAAAGAAAATGAGTTCTTTATTTTTTGATGTGTTGAATGTGAGATGCCTCCAGAAATCCAGTTTGAAATATGGAATAGACAGTTGTTGACACACATAACTCACAACGGTAGAGGGGGATAGATAAATCAATCTGGGAACCACCTGCCAAGGAGATGATAAGTAAGTCTTGTTAGCTGATGAGATTTCCAAGGGAGAGAATCTAGAAAGAAAAGAAGGAATGACCCTGGAAATGAATTCCAGGCTTTGGCTATAGGAAGGAACAGCACCCAGAGGCTAAGTGACTTATTCAGAGGCATGCAGTTGGTTGCATCTTGAGGGGGCTGTGAACTCAAGTCTTCCTGACTATGGGTCTGATACTTCCCAACTACATGCCTCAACAACCTTAAAAGACATTGACTTTTTTTCTAGTAGAAGTTTAGGATTGGTGAATAACATTGCAATTTATGAAAAAACAATCCAATCTGGTTTGTTCCTCTTTGAAATGGTTACAAATCTTTTCTATGAGATTTTACAGTGTTCCAGGGCTCAATGCATCCCTCACAATGTCCTCGATGAACAGGAACATTTGGAAGACCTTATCATCTTCAGGGATTCCTTTGAAGATTCAACTTGAGCAATATACTAGATCTCCATTGAGACAATGACCATCACCCTTGGGAAGCATACATCTATCTGTTTTATAGCTTACTTGATATTATTGATAAAACTGGATAAGACTGGAGAGCAGGGGGAAAGGAGAGGAGAGGAGAAGAGAGGAGAGGAGAGGAGAGGAGAGGAGAGGAGAGGAGAGGAGAGGAGAGGAGAGGAGAGGAGAGGAGAGGAGAGGAGAGGAGACGATACTGGAGACATCTAGTTCTGCATGGTTCTTAAATTCCCTCCCTAATGCACTTCTGAATTAGTCTTAGGGGGGTGATGATGCCATAGGTTTAGTTGTATTTATCTTGGCTATGGGGTTCCAAACATCTTTCTAAGAGAACTGTCCTGAAAGGCATCTTTGAGAAGCACCTTGAAGAGTAGAACCATAGCATCATTGGCAGCTACAGTTGAGGCCATACCTATTATCATGAAGGAAAGAACATGACTCAGAACTATTTACCTGGTTAGCCATGCCAGTGATATAACACTAAGAATACTGTTTTTTTTACATGGGGACCTCTTATCCTTATGGGATTATAGAATCAGCAAATTTTTAAAAGGGTGTTAACTTAGGTGTTGACTGATAAACATCACTTAAGATTTGGAGTCAAGTTCTACCTTTGACCAATATCGGCTATTTGAGTCTGGAGGTCACTGAACTAATTAATGTCCTCAGGCAACTCTAAGTTTCTAGGTGGAAGAACAGGTGCTGGTCTGCATTGGAAGAGTTTCCTCTTTGACAGTTCCATATAAGAAAGAAATCTCAGGTCTTTTCTTAAGGAAAAAAAAAATCCACATTAGGAATGTCAGTACCTTAATTCGAACTTCATAGGCTTTCGGTGGGGCTACTTCCACCTCCTCGATGGAAAAGGGTTGCTTCACACCCCACAATACAGCAGCTTTGCATTTAATCACCTGGGAAAATAGTAAGAACATATTTAAGTGACATACTCAGGTGCCCATAAACCTTGACATCTGACTAACTGAAGCATGGGAAACTCCACTGCAAGAAGGGAATAGATGAACAAGTTGAGCTGTATGGTTGTGAGGGAATAGTACTGTACTATAAGAAATGATGAGCTCAATGATCTTAGAAAGGCATGGAAAAACTCTCACAAACTGAAGAAGAGTGAATTGAGCAGAGCCAAGGGAATGTTGAATAGAGTAATTGCGATATTGTTCTAAGAACTTTGACTGACCAAGTCATTTTGACTATTATAAATACCCAAATTAACATACAAAGGACATATAGAAGACATTGCTATCTACATCCAGAGAAAGAACTGATAAATAGAATTCTGCATAGCATTATTTCACATATATATATGTATATATAAAGTGTGTGTGAATAATATGCATTCACACACATTTGCATCTAATGTGACCATCTCTAGGATGATGGGAGGGAAGAAAAAAAGAAAAAAGCACATCATAACTTTATTATATATTTTAAAGGAATAGCAGGTTGTACATAATAGATTTGCAGTTTTACATGCATCTTTTTTTCTTACACTATGTTATGGAATTAAATTAAAAATGAATAAAATTTTGAAAAATGTAAAAGAAGCATTCTATGAGGGTGGGCTGTTCAGCCCTTCCTTAAGATGAGGACTTTTTCCATGCATTTGCAGTTTAAGTTGCAAAACTACTACTTTTGGAGAAATACCTGTTCCTTTGAAGGCTGGAGACATTGACATGAAAAGCATTGGAAGAAAGCAAAAATGAACTCATAGATTTCATTAAAATTCTGAGTCCGGAAGGAGAGGGTAGGAAGAGATTATGCAAATCAGAAACACATTAGAGGGGTTAAATCTGTGAGCTGACTCCAGGGAGGACAGGTCCATGTCCAAAGGATTCACCCCACCCCTTGTCCCACAGAGCCAGCATTTCCTCCCCTTTTTTGTGTCCCATTACCTGATGCAATATTTCACCAATTAGGGATTCAGTTGGGTTAAGGGGAGCCTTCTTTTTAAAATGCAAATTCTGACCATCAGTCACTGACATATTAGAGTTGGTCAATCAATAAACATTTATTAAGGGCCTAATTTGTGCCAAGTGCTGTGGTAAGTGCTAGAAATAGAAATAAGAAAAAAAGAAAGTCTCTGTCCAGAAGGAGTTTATAATCTAATGGCATGGAATTGGGGGGCACATAAAAAGAGCTGAAAAGCAAGGGGATAGAGAGAGTTGGGAAAGTACCTGATGTTGGGGCATTGCGGAAAAGTCAGAGAATTTCAAAGACTGTGCAGCTAGGTGAGAAATGAAGAAATGTTCTGAACTATAACCCCTCTTTAAATGGAAGGTTCAAAGTTCACCACTCCACTCCCCAGTAAGAAGGATAGAAGACGTTGGTGAGGTAGAATCCCAAGGCTGATGGGGTCTTGCATGATCATGAGATTTCCCCCCCAAATGAGCTTCCTGGACCCTTGGGTCCAGGAATCAGAGAAGTCCCAAGATGTGCAGCACAGTGAATTCACTTAATCAGCTTTCTGGCCTCCTAGGTCCCAGCTAAGATCAGTAGCATTGAAGGAAATGGTTTATTGATTGCAGAATGTTGGTAGCTGTCTTTGCATCCTGGAACATTCTGTAGCATTAGGGTGGCCTAGGTGGATTACTCTTTTGGGGATACAACGTCAGCAATGTGAGAAAAATGGTTACTGGAGTCTTGTTGAGAGGTGATTCAGGAGAAAGAAGCCTCTGAAACTGAGGCAGGGAGGTTCTATCTGCTGTGTCTACTTTGGGATTTTACTGAAGCCAGCCTTACATTATAGAGTATGGGAAGTGACCCTGCTAAGTTCTCAGGGGAAAATGATGATTATCACACTATTTTAAAGCAAGAATTTGGTGCAATCTGGCTGATGTTAAAGCAGACAGTCACTTGGAAAGAATTCTCCTTCCTTGTCGTGGAGGTGCTGGGATGAGTAGTGCTGATACAGGTCTAACTCTCCATCCTCATCTTCATCTATTTTTCAAATTCTCCAATCTCCCGATCCACTAGAATAAGGCCTCCTCCAGTTTGTCCCCTGGTCTCCTCCTGCTATATGTGATATTTGTGCCTGTGAAAGGTATGTGGTGAGACACATGTAAAAAGACAAGTTATGCTGAGTGACCACAGGAAGGTACATTCCTGGAAAGAGAATATATGGGAAAATCGCAGGTGTAGTAATGAATCTTTGGGCTTCATTTCAGTGCCCTTCAGAACTAGTTTTTACAGGGAAGGGAGCTGCCAGGAAATTCTGGGCCACAAAGGCAAACAAATAAAAACAAACAAACAAAAAACTCCTTTCAGAACTCAGAGCACCTGTAGGGAAATTTCCCAAAGGAATAAAAAAATAATTTAAAAATAATAATAAATTAATGAATTAATTAATAAATAAAATAAATATTTTAAGATAAATTAACAAAACAAAAAATAAAAAAATTTTTATTAAAATAAACAAAGAATAAAAGGAGAAAGCAGAGGTTGTGTAACATCCATTTTGGATCCACCTTGGCAGTAGGTAGCAAAATGTGGAAAAGATGGGCATACTGAGGATCTATATGAACATTCCTCATGGGAAAAAGTCTCAGAGCAGCCGCAGGGCTTGCTTCCTGTGCTAGCTAACCCTCTAGTCCCTCTCCTGAAAGCTAGGAAGCTTTACCACCTGTGCTCTTGGAAAATGTCTCGGGGCAGCTAGATGGCACAGTGAAAAGAACACCAGCCCTGGAGTCATGGGGACCTGAGTTCAAATTTGACCTCAGACACTTGACACTTGCTAGCTGTGTGACCTTGGGCAAGTCACTTAACCCCAATTGCCTTGCCTAACCCCCTCAAAAAAAAAAAAAGAAAATATCTCATTGGCTTGTATGTAACCTTGGGCAGACCAAAGCCTAAGATGAGGTGAGATTTAAGGGTCATCAGGAGATCTGCTCACAAGTCCACGAACTTCATGCTAGCCATTCATTCACAGAAAGATGGAATTTAGAACATCTTAAGTTAACTCTTGAAAGTTAGCATAGGAGTTAAGGGTGCAGTTACCAGATTCATCTAGTCTTTACATGAACCAACTGATCACAAAATTAATCAAATTCAGATGCTCCTAATACATGCTCCACTCCAAGTCATGCTCAACATTTCAGACCCTAAGGTTAGGATTGTATTTGCCAATTTCAAATGTCATCTATGGCATAAAAAGCATTCATGAAGAAAAAATACAAAAGTTACTTTTGCAAATAATAGATCCATATCAAAACACGAAAACAATTGGCTAAACTGTTGTTGTGTTAGTTATAGTTTTGGTCATAAAAAATGGGTGTTTTAACTGAAGCATAAAAAATTACTTGGTTCTTTGAGTTCATGTTCTGGTTTTTCTGGATCTCTTTGGGCCATTTTGAGAGTGCAAAAAATACCCAACCTCTTTTAAAACTGGACCCAATCTCTGATATTTAAAGAATTTTAAGCACCTTTTTTAAATTATAAGAATTTGCAATCAGCAGCACAGGATGGTAGAAAAAAATTCAATTTGCTTTAGAAAAGTGTTGGCCTGCCCTTAGACAAATTACTTAAACTCTCTGAACTGCAATACCTGTGAAGTGAGAGAAATAGAACTTTCTCTATTGGCTTTAAGTGATTCTAGAACTATATTTGATGCCTGAGAAAGCTTTGCAAACTTTAAAGTTCTACCAATGATTCTTAACTTGGGGGCCTGCGATCATGGCTTATTTATTTATTTATTTTTCATTTCAATAACTGTTTTGTCATATAATTGGTCTCCTTCGCTGTTCTATGTATTTTTATGTTATGCATTTAAATACATCATTCTGAGAAGTCCATGGGCAGGTAAAGTGCCCATGAAATACAGAAAAGGGTAAGAACCTCTTCTCTATCCACATACTCAGTTTCTGTGGGTTTTTTGCCCACATAAATGAGTCTTTAATGAGAAACATGCTTATTTCTTATCCTCACATAAGTAATTGATAAAAATCGTATCCTTAAGTAACCTCATGGGGATGCCCAGGCTTCTGGTGCTGTTACAGATTTAGTCTCTACCTTTCAAATTCCATCACTTAACTGTATCAAAATACAACATTCAGAGCAGAAGATGCTGATATTCTAGTGAAAACAACTAAAAGCACATTCCATCAGTCACTGTCAAAGTCCTAGAGGAAGGACCCTGCCGCATGGCCATTCTGTTTATAATCCCCATTGTCATCCTGCAGCAATGAAAAGTTCCACCTTATATGTGTGTATGTAAAACATATATAACATAAATAACATAATAATACAACATAACATGACATGACATATTCATCTCTAAAAGACTCGTGATGGAAAGAGATGTCTACATTCAGAGAAAGATCTAGAAAGAACAGAGTTTGAATGCAGATTGCAGCAAACTACCTGCTCTCTTTCTTTTTCTTGTTTGGTTTTGTTCCCCTTTTCCATTATTCATTCCATTTGGTTACAACCCTTCTTTATAACCTGACTAATGTCTAATGTGAAAGTATTTGCAGATCTTATACTTGACTGCATGCTGCCATGGGTAGGGAGAGGAGGAGGGGAAGAAAATTTGAAACTCAAGGGATTGTGGAACTGAATCTTGTAAACTAAAAGTAAACAAATTAATAAAGACAAAAGAGACTGTCAAAATAAATACATAAATAAATGAAGAATTTAAAAATAATGTGATTCATATATCATATCTTATCATATCATATCTAATAATTAAATACTTGCCTGCCTAGGCAAACCTCTCCTGTCCTGAAAATTAGTTCCTAACAAAATTCAGATGCTGGAAGGTTGCAGAGTTACCCATCTCCCTAGTTTGTGATGAAGATACAGATATACTTTGCTTACTTTTCCTGCAGTGCTCATCTTGCCTCTCTCTTAGTTCTGGCCTTCAGAAGTCCTCTGAACAAAGTCTGCACTCCCTTTTGTATGAACTAGCATGCCTTCAGCTAAATATTCTGTTTCAAAGAAACACCTCCAAAAACATGACTCAGAGCCCCGAAGCCCTTCCTCTCACAATCTGGTCCCACCCCCTTGAGATGTTGAAGTCTTGAAAGGAAACAACAAATGAACAAAGTTGTGATGCATCTAAGGGAACTTAGATTTTAATCATAATAGTGAAGAATGGTGGAAATATCCTTTATATCCTTGTGGTTACATGAAGCAAAAACAGTTCAGACCACACCCTGAGAATTTAGACGCTGGAATTTTCCTCAACAGTATTTTTTTTTTTTAAGGCATCGGATGTTGAGAGTAATTTCCTCTTGTTCTGTTCTAGTCGTTCACCTCGAGCCCCATCAGCTGGGGGAAGAGTCAGTGGGACACCCTGTGATACATTATCGGGGCTTATCTGGAATTTAGATCAGCTTGGAGGTGTCTAGCTCAGGTAGTTAGGTGGCACAGTGGAGAGTACCAGGCCTAAAGTCAGGAAGACTCATTTTCCTGAGTTCAAATCTGGCCTCAGGTACTTACTAGCTGTGTGACCCTGGGCAAGTTACTTAACCCTGTTTGCCTCAGTTTCCTCATCTATAAAATGAGCTGGAGAAGAAAATGGTATTATATACCACTATAAATACACCAGTATTTTTGCCAAGAAAACTCCAAATGGGGGTCACAAAGAGTCTGACACAGCTGAAAACAACTGAACAACGATGCTCAGGCCATCTCCACATTATTGCTGGGATCTATTGTGTCCTTTGGCTCCACTGGTAGATCTTCAGGATGGGTTACATTGAGGTTCACAAGGCTTTACCTGCCAGCACGTCGTCTTATTCAGGACAAGCTCTGCTAGCAAATCTGGCTTGAATCTAGGAACCATTGCGGTCGATCATCTCTGAGGACCTCCAAGTCATTGCTCCTCCTTCCTCAAAAGAGTTCAGTGCCTATTTCCCTTCCCTCCTTTTCCACCCCAGCTCTTGCCTTATGCTGGGGGACCCCAAAGTACCTGTTGGTGTTCTCTCAATTACCTTGGCTCCCCAGTTCCTCAATCTTCTTAACCTTATGATCTACTTCCCCATTCCCTGGAGCTGATTTAGTTAGGCGAGTGAAATGATCAGACCTGAATTTTAGGAAACTTGTTCCTTTTATGTGTGAGCAACAATATTTTTAAAATAAAGGCACCCCAAACCCAAAGTTTCTTGAAGAGAGAGAGCAAGAAAGAGAGAGAGGGGGAGAGGGAGAGAGGGAGAGAGGGAGGGAGGAAGAGAAAGGAATGGAGGGAGAGAGACAGAGACAGAGAGAGACAGAGACAGAAACAGAGAGAGAGAAGGGGAGTCACTTTACTAACATGTAAATACAAATTAATCTTAGCAACTGAAAGTTGTTTGTTTATGAGCAGAGGAGCTATGGTGCCAGCATGGGTGGTGTTAATACAAACAAAGAAAAATTTAATTAAGATATTTTATGTTGACAAGTTGCCAAAGCTAACTAACACATTGGAGGCTTTAGGTCAAATACGAAAAATGGGGAGAGCTGAATGGTGCAGAGACAGGATTTAACCTTTCTACAGAATAATTCTATATTGTGATAATTTATCCTCTAAACAAGGGTTCATAATCTGTGGAATGAATTAATAACTGAACCAATAATTAAACCCTTAGTCTGTAGGAAGAGCTATGCTAAACACTGGGGATACAAATAGAAAAGTAAGACAATCCCTGGTGTTAGGGACACCACCTTCTAGCTATATGGGAGTTTCAGATGCAAGTAAGATGGAAAGATCTGGTCCTTAGGGTGCAGGAGGCAAGCAGACGGTGATGTCTCTGCTTTCACGTTCATTTTAGTTTCTAATATTGCACCCTTCTACGGCACCAAGGACTTGGGCAGCAAGAACTTTCTTTTCTGGGTCCTTAGTCATTGTGTTGTAGCATCTACAGGGGTTGTGTCTCCACAGAAGTTTCTTCCAAGAATTACGGTGAGGGGTACTTGTCTAGAATATCATTATTCTTAAGGCTCTTGGGTTCAGAGTTCTGGGCTGTCTCCATGAGGACCTGAGGAAAGAGTGGTCAAGGTAGGGGTGGTAGTCTGACTTACCTGGCACAGGTTGCTTCCTGGGGACCATGGACTTTAAAAATGCACACACACACACACACATGCACGCACACATTCACACACACATGCTAGATGGTTCCATGACACTAAAAAATTTTAAAACTCTTTTATTAAGAGAATCAGCTAAGGGTTAAGTTGAAAGACCTGAAAAAACCATTTTCTCCATCCAGCCATCCCTGTCTTGGCTTCCCTTCCCTGTTGTGAACTTAGAGAAGGCTGATTCACTTATATATTCTACTGGGCCCTCTGGTTATTTATACCATTGGCCATTTACCACTCAAACTGCCAAATCTCAAGCCAGTGGTAATTGTATCACAAACATTCTCTTTTCCTATTCTGATGCTGCAGAATGCCACTGGCGAAAATCGAGGGAATGTGTCCAACTTGGTCCACTACAAATCCACATTATCCAATCTCACCAAGACCCTTTTTGCCACATGACAATCCTTTCATTCTTCCCTGCCTCAAACACAGTACCAGCTGCAGCTGTTCCAGACTTTTTCCCTATGCAGACCCTATGCCATACCATTTACCCTCTTTCTTCTCTCTCTCAGATGAAATTCTTGCTTCTTACTTTACTGAAGAAAATGGAGGGTTCAATTATGGACGCCTTCTTCATCCCTGCACCCCATTTCAAAAACACTCTCTATGACCCTCCCCTCCCCTCATACTTCTCTGCTCCTTATTTCTAGTCTTTGAGAATGAGGTGACCTTTCTCATTGCAAAAGGCAACTCCTCGACTTTGGTCTTTGTCTCATCCTTTCCCATCTCCTCTGGGAGCTTGCCTCTCTGGTCATTGGTTCTCTGGTTCTCATCATCAATCACTTATACTTATTGGCTCCTTTCCTGCTGCCCACAACCCCACACCTTGATCTCAATCGTCTTAAACACAGATGAACAAAAAACAAAAACAACCAAACACACTTCTCTTGATCTTGTCATCCCCTCACATCCCCTCAAACTACTATCTTGCTTCTTTCTTTCTTTCTTTTCAGTTGGAAGGGAAACCACATCCAAAGGAACTCCCACCACCACCACCATCACACACACACACACACACACACACGCACACATAGTTAACAACTAGTCATTAAGCCTTTGCTTGCAAACCTTAAATGAGGTCTTCTACCTCCCACTTCCTCCTTAGGCAGTGTATTTATTTCTCTCAAATCTAGTTGCTTTTCCTTTTTTTCTTCCAATTTATTAAATTATTTATTTTTAGTTTTCAACATTCACCTTTATAAGTTTCAAATTTTCTTCCCCTCCTTCCTACTTCCTTTCTCAAGCCACAATCTGATATGGGCTCCACACACACGCTCCTACCAAACCACCTTTCCACATCAGCCATGTTGCACAAATGAACCATAATGAATGAAAAAAACCCTGAAAAAGGAAAACAAAACAAAACAAAAAAAGAACATTGCTTCGTTCTGCAATCACACTCCATAGTTACTTCTCTGGATGTGACTGGCATTTTCCATCATGTGTCCTTTGGAATTGTTTTTAAGTCCTTGCATTGCTGAAAAGGATTAAGTCTATAAAAATCAGTCCTTCCACGCTGTGGCTGTTACTGCGTACAATGTTCTCCTGGTTCTGCTCCTCTCACTCAGCATCAGTTTATAGAAGTCTTTCCAGGTTTCTCTGAAATCCACCTACTCATTATTTCTTATAGCACAATAGTATTCCATTACATTCATATACCACAACTTATTTAGGCACTTCCCAATTGAGGGGCATCACCTTGATTTCCAGGTTTTGGCCACCATAAAAAGAGCAGCTATAAATATTTTTGTACATGGGGGTCCTTTTCCCATTTTTATGATCTCTTTGAGATATAGACCTAGAAATAGTATTGCTGGGTCAAAGGGTATGCACATTTTATAGTCTTTTGGGCATAGTTCCAAACTGCTCTCCAGAAGGGCTGGATCAACTCATAGCTCCACTAACAATAAATTAGTGTTCTAACATTCCTGCATCCTTTCCAGCATTGATCATTTTCCTGTTTTGCCATGTTAGTCAATCTAATAGGTGTGATGTTGTACCTCAGAGTTGTTTTGATTTGTATCTCTCTAATCAATAGTGATTTAGGCCAAGATGGCACTTAGAAGCAGCAAGGTCCCGCAGCTCCCACACCGCCACCCTAAACACCCAGAAAATACGAGCCCAGA
>CM053601.1:25215999-25243199 GCA_028646575.1 Pseudocheirus occidentalis | reverse complement strand
TTTATAGCAGTTCTTTCTGTGGTGGCAAAGAATTGGAAATTGAGGGGATATCCATGAACTGGGGAATGACTGAGCAAGTTGTGGTATACGATTGTGATGGAATACTATTGTGCTGTAAGAAATGACAACCAGGATGATTACAAAAAAGCCTGGAAAGACTTACATGAAGTGATGCAAAGTGAAGTGAGCAGAACCAGAAGAACATTGTACACAGCAAGAGCGAGATTGTATGATGATCAACTGTGAGCGGACGTAGCTATTCTCAGAAATGCAATGATCTGAGTCAATATTGAGGGACTCATAATGAAAAAAATGCTATCTCCTTCTAGAGAAGTCTGCATGCAGATCGAAGCATTTATAGCTCACTTTATATTATTTATATTATATTATTATTTATTTTATATTATTATTATTTATTTATATATTTTAATATGATATTATTTATATTATATAGTTCACTTTATTTTTATGGCACTTTGGGGGAGGGTTCCACAACATAACTAATATGGAAATATGTTTTGCATGATTGTACATGTATAACTTGTATCAAACTGATTGCCGTCTGGGGGGGCAGTGAGTAAAAGAATTTGGAACTTAAAATTTTTTTAAATGAATGTTAAAATTTATTTTTATGTGTGATTGGGAAAAAATAAAATATTCCAAAAAAGTGGAATGTGGTACTTTGAGAGATGGTAGTTTCCCCCTTATTGTAAATCTAGGCTGGCAGGATTCAACTTTTATTTTCCTGACCCTTTAAATTTTTCCAAAGACCAGGAGTGAGCCAAGAAGGGGCAGGTGGAAAAGATTTGGAAACCCTCTCCTAGAAATGAGAATATCCCTCGAGTGCTCCTAATTTCTCTGTGATAGAAGGACCGGATAACAAGATTTTGACTCTATTTCTCTGACTGTTCTTTTCATCCCACTCCCTTATCCCCATCCACCTCAACCCCACCCTCACAATATCCCACTTTATTCTACCCACCTCTCCCACTATGCCCTGTAGAATATCTCCTTCATAATTCACTAACATCTCGTATTACCTAAATGTAATACTTCTTATGTTAAATGGTAACTGTACCATTTTCTCTCTCTCTCTCCTTCCTTGCTGTGACTCTCACTAAGACTTCCTCCCCCCTAACATTCCTAGCCACCCTTTCCAGCACTGGATGCATCCTGATTTATAGATCTCTGTAGGGAAGTCAGAATAGGTTTTCCTCCCCTCTGCAATGCCCAGACTTTTTCTCCATTGTGATCCTTCAACATCTTGACTGTGGACTTCTTGAAATCCAAATTTATCATCCAACCCCTATTCTGATAGTCATCGTGTCTCCTCGCTTGGTAAGTATGCCATTATCAAGTTCTCTTGGACCACTGAAGAAGATGAAGAAGACAGAATTTAAAACCCTGCTATTCATTGTGGATGTCAAGGCTAACAAATATCCTAATTAAGTCAATCAAACATTTATTAATGTGTGAGGGACTGTATGAGTGCTAGTGATAGAAAGGCAAAAGATAGTCCTTGTTCTCAAGGAGCTTACAGTCTAAGAACATGAAAACAGCCATGTTTAAACAGCATATATACAGGGCACATTGGAGATCATCTCAGAGGGCTGATGTGAAGATTAAGGTAAACTGGGAAAGGCTTCCTGTGGAACATGGGATTTTAACAGAGGCTTGAAGGAAGCCAAGGAAGCTGGGAGGTGGAGAGAATTCCAGGCATGGAGGAAAGCCATTGAAAATGCCAAGAATTGAGAGGGAGTATTTTATTTGAGAGGCAACAATGCACAAGGTCACCTGAGAGCAGAATATGGAGGACGGAGTGTAAGATGTAAGAAGACTGGAAAGGTAGGAGGGGGGAGGGCTTGAAGGGCTTGAAGACCAAAGAGAGGATTTCCTCTTTGCTCCTGAAGGTGAAAGGAAGCCAATGGAGTTCATTGTAAAGGGGAAAAAGGGTTGCATAGTCAGACCTATGCTGTAGATGATCACTTCGGCTGCTGTGTGGAGGATGGATCGGGGATGGAGAGAGATTTGTTGCAGGCAGAACAACCAACAGGTTACTGCAATAATAATCTAAGCATGAAGGTCTGTGCCAGGGTGATGGAAGCATCAGAGGGAAGAAGGAGGTATACAAAAAAGATGTTATGGAGATAAATGCAATACCTGGCAACAGATGGGATATGGGGGTGGGGAATGAATGAAGTTGCAAAGCTGAGAATGTCACCTAGGTTGTGAGACTGCCTATCTGGGAGGATGGTGGTACCATTGACAGAAGGGAAGTTAGGAAGAGGAAAACTTGGGGGACGGTGGAAATGATGAGGGCAGTTTTGGTCGTGTTAGGTTTGAGCTGTCTATGTGACTATCCAGTTGGAGACAACCAACAGGAAGTTGGAGTTGTGAAACTAAAGGTTAGGAGAGAGTTTAGGGCTGGATTAGAAGCTCTGAATCTCCGTCCTAAAGATGGAGGTGTGCTCCATTGGCTGAGTTTTCAAGGATCTGTCATGTAGACAGCAGTCTAATAACAGGCAAGATTTCATTCTCTTTGAAATAGAAATACCCTCGCAAATTACAGCAATCCTGATCAAGTTGGAGTAAGCACCATGTTTTCAGATGGCACAGCATGTGCTAAATATGTAAATGCTCAATGACTGACTAGCTGGCTGATTATTTTGCTTACTATTGTCGGACAAGAACAGCAGTTGGGGATGAGATGCAAGGAGCATAGGCTGGGACTGAAATGCAGGAGCAACGGGAACAGGTCTAAGATGGTGTGGGAGAAGACAGAGGCTGACCTGAAAGGAAGGCAGAAAAGTATCTTGGAAAGAAGACCAATAATCTCTATGTCAGATCATGCAAAAAAATTTTTAAAATGAAGGCATTGTTACTGGAAAATGGCCAAAGCAGGCAGAATGTTATGAAACAGTTATATAACCTGGGAGGGGTGGATGAACTCACTAGCAGAATTTCAGAACATTAGAAATCTGTTCCGGGGTGGCTAGGTGGTGCAGTGATTAGAGCACCAGCCCTGGAGTCAGGAGGACCTGAATTCAAATCCAGCCTCAGACACTTAATACTTACTAGCCATGTGACCTTGGGCAAGTCACTTAACCCCAAATGCCCAGCCTTTCCCCTCCAAAAAAAAAATAAAGCAAATATTTGTTTCTTAATTATATATATATAAATATATGTGTGTGTGTATAAGAAATCTGTTCCACTGAAGGAAGGCTAGAGTGTTATACCCTAGCTATCAGAGCATATTCTTGATGGTTTAATCCACTCACAATAAAGGAATCAACAAATACTTATTGTTCCATTGTCAGCCCCAGTTAGGTGTTGAGAGGAAGTAAAAGGAGAAGGCATTTATTAAGCACCTACAATTTGCCAATCACTATTCTATTACAGATCTTATTTGATCCTGACAACAGCCCTGGGAAGTAGGTGCTATTATAATCCCCATTTTACAGGTGGGGACACTGAGGCAGACAGAAGTTAAGTGACTTGCCCAACATGCCAGTTACTGTCTGAATCTTTGTTTCTGCTTGCTAAATTTCAGCAACAATGAATAGCCCCATCCAATCTCCTCAATTTAGCAGAAACAAAATCACATTTGAACTCAGATCTTCTTGACTCAAGGAGAACTTTGAAGAAGTGATAATTCTAATCCCTGACTCCAAGGAGCTTCCCTGCTGTCCATCATGTTATTTTTGCCAGTATCTCTGTCCTATGTCTTTGTGCTGACCGGACACCCAGCCCTGGAAGGCTCTGCTTCCTCTTCTCCACTTCTTCCTTTTCCCTGGTTTCTTTCAGGTCTGCTCAAATCTCATCATCAGCAGAAATTCCTTCCCCTAACCCACCAGCTGCAAATGTTCCCCTTTCAAATGATCTTATGTTCGGTATATATCTTGTATGTATCTATACATGCACCTCCTCCTTTAAAATGTATCTATATGTATGTAACTATACATGGCACCTCCTCCTTACACAACTTGGGAGTAGGGACTGGGCTTGTTTTTTTGTTTGTTTTTGTCTTTATTTGTATCCTCAGCAACTTGGCGCACTGCCTGGAACATAAGTAACCACTTGATAAATGCTTGTTGACTGACAGACTCGACATTTCTTTTTACTATCTCCAGTTCATTTTTAGACCCCCAAATATTTTAGACCCATATCTCAGCATCGTTTGTTCATGCTTCTAAATATGATCATCAGATGGGGGTGTGTATATGTAGGCTTGTCAAACATATTCTTTAATCTCTGTCCTAAGGACCTCCTTAATTGCGGGTTCCCATTAGTTGAGTAATTGTATGAATAAAGAATCCGTTGACCTTGGAACCAGGAAAACTTATCTCTCTCTTGTACTGGTTCAATGACTTTGTCTTTCAGTGACCCAGTCAACTCTGAGACTAAAGACTGCTGTATTGGCATTAATCTGTATTGGAAGCTCCCCACACCAATAAAATCACAGGTCTAGTTTAAAAAAATCCCATCTCCTAATTTTCTCCATTCCAGAACTGGAACTGCTGAGATGAATAAGCCTGTGTTGAAAGGTTCCTCCAACCTATCAGCTAGTCCAGGATACTGCCTTGTCTTGTAAAGGTGTGCCTAGGTTAGCTCGAGGCTAGATTGGGACGTCAAGAATCTCAGTCTGACCTGAACTGATCTCCTTTGGGATCGTTGATTGGACGGGCTATTCATTGTTGCTGAAATTTAGCAAGCAGAAACAAAGATTCGCCCATTGCGCACGCTTTTTCACAGTTCACAGGAAGGTTTTCTACCTCTCATGGTGAATCAGCAATTTCTTCACTTGCTGCTGCTGCTGCTACTTGTCCCTTACATTTGCAGTTTCTACACTCCCTCCCTTCTCTCCACTGACCCTGCCACGCTTCTCACCCGCCTCACCTCACATCGGCGGACTATGACAATATCTGCTGGTAGGTCTGCCTGCCTCAGGGTTCTCCCCAATCCAGTCCAATCTCCAGTCAGCCAGTAAAGTGATTTTCCTAAGGCACATGTCGCTCTCCCTGCCCCTACTCAATAAACTCCAGTGACTCCCTTTTGCCTTCATGATCAAATACAGAAAGCTCTGTTTGGCATTCAAAGCCTAGTGGCCATCCTCCCTTTCCAGTCTTTACACCTTACTGGCTTCCTGACTTCCACAAACAAGACATTCCAACTCTGCTCTGGGCATTTTTTTCTGGCTGCCCTCCATTCCTAGACTGCTACTCTCCCTCCTCACCCCCTCCACCTTTACCTACTGATTTTCCTGGATCCCTTTAAGTCCCAATTAAAATTCCATTTTTACAGGAAGTCTTTCCCAACCCCTCTTAATTCCAGGCCCTCCCCTCTGACAATAATTTCCTATTTGTTCTGCATATGACTTGTTTTGTATATATTTGTCTGGTTGTAGTCTCTGTTATTAGCATGCAGACTCCTTGAGGGCAGGGTCTGGTTTTTTGCGTCTTTTTGAATTCCCAAACTGTTCTTGCTGGTTTTCCCACAAGTCATCTCATCCCCCATCTCTGTGCTTTTGCAAAGGCTGTGTCCCCCATGCCTGGAATATACTCTCTCCTTACCTGTACCTGTATAATGCCTAGTATCCTTCACAGCTCAGCTCAATTATCACCTTTTCCATGAAGCCTTTTTTAAATTCCACTCACCTTCCAGATGCTGGTGATTCCACTCCAAATTTACCTCATACATTCATGTTCCTTCGTGGAACAGAAACCATTTCGAGGAAGGAATCTTTAATGCTTGTTTTGTTATTCCCAGCACTTAGTACATTAAAAGTGATTAATAGATGCTTGTTGGTTGATTGGTTGAACTGGGAATAAAATTAATTTTTGAAAAAACTTGAAAATATATCATGAAAAGAAATCTTGTGATTAGACTCTAATCAGGCCTCACAGGGGTCACAGGAGGTGGCCTAAGACCATTGGAAAACACAAATTTCCAGTGGTCTTAGGAACTGAGACACTGCTCCTCTATCCATCTCCAGGAGGGCCCGCCCACATGCAGATACATCCACATAGGAGTATTAAAGGGTCCGGCATTAGGAAGGCTGAGAACCACTAGATTAGAGTCTCCTGACATAGAGATGATGGGCCCAAGATAAAGAATGGGCCTGTACATTTTTTGGCATAATCAGTGAGGAAATTTCTTTTCCTTAGCTGCAAGTTTGTATGACCCAGGTTTCCAACTAAACCTGTATCAGTTTTCTATACTGCATGTGCAATATACAGTTTTGGGTGTGCTATACATCTACATATGAATTAGTGGAGAATATGCTGACAACAACATGATGTATAAGGGACAGAGCTGGTGACAGAGCTTTAGGGAAGAAACATTTTCTTCTTCTGAGAGAGGACGCCCATAATGTATAAGCACAGATGCTCTTTCAATCAACTCCAGATACGTGGAAAAAGAAAGTCTCTGAGAATTTCAGATGCATAGAGAAAACTAGCTCCTCAACATGCCCCTGATTTCTAGCTTACCCCTCTAGAGACTTTGAGGAATTTCCTCTTAGGGGAAACTGAGGCCTCTATCTTGATTAAACTGAGATCTCATAGTTTTTCTTGAGACTAGAATCTGGTGTAGGCTGAAGTTGCTGCTTCCTAGAAGGCTGAGATTCCTTCTGGGTCCTAGGGCCAGCCAAACTGATGAAGGACTGAAGAAGCATGACCAGGATAAGCCTTTGCTTGTTTGTGGCTTGGTTGATCCTTGAGTTCCCAGCAACAGAAGTGGTGAAGGGTTTGAGATGCGCTGGACCCTGTGAACCTCATTGTATACCAGGAACTGCCCGGAGGACTGAATGAAAACCTGGGAGTTGCCTGCCTCTGAATCTAGGTGACTGTTCTGTGGATTCAGGTAGGAGCTGGGACCATGGAAGGGGTTCCAAAAAATCTAAGAGACTACCCCAATTCAAGATGAAGAGAAGGCTTCTCCTTGGATATTGAAGGGGTGATGAAATTGAAGTTTACTAGACATTGAGGGGTGGAGGGTTTGTGCAATTATCTAATGATTGCATTTAGTGATTAATGATACTTAGTAATTGTGAATCTAGATAAGTGACTGATTAAGTTAACTTATGATTGCCCCATGAGTGGAAGATTGATCATTGTATTGTGAGATGACTGAATGATTAAGTGAGAAGGGTTTTCCCCTTAGGGAAACCAGATGATTATTCTCTTTGTTCTTTGTTCTAAATACTGTGGCCAGTTTGGTGAAAACTATGTGGCCATTTTAAATGTTAAGCTGTTGTGAACACTATATTGTGATTTTCTGTGATAAACTGTAATGTTGTGAATATTGTACTGTAATTTTTTGTGAATCTTTACCTTGATTTGTAACGGAATAAATAGAGTGTTCACTATACTGTGTAGTCAGAACCTTAATAGCTGTTCCCAGTAGCATTCTTTTCATAAGCTGCTCATGCATGGCATTACAGTGACTAGCATTTTGTGGAAATGGGTCATGTCTGTAGATTGGAGCAAACTTCCCTTCTTAAGGGAAGTTGTTTTTGTTTTGACCCTAAAATCTTATTCCTATATAAACAATATTTACAGGTGCCAGTAGATAGAACTCTAGTTCAGTACTCTTCTCAGATAATGAAAGAAAGAATGTCCAACATAATGGTCCTTCTTCTGTTCCTCCTCAATGCGGGAGGGGTAGAGGGGTGGGAAAAACTGCAGAAATAACTATCAATACTCACACAAACCACATCTAGTCAACCCACATAGATATTCATATCTTACATTTCTTATAAGGGCTTAGTTTTTCATTCTTTTCTTTTTGATTGAGGGGGACAGGAGAGAGAGAAAATAAATGCTATTTAACTAAAATAAATAATGAAAAGCAACTTAATGAAATATGCCTATACTTAAAAACATGTAAGAAGAACAAAGGGTAAATAAAAATAGAAAAGATTGATGGTGCATTGGGAAAAACATTGTCTCTATGGTTAGCTGACACTTACTACCTGTTTGACCTTGAGGAAATTACTTAATCTCCCTGAGCCTTGACTATAAAATTATGCACTCAGAATGGATAGCTTCCCTTGATATGCCTTTCAGATTCACATCTATAATCTTATGAATAAACCTAAAAGCAGATTTTTTTTTAAAAAAACAGAAAAAAAATCCACTTACCTTTTAAAAATTAACAAAATTCATGTAGGAGGGGAAGGGGATAAGAGAAAGGGGTAGTGGTGACAGAAGGGAGGGCAGATTGGGGGAAAAGGTGGTCAGAAGCAAAACACTTTTGAGGAGGGGCAAGGTGAAAGGAGAGAGAGAGACTAGAATAAATGGGGGTAGGGAATAGGATGGAGGGAAATACAATTAACAATAGTGATTATGAAAAAAACTGAAGCAATGTCTCTGATAAAGGCTTCACTCTCAAACATATAGAAAACTGAGTCGAAATTGTAAAAGTAAGGGCCAGTTCTCAACTGATAAATGATCAAAAGATACAATCAGCTTTCAGATGAAGTAATCAAAGCTATCTATAGCCATATGAAAAAATACTCCAATATTTATTGGAGAAATGCAAATTAAAACAGTTCTGAGGGACCGCCTCATACCTATTAGACTGGCTAATAGGACAGAAAAGGTAAATGACAAATGTTGGAGGGCATGTGGGAAAAATGAGACATTAATGTACTGTTGGAGGAGTTGTGAACTGATTCAACTGTTCTGTAGAGCAATTTTGGAACTACGCCCAAAGGGCTGTATAATCATGCATACCCTTCAACCTAGCAACACCACTAAAAAGAAATAAAAAAAAATGAAAAGGAACTTTATGTTAAGATATTTATAGCAGCTCTTTTCTGGGGGTAAAAAATTAGAAATTGAGGGGTGCCCATCAATTGGGGTATAGCTGAACAAGTTGTGATGTGTAATTATGATGGAATGCTATTTTGCTATAAAAAAAATGATGAGCAGGATGCTCTCAGAAAAACCTGGAAAGACTTTCATGGGCCGATGTAAAGTGAAATGTACTGTGTACAAAGTAACAGCAATATGGTAAGATGATGAGCTGTGAATGACTTAGCTGTTCTCAGCATGACAGTGATCCAAGACAACTCTGAAAAATACTATCTATGCCCAGAGGAAGAACTGATGGTGTCTGAATACAGATTGAACACTTTTTAAAATCTTTCTTTATTTTTCTTGAGTTTTTTGTCTGTTTTCGTTCACACATGACTCTCATGGATATGTTTTACTTAACTACAAATGAATGACCTACGTTGAATGCTTGCCTTCTCAATGAGATGGGGTGGGGTATGGGGAATGGAGAGAGTTTGGAACTCAAAGTTTTAAAAACAAATGCTAAAATTTGTTTTCACATGTTACTAGGGGAAAATAAAATACTAAATAAATACCAAAAAAAGGAAAAAAATTCACAAAATTCACAAAGCCCAATTAATAAGAAAAACCAAAAACTTTAATAAAATTGGGAATAAGAAAAACAATGCGACAACAAAAAAATAGACTTTTTTCACCAAGGAAGATATTTTCAATAATACATTAATAAATGATAACCCAATACAAAGGGATAACCACTTATATAAAATATAGAATACCTAAATTGATGCAACAGGAAAAAGAGTAGCCACAGAAAATATTGAAAAACATATTTTAGAATGACTCCCCATTAATGGCACCTGTCCCCAATGTAGTCACTAAATAAATTTTCCAACCTTTCAAAGAACAAGTCATCCTAATTACACAAAAGCTTCAGAGATCTAGGATTTCATCATTGCTGGTACTCCCTCCATTCACATATCTCAGGCAGCCTGATAATAAAGCTCTCCAGACTTAACTAGGCTGGGCCTTGGACAATAGACATACAATCCCTCAATAGGCCCAAAGGTGAAGCCTTTCTTGTTTGTTTAAGCTTGCCAGAACTTGAAGATTATTGACACAGCTCTTTGTGAACCCGGGTGGAAGCATCGTGGGAAGGCTTTAATGTTTTAGTATGGACAGGGGATATGGCCCTGGCTTGTGATTTCATTGGCAGAGGAAACTGTGATGTCTAGTCGCTCCCCTCTTGGAGTATCAATTTGACTGAGATCAAACTAAAAATTAACACAAAAGAATAAGAGTCACTATACATTTATGGACACATCAAGGCGGAAAACACACCCTGCCCCTTGCTGGGCAGCTGAAAGCAAATCTAGCACTTACTACCAGAAAGGTGGTTGTTGTTATTGTTGGTGAGGACCAATGATGTCAGGACATATTATACTATATTAGATAGTAGAGTATACAGTATGGTGTACAGTATAGTATAGTGTAGTCTAGTCTAGTCTAGTGTATCATATTCTATCATATTATATAATATTATATATTAGAAGAAGAGAGAGGACAAGGGGAGGGTCATTTAGGTGATGTGTTTATTTAAAGATATTGAAGAAGACAAGGATCCAGAAAGGGTCAAATAAGCCCAGTAATCAAAGGAATAGCTGAAAAAATGGAGGTGCATGAGTGCAGTGGTTCATCATTGTGCCACCAGGGATGGCAATATGAAGAAATCAAAGAAGTATGAGAAAATTTGCATGAAAAGATGTGATCATCTCTTCTGGACTTTGGTTTTAAGAAAGTCTCAGCCAGTCTTCCCTCTGCTTCCTATGTTATGGTCATGCTAAGCCGTTTGCTACCCATCATGCCTTATTCTCCCTGGCGCCCAACTCTTCCTGGTGCCATGAACTATGACTGCATCAATGCAGTGTGTCAGTTTACTCCTATTTCCCCCCTCCCCAAACACACACATACACACACACACACACACACACACACACACACACCCCTTTCCATAGCAAAGGATTCCTTCCTGATCTTCTTTCTCCATTTACATGTTATCTCCTTCATTGGAGTGTAAGCTCCTTGAGGTGGTAACTGTCTTTGCTTCTTATTTGTATCCTAAGCACTCAGCCCATTACCTGTAAGCATTTAATAAATTTTTTAAATTAATTCATTCAACAAATCAGAATTAAAGGAACAATATAAAGAATTATTAAAAACGAAATGTTAGTTCATGTCCAATTCTTTGTGACCCCATTTGGG
This sequence comes from Pseudocheirus occidentalis, assembly GCA_028646575.1. Classification (NCBI taxonomy): domain Eukaryota; kingdom Metazoa; phylum Chordata; class Mammalia; order Diprotodontia; family Pseudocheiridae; genus Pseudocheirus; species Pseudocheirus occidentalis. The sequence goes on along the minus strand of CM053601.1, from coordinate 25,232,142 downwards.
GCTTTCTTGGAAAAAAAATACTAAAATAATCTTCCATTTCCATTTCCAATTCATTTTATAGATAAGGAAACTGAGTCAAACAGGATTAAGTGACTGAGAGTCACACAGCTAGTAGGTGTCAGAACCCAGTTTTGAACTCAGGTCCTTCTGACTCCAGACCCAGTGCTCCATCCACCATATCATCTAGTTAACCCAGTATATTCCTTCTCAGAACATTTTACAGATGAGAAAACTGAGGCAAGCAGGCTTAAGTGACTTGCTCAGAATCACAAAGTTAGCAGCTGTCTGAGGCCAGATTTGAACTCAAGAATAAGAGTCTTAACTCTAGGCCTGGCACTCTATCCAGTGTGCCACTCAACTGCCATTTAAATAAATGTATGTAACTTTAAATTGCAACAAATGTCAGATAAAATGGACAATCATCCTTTCTTTTAAGGGTTCAAATTCAGCAAATTTCTACTTACAATAAAATTATGTTTCCTGTTGCCTTCTTTATATTTCTTTGAACATTGACTTCTTTGCTCTTCAAACAAAACAAAATCTTAAGGAATATATGAGAAAGGTTTATTTAAAGGAGTATAAAAGAGTTGCCACTTTGTAATATAATGAACACAAATCACTTTCTCTGTCTATGAAACAGGAATATTTCTACTCATAATTTACTCAAAGCAAGAGTTTTCCAATAACATGGGAGATTGCTTTGCTCATTTCATGTTGCAATTATTGGCTCCTAAGTATTAAGAACTCTTCTCTGGAAAATTAAAGCATTCCAAAGAGCTATAAACATGTGAATCTATTGTCATCTCTTGCACAATGGGCAGTATGCATTCCCTACATGATAAGGTTTATTTTATTTTTTCAGGCATAAGCAAGATGTAGCCCTCCAAATATTTCTACATGTTTGAATCATAAGGTAGCAAATCTTATGACTGTAAGGAACTTTCTTCGTTATTTATCATGCTCAAGAAGTGATAAAGACATCACCTTGGTTTTTCAAGGAGGCGATATTGTTCACAAAATGACTGAGACTGGTCTAACTTAGTTGCTTTCTTTTTATCTTCTCACAGTTGTGAAAACAAAATTATTCTGTCATGGGAAACTCACCCTAAGATCAAATTCTCTGCACAAATACAACTTCAAATTAAAAGCAGATGTGCAGACAGTTTAGTCAACAGGGACAAACAGAGACTGGATTGATGCAAATATGTGGCACTTCTTAAAGCATCGTTTCCATTGTAAATATTTTTTTGCATCTTCTGAGAAAATAAATTTCCAGCTAATTAGCACTTTGAATTATTCAGATTTTTTTCTCTTTCGCAAATGTTTATTGACTTGAATAAAATTTCATGAACAGAGGAGCAAATTATAAGATAAGTTGAGGTTAAGCTGTTTTAATAAAACAAATGAAAAGAGAATTTGTAGGCAGTATGCAATTCAATCACGTCTATATTTACAGTCCCAACAACTGAGATATAATGGTGATTTGAAGATCTTCCCTGCCCTTTAATAAGACTAAGGGAATCCGAAGACCTTCTCTGCTTTGAAAATAAACTCTGCCCCCTAATAGACTTAATGTAGTTACATGGAGCCTGTGGTGGGAGGAGTTTGCTGAAGGGTAGAACAGAGCCCACAGGAAGCTGGGAGTCAGAGCCAGAGGGACAGCAGGAGAGAGGGCAGCAGGCAAGCAGACAGGTTTGTGAGTAAATGTTGGTTTGTGGGAAAGCTGAAGGATGCTGTGGCTCTCTATACTGTTGTGGCTTATTTGCTACTGTGAAGGAATCATCTTACTGATGTTGGGATTCGGTTTTCTGACATCTAAATAAATGTTTTGCTTCTGTTTTCTATATGGAGAATCTGTTATATTTTGTGATTGAGCAGCATGTGGTTATGTTTATAGTTACTGTGGGTGCTATGAATTTTGCATTGGTGCTACATGAGGACTGTTTTCATTGGCCACTCTGGGGCACTGCAGGACCTGAAATCACTAAATTAGTTTGTCTTAACTTTTCTGGGTCTCAGTTTTTTCATCTTTATAATTGAAGTGTTAGAACTGATCACCTCTTAGTCTGGCATTCCCGGTTGTGTGTGTGTGTGTGTGTGTGTGTGTGTGTGTGTGTGTGTGTTATCTGGACCCCTCCTCAGAGTAATGTTTTTAAATCAGTGAAGGAAATGTTAAATTTCAGATAGAGATTAGTGAAAATAATGATACATTTTTTCCCATCCAAGTTCATGGATCCCTGAAATCTCTCCATAGACACATTAAGAACTCCTCTTCTAAGTTCTTTTTATACATGTAACATTCTATAATTGTACACTTGGCTATATAAAAACAATAAAATTATACTTTGGTCAGTTAGCAAGAAAGTTGAGATAAACAGAACATTCCCCTGAGCCTTCATTATGCTCCAGGTTTTCCTATAGTGAGAAATTTAGAGTGGACAGGACCTTAGAAATAATTCTCACCTTTTCATATTACAGATGAGGAATCTGAAGCCTAAAGGGTTAAATGACTTGGCTAAGATTACTTATTCAGAGGTGTCAGATTGACATCAATACTCCTTAGTTTGAATAGATCCAGATTAAAATGTAAACAAGAAATGTTTTACAAAATAAGTAAAATAGATAATCAATTTATTAATATATTAATTTCAGTAAATTAATAAAATTATTTCTAATTAATAAATTTAATTATCTTATTAATGGAAAATATTAATTAATTTTATTAATATGCTGCTCACAGGGATCTGTTTCTATTTTAGTTTAATGCCACTGTCTTAGTGTTTTAATATTGGAATCCAGGCAGATCTCCTGGGTACTCATCCATTCTTTAAACCCAAATCATTCCTGCAGTCTGGCTCTCATTGATTGGCCAAGAATAGTCCTCAGTCCAAACCTCACTTGATCATTGCTTGGGTTCTGATGGCTCAGTGAATATAAATAGCAATTGCTAATAATATAAGAAATGTGTGGTTCTACCTTATGTCCTTCAAAATGGCAAAGAGAACAAAATACAGAAATAACTAGCATTGGAAGGAAGGATTATGGAAAGAAGACACAGGCAAACACATTATCGATAGAGCTATGAATTGGGACAATTACTTTGTGTAGAAATTTATAGCTATGCAAATAAAGTGACTAACATATCCATACTCCTTGACCGAGAGAGTCTATTACTAGGCATATACCCCAAGAAGGTTATTGAAGAAAAAAGAAAGATTCCCAATACACCCAAATATTTACAGTAGCATTTTTTATGTAAAGGATAGGAAAGAGGATAGGATAGACATGTAATATGGTGGTAAATAGAACAGAGTATGACTATTAACAGAAGAATGGTTTAAAAAGTTATGATATAGTAATGTAATGGAACAAAAATTGTCATTAGAAATGATGTATATAATGCACACAGAGAAGCATGAAGACGCTTATATGAACTGATGCAAAGTAAATTAAGCAGAGCCATGAAAAAATATTCATAATGACTACAACAAAAGAAGTGGAAAGAAAGAATGTTGCAAAGTTATCAAGAACAAGCTTCGCTCCAAAGAACAGAAGTGAGAACATGCCTCCCTTGCTCCTTTAAAGTGGTTTTGGAACACTGAATCAGGCTTTTCAATATTTTTATTGGTTTTACTAAATTTTTTCCCTTCTTTCTCTTAAAATATTTAAAAATTTTGGGCTCTCTGGCAGGTGATAAGGAGAGGAATACAGGGGAAAATCTAGATGACATAAAAATAAAGTACATCGGGGGTGGCTAGGTGGCGCAGTGAATAGAGCACCGGCCCTGGAGTCAGGAGTACCTGAGTTCAAATCCGGCCTCAGACACTTAACACAAAACTTAACCCCAACTGCCCTCCAAAAAGCAAAAATAAATAAATAAATAAATAAATAAATAAATAAATAAATAAATAAATAAAGTACATCAATAAAAACACCTATTTTTAAAACATGGAGTACTCAGTAGTACTGTTAATTAGGTATTTTACCTCACCTCAGCTCTATACCTTCTCAACAACTCCCTCAGTGTACATGTCTTCTGGCAAACCAGGCTATTCTTTGGGGTCTTCATCTGCCTGTTGGTAGGCATCTACTCTTCCAAGAAGCATTACAGAAATTGAACCATCTGCAATATGGCCAGCACCAACCGAAGAACCCAAGAATTCCTGAATTCCCAGTGTAGCCACTCCCCAAACAGTCCATTTCTCATGATCACTCATCATTTATGTTTAGGGAAAGAATTCCAAAGCATAAGTGACAGCCAAGGGCTATAAGTCCACTCAGATGTTCTAATTACCATATTAAAACGCCCATGACGGGTGCCATTGTGAAAGGGAAAACTCTCCCACCCATGTAATTCCAGGAAGAGAGTTTCATATCACCAGTTAGGGAAAGAGGAGGAAGAGAGTGAGAACAGTTGTTTCTCCCTTCAAAGTCTACTGAGTGGGCAGTTTTTCCTGACTCAATAGCCAGTCAATCCTAGTTAACATGGGCATCCCTTTCAGCCAAAAACTTCAAGGTGGAGTTGCATGTAACAGATGTAACAAGAAAGCCAAACCAGTTCTATGAATACTCCAATGGTGTGTACTCTAATAAGAACAAATCAAGGATGTCCCTGATTGCCCTCAATTACATAAACACTTGAGCATTTTCAACATGCCACTTCCAATTACCTTTGACATCTATATGAGGTAGAATTAGATGTAACTCCTGTTTTACAGGTGTGGGAATTATGTGACAAAAAGGCAAAACAACTTGTCCAAACAAACTAGTAATGGCAAAGCTTGGACTAAAATTTCTCCACCTTCAGTCAGGTCTTTATGGCTACATTCCATCTCATCAAATATCCTTGAGTCACGGGTCCTAAGGCGATTGGTACAGTGGGAAAATTGGCCCTTTCTTGAGGTACAGTTCTGGTAGAGAAGTTATATGTCTTTAAAAAGGTTATTTGAACTGATCTTGCAATTTCTTAATACCCAGTTGCACAATTTACATGACTCTATGTGTTTTTCCCTTCCATCAAATGCTCTTTCTAAAATGATAGCAATATGACATTGAATTAAATTCCAAATGAAAGGGTGTGGACCAAAAACGAAACCTAGATTTCATATTTCAATAAATTTTAAAAGAAAACTGTCCCGATCTCTTAAATCTTAGAAGCAAAGGGAAAACAGAAATTTTTTTAAATCTGCCAGTCACTCCCTGAAAGAAACTCAAAATTAAAACTTCCAGGAATATTTCCATCAGAATTCAGAGCTTTTAGGTTAAAAAAACTACACACACACACACACACACACACACACACACACACACACACACATATGTGTACGTGTATATATGTGTGTATGTGTATATTGTATTGTATATACTGCAAGAAGCCAGATAGAACAGAATTACCAGGGAACCACTATCAAGATTGCACATGATATGTGTGGAATATGGTTCTAAGAGGCAAAGGATATGTATGAGTTTATGGCCGATAATAACTTACCCAGAACAACTAAGTATAATGTTACAGGAAGGAAAAAAGATCTTCAATGAATTAGAGATCTTACAAACATTCCCAATGAAAAGAACAGAGCTATGGAGAGATTTTTAATTTAAACATGGGAGTGAAGAAAAACACAAAAAGGTAGCCATGAATGAACAATGGTAAGTGACTTAACAGGGATAAACAGCTTAAATCAAATATGGGGAGATGATAGAGGAACTTTTGAATGCCATCATTATCAGGATTCATAAGGGGAGTTTAATTAAACAGAGCCTGGGAGTGGTCCTGTTGTCTTGATGATCTTAAGAAAAAGAATATAAAGAAAGGAAAAGGACAATGCACTGATGGGAAGGAGGGGAAAAGGATTAGGGAAAATCATCTCTTGTAATCAGGATGTACAAGTAGACAGCTAGACTAGAAGGAGTGGGTAGGGAAGTGGTGACACTTGAACCTCACTCTGATCTAAATTGGTCAAAAGAAGAAAGACCACACACACACACACACGCACGCACGCACGCACGCACGCACACACGCACGCACGCATGCATGCATGTACGTAGGCACTCACACAGAGTTGGGTACAGAAATACATTTCACTCAACAGAGAAGTAGAAAGGAAAAGGGAGACAAAGGGTGGGAGAATTGAAGAAAAGATATATTAAAAGGGAGATTAGTTCTAAGGAAAACACTCTAAAGATGTATAAAAATATTTATAATTCTGAGGTGGCAAAGAATGGGAATCAGAGGGGGTGCCCATAAATTGGGTAATGAATAAACAAGTTATAGTATATCAATGTGATGGAATACTATTGTGCTGGTCTCTTATCAGCATAATGACTAATGATGAAATATCTTACATACCTCCTGACAAAGAGAGGAAGGGGCTCAGAATGCCAAGTGAGACATATTTTTTTATGTGACCAATATGGAAATTTGGTTTGATTGACTGTAATGGCCTTTCTTTTTCCTGTAGGAGAGGGTGGAATGAGAGGGTAAAAAAGCAGATCTTGACTGATTAAGAAAAAAATATTTTCTAAAAAAGAAAAGTAATGGGAAAAAGAATGAACTCAGAGGAAAATAGGAATAATCAGGAAAGCAATTTACATGATGACCATAATAATGTGAAGGAAAACAACTTTGAAATGTTTCATAACTCTTATCAATGTAATGATGAATCATGACTCCAGAAAAGTGATGAAGGAAAGTCAAAGAAAGAGAAATATAGACCGATGTTACTAATGATATAGGTTAAAATTTTTTAAATAAAATCTTGTCCAATAAATTACAGAAATTCATCTATAAAATTATTCATTCAGCCCCAGTTGTATTTATACCAGGGATCAAAGGATGGTTCAACATTAGGGAAACAGATGACATAATTAATCACATTAAAAACAAAAACATAAAAACCTATATGATTGCCTTAAAAGATGCAGAAAATACTTTCACAAAGCACGACACTTATTTATGATTTTTTTAAAAGTCTTACAAAGAGTGGTCTTAGAAAGATCTTTTCAAATGTGATAGATGTATCTAAAATTAAAAATGAGCATCAAATGCAATGGAGATATCCTAGAATCTTTCCAGGAATAAAGGAAGAATGTCCACTTTCCCTGACATTATTTGGCATAAATCTAAAAGTTCTAGCAATAGCAATAAGACAAGAAAGCAAGTAAAGATGTAGAGATAGACAAAAAGAAGTTAAAACAGTATTTGCTGATGACATGATTTACTGAAAAAATGTAAAGAATCAGCAAAGATATTAATTTTAAAAATAGTTTCAGCAATGCTGCAGGCTACAAAATTAACCTATGAAAATCTATGGCATTGTTGTATCATAACAACAAAACAAAGAGGCAATGATAGAAAGGGAAATGTACTAAAATAGTTGTATAGATTAAATTCAAAGTGCTTCTTCAAAAATAATGAACAATTATTTTCGAGGAATTATTAAAGGAATTTTAGAACAATTATTAGAGGAATAATTGGTGTTCATGGCCAGGCTGTGTCAATATAAATATTACAGTACTATTAAAGTGAATTTACAGATTCAGTGTTATACAAATTAAACTATCAAAGGGATACTTTGTAGAACTCAATAAAAAATCATTTGGGGAAATAAAACATTAAGAATATTAAGAGAAATAATGAAAAAACATAAGATTGAAGGGAGTATAGCACTTAGACTTCAAACTATATTATAAAACCTCAGTAATCTAAGTATTTATTGGCTGAGGTATATTTTAGTCTCTTTTAGTATCTTGCAGTGATTGACTTATGTTGCTTAAAACTTCCTTAGGAAATGGTCATAGTTTGTGTCAATGTCTGTTATTTTATTTCTCACAAGAGAGCCGTCCAATAAATCCTGTCATTGTCAACACAGCAAGCTCTATTGACAAAATTCCCTTGTGGAAGAGGTTAGGGGAACCTGCCTCTCTGAAGGTATAATGACAGGTAATGCAATGGTCCTACACCCCAATTCAGAGAGTGTATCACATGAAGAGTCCTTCGGTTGCTAAACTGGATCTGAAAATGTCTATGAAAGATCCTAACAAAAAGGTTTGCCCTTCTTTCCTTTCTGCCTACCTTTGGCCATTGTTACTTATCCTTTGTTCTTGAAGAGGACCATGACATCAAGAAGATGATGCCATGACTTGCAAGTGAATTGGATTTAAGTAAGGGAAGGTTGTGCAAGGTCACCAGCCTCACCTTCTCCTCCAGAGCCATGGGGGTCCAGCGGCAAGATGTAGATCAGCACAACTGGAGATGGCCCCATCATGCTTTTAGCTATGGAAGCAAAGAATTCTGTAAGACTCTGGAGTGTGAACTAGACCTCCTACTTTTACCCATCATCCCAGTCAACCAAAATGAAGTCCATGAATGCCAGTATCTGTTTTTTGCATAGCCTCAGAAGAGACTATGACCGTACAGTCTTTGATAGGTCATCACAGTGAGCTGCCAGACACCTGGGAGCCAGAGTCCATGCCTGATTTTGAGGACAGCCAAACCTAAATGAGGAGCCAATTCCTGAGCACTCTGCTTGACTTCTTTTTTTTTAATAACTAATTATTTTATTTATTTTCTTGTTTACATCATTCATTTCCACAAGATTTTCAGTTACAAATTTTCTCCCCGTCTTTCCCTTACCCCCAACCCCAAAACAGCGAACCCACTGTAAAGCCCCTCCCCCAATCTGCTCTCTTTTATGTCCTCCTCCAATGCCCCTCTAACTTTCTGGTAAGGCAGGGTGGGTCTCCCCACCCCAGTGCCTGTATATCTTAATTCCCAGTTGCATGTAGTTAATAATAATACATATTATATATATATATATATTTTTTTTAACTATGCTTGACTTCTATAGAAGTGGTTTAGAGGTAGCCAAGAAAGAGCAACATGGATCAAACATCAGCTATGTCACATTTGGAAGTGAACTTAGTGGGGTGAATGCTTTGTAGAAAACATCTTAATGTCTGAGTCAACTGTCCTCAGGAACAGAAGTAGCATAGGAACATAATATGGCCCCAGGTGTTATACAATCATTTGTACTCTGTCCTACCTATTCTTTTCAGCCAATATCCCTTTGTAACAGTTAATTAATGTGAATTGGTTAAATAATATTGGAGAACTAATCACTGGGAATTAATATTGAAGAAGATACACTAGAATGGTGGGGGTGAGTTAATGTCATTAAAGAATTACCCCAATCCCCCAGTAGCACTCCTAGAATTCTGAGGGAGAAGATGTAGCTTAGCTCAGGAACTTGATTCATCAGTGAGAATAGGAATTAGAATAAGCCTCCCCAGACCTAAGAAGAATTCCAAATCTCTATTCCATTTTTAGGCATCAACGACTGATTTAAAAGATGTTCAGCAATCAACAATCTGATGAATTCCAGTTGCAGCCTACTATGATTTTTTTTTCTTTCTTAGAACTGATTGGAGATGCAGGATGGGGTGGAGTAAGGGCAGTTTCTGTCCCCAAAAGCATCACTTGTATCAATTGTATCCAAAGCATCCCTATGGGATGAGCAGCTAGCATCATGTACCAAACACAGCATTTTGTCACCATCTAGTGGAGCAAAAGATAAACTGCTAATCAGTCCAACAAAACAAGATTTTAACAAGACTTAAGAAAAAAGCAATTCTGTTCCCTCTCCATAGGTAGGTGTAGGGGACAGAGCCAAGGTCACCACTGTGTTTTCCAAATAATTTGCTGTCTGTTTGTTAACCCTTGTGTTAGAGACTTTCACAGGAATAGCAGAGGTTCACCTTGGTGGATTTCTTACTTCTCCAGACCTACTCAGAAAATCTAGGAAAATCACTGCCTGATAAACTCCCCTTGTAAGAATGCAGTATTATTTTTGTTTTGTTTTGTTTTTTTACCTTCTGCTTCTTTTAATTCAGCACTTTGTTCCTATGGTTAGTTTTGCTCATGTTTTGCTTACTTGGATTTTCTTTATTCCCAAAGGCTGTCCCGTCTTCGCCAATTTGCCTTCTCTATCCCAAGTTTTTTATCTCATCTGTAAAATGAGAAGATGAGATTAGATGGCCTCTGAGGTTCTTTTATGCTCCAGATCTATCTAGAATCCTCTATTATCTTTATCAGTTCGGAGATGGTCATTGTCTCAATGGAACAATGTATAGAATTTGGTTCATGGCAAACCTCTACTCTGGAACCCACCAAATACTCTGAATACAACTAGGCCCCACCATTTTTAAAAAGGTGACTATTACATTGACACATACCTGAGCAAACATCTCCTGTGCCAGATTTTTCTTTGTAGAAAATTAATTGTACATAGGTACAAATGGCCATTATTAAAAACCTCCTTCATATATAGTGGGGCAGGGGCGGGGGCAATTCAGAAGAAAGTATGGACAAACAGAATAGTTTTGAAAGTTATGTGTGGAATTTATTATATATTTAAAAAAATTAAAAGTGATATGAAGTAGAAATTCATGCTTTCATATATGATTTTGTTTTATTCAGCTGTGTACATGGAAATGTCATTTTGATGTTTGAGTTCAAAATAAAAAGTAAAATTTAAAAACATATAGTGGAGGTAGGGGGGAGTATGCCAGGAGTTGGAGGGGGGAGAGAACAAGTATTTACTAAATGCCTACTATGTGCCAGGAATTTCCCTAAGTGCTTTACAGAGCTCCCTAGTTAATACTCCTCTAGAAGTATGTGACCTTGAGGAAGAGATTCACTAATCTGAACCTAAATTTCCTTATTTTTAGAGCAGGCAGGAGAACACCTCCCCTATCCTACTTTACTGAGCTGTTATGAATTTCAGATAATTTATGTGAAAATCCTTTATAGAACATGAACATCCTAGGGAAAGATAAGGTGTGATTATTACCCACAAAGACATGAACTGGGATAGGTGAAATCACGAGAGGCAGTATGGAGTAGTAGTTACATAGTAGATCGGAATTTGTGGGTTCCAATCCTGCTTGTGATAGACAAATACTGAGTGACCCTGAGCAAATCACTTCAGCTTTCAATGTTCTCAAATAAAACTTTATGACTGCGCTCAGCTGCCTTGGTGAATGGAGATTCCTAAGAGACAAAAGTTTAGGTCCAGACCTGCATGATTTTTCCTTCTTTCTTTCTTTCTTTCTTTCTTTCTTTCTTTCTTTCTTTCTTTCTTTCTTTCTTTCTTTCTTTCTTTCTTTCTTTCTTTCTTTCTTTCTTTCTTTCTTCCTTCCTTCCTCCCTCCCTCTCTCTCTTTCTTTTCTTCTTTCTTTCTTCCTTTCTTTCTTTCTTTCTTTCTCCCTTCCTTCAGGAAATTGGGGTTAAGTGCCTTGCCCAGGATCACACTGGTAGTTAAGTATCTGAATCTGGATTTGAACTCAGTTCCTCCTAACTCCAGAGCCAGTACTCTATTTACTAAGCCACCTAGCTGTCCCTAATGATGGCATTTCTTGAAATAACATTTTACTTGCAAGTGTTTTCCCTTGGATCAGTGATTTTGGGAAGGATTTATTTTTACAAATCATATGGGGGAATTTTTTAAAAACTAATTTCTTAATATATTATTTGTAAAACAGATCAATTTAGAAACTACTTAGAGAAAAAACTTTTAATTTTAATTTATTAAAATGCTATGTTATTCTCTTTAAAATGAGAAATATGGTTCCTTTACATATTTTCTCCTTTCCTGTTTTTATGCCATTATCTGAAAATAATATTCATCATTGCAAAAATAAAAATATGGGATGATATTAAAATGACAGACTGCTGGACTCAGAGTCAGAAAGACACGTCTGTTGCTCAGTTGGTTGTATAACTGTGGTAAATCACTAACCTCTCTGAACATGTTTTATCATCTGTGAAATGGGAACAATAATACCTGTAGAATTTACTTCCCAGGGTTGATTTGAGGAGGTGTTGAGACAATGCTTATAAAATGATTTGCAGGGGTGGCTAGGCGGTGCAGTGAATAGAGTACCAGCCCTGGAGTCAGGAGAACCTGAGTTCAAATCCAGCCTCAGACGCTTGACACACATACTAGCCATGTGACCTTGGGCAAGTCACTTAACCTCACCTACCCTCAAAAATAAGGCAATAAAATAAAATGATTCGCAAATGTCAGTCATGATTGTTGTAGAACAGATTTTTGAAAAAGATTTTCTTTCTTAAATTCAATCTAATTAAAAGAAAATTATTAAATAAAAAAATAATTTTTCTGTGCTATTGGTCCCAGATTTTGCTATGTTGTAAATATAGATATTTTAAAAGCATTTTACATAGTCTGTGCAGAAATTTGCTTGGGTGCCCTTCTAAACACAATAAACACATCCTAACCACTGTTGCCTACTGGAGAGTTAGTCTAATTGCCTTGAGAGTAGTAGAAAAGGAGCAGCAGAGCATGATCATATGTGTTTGTAACAAGGGTTTTATTTTTCCTTCCTTCTCAAAAGTGTTGGGGAGGAGATGGAGCAGGGAGAGGAAGTGGTAGAGGGAAAGAAGGTGGATTTTTGCTAATTGGAAAAAATAGCATAATTTTTTTTAAAAATTAAAAATAAAGTATCTCAAAATGTCTTCAATGATTGGAAAATTACCTGATATAAAACAGTAATTCATTGTCTAGGGTGAGTTGGCAGATTTAAGAAATCTTTGCAACCAACAAAACCTTTATTTGTTTAGTAATTGCCCACGCTTGTAAATATCTTACCACACCTAAAATTACCCATGTTTCCATGCTTAAGAATCAAGTTACCTTTCTGCCACCACACCCATGTAGAGTACATAGCCTGAAGCTTTCTGTGGGATTAAAAGGTTGAGGACAGAAGGAATAGAGTTTATGAAATGTATGATAATTCTAACCTTTTATCTAATGCATTTTAGACCCTGGCTACAGGATCTCCCTAAGGAATGGAATATTTCCTTAGCCACCATCTCAGTCCATCCTTCTGAGACTTTCCAAAAGATAATAATAATTGATATGGCAGCATGCCACTGTTTATAAAGCATCATTATCTCATTTCAATGGTGTGATGTGGCTCTCCAAAAAATTTGTGCCATCAGGTCCAGTGTACAGTTCTAGGGAAGTCAGAATCTCTTTGGACTTTTCCCTGGTCTGAATGCATTTGAACCATTGTGTTCTGACTGCCACATTTCAAGAAAAGTATCTCGGAGATCAGAAAATGGGAGAATGACAGAATTTTGGCCAGGGAAGAAATGAACTTAACAAGGGCCAGTAAGAATATATTCATCTGAAGTTTGGTAAATTTCATCAAAAATATTTCAAGATGAAAAGGAATTTAAAATTAAAAATGAGAAAACAAATACCCAATTTAAAATGCCCAGGAGACAAAATCCAAGAAAAGATCCAGCAACAAAACTCTTGGTCTCAGTTGCCTTTATACAAGTGAGTAAGAAGCAGGTTGAACTCTCTCAAATACTCAAATGATTCTAGAATCTCATTAATTTGGGAGTTCCCTTCAAAATTTGAAGATTATAACCCACACATGCCTATTCCCACTTTCATGCATATCCTCCCAAAAGTTTACCACTGCAAGTCCAAGCTTTTTTCATTTCCTACCAAAATTGTGAGTCTCTCCGTGGAGCTATCAACATGACCTTTCCAGTCGATACCTGGCACACCCATTGAGGGATGATAAGGAGGCAAATTTGACCTCCTACAGTAGATATCACTGAACAATGGCAAGATGATACCAGTGACTGGATTACGGATCTAGAACAGCATACGAAGGGGAGCTCCCAGAGCCAACTCACAGGTTGTTCAATTTTCTCTGTGAGCATTTATACCTTGGAAATAGGTAAACACTACAGATCAGGACTAAATGTATTGTTTTGTGGATGTCCTAGACTTTATGTGGTGGGGACATATTAATAATCCTAAATTCTTTTTTTTAAGAGCCACTTGTTAACATTTATTAGCACACTCCTGGGTATATACCCTTATTGAAAAAGGTCACCCTGGTGGTATGGGGATCCCCAGGAAAAATACTATTCTAGGTTCCAGGTCAGCTGTGGGTAGGTAGTCACTCAAACCTATACCCTGAAATTCTCCTATAAGTCCCTGTATTCTGAACAACCATGAACCTTAGACAGCCTTTCCACTCATGGCCAGTGGGCTGTGTTTATTTATTTATTTTTTTTACCAGCCAGTCTGAGGACTAGCAAATAACTTGTCAATAGAACAGTCCCATCATGCCTACCCAAGGTATGCTCTCCCACAGGTTGCCACCTCATTAGTGGGTGGATTCTAGTTTCAAAACCATTCTGATATCTGATTCTCCTGCAGAAAGCTCATGTGACCAGAAAAATGTATTGAGAACATATACATGAGAACACATGTGACAGGAGACCTCACATGGAGTTTACACATGTAGATGACACATGGGCAGATTATGTCTTTTCTTTGAATTCCTTGTGCCTGGGGCTGAAACACATTCTGTTTTGGGGAACGACTGAATCAGGTCCAGAAATTCTCCAAAATCTTCTCAGCTCAGAATACAAATAAATTTGAAAGCAAACAAAAGCTAAGCAGATAAGGCAAGGTAGGGTCCTCCATCTTCCTGACCCACATTCCCACCTTTACTGTAACTCTGTAAGCATCAAAACCACCTGGCTTTGGTGCTGTATTCCGGCCAACAAAAACCTCAATCTTTCCCCACATTTTCCTCCCAGTAAAGAATATGTAGTCCCAGCAAATTACAGAAGAAAAAACTTGAACCTACATCCTACACAATATAAGCCAGCAGATGCAAAAGCAGTATCTACTGTAACATGCAATTAGGACTGCAAACATCTAACATTAGTGCATACAGGTAACCTGAGACACAGCACATAACCAGTAGAATGCATGACAATGTTAAATCTTATGATATTGAAGTAGCTTTGTTATGTAATAGAGGAAGGGCCTTACTGAGAGTCAGAAAGTCTTGAGTTCAAATCTTACTTCTGGGATTTACTAATGTTGTGACCCTGGGCATGGGACTTGATCTCTCTCAGTCTTTGTTTCCTCACCTGTGAAATGGGGTTAATAATGGCACCTAGCTCATAGGGTTGTTGGGAGGCTGAAATGGAATGAAACTTGCTAATCTTACAGGGTTCTCCAAATGTAGCTATTCTTAATTTTATTATAAGAAAGGGGTCCCCCTCCTTGGTTCAGCTTTCACCTCTCTCTGAACAGAAATTCCTCTGAGGCTTCACCTGACTCAGCTGTGAGTCAGGTGATTATTTCTCTCTTATATTAATGATTACTATATTAATGATTATTTCTCTCAATTATTTCTCAGTTATTGAATTAGGAATAAGGTTTTCCCCTTTTTCTACTTCCTCATTCAGAAATCAGACCCTATGTTATCCAGGTTATCCAGGGAGCCTTTGAAGTTTAGGGCTGATAATGAGAGGGAAAGCTCAGATCTGTTTAAAAGATACAGAAATTTTAATTTAGGTGAATTGATGAATTCTGGCCCATTGTGTTTAACTCAGGTCCAGGAAAATGTGGATTCTCCCTTTTGTCTAGATTACTCTAGATCAGAGGTTCTCAACCTGTGGGTCGCAACCCCTTTGGGGGTTGAATGGGGTCACCAAAGACCATTGAAAAACACATATTTCCGACGGTCTTAGGAACCGAGACACCACTCCTCCATCCATCTCCAGGTGGGTCTGCCCACATGCAGATACGTCCACATGTGAGTATTAAAGGGTCACAGCATTAGGAAGGTTGAAAACCAGTGCCCTAGATGAAGTAACATGGGTATAGATAATGTA
Source organism: Pseudocheirus occidentalis (assembly GCA_028646575.1). NCBI lineage: Eukaryota > Metazoa > Chordata > Mammalia > Diprotodontia > Pseudocheiridae > Pseudocheirus > Pseudocheirus occidentalis. Next base: position 25,216,403 of record CM053601.1, on the reverse strand, counting down.
TAATGTATAATCCAGTTCAGAAGTCAAGGCTTGTCCATTAAAGCTTTTCTTCCTTCCAGATCCCTCTGTGATCTCTCCTACCACAGGTACTCTCCACTTGGCTAGCCTATCTTCTCTTTTCTGCTTCCACCTTGCTCCTATTTCTGTTCCCACATCAGAGAAGGTGCTGTGCTCGATGAGCAAAGCAGAATTGAAACAACTCAAAGAAAACACAAGATGCACACATTTAGAGAATCCAACCCAAATGTTTACATGGACTATTTGTGCCATGTACTATTTGTACAGCATTCTGAGCTCGTATTGGTCTGATCAGCCACAGTTGGACCTGTGGAAACTTAACTTTAGCATAGTGATGGCGATTTGGTCATCTTTGAGAACAAAGGACAGCCACCAATTTGTATTCC